>CM071855.1:20752732-21438064 GCA_036507275.1 Sicyos edulis | reverse complement strand
ACCCGAATGGGTTCTAAATAGGTCGTTACTCTCAATGCATGCATACAAATCTACGTAAAATTTGCAAGATGGTGTTCGGATTCTAAGCAAAAACTAAAACATAAAACATCCATTAAATTTCCCGAAACCCGCCCCTTTATTTCCCAAGCACTTGTTCCAAGACAAATACATTTACAAAACCTTACTCCGATAAGAGATTTATTTAAAACATACAATCTTTACAACAATGCTAGAATCCGGAATACATTCAGAAAACACCTTAGGCTCCGTGCCCAACTACATGCATTCAGAGAACATTTAAATCATAAACATAAAACTCAGAGCAGTTGAACAACGTTTCCATGATCACACCTCCTCCTCCACCCATCCTGCCTCGCACCATGGTTACCTCCTCGTGGAAAAACCACGAAATAAGGGTGAGTAACGAATTACTCAAGAAGAATCCCAACCGGGTACAATACGATATAATCGGGCCATCTAGTACCAAAGCATGCAAGCAAAACAACTACCAACACGCATCATGGCTCAACGGGTTCATAAAACAAGATCCGAGTCATCGGAAGTCTCCTACTTCCGCCCTAACTCGGGATTGATACATCGCCCAATCCTCGACATCACCGAGGTATTCGCTACTGGGGAAACATCGATCCCTAGAATGTCCTCAAGGGCCTCCTTGCCCTTGCACTAACTGACTTACGGAGAGTACCCAAGTCGCTCTAACGGAAAGAATGGTGTACTCACGAACATTAGCCCGGGAGCTTCCAAACCGCAGAACTAACGCTGCAGCGCGCACACACCGATGCATTTCTCGTAAACCGGCGAAATGCGGGGGCCTAAGCTGGCAACCTACGCGGGCCCGTGTATGCATGCCTATGACTCCTAAGCGTGTCACCGATCACGTGAGCGCGAGGCCCTTTGGCGCCATCTCAGCGGCAAACCGATCCACCGACTCAAGCTAAGAACCGCCAAGGTAGGCTTACACCATTGGCAGTGGTTCCGCCTCAGCAAAGCTACAAACTAGGCTATTGCTCAAGCGGGTAGTTAAGTCCACAACCGCCAGCCTGGGGAGGGTAGCAAGATACGCTATGTCGCGCACACTTTATTCTCCGACTGAGCTAATTCCACCTTAGTGACCGTGGGGGAAGCAAGATACGTTATGCTTCGCGACACACTACTCCCGATCGCTGGGGACAAAGTACGTTATGTCCGCCACCTCCGGATGATGATAAACCCTACAACTCTATCTAAGAGTACAGAGCAAAAAGCAATGATTCTCGGCTAGCAAACAAAGACCGACATCAATCACACTACCTAGCATGATACTACGAGTTTAAGTAGGGGAATCACAAGCATGCCGCATATAACAAACCTAGCATGGCACTAACATGTAATATCAAGCAAACATGCTAGCAAGAAATCAATCAAAGTCGCTTTATTATTATCATGCTCATAACAACAAGAAACAAGCAAGGAAAATCATGAAAATATCGTAGGGCCCACACAACTCCTGTAAGAAATCCTTACCCGGCCAAGGCAACAACACACAATAAAATAATCGCGATCGAACCTCGAAAGCAACCTATATCGAGCCAAACAAACACATCAATAATCATAAAATAGCCCTAAATATAATAAAATAAATGGTGGCTCGGGCTGCGAGCAACTCACGAGGCGCCGGGTCGACACGCTGAACGAGCCACCGCCAGACTAGCTAGGCAACCAAAGGCCGGGCCGGGCGCGAGGCGAGAGGGCGCTGGTCACACAGCTGACAAGACGCCGAGACACAGGGCGCCGCGCGGCGCCGGCTCGGCGCTGCTCGGCAATCTATAGCGCGAAGGCACGCGACACAGCGCCGGACGCTGGCGGACACGGCGCTGGACGCGCTGACGAAGCTAGGGCTCGCATGTGCGGCGACGCTGCTCGAGGTTGGGCAACTCGAGCGCAGACGGACACGAGTCTGGCGAGCCTCGGGCCGGCGCGACGACGCCTCGGGCGAAGCCGGGCGACATCGCGGCGAGGCAAGGCTCTGGGCCGGGCGAGGCAAGGGCGCTGGCAACTTGGGCGAGCTGGGCCTCGCCGGGCGAGGCGACGGCGCACGGGGTCGGGCCGCTAGTGGCCGAGTCGGGCGAGCTAAGGGGCCGCTAGGGGCTAGGCTCGGGAGAGAGAGAGAGAGAGAAAGAAAGAGAGAAAATTGATTTTGGGAAAAAGAAAAGAAAATGGGAATTAAAAAGGAAAATGGGAAAAAGGAAAATATGATTTTATCCATTTTTCCATCCTTATCCACTTTAAAACCTCAAAATCCCATTTCCCGCTTCCTTCCTTCGAGACCCGATCAAGCAATCTTTTCCAATAAATAAACTCACTTAAATCCAACTCCCAAAGCAACATCTAAGGGCTCTGGCTCGAATCCCAAAAGAAGCACACAACCAACCATCACTTTGCCAAAGCCCAAACCACAACCGAAAGCATCAAACCGACTAGCCTCAAACACCTTCGGACTCGCAGCCCACCAACAAACAAGCCTCGACAAAGGCAGGAGCTACCTCAAGCCTCGAAAACCAAAAATCTCGCCCCTGAGAGCCAAAAGACCAAAATACTCCCAAGGGTCAAAACAGCCTAACTACCCAACCAAACAACCGATCTTGACCCAAGGCACCTCAAAACCGAATAGGAAATCGGGCCGTTACAAGCGTGTCGGGCCGCCTCGCGTAGCTATCCCGCCTTCCGTATGCCCTAGGGGTATTTTAGGTAATTTGGCCTGCCACAGGCCGCTTATGTCTTTTTCCAGCTATAAAATTATTGGATGGATTTATGAAGGTTTTTGAGGCTTTGTGGTTTGGTTTGAGCATGGGTAGATGCAAAAGTAAAAATAAAGGAATTTAGGCCGCAAATGGGGTTTGAACCCGGTCTCCTGGAAGCTTGTAGAGATGTGTGCCAATTGAGCCATTAGGTGCTCTTTTGCTGCTTTTCGCATCACATCTTAGTTAACCTTGGATCTTTGGTGTTTGGTGCATTTGGTTAAATGAAATAGAAATTAGGTTTGTTGTGTTTTCTTCTCCAAAAGAGTTGTGGCCGCCAAGCTTTCTCCCAAGCCTCCTTGCCGATTCTTCATCCTTGCAGCCCCCTTGATCGCTCATCATCATTCCGGTAAGTCTTCATCCTCTTCATCTTCTCGATTGGGTGTTCTTGTTGGTCAAGGTAAGGAGAAGAGCTTGTGTGTGTGTGTGTTTGTAGCAGTCGCCTAAGATGCCCGTGATCTCGCCCAAAGAAGAAGCCCAAAGCCGCCAGACGCTTAGCAAGAAGAAGCCCAGTGCCGCCCAGATCGCAAAGAAGAGCACCACTGTGCCGCCTGCATCACAAAATTCTGCAGCAGCACTGTCATACAAGACTGGCTGAGCAACCCAAGCCTACCGCTTCGCTCGCGCTTCGCCTGCGCTGCAGCGCCGCCTCGCTGCGCTGCTCGCTGCTCGCCGCCACATTGCCTGCCTGGCCCGCTCGCTTGCTCGCGCTCGCAGCGCAAGCGCCAGCAGCCTGCGCTGCGCAGCGCTGCTCGCGCTCGCCGCCTGCTGCTGGGCTGGGCAGGGCGGTCCTCGCCGCCTATCACCTTCTCGCGCTCGCTGCCAAAGAAGCAGCCCCGCTGTGTTGCCGCCACGCCCGCGTGTCGGGCCGTGCCGTGAGTGCCCCGAGCCGAGCCTCGCTTTGTTTTATTATATTTTTTTAGGGCTATGATTGTGATTTCTATTGTGTTTGTTAGGTTCTCGTTAGCTAGCTCTGGATCGATCGCAGCTGTAGGATTTTGTGTGTAGTTGTTCTCCTAGCCAAGGTAAGGATTTCTTACCGGAGTTGTGTGGACCTCAAGATGTTCTATGTGATTGTTGTTTGTATGTTTGTTTGTGATTATCAAGATGTATAGTTTAGGTGCTCGCTCAATTCCCGACTAGCATGACTTCGTGATGTTGTTCTCTCATGTTAGCCCATGCTAGGTTGTTCCGCTCTAGCATGCTCATATCTCGTTTCTGCTTCAGAGTACCATGCTAGGTTCGTTGTATCCATGAGCACGCTTTGGATTGTATTGATTGTATGTTATTGATATGATAGGTTAAAGTGTAGGTAGGTAGCATCATCCGGCCCGATGCATAAAGTATCTTGCATCCATGGCAGTGGACGCCGAGACGCTTCTCCGCCCCCTCGACCCCGCTAGGGTTTAGCTAACCCGACCGTAGGCCCCGCAATCTTGGGTGAGGGTGGCGATCGTTAATGCCCCAACGGCCGGGATGATGACTTGGCATTGCCTCGCCCTCGATAAATGGCACGCCCTCGCCAGAAACGGCCAGAGTTCTTGATTGCCACCGTTAGGCAAGGACCGCTTCGTGTAAGCCTACCACGACCGGCCTTTAGCCTCAAAAAGTGGTTTCAGCCGACATAGTTCACGTGTCCGTGTCTCACACCCCCTATGTCGCTGACACCGATCCGTAGATTTAGTTAGGCGTGTGGATCGACATGGGCAAATTTTGCCACTAGACCCGCACTTCATAGTTCCGCAGAGCACGCGCGCGCATGCTTACGCCATTACAAATACGACCGAGAGCTCTCGATCTTGAGCTAGTGTACCTTTCGTGACGACAAAGAGAAAGCCGAGGCCGAGACTTGGTTCTCGATAGGGGCGACATTGTGTGTGTGGATTATTCCGACTAAGACCCCGAGTTGGCATCCGAGGTCCAAGTGTGGACTTAAGCTATGTGCTCTATTATGTGTTTATATTCATAGCTTGCATACACTCATCTAGATGACCATGTGCATCGTGATTGTACCCCTGGCCGGATTCTTACCGAGTAATTCGTTACTCACCCTTACTTATCTTCAGTAACCATGGCGCGAGGCAGATGGTCAAGGAGGAGCTATGATCATGGGAACGCGGCCATTGCCTCCGACTTTTTATTTCTATGACTCTGTGTCTTTCATTTTCCCCTCATCGCATGTAGACGGCACGAGCCCTGGATGTTTTCTTCAATGATTTTGTGGATTCCCGCTTATTGAATTTGAGAATGTTTCCAAATGTTTTAATAAATCTCGATCGTGAGTGTACGTTTTGGAAATGTATTTGCCTTGGAAATGTATTTGCTTGAAACAGTTTCAAAGAAACTATATTGATTTCTCTCGATTGAACCTTGATTGTTTTGTTTTAATTGGGAATCTAAAACTTATTTGCATATTATCCTTTCCTTTGAATGTATGCATTGGGGTAAAGGCCTATTTAGAGCCCCTTTGGGTCTGGTCTTTACAGCTTGGTATCGTGAGCTCAGAGTCATAGACTTTGTAGACCGACCTTTGTTGTAGGTCGCGCTTTTCCATGATCACCAAAGACTGACAATACCATGTGCACGCCTAAGTTTTCTGCTTTAGAAAAAAAGGGTTAAGAATTTACAATACCTTTCATCTAGTGTATGCCTTGTGTAGTGTTGTGGAGCTGAGACGAGCAGGTGTTCTCGACTGTTGGTTTGGGCTTAGTGAGCCATCATGCCAACTTTCTCGCAGCAAGGCGAGCAGCTTGTTTAGCAAATTGTTGAGGTATCCAGATAGATTCGATGCCCCGGGACATCGCTCCGCAGGGAGGCGTAGCTTAGACTCGCTGGCCATTTGTGGCCTAGCTTGTCGCTTTTCCCCAGTGAGAGGGTGGTGGTGCTTCGTGTGCATCGCGCCAAGATGTTGATCGCACCTGCAGGAGCAGTGGCGCTTGGCATGTCCGACCGAGGAGTTGGACCGATCGTGTTGAT
This sequence comes from Sicyos edulis, assembly GCA_036507275.1. Taxonomy (NCBI): domain Eukaryota; kingdom Viridiplantae; phylum Streptophyta; class Magnoliopsida; order Cucurbitales; family Cucurbitaceae; genus Sicyos; species Sicyos edulis. Next base: position 21,432,290 of record CM071855.1, on the reverse strand, counting down.
GTTGAGGCCGCGCCCAGTGGTTGTTAGGCCCGCATGCCGATTTGGCCCCTGCAGCTGAGTTGCCTAGAGGAGGGGGTAGAGGCTAGCAAATACCGCAGTGAGACTCCTTGAGCAGAGTGTGCTCCACCCATGAGAGATTTGATGGCGTGTCTTTAGCTATCGTGAGCTGAGACCTGTGCGCAGCTTTGAGCGCCAGAGGAGGAGTCCCGGCACAGATAGCCCAAATTGACAGAGTTTGTTTCAAATTTTTCCCCAAGAGTTTCTGTAGCCCCTGAGGTTCCCGGAGGGCATGATCAAGCAGTTTATTCAGATGAGTTTGTTGGCGTTGATGGAGACGCCTGTGTTGGCAAATGGATGCCCAGAGAGCTCGATGTTTTAGTAAGTCCTACCGCTAGTAGTAAAGTAGTTGGCCAGTTTGAGTTTAGCATCCGTGGTGTGGGATGCCCCGCTGCTCGTGAGGCCGAGGTGTGCCGCCTCGTGCCGCTTGGTTCATCGATGGTGGTGGAAGTCCCTTGTGAGAGGTGGACTAGCGCAGTCTCCACCACGCCCGATTGTTTGGCAAGTTGCCGTGTTAGTGGCTTGAGGCGCATGAAGGGTCATCTTTGCCTCTTGGCGAGCCCGCTGTTGTTTAACAAACCCACCTTCCTCGCATGTGGATTTGGTAGTAGTAGCACTTGAGGTGCATTGGTTGGTGTGCCACTTTGGCACTAAGTCCGGCTCAGCTTGAGTTTGGCTTGGGCATAGCAGATGGTTCTATGCCGTCGAGTTCAAATGCACTCTTTAGCCTTGGATCTGCTTATGGCGCTTGCACCTGCTTAGGTCGTGCTGCAGGGCTAGTTCAAAGCAGTAGTCGATGGACTACAAGCTAAAGGATGCTCGAGAGGAGCCGAGCCTCTTCCCGTTGTTTCCGAGGTTGAGTAAGTCAAGAGGTTGCCGGCTGGTAATGTTGGTGCGCGTGAGTCTCGCGCTAGTGTTAAGGCCAAGAGATTTTCTTGTGGTTGGTAGTGCGGCCAACTACCTTCGAGTGCCTAACTCGAGGAGAGTTGAGCATTGTAGATGCGAGTTTGGTCCAAATTGAGGGACCATGAGTTGGATGCTTATGATGAGCCGATGCCTATGAGGCGAGTTGATGCTTTTGAGGCGAGATGAGCCGATGCCTTGCGAGAGGTTTTGATGCCTTAGGGGTAAGCACCCTTGGTAGAGGCTTGGTACAAAGTAAGTTTGGTTTGGCATGATTATGCTTTGGTAGAGCAAGGTTGCCTCACTTTCGAGTATCGTGGTGGAGATGGAACTTTGGTGTTCCTTGGATTGTTTGTATCGCCAGAGTTATCGTTGCTTTGTGGAAAAGCGCTTGTTAGTCTTGGATCTCTAAAGGAAGGTTGGGAGTTGTGCACACAAGTGTGTTTTGTGTGGTTCGCTCCGTGGCGAGTTTCAGATCCATGTAGGGTTTGCTTTGGAGATCTCGTGCCTCGCCTCCTGAGAAGTTGGACCTGTGGTTGTTGTAAGGCTTTGGTTGAGGTGGTAAGGATACCGTGCTCGTGGTATCGTTGTTGCTTAGGCAAGATTTGTTGTTGGGCCTAAGCTTGGTTGGCTGATCTTCTTGTTGATCGTTATTGGAGTTCGGGCTGGAAACCAACAAGAGCGTGGTAGCTAAGCCGCGTGGTTTCGATCGCCATGGCTAAGAGAGTTGTTCGATCCTTCCTTGGGTAGAAGTTATGTTGTGGCCGATGCTTTGAGTAGGAGGATGACGATTCTCAGAGCGCTTCGGGTCCTCTAGGTTCCCAAGGAGTTGGAGTTGGCCAAAGATGGTTGGGATGCCGAAATTGGAGTTGTTTGTTCAGCAATTGTCTTTAGATCGCATGCCTAGCAGCAGTGTGTCGAGGGTTGCCAAGAACCCTAGGTTGTGGAGAGCCTCTCCGAGCTCACCAGCCCAAATAGTGAGTTTCAGCTTGGCTAGCCGGAGGCGTGTAGTTTGTAGCCTCTGTGGAGTTGCTAGCGCCTTGGTAGACTAGCAAGCTAGTGTTTGTTTGGAGTAAAGTCCGGAGTGGTTTCGTGTGGTGGCAAGTTGATGCTTGGTGTTGACCAAGGTGTGGATTGGAGTTGCTAGAGTTTAGTTTTGCTCGTGGGGCGAGTGGTTTGTGCCATGTTGGTTGTTTTTCCCGCTTCCGTGATGCTGAGTTGCCCCGCTTGGCATTTGGAGGTTCACCGAGATGGACCCTTGTTGTGCCCCCGTGAGATTAGATGTTGTTGCTCGTGGAGCAAGACAAAGGAGCGATGTGGAGTTCTCTCTCCGCTGGTTGTCCGCTTGTAAGAGCCGCTTCCTTCTGGGAGTTGTCGTTACTCCTTGGTCTTGGAGTTAATGGTGGAAGCGCTAGCTTGAAGGAAAAGTTTGTTGGTCGCTTGGAAGTAGTCGCTTGTCCAGCTTAAGCGGATTCTGATGGTGTTCTAGAGGCCGCAGTAGAAGGTTGTTCTCGCTCTCTGTGAGTGTTTGGCCAAGATTTGGTTCGCTTGTTGTTTCGAGAGCTAGTTCGGCTTAGCCGAGGGCGTTGCCCCGAGGTCTTGTTCCTAGTCAAGAAGTTTTGGGAGTTGACCCTCCTCAGCAGCTGAGCAAGTGCCGCTTGTTTCGGCTTGGTGGTCCGATTGGTTGAGTTTTCTCTGGGTGTTGCTTCCAAGAGAGTTGGTTGTCGCTGCCTTGGGTTTGAGCAAGTCAATGAGCGCAGTGTGGAGTTCACCCGCCTTCCGAGTTTGCTTGCCGGGAAGTCGCTTTCCGCTTGGGTGAGTCACCTTAGCTCCCGAGCTGTGTAGTCGATCGTAGTAGCGCAAATGGGTCACCCCAATGAGAGGGTCCTCGCTTTGTGTTGTTAGCAAGCAAGAGTTGTTTGTTCCCGCAAGGGCGAGGCCACCAAGAAGAGTTGAGTTGTTCTCGCAAGTTGTTGGTTCTTTGGGGATTGAAGATTTCCTTTCCTCTAGCCTCCGTGGTGGTTGAGTTGCTCCTGATGCCACCGAGTGATAGCTTGCAGGTAGTCTTGCGGATTCGTGTGGCCTGTGATCCGTAAGCTTTGAGGTTGTCGTTATCCGCTTTCCTTGTGAGGTTTTGGGAGTGGAGCTCGCTTGGAAGATGAGTTAGGCTTAGGCTTAAAGGGGAAGTCCTTTGAGTAGCCAGCTGGATTTTAAGAGTTGAGTAGTAGCTTGAGGCAGCGTTGCTCGTTATAAGTTTGGGTTGAGTTCACGAGCAAGCCCTTCTCGGCTTTGTTCCTAGTTGTTGTGAGTTCCCAGCTGGCGCAGCAGAGCCGCGCTTGAGTGAGTTGGCACAGAGGTGCCGTGGCATTGGTTGGTGTCGCTGAGCCGCTTTCCTCAAGGTGTTGTGTCGCAGAGAAGTCGCGTGATGGTTTAGTCCTTGCTTCCCAGTTTTCCTTGAGAGGAATGTTGATGTTCCTTGCCCGGCGATGTTCTCCTTGGTCGGTTGGTCGGTAGGTGTTCGTTGGAAAGTTTGCGCTCGCCGATGAGGAGTTCTAGTTTGTTGGCTTGGCCGAGTGGAGTCCGTGGCTTGGCCCTTGTTTTTTTTTTTTTTTTGGCCGAGTCAAGTTTCACCGTGTGAGTGTTGTTAGCCGTCCGTGTACCAGATGGTGCCCTTGCCTTTGGTTCGGCGATTTCTCCTTAAGATGGTTGCTTAAGTGTTGTGGTCGTGTTCTAGTTGGAGAAGTTTGTCTTTTGGATCACCACCAGCTGGTGGTTCGCTTGTATCTCGTTAAGGTCAGAGTCAAGGTTTGAGGTTTGTTGGTCTCTTGTGAAGTAAGAGTAGGCCGCTTAGTTTTGGAACTGAAGGTTCAAATGTTTGGCCACTTTGTTGTAGGGTTGAGTTTGTTTGTTGACACCAGGCACGTGTTTTTATGTATCGATGTTGGGGCAAAGATGTGCCTGACCCATTGCTCATTGTGGACTTTGAGCCCTTGCAAACGATTGAGGGTTTGGGCTTCGAGGAGAAGCCTATGAGTATTCTCGGGCTCTTGAGTCAAGACGCTATGAGAAGTGAGATCCGCTGGTAAAAGTTTAGTGAAGGAGTCCGAGTTCGAGGAGGCCGCCGTGAGCGGAAGGACGGGATGAGAATGCAAAGATCCCGTGTTGTTTCAGTTTTAAGGACTTTCGAGGACGAAAGTCATAAAAAGGAGGGAATATTGTAACGACCTGTGTTTTCATCCCGCCTTCCGTGTATGCCCTAGGGGTATTTTAGTAATTTGGTCGGGCCGCCAGTGGCTGCTTATGTCTTTTTCCAGCTATAAAATTATTGGATGGATTTATGTAGGTTTTTGAGGATTTGTGGTTTGGTTTGAGCAAGGTTTGATGCAAAAGTAAAAATAAAGGAATTTGTGCCACAAATGGGTTTGAACCCGGTCTCCCGGGAAGCTTGTAGAGATGTGTGCCAATTGAGCCATTAGGTGCTCTTGTTGCTCTTTCTCGCATCACATCTTAGTTAACCTTGGATCTTTGGTGTTTGGTGCATTTGGTTAAATGAAATAGAAATTAGGTTTGTTGTGTTTTCTTCTCCAAAAGAGTTGTGGCCGCCCAAGCTTTCTCCCAAGCCTCCTTGCCGATTCTTCATCCTTGCAGCCTCCCTTGGATCGCTCATCATCATTCCGGTAAGTCTTCATCCTCTTCATCTTCTCGATTGGGTGTTCTTGTTGGCCAAGGTAAGGAGAAGAGCTTGTGTGTGTGTGTGTGTTTGTAGCAGTCGCCCAAAGATGCCCAGATCTCGCCTCAAAGAAGAAGCCCAGCCCGCCAGACGCTTAGCAAAGAAGCCCAGTCGCCAGATCACAGCAGCAAGCAGTAACTGTGCCGCCTGCATCACACCATTTCGCCGCAGCTTGTCGCAAGACTGGCTGAGCAGCCGCGCCGCTCATGCTCGCGCCACGCTTCGCTGCCGCTCTCGCCCATACGCTGCAGGCCAGATCGCTGCCGCCGCTTCAAGCCAACAAGGCTGCCTGTCGCTCGCTTGTTCGCGCCTGCGCCGCAAGGCCAGCCACTTGCTCATGTTCATAACATACAGGCTGGCCTCGCCTCGCCTGCTGCTGGCCGCCAGCCAGCAGGCGGTCTCGCCGCCATCGCCTCTTCGCGCTGCTGGCCGCTTCCAAGAGAAGCCTCCGCTGCCGCCGCCGCGCTCGTCCGCAGTGTCGGGCCGTGCTGCAGAGTGCCCCTGAGCCGAGCCTCGCTTATTTTATTATATTTTTTAGGCTATGATTGTGATTTCTATTGTGTTTGTTAGGTTCTCGTTAGCTAGCTCCTGGATCGATCGCAGCTTAGGATTTTGTGTGTAGCTGCCCCTGCCAAGGTAAGGATTTCTTACCGAGTTGTGTGGACCCCGCGATGTTCTATGTGATTGTTGTTTGTATGTTTGTTTGTGATTATCAGCATGTATAGTTTAGGTGCTCGCTCAATTCCTCGACTAGCATGACTTCGTATGTTGTTCTCTCATGTTAGCCCATGCTAGGTTGTTCCGCTTCTAGCATGCTCGATATCCTGCTTTGCTTCAGAGTACCATGCTAGGTTCGTTGTATCCGCTGAGCACGTTTTGGATTGTATTGGATTGTATGTTATTGATATGATAGGTTAAAGTGTAGGTAGGTAGCATCATCCGCCCGATGCATAAAGTATCTTGCATCCATGGCAGTGGACGCCGAGACACTTCTCCGCCCTCGACCCCGTAGGGTTTAGCTAACCCACCTAGAGGCCCCGCAATCTTGGGTGAGGGTGGCAGATCAAGCAATGCCCCAACGGCCGGATGATGACTTGGCATTGCCTCGCCCTCGACAATGCAAGCACGCCCTCGCCAGTTCGCCGAGTTCTGATTGCCACCGTTAGGGCAAGGACCGCTTCGTGTAAGCCTATCACGACCGCTTCTCTTAGCCTCAAAGTGTGGTTCAGCCGACATAGTTCACGTGTCCAGTGTCTCACACCCCTATGTCGCTGACACCGATCCGTAGATTTAGTTAGGCGTGGTGATCGACATGGGCAACTTTGCCACTAGACCCGCACTTCATAGTTCGCAGAGCACGCGCGGCATGCTTACGCCATTACAAATACACCGAGAGCTCCTCGATCTTGAGCTAGTGTACCTTTCGACGACAAAGAGATGTGCCGAGGCCGAGACTTGGTTCTCGATAGGGCGTATTGTGTGGTGTGGATTATTCCGACTAAGACCCCGAGTTGGCATCCGAGGTCCAAGTGTGGACTTAAGCTATGTGCTCTATTATGTGTTTATGTTCATAGCTTGCATACTCTCATCTAGATGACCATGTGCATCGATTGTACCCTCCCGGGATTCTTACCGAGTAATTCGTTACTCACCCTTACTTATCTTTCAGTAACCATGGCGCGAGGCAGATGGTCAAGGAGGAGCTATGATCATGGGAACGTGGCCGCCGCCTCCGACTTTTTTATTTCTATGACTCTTGTCTTTCATTTTCCCCGATCGCATGTAGACGCACGAGCCCTAGGATGTTTTCTCAATGATTTTGTGGATTCCCGCTTTATTGAATTTGAGAATGTTCCAAATGTTTTAATAAATCTCGATCGTAGTGTACGCTTTGGAAATGTATTTGCCTTGAAACAAAGTTTCAAAGAAACTATATTGATTTCTCGATTGAACCTTGATTGTTTTGTTTTAATTGGGAATCTAAAAACTTATTTGCATATTATCCTTTCCTTTGAATGTATGCATTGGGGTAAAGGCCTATTTAGAGCCCCTTTTGGCCTGCCTTTACAGAGTGCCACGCCCCCCATGATCAATCAACTCCTCCGCTAGCCATCCCGGTGTTGTCCTGCTACCCGAAAGATAAATAAGGGTGAGTATAAAGATACTCAAGAAGAAACCCCAACCGGGTACAATACGATACATCCGCCATCTAGCACCTCAACATGCAAGCAAACAAATTATCAACACAGCATCATAACTCAACGAGCTCAATAAAACAAGATCTGAAACATCTAAGTCTCCTACTTCCTACCTAATGATTGGTTCTTATAACCAATCCCGACATCTCCGAGGGTCTTTCTCCCCGCCATTTGATCACCTCAAAACCGATCCCAAGATGTCCGACACCCTCGAGGGTCTTTCTCCTCGACTCAATTGATTAGCTCAAAAGCCAATCCCAATGTGTGTCCTCAAGGGCCTCTTACCGCTTATACATCCGACTATCGGAGAGTACCCGGTCCGGCTCTAAATTGAAGGAATGGTGTACTCACGAACATTAGCCCGGGGAGCTCTCCAACCGGAACTAACGCTGCGGCAAGACACCGCATGCTCTCAAACCGCGCAAATGCGGAGCCTAAGGGCAAACTACGCGCCTGTGCACGCATGCCTATGACTTGGAAGCGGTGTCACCGATCACGAGAGCGCGAGGCCCTCGACGCCATCTCGGCAAACCGATCCACCGACTGGCTAAGAACCGCCAAGGTAGGCTTACACCGCTGGCGTGGTTCCGCCTAGCAAAGTGCTACAACTAGGCTTTGGCCGAGTGGGTAGCTAAGTCCACAACCGCGGCCTGGGGTAGCAAGATACGCTATGTTACGCACACTTTACTCCGCACTGAGCTACTAGGGACAAAGTACGCTTTGTCCGCCACCGGATGATGAAAACCCTACAACTCTATCTAAGAGTACAGAGCAAAAATCAATGATTCCCGGCTAGCAAGCAATGACTCGATATAAATCACATTACCTAGCATGATACTACAACTTAAGCAGAATCACAAGCATGTCGGGCGTAACAAACCTAGCATGGCACTAACATGTAAAATCAGCAAAATGCTAGCAAGAATTCAATCAATCGCTTCTATCTCTAACATGCTCATAACAATCAAAGAAACAAGCAAGGCATATCGAGATATATCGCAGGGTCCACACAACCACTGTAAGAAATCCTTACAAGGACAAGCAGTAAAACAATAATTATAATAAATCTACGAGCTTAATCCTCGAGCCTCTAGACGATCCCAAACAAAGGAAACATCAAACAAAGCACCCAAATCAAATACATAAACAAATTTCAATAAATCCATAACCAAAGCAGCCCAATAAATCCGCCCAACGAAGAAAAGACTCGAGAAATACCATCCGAGAAGCCATTAAGGCTCGCCAAACCAAAGACACAATGTGGCAGCCGGGCGCAGGGTCGGGCTGGCTGGGGCGCAGGCAGCGCTGGGCGCAGGGGCCGGGCGCTACTGGGCGCAGGCACACGCGCTGGGCTCGTAGTCGCATACGGCGAAGCCGACGAGGCGATGGCACGGCGCGCGGCGCGTTTCTAGATAGACGGACGGCGATACGGCGCGAGCTCTGGCAAGCACACAAGGGACGGCGGCGAGGCGACGCGACGCTGGCGGGCTCGGGCGCCGATCCGCACGGCATCAGGCGAGGGACGGCGAGCTACAGTGGCGCACGGACCAGTGGCCGGGCGACGACCGGGCGAAGCCGGTTCGGGACGGCTCGGGCGAGGCAGATCCGGGCGAGCGGGACTGTGGCGACGCGGCCGGGCTCGGCGCACGCAGACGGCGAGCCGGGGCAAGCTCGGGCGGCTGTGGGGCGAGCCAAGCGCCGCGTGGGGAGAGGGCCAAGGGGGCTCTGGCCGAGGAGAGAGAAAGGGAAAATGGGGAAAATGAGATTTTTCCTTTTTTTTTTTCTTTTCTTTTCTCTTTATTTAAAATCCAAACTTATCCAAATAAATCCAATTTATCCATTTTCCAATTTTTTCCAAAAATCCTTAAAATCCTTAAATCTCATTTCCAGCTTCCTCCTTCGAGACCCGACTTAAGCAACCTTTCCAAACAACAAAACTCACCAAATCAACCTCCCAAACTAACACCAAGGCCGGGCTCGAATCCGTAAGGAAACACCTCAAACAACCATCATTTTGCCCAAAACCCAAATGACAACCGAACTCCCAAACGAAAAGCCCAAACATCTCGACTCGCAAACTTCACAACAAACAAGCCTCAACAAAGGCGTGAGCCGCCTCAAGCCCCGAAATCCACAAATCCCGCCTAGGAGCAAAGACCAAAATGCCCCTAAGGGTCCAAATAAATTTAACGCCCAACCGAACCATCGACCAACCTAAGCTCCTCGAGAACCGGATAGAAAATCGGGCCGTTATAATACTCCTCCTTATAAGACTTTCGCCCTCGAAAGTCCTAAGACGAAACGGCTTCTAGGAATACTCCACCGATTCCTAGCCAATCAACTTCTCGCTAATACAACACTAGCCCATCTTCGAGAACCAAACCTCTTGGGTTCTCAAAGGCTCAAAGCCACAAAGCTAACCATTCTCGCCAAAGACTAGCTCAACAAAGACCGGGCAAAGCAATCCACCGCTTTCGATCCGCTCAAGGATCTCGTATGCCTACAAACCAGGGGCTCATACAAAACCCTCGCTAATCCAACACGAAACACCTCTCTCTACTTGTTACTCTCAAAGAAACTCAGAGATCGCACAAGCTCCAAAACTCAACGCCACGCACCGGCGTAATCTTTTCTCAATGCCCACAATCAAGTAACAAACAATTTCAACTCTACACCATGTCAAGCTAAACAATCAACCTCTCAGTTCCAAAACTAAATAAATTTACCCTCGCTTCACAAGAGACTAAATAACCACAAAGCTTGCCTACTGCACTTTAACGAAAAGCAAACAAATCACCAATCGCGATTGATCCAAAAGGCTAACTTTTCCGACAGCACAAGCTTACAACACTTAAGCAATCGCCTTAAGGAGAAATCGTCGAACTAAAGGCAAGGGGCACCATCCTCGTACACCCGACGGCTAACACCACTTGCACGAGCTAAAACTTCACCCACGCCAACCCTAAATGGCCAAAACTGCACACGCCCACTCTCGCCTAGCCAACACATCACAAGCAGTCACTGGGCACCGGGCAGTGGCGCTGCATCCATGGTGCAACTCAACCACCAAGGAAAACTAGGGGGAAAACTTCAAACCCCAAGAACCAACAACTCACCAAAGAAAAACTCAACTCTTAAACTGGTCAAGCCGCTTCTGTGGGACAAACAACTTCGCTTGCTAACAACACCATGCTGACCTCTCACTGGCTAACCACCGCGCTTACTCTAATCAACTACACAACTCTGGTTACTACGCCGACTCAAACGGAACGATTTTCCAAAGAAGCAAACTCAAGGGCAATGAACTACACACACGCCGCCGACTAGCTCAAACCCAAGGGCAAACAACAACCAACTCTCTTTTAAGCAACACCTGTTGAAATCCAACCGATTGGACCACCAATCCGTAACTAGCCGAACTTACTTCAACCACCGAGGGAGGAATCAACTCCCAAAACAACCAGACTAGAACAAATCCTCGTATAACGCCTCTAGCTCGAACCGAGCAAGCTCTTGAAACATCAAGAGAACCAAATCTTGGTCAACACCAAGCACCAACTAGCCTCCATAAACCTTCTCTCGCCCAAGGCAAGGATCCGAACAAATTTCTCTCAACCATAACAATCGTAAACTACGCGGCCATTACCACCGCTTCTTGATCGATCCAACTAAACTCACTGTGCTTAAGGACCAACAAGCAAAACTTGCTTAAACAACAACCCGACAATGAGCACGGCATCCTTACAACCAAAGTCGGGCACTTGCCAAGAACCAAAGCCTTGACAACCCAAAGACTAAGCACTGCTCTCAACACGAACCCTTCGTGGTTTTCCAAACATAAACCACTTTAACGAAGCTACGCAAAAGTGCACCGGGTGTACAACTCCAACTTGATCCCTTAAGATCCAAAGCCAACAAGGGCTCTCACACAGTGGCAACTTTTGCCTCCAAACAGAGCCACAACAAACAAGGGAGCAACAAGAGTTCAAACCCACTCTGGGCCAACTCACCACGAAAAGCCACATTGGCCAACTTACTCTTACAAGCGCAAAACCACACCAAGCTAACATTCCTCAAAACAATGTGCTCACTAAACGCTGGCCCGATCACCCATCCAACTCATGGCTCTAACACCGATCAACCACGCATCCACGATGCCAACACTAACCATACTAGGGTAACTCAAAGGGTAGCCGAATCATGCTACCATCAAGCCGCCTCACAGTTCTCACAACACAAAGCGCGAGAACTCAAACGCGCTTAGCTCTTAATGTAAATTATAGCATCCTTTTTACACCCAACTCTCGTGAGATCCCGAACACCTCCTACTTTCCTCGAAAACCTCAAACTTGTAGTCCTCTCGACTACCACCGAGCTAGATCTCTTAAGCAACCCAAACAGTGCAACCTCGTGAAAAGGGTACAAGACAAGCTGGATGCTATACTGGGCAAACCATGGAACCACCTACACCAAAAGTGCCAACCGGCCCGACCTAGGCCTCCTCTCAAAGCTTGGTGCCAACAGCACTACATCCATTACAACATGAATCAGCCCTAAACGAGCTTTACGCCTCGTAGGAAAGTCACACTCCAAGTGACGGGCAATGGCACTCAAAGAAAGGAGTCCAAACACTCGAGCAAATTTAATCTCCCGCATCTCGACCAACAGACATGCCAAGGCCTACTCCCGCATCCCACTCGATGCTCAACAAAAGCTCAGCAACTCCTCGTGATCTCACTCGATGCTCACCGTAACTCAAAGCAACTCTTGCATCTCACTCGATGCTCAACAAAAGCTCAAAGCCAACTCCTGGTGGCAACAACTAGTTCCACACCGGGAACATCCAAATAAAAGAGTGCTCCACTTACTAGCCCACTAAATCCACAAATGGATAAAACCCCGCAAGCAAATCGAATCGCACTCGCCTACGAGGGCACTAAATGAACTCACCGCGACAACGACAAAGAAGCTTGCAAGGGGCAAAGATGTCTCTACATCCGCCTCTGCCACTAACACGGCAAATTTGCCAATCAATCGGCGATCGGTGGAGACTCAAATAGTCCACCTCTCTCAAGGGACTACTACCATCAATCGGCTGTACTAAAGCACAGAACGGCACATCTCGGCTCGAATAAAGAAGGCATCCCAACACACGGATGCTAAACTCAAACTCGCCAATCGCTTTACTATCGGGCAAAAGAGGGACTTTCTCAAACAACGAGCTCTACAGCATCCACTTGCCAAACTTGGCGGCTCCATCAACGCCAACAAACTCAACCGCATAAACATGCCGATCATGCCCTCCCGAACCTCCGGCTACAAGAGCTACTGGGGAAAAAATGTTGAAACAAACTCACCACCGGGCTATTCGTGCTCGACTCTCACTTTGCTCTACAAATCGCGCCTGGTCCGCGCTTTTGATAGTCAAGACTCGCCATCAAATCTTCATGGTCGAGCACACTGCGCTCAAGGAGTCTCGCCCGAGGCGTGCTAGCCTCTACCCCTCTTCTAGGCAACTCAACCGCCAGTGGCCAACTCTAGCCAACGGGCCTAAGAAACCCCGACGCGCCTCAACATCAATACACCGGGCCCAACTCCCTGGCCGGACATGCCAAGCGCCCCGCTTCCTCCGAAAGTGCGATCAACACACCGGGCGACCGCACGAGCATAAATGCCGCCCACACCGGGCTCTCACCGCCAACAAGTCGCTTCTCACCATGAAAAGTTGACATGATGGCTCTCTAAGCCCAAACCAACAATGAGTCGAACCGCTTCGCCTCCGCCCCACAACTCTACACAAGGCATAAAAGCTAGATGAAAAGTATTGTAAATTCTACCCTTAGCTTAATTGAACTCGCATAAACTCGCGCGGCCGTGGAGGCCGATGAGCATGGGAGCAAACAACCTACAAAGCAAGTTAGTCTACAGACCTATGACTCGTGCTCGATACCAACTGTGACGAACCCACCCAAAACATGGTCCTAAATCTGGTTCTCACTCAAAGATGCAAGTTAAATATGATAACAAGCTGTTTAGTGCTCATATTTAAAATCCATTCAAAACATATGAGAAGGGGGAACCCTTAAAACATAAACCACGCTTTTCATTTAAACCATCCAACAAAGTAAAACATCCCGCCAAAGATTTATCAAAATATACAATACAATTTAAACAACTTTTTAAACAATGTTCCCTAGGACTCCGGGCCCATCTACATGCCGAATAAACAATGCAACAACAAAAGACAGAGTGCCCTGGGCGCCCCCATGATCAATCAACTCCTCCGCTAGCCATCCCGGTGTTGTCCCAAGCTACCCGAAAGATAAATAAGGGTGAGTATAAAGATACTCAAGAAGAATCCCCAACCGGGTACAATACGATACATCCGCCATCTAGCACCTCAACATGCAAGCAAACAAATATCAACACGCATCATAACTCAACGAGCTCAATAAAACAAGATCCGAAACATCTAAGTCTCCTACTTCCTAATCATCTAAGTCTCCTACTTCGTGCCTAATGATTGGTTCTTATAACCAATCCCGACATCTCCGAGGGTCTTTCTCCTCGGCCATTTGATCACCTCAAAAACCGATCCCAAGATGTCCGACACCCTCGAGGGTCTTTCTCCTCGACCAATTGATTAGCTCAAAAGCCAATCCCAATGGGTGTCCTCAAGGGCCTCTTACCCTCGCTTATACATCCGACTATCGCTGAGTACCCAAGTCCGGCTCTAAATTGGAAGGAATGGTGTACTCACTAACATTAGCCCGGGAGCTCTCCGAACCGCAACTAACGCTAACAGCGCGCACACCGCATGCTCTCTCAAACCGGTAAATGCGGAGCCTAAGGGCAAACTATGTGGGCCAGTACGCATGCCTATGACTTGGAAGCGTGTCACCGATCACAAAGAGCGAGGCCCTCGACGCCATCTCAGGCACCCGATCCACCGACTGCTAAGAATCGCCAAGGTAGGCTTACACCGCTGGCGTGGTTCCGCCTAGCAGCGTGCTACAACTAGGCTTTGGCCGAGTGGGTAGCTGAGTCCACAACCGCGGGGCCGGGGGTAGCAAGATACGCTATGTTACGCACACTTTACTCCCGACCGAGCTACTAGGGACAAAGTACGCTTTGTCCGCCACCTGGATGATGAAAAACCCTACAACTCTATCTAAGAGTACAGAGCAAAAATCAATGATTCCCGGCTAGCAAGCAATGACTCGATATAAATCACATTACCTAGCATGATACTACAACTTAAGCAGAATCACAAGCATGTCGGGCAGTAACAAACCTAGCATGGCACTAACATGTAAAATCAGCAAAATGCTAGCAAGAATTCAATCAATCGCTTCTATCTCTAACATGCTCATAACAATCAAAGAAACAAGCAAGGCATATCGAGATATATCGCAGGTCCACACAACTACTGTGAAGAAATCCTTACAAGGGACAAGGTAAAACAATAATTATAATAAATCTTTAGCTAATCCTCGAGCCTCTAGACGATCCCAACAACCCAAACATCAAACAAAGCACCCAAATCAAATACGTAAATGTTCCAATAAATCCATAACCAAGCAGCCCAATAAATTCGGGCCCAACGAAGAAAAGACTCTGAAATACCATCCGAGAAGCCACAAGGTTCGCGCCAACCAAAGACACAACAGTATGGCAGTCGGGCGCAGAGGCCGGGCCGGGCCGGGCGCAGGGCAGCGCCGGGCGCAGGCACGGGCGCTGGGCGCAGAGTCGCGCGCGGCGAGCGGGCGCGGCCAGATAGTTGGACGGCGCGCGGGCGCGAGCTCGCAGCAGCATTGGGACGGCGCGAGGCGACGGACGCGACGAGCTCGGCGCTGATCCGCACGGTGATCGCGCGTAGGGACGACGAGCTACAGGCGCACGACCACCGTGGCCGGGCGACGACCGGGCGAGCCGGGTTTGGACGGCCTGGCGAGGCAGATTCGGGCGACAGTGACTGGGCGATGGGCGGCCGGGCTTTACAAGACACGCGAGCAGCCGGGGCGAGCTCTGGCGCTTGGGGCGAGCCAAGGCGCCGCGTGGAGGAGAGGGCCAAGGGGGCCTCGGCCGAGGAGAGAGAAAGGGAAAATGGGGGAAAATGAGATTTTTTCTTTTTTTTTTTTTTCTTTTTCTCTTTTATTTAAAATCCAAACTTATCCAAATAAATCCAATTTATCCATTTTCCAATTTTTTCCAAAAATCCTTAAAATCCTTAAATCTCATTTCCGCTTCCTCCTTCGAGACCCGATCAAGCAACCTTTCCAAACAACAAAACTCATCAAATCAACCTCCCAAACCAACATCAAGGCCGGCTCAATCTGTATGAAACACCCAAACAACCATCATTTTGCCCAAAACCCAAATGACAACTAACTCCCAAACGAAAAGCCCAAACATCTCGGACTCGCAAATTCACAACAAACAAGTTTCAACAAAGGCAGAGTCGCCTCAAACCCCGAAAATCCACAAATCCCGCTTAGGAGCAAAAGACCAAAATGCCCCTAAGGGTCCAAATAAATTTAACGCCCAAATTAACCATCAATCAACCTAAGCTCCTCGAGAACCTGGATAGAAAATCAAGCTGCTATGTATAAGGACAAGGGTCCTCTGCTAAGGAAGAAGAAGAGAAAGAAGAAAACTTACTTCTGCTTCTTGATTCTTAAGAAACGACATAAGAAGGAGATGAGTTCTGAAAATCGTATGAAACTCTAGGAGGAAAACAACGATTCTTTCCTATTTAAAATACAATTTGGTTTGGCGATTTCTTCCCCGGGCTTTCCCCTTCGAGTACCAAATTGAAGAAAACTTTTCTCTTAATTAAACTCATTTAAATCCAAGCCTCCAAACCCCTTCAGTCAAAGGTTCTAATCCCAAAGGAAGCAACACGACTCTTGGGTCTTGCAACCAACAACAGATAAGCCTCAACAAAAGACAAGAATAACCCTAGAATCTTGGAAATGCATAAACCCCACCAGGAGCAAAATGACCAAAATACTCCCTAAGGGTTAAAAATCTCTAACGCCCAACCAACAAATCAATAATGAACTGAAGCACCTAAAGAATCGAACGAAAATCGGGCCGCTATAATCAAATATGCAATAAGGGTAAATTGATCCTACACTTCCCATCTTAATAAGCTGCCAGACTTAATGAATTACAACTAACTCGCTCGCAATAAGCTATTTCACCCTAAAACCTAGGCAACCCGCATATAGTAAGGTTATTCCTAACTCTTTAAATCATGCAAGAGATCTCACGATACACCTATCGTGAACATACTAGACTCGCCTTTAGCTCTCTTTTTCTCGAAGCCATATGTAATGGCCTGGCTTTTCGTAGTTTAGTTTCAGGGTTGTCCCGGTTGGTTTGGGAGGCTGGAAGTTTGCTTGGTAAATAAAATAAATTGGAGGAGGAGTTTGCTTAGGCTTGGTGGGTTTCGAACCCAAGATCACGTACGAGGAGGAGGTGTAGCTTAAAAGAAAAAAAAAGGAAAAAAAAAAAGTTCGAGCTAAGGCTTGAACCCTGGGTGTCCTGCTGCAAAGCAGCCTGGGCTTGAGCCAAGGTGTTATGCTCTGCTCGATGGTATTTTACTTGTCCCGTGGTTACACGGTTAAGGACTTTTGAATTCAAGTGTTTCTTTTGGCGTTTTCGATTTGTACAGAAGAGGAATTGCGCCGCTTCTTGGTTCTCTCTCTCGATCGCAAGCTCTTCTCCCTCGCGCGTTTCCTAAGGTATTTCCGATCCTTCTCCTTCGTCTCCTCTTTGGTTTTCGATTTGGTGTGGCTGCTGTTGGTTTTCGATTTTGGGACTGGTTGTTAATGGTGTTTGCTGTTGTGGTTGTTTGTTTGTTTGTTTGTTGGCTGAACCCGAGCAAAGACAAACCTTCGCTTCGCCGTCGGTTCTTTCATCGAACGCAAATCCCCAAATTAATCGTCACTACACTTCACCGCTCGCACTCGCACACGTAGCTGCGAGTGTCTTCGCTGTTCAGCACACTCACGTCTTCCATTCATCGATCCGCTCAGCCGCAGCTGAGGAGCCAGCTTTTCACCGTTTTACCGCAGCGACGCGCGCCACAACTTGCCAAGGACATCCCCTCGGTTTTGCCGTAGCTACCCGCGTCAGCAGCCGCTTCGCTTTGTTGCTCACTGACCGCCAGACGATCCTGGCCACCAGATGTCGTTGTTTTGCCTTCGCCGTCGCCGAGTCCTAGTGCCGAGGCTTTTCTTCTCAATTTTGGGTAACTACCCTAATCTCTAGAGTCTTATTTTCTGTTGGTCGATTTGAGTGCCTAGGGTCAGATTTGTGATGTTTTATTGTTTTGCTAGGCTGTCTCTGTTGACTTGCAGCTCGTGGGTCATTGTGATTTGTGTGTTTGTCTTCTGCATACTTCCAAGTAAGGATTTATTACCGGGGTTGGTGGGCCTTGGGAAATAATTTAATAGCACATTTATATTCTACAAGCAAGTATGAGTATTCTAGTGGATAGGATCTTTGTTTCTAAATGCTGGCATGTTTGTTGATTTATCCATGTTTCCTGTTTTAAGTTATGTAGAGCCATGCTAGCGATTTTTTTTCTATGCTACGGATTTTTTTTCTTACTCTGGCATAACCATGTTTTCTGTTTAAGTTCTGTAGAGCCTGCTAGGATCATATTGTCATAGATTTCTGCCTGGTTGGACTGTTAGTTTGTATTACTGTGGTTAGAAGATTGCTAGGAGCTGTTAGTGCAAGTCTCGCATGGGTAAGTCCTCAAGGGCACCAATGCGCTGCCGCATGTGTAAGTCCTCGGCGGGCATCACATCGCTATGTATGTGTAAGTCCTTGATGGGCATCATAGTGCTTCTAGGAGTGTAAGTCCTCGCATGGGCACCTTGTGAACCTAGTAAGTGTAAGTCCCCGATGGGCGCCCTTGAGCTTAAGCCGTATAAGACTCGGCGGGCTTCCGAGTATTGAGTAGGTGTAAGACCCGGATGGGCATCCTCATGCTTAAGCCGGGTGTAAGTCCCCGATGGGCAACCTTGAGTACTGCTTGAGTAAGATCCTGTTGGGCGTCATCGCGCTTAAAAGTGAGTAAGTCCCTGATGGGCCTCACCAGGTATAAGTCCCCGATGGGCATTCTACAGGTGTAAAACCCCGATGGGCATCCTTGTGCAGAACTGGTGTAAGACCCCGATGGGCATCCACGTGTTCTAGATGGTGTAAGATCCCGATGGGCATCCAAAGTGTAAACCGAATGTAGGTTGAGATAGTAAGTCCTTGAATAGGCAAATTCTAATATGGCAGTTAGCCTGAGCCAAAGTTGTTCCTTCCGGCTCAGATTTGGTTGCATGTATCCAGGTGCTAGATGATTGGTTTTTCGTGATTGTACCCCCCGGGGCTTGAGATTCTTACCGAGCGACTGCTGCACCCTTATTTTTCTCGTGGTTATCCACCGTAACTTGGGACCGAGACCGATGGCTAGGAAGTTGTCGTTGGATGATCATGACAGAGTACTCGAGTCATGTCGCGCTTGTTCTTGATTCTTTGCATGTAGATAGGCATGGAGCCCTTAGGTGGACTTGTTGTATTTAAAAACATTGAGTTATTTGCTTCGGATTCTTTTGTTAAACTTGTTTGGATGTTTTCTTTTTCAAATAAACGATACTCTGGCCAGGGTTGGTTTTTGGTAAATCTTTTGACTGGTGCTTGGAAACAGGGATAGGTCCAATTAATAAAATTTCTCTGAATGATTTCATGTTATTAAGTTTTCTCTTTACTTCCGCATTCATGATTTTGGGTTTACTTACATGCATAAGAGTTTAAAGGCCTAGGTTTAGGACCCTATTCGGGTCGGGTCTTTACATTACAGATGGTTAACATACATGGGTAGCTAGTCGACGCATACTTGAGAAATAAATTGCAGCAGTATAAAAACTAAATACCTACAACAACAACATCCATTCTACATACGAATTATCACCATAACTCATATCTAACAAGAAGTAGAAAAGATCAACAGATAATAAGGGAATTTAGATATCTCATTACTAAAGGTCGAAACAGTTCTATAATCCTTTCCTAACTAATAAAATACTAAAACAAAAAAATAGATTGAAATTGGTGCGGTTGTGAAGTGTGCAGACTCATTGTCATCGACTCCTTGTTCACATTGATTTGTTCCTCAGCTTTTAAGTTCCGCATTTCTTGTATTAAAACGCATTAAGCATAGTTTATTCATTTAAAATGCAATGATGAGTCTATAGGGCGCTTAATGATGAATGCATATGATTTATAGCAGTTTTACTAGCATTGGGTCCTTTATAGCTCGATTATTTCCCTTGAACCTTAGAAAAATGGGTACGAAGCTAGCCTAAATTATGCACTATTTGAGAGCTATCAATGAGTGGTATGAATAAGACCCTAAATTGAGGATTTGTGTGATTTTCTCTAAATAGAGTAGAGTTGAAGAAAGCCACATTGAGGATGAAATTACTTAGACAAATATCAGCTTTGTGGAGGAAGAGCCTGCAACTGAGAATGAAGAAGAAAAACATGAAGTGTAAAAAACTGAAGATAGCTGCAAAAGCATTGAACCCCTTGAGATCACGAAAATCTCTTTGGATCTATCATGTCCTAAAGAACCCAACCAAGAGATCATTAAAAAATGAGAGGGAAATACAACATGGCCAAGGCCGAAGGCACCTTTGCCCACTAAAAGAAATTTTGGTAGGAAGTTACCTCAAGAAGGAGGAGTTTGGAGCCATAACAGAAAAGGCTATCAAATATGGTGCCATAAAGAAGATCATATATGGCCAAAGGAAAAGTGGTCATAACACATTCCTAGAATACGAGGCTGAGAGCATGCACAGTCAGTATAAATTAATTTAACTTCGAGCATTTACAAGCTTTTAATTTTTCATATTTTACTAGGTTAGATTTTCTTTTAGTAGTTTGTTCGTATAGTTTAATGTTTGTTTTTCTTTAGTTTTGAGATTGAATTGAGTAGGGTATCAGTGGCACAAAGTTGAACATGCGATAAGCTGGATGAACAAACAAAAACCTAGACCTCAAGCGATTGAAGCAATGTGATCATAGGAAATTACAGATGGAAAGAAAATGAAGTTTCGCTTTTCTCTCTGCCTTATTTCTTGCTATCCATATATCTTTGCCGAAATATGTTTAATGCTCTTGTTTATCCTGGCATAGGAAGAGAACTAGGATTAAATAGAAAATATTTTGTTCATATTCATGCATCTTTAAAATCAAACAGTTAAGTGCTATTTATAAATGTTTCTTCGCTCTGCTCTCAAATGTTGTAGTCTAGTATAGTAAAATAAAATTTAACAATCTAAAACACCAACCTTTATTATTAGGATTATAGGAGAATGAACTAGCCAAAATGTGGACCGAGTTGATAATGCACTATTCCTTAATCGGAATAAAAAATGAGTTAGCTCCCAAGATTAAATTTGAAAGCTTTAAACATGGAATTCAAACTTTAGAACAAACTAAGTTTGGGGGACCTAAACCTCAACTTCAATGAGGACAATGGAGAATTTAAGTTTGGGGGTGAGGGTAAGCATGAGAAGTGTATAGAAGAGAAAGAAAATCAAGTGAGCATGCTAGTCTTTTGCAAAAATATAAAAAAAAATCTTGCTGTGAGAAACAATGATCAAAACATTATGGGTAAAAATGAAAGGCACAAAAGAGCAAATAGTTGTAGGAATCTCAAAGTACTTTGATGTCCACCAAAAAGCGCAAGCTTAAGACATTCTATTGCTTAGATGGAATGTTTTATGCTCAAGTGATTCAATCTAAGAACTACAGAATTATGGATATGAGTGCAACCCGAGTAGAAATACGGAAAGCATAATAGAAATTCTCGAGGGATTTGAGACATAAATAAAAAGCCTCGGATAGAATGTTTTGGGAAAACTTTGGATGATCGAGGGCTTGAGTGAAGTGGTTCGATTCGTAGGCATTAATCTCTAGGAGGGCCCAGTTTTAAGTCTATCAGGGAAGAGCGTGTTATTAGTAAGGAAAATGTTTTTATCAAGTCTTGGACTCTAAATTTTGTAGGATAAAAGTTAATGTGTTTAGCTTGTGATAAAACTTTTCTTAATTAGACTACGATATTGAAGACATTGTTGAGAGAATTTACCTAAAAGTATTTATATTAAAATTTCCTTGCACGTTAATGATTGTAGCATCGCTCGAGACGAGCCATGATTCAAGTTTGGGGGTTTGATAATGCTCAAATAGAGCATTACTTAGGCTAATATCTTAATATATTCTATTGGTATCGTGCATTGATTAAATGAATTTTAGAATTAGAATAACATTAAGATAAGAAATTTATATAAATAAGATGCATGTATGATTTATTAGCTTAGATATAAAAGGCTAAGGAAACTAGAACATTTTAGAGTAAAATTTGAATGTCAAATGCGCTTTGTACTTAATGCCAAAGAACCCACACACTAATTTATTTGGGGTGAGGGTAATTTATTTTTGTACTTAAAGTGCTTCCATTGGGATTTGAACCCTTGACCTGAAGGGGATTTGGAGGCTTGGACTACTACCGAATCCACATCTTACTACAACGGGGCCAGCAAGGTCACAACCTCAAGTGACAAAAACTCTGGCTAGGCATACAAGGGCTCCAAACTCAAACAACCATGCCTATGGCATCTCATCAAATGTAAGGCTCACGCTACCTACTCTTGCATCTCCACATGATGCTCAACAAAACTCGCCGGCTCTCTCAACATGCAGTAGCTAGCTCTACTCTAGGAGCTCACCAAAAGAAGAGTGTTCAACTCTACAAAACAACTGAGAAAACCACCAACGGATCAAGTCCGATGGGAACATTGCTCACGCACTTTAACCACGTGGTTCCGCCATCGCTACAAAACAACAACACTTTACAATAGCACAAAGATGCCTCATCAACCTCCTCAAGGCTACCAACTCGCAGCCCACTCTCCGGGCAATCAAACCATCCGCTAAGGCTCAAGATCAACACTTGAGCTACCCAAAGCTAGTCCACACCGGGACCTCGCTTCCACAAGCATCCACATAAGCAAAGCCATAGCTAACACCTCTCTTGGAGTGGTACTCCAAGGCAAATCACCTCCACCCTCTCTCTAGGGGAAAACCAACAACTGAGCCACAAGTGGCCTACGGGAGTCTAACCTCTCGCCTCCCTCTCGAACGATGTCCCAAATGCAGATCCGACCTATCCGATACCTCAACAAGCCACAACATACCGCTTCACATCGCGGGAAGTTGGCATGATGGCGCCTAAACCCAAACCAACAACGAGTCGTAACTCGCTTGCTCTCGCTTCCACAACACTACACAAGGTGTAACGCCCGCTTTTCTATTTCTTCCTGTGAGTTTTCTGACATTATGCGATGTTCGATGGGCCGTTAGAGCTTTTTAACCTTTAAGGGTATTTTGGTATTTTGCTCCCTGGCCGAGGTGGAGGATTTTCGTGGCTTCGTGGTCATTTCTACCTTCTTCGTTGAGACTTGATTAATGTTATTGCAAGACCCAAGGAGTTTGGGTTAGTTGATTAGAAGTTCTGAGACATTCCTGCTGATAGCAAAATTAATTGGAATTTAATTGGTCCCATTGAGATTTGAACCCTTGCCCTAATGGTGAAATTGGAGTTTTAAAAAGAAGATTTAGTTAAAAAGAAAGGAATTTCTTTAGCCGACCCGCAAGAGAAAGCCTTGGGAAGGGATTTTAGACCCATTTAATTTAGGAAAAAGGAAAAGAAATCCTATTCCCTTGTTTTGGAAAAATCTCTCTCTCTCTCTCTCTCTCTCTCTCCTTGCCGAGCCCTCACCAAGAAACCAAACCCTAGCCGCCACCCCATCCCCACACCAGATCGCGCTACCGCCCAACCACGCCAAGACTGCATCAAGCAAAGATGTTTATGCCCAGCGCGCCAGACGCTCAGATCGCTTCATGCCAGCGCTGCCTGGGCCAGATCGCCGCTTCACCCCAGACGCTGCTGCGCTGCTCCTCGCACCAGCCGCCAGATGAGCCGCGCTGCCCCGCTGTCGCCGCCCGACGCTGCCGCCTCGCCACACGCTGGCCGCCGCCAAACGCTGCCGCCATACACTGCCTCGCAGACATGACGCCCCGCTTTGCCACGCTTCGAAGCAAGCCACACAGCCAGCCTCACACCGCCACGCCGCCGCCGCCAAGAGCGCCTGGCCCTGCCGCTATCGCCGACGACGGTGCCTTCTGCTGGTAAATTCCCGAGCCTCCACCCTTTGGACTTCCCCGATTTTAGATGTTGTTTATTAATTAGGATATTTTATTACCCGCTTAGGTTGCTCTGGGTTCGCTTAAAAGCTCGAGGGTCGTTATTTGATTCGGATAGTTAACCTCCACTTATTTCTAGGTAAGGATTCTTACCCGGGTTGTGTGGACCTCGCGAATAGTTGATAGCACGCTGACATCAGAATTATATGAGTTTCTAGTGATAGGTTACATGTTTTCTTTTGATTCATGTTCGTGACATGTTTACATCCCGCTAGTTCCATGTTAGGCTTTCCTATCTTGATAGAACCATGCCGCCATTTGTATGTCGCTAGATCCAAGTTACTGCTAGATGTGTGATGTATAGTATAGAGGACCGTAGAGGCAACTAGTTTGGGGTCCTCTCGCAAGACCCGGCGGACATCCGAGGTGTAAGGCCCTATGGGCATCCTAGGTGTGTAAGGCCCACCGGGCATCACCGATTCTCGAGGTGGGCGCCCTGCGGGCATCCTAGGTGTGTAAGGCCCACCGGGCATCATTGATTCTCGAGGTGGGCGGCCCTGCGGGCATCCTAGGTGTGTAAGGCCCACCGGGCATCACCGATTCTCGAGGTGTAAGGCCCTGCGGGCATCCTAAGTGTGTGGCCCCACCGGGCATCACCGATATCAAGGTGTAAGGTCCGGCGGGCATCCTATGTGTAAGGCCCCACCGGGCATCACCGTGTCCTAGGTGTGTAAGGCCCCACCGGGCATCACCGTGTCCTGGTATGTAAGGCCCCACTGGGCATCACCGTGTCCTAGGTTGTGTAAGGCCCGGCGGGCATCCAAATGTAGGACCTAGGAGAGGCTATAGACTAAGCTCTTGAGTAGGCTCGCTTTGAAGTAGCTCATAGCCTACACCAACCGTGCTCCGCCTAAGTCATTGTATGGTTGCATGTCCGGGTGCTAAATGAGATGTTTTCGTATTGTACCCCTGCTGGGGATTCTTACCGAGTAACTCGTTGCTCACCCTTATTTCTCGGGTTTTCCACCGTAACTTGGGACAGAGACTGATGGCTAGGAGGAGGTCACTGGATGATCATGGATAGTCGACTCGAGTTGCACGCTCTTTTTAATGTTTTCTTTGATGATTTAGCATGTAGTGGGACTTGGGTCCCTAGGAAAAGCACTCAAAAATCTATTTTATGTTTCTCGCATCGCTTCCTTGATTTGTTTTTAAGAAAGTACCGATCGCTTATCTACCGCTTATTTTAAATGGAATTATATTTTCTTTGTTTTGAACGTGTTTACTTCAAAGATTTAAATTTCAAACTCAACGACGCTTTACATTCCTAATCATGCATGCTAAGTAAGGACTTTAGGATAGAGACCGCTTTTTTGGGCTCGGGTCCTTACAGCTTGGTATCGAGCTCGAGTTATAGGTTCTCGAGATCGACTCGCAGCTTGTAGGTTGTTTTCCATGATCATCGCTTCGATACCAATGTGTATGTCCATAAGTTTAAGGTTAATGGTTAAGAATTACAATACTTCATCTAGTATACATGTGTTACCCTTTGTTGGGCAAAGGAGAGTTCTAGCGTGGCTAGTTTTTATGCCTTGTGTAGACCGCCAGCTTGTTGATTACACATTGAGGAGCAGTGGACGCTTGGTATTTCCAACCGAGAAGTTGGATCACGATGTTGATGATGAGACCACGCCCAGGTTGTCTAGACCCATAGGCCACCTTTGGCCCCGGCAGCATGAGTTGCCAAGAGAAGAGGTTAGAGGCTAGAATGCCTTAGAGTGAGACTCCTTGAGCAAAGTGTGCTCCCGCCATGAGAGAGTTGATGGCGTGTCTTTTAGCTATCGAGAGGGCTGAGACCCAGTGCGCAGATTGTAGCGCCAGAGTGAGGAGTCCCGGTGCAGATAGCCCAAATTGACAGAGTTTATTTAGAGACACCCCCTAGTAGCTTCTGTAGCCCCGAGAGGTTCCTGTGAGAGGGCTCGATCAGCAGTTATGCCGATAAGTTAGTTGGCGCTGATCGAGCCACGAGTTTGGCAAGTGGAAGCCTCAGAGCCGATGTTTTAGAGACCTATCACTAGCAAGCAAAGGTGGTTGCCTGTGTTCAAGTTTATCATCCAAGTGTTGGGATGACTCGTGTCCAGAGGCCGATGACCGATGTTTAGAGGTCGAGGCGCGCCATTCGTCGTGTTGTTTGATGCAAAGCAGGTGGTGGTGGAAGTCCCCGTGAGAGGCGGACCAAACAGAGTTCCATCACCACCCTGGCCGATTGGCAAGCTTCCAAGTTAGTAGCTTTTGAGGAAGATGTAGAGACATCTTGTCCTCCCGCAAGCCCGCAGACGCTTTGCAACGGGCTTTTTTAGTACCCTCGTGAGCTGTGGGGTAGTATGGAGTTTGCTTGTCGTGACTTAATCCATCCGTGGTTTTCACCGGCTATTAGAGAGAAGCACCTTCTCGTTAGCATGTTCCGTGTGTGAGTTAGGTGCCGCCACCCGAGGGTTGGCCTCGAGTATTCGCTGAGCATCGAGTGGGATGCAGGAGGGGGGCCTTGGCTTGTCCGCTGGACGTGATGTCGAGAGTAGTCTACATCGAGTGTTGAGACTCTGTGTTGAGTGCCATTGCCCTCACACACCGAGGTGACCTTCCCAACCTCGCAGAGGGGCTTAAAGCCCGTAAAGTGATGTTTGTGTTGTAAAGGAAGTAGTGCCTCATGGCACCAAGCTTTTGAGAGGAGGCCTAGATTCAGCCGCTTGGCACTTTCTCGCAGGTGTGGCTCCAGACCCGCCCGAGTTTAGCATCCCCACAAGTCTTGTACCCATTCCCCGAGATTGCACCTATTTGGGCCGCATAAGAGATCTAGCTCGGTGGTAGCCAGAGAACTACAAGTTTGAGGTCGTTTGAGGGATAAGTAGAAGCCTTCAGTGGTCACCGAGAGTTGGGTACAAAGGATGTTGTTGGTTGTTATGGCTAGCGCGGTCCGAGTTCTCGCGCTCGTGTTGTGGGCTTGTGAGCCGCTTGGATGGTAGTGTGATTCGACTACCCCGGAGTTACCCTAATACGAGTAGAGTTGGCATCGATGATGCGTGGTTAATCCAAAGGTTAGAGCCATGAGTTGATGGTCGATCAAGCATGTTTAGTGGGCACATTGGCTTGAGATATGTTAGCTTGGTATGGATGTGCTCTTGTAAGAGTGAGTTGGCCAATGTGGCTTTTCGTGGTGAGATGGCCCGAGAGGGTTTGAACTCTTGTTGCTCCCTCGGTTAGTAGTGGCTCATGGAGGCAAAAGTTGCCTGTGTGAAAATCCTTGTTGGCTTTGGATCTTAAGGAATCGTTGAGCCGCACACGCTGTACTTTTGTGTAACTCGCTCCGTGGTTTATGTTTGTGAAACCACGAGAGGTTCGTGTTGAGGAACCAAAGGCTCGCCTTTGAGGTGTCAAGACTTTAGTTCTTGGCAAGTGCCCTAGCTTTGGTTGTAAGGATGTCGTGCTCAGAGTCGGGTTGTTGTTTAAGCAAGTTTTGCTAGTTGACCTTAGTCGTTAGAGTTCGGGCTTGAACCAACAAGAGCGGTGGTAGCAAAGCCGCTGTAGTTTCGATCGCCATGGCTAAGAGAGTTGTTCGATCCTTACCTTGGGCGTAAGGTTTGTTGTGGCTAATGTTTAGAGTAGAGTCCGGATTGGTTCCGTGAGGTGGCTAGTTGGTGTTTGGTGTTGACCAAGTTTTGGTTCTCTTGTTGTTTCAAGAGCTAGCCCTGCTTCGAGCAAGAGGGCTTTGCCCCGAGGACCTGCTCCTAGTCGAAGTTTTGGGAGTTGACCCTCCTCCGTGGTTGAGTAAGTTCTCGCTTGTTCTGATTGGTGGTCCAATCGGCTGGGGTTTCCCTGGGTGTTGCTTCCAAGAGAGTTGGTTGTTGTTGCCCTTAGGTTTGAGCTAGTCAATGAGCATGTGTGATGTTCACGCCTCTTCAGAGGTTCGCTTGCCGGGAAATCGCTTCCGCTGAGGAGTAGCCGCGTAGCTCATGAGTTGTGTAGTTGATCGTAGTAGCGCAGCTGGTTAGCCCAAATGAGAGGGTCCCCGCCTTGGGTTGTTAGCAAGCAAAGTTGTTTGTCCCCACAAGGGCGAGGCCACCAGCTTTAAGAGTTGAGTTTTGGCCGAAAGTCGTTGGTTCCTTGGGGTTTGAAGAAAACCCTAGTTTCTTTGGTGGTTGAGTTGCACCATGGATGCCACTCGAGTATTATCTTTGGGGATAGCCTCGCCGGTCCGCTTCTCATGATGTTCCGTGTGTGGAGTTTCTAGTAGCAAGATGAGTTAGGCCTAGGCTAAAAGGAGAAAGTCCTTTGAGTAGCCGCTGACTTAAGAGTTGAGTGGCAGCTTGAGGCGAGCCTTGCTCGTTATAAGCTTGGGTTGAGTTTCTCAGAGCAAGCCCTTCTTGGGCTTTGTTCCTAGTTGATGTGCTGCTCGCAGCTGGCGTTATAGCCGAGCCACAGCTTGAGTGGGTTGGCACAGAGATGTCGTGGCATTGGTTGGAAACCTTAGAGTTGTTATCCTCCAGCCTTTTGTGTTGCTAGTAGCCCCGTGTTGTTTTATTCCTTGTCGCCGAGGTTCCCGTGAGAGGAATGTTGTTTGTTTCCCTATCCGCGATGTTCACCTAGGCCAAGCTGGCTCGATCGGATTGCATTGGAAAGTTTGTTGTCTGGCCGTTGAGGGGCTTCAGCTTGTTAGTTTGGCCGAGTGGAGCCCGTGGCTCGACCTTGTCTTCTAAAGGTGGCCGAGTCAAGTTTCACCGTGTGTTGGTGGTAGCCGCTTGATGAACCACAAAAGTGCCCCTTGGCTTTGGTGCTTCGATTTCTCGTGAAGATGGTTGCTTTAGTGTTGTGGACGATGCTAGTTGGAGAAGGTTGCCTAGGATCACCACCGCTGGTGGTTCGAATTGGATTTCGTTATGATTGTAGGCAACCAAAGCTGGGTTCGCAGTGTCTCTGCGGCGTAAGAGTAGACTGCTTTGTTTCAAAACCCGGAGGTTCAGGGCTGTTTTGTCAAGATGGTGAAGGGTCGAGGCCGCTTGATAACAAATATGAGCATTCAGAGAAGTTACGCGAGCGTGGCGCTGAGTTTTAGAGCTTGTGACCCGCCCACGAGTTTGCCGAGAGTAGCACCGTGAGAGAGGCTTTCCGAGTTGGGTTAGCAGGATAAGTGAGCCCTAGAGTCGTGAGACCGCTTGAGAGTTGGTGCGAGTCGAGGGTGTGACTCACCGACTAGCTATCGCATGATTTCTTCAAGCTCAAAGTTAGTTCGGGGCTTTTGCTGAGATAGTTTGTGGCGCACTTGTCTCTTTTGGGCTTGAGACTTTGGGAAACCAAGAGGGTCTCGCTCAAGAAGGATTTGTGTTGTCTTAACCTAAGCTTGGTTGGTTAAGAATCGCTGGAGTTTTCCTAGAGTTGTTTTGCCTTAGGACTTTCGAGGACGAAAGTCTTAAAAGGAGGGAGTATTGTAACGCCCGCTTTTCTATTTCCTGCTTTCCTCAGAGTTTTCGACATTATGCGGATGTTCTGATGGGCCGTTAGAGCTTTTTAACCTTTAAGGGTATTTTGGTATTTTGCTCCCTACGAGGTGGAGGATTTTCAGTGGCTTCGTGGTCATTTCGCCTTCATTGAGACTTGATTAATGTTGGTTGCAAGACCCAAGGAGTTTGGGTTAGTTGATTAGAAGTTCTGAGACATTCCGGCTGATAGCAAAATTAATTGGAATTTAATTGGTCCCATTGAGATTTTAACCCTTGCCCTAATGGTGAAATTGGAGTTTTTAGAAAAAGAAGATTTAGTTAAAAAGAAAGGAATTTCTTTAGCCGGACCCGCAAGAGAAAGCCTTGGGAAGGGATTTTAGACCCATTTAAATTAGGAAAAAGGAAAAGAAATCCTATTCCCTTGTTTTGGAAAAATCTCTCTCTCTCTCTCTCTCTCTCTCTCTCTCCTTGCCGAGCCCTCACCAAGAAACCAAACCCTAGCCGCCAAAATTTCCATCCCCACACCAGATCGCGCCACCGCCTACCACGCCAAGACTGCATCAAGAAGATGCCCATGCCCAGCGCGCCTGCACGCCCAGATCGCTTCATGCCAGCGCGCCTGGGCCAGACCGCCGCTTACCTTTGACGCTGGCTGCGCGCTGCTCCGCACCAGTCACGCCAGACGCTGGCCAAGCTCATTCGCTTGCTGCTTCGCTTCGACGTTGCCGCTTCACAACTGGCTGGCTGCTTCAGACGCTGCCGCTCATATTGCCTGCCCTCGCACCTGACGTCCCGCTTTTGCCACGCGCCTTCGAAGCACACACAATACACACACAACACACATACCGCTTAGCGCTAATACAACTACTAAATTTCCGGGCTGCTATTGTCGCCAAAGAATACTGGCCCTGTCGCTGTCGCGCGAGACGCAGCCTTTCTGCTGGTAAATTCCCAGCCTCCACCCTTTGACTTCCCGATTTTAGATGTTGTTTATTAATTAGGATATTTTATTACCCGCTTAGGTTGCTCTGCCCGCTTAAAAGCTCGAGGGTCGTTATTTGATTCGGATAGTTAACCTCCACTTATTTCCGTGTAAGGATTCTTACCCGGGTTGTGTGGACCCCGCAAATAGTTGATAGCACGCTGACATCAGAATTATATGAGTTTCTAGTGATAGGTTACATGTTTTCTTTTGATTCATGTTCGTGACATGTTTACATCCCGTTAGTTCCATGTTAGGCTTTCCTATCTTGATAGAATCATGCCGCCATTTGTATGTCGCTAGATCCAAGTTACTGCTTAGATGTGTGATGTATAGTATAGAGGACCGTAGAGGCAACTAGTTTGGGGTCCTCTCGCAAGACCCGGCGGACATCCGAGGTGTAAGGCCCTATGGGCATCCTAGGTGTGTAAGGCCCACCGGGCATCACCGATTCGAGGTGTAAGGCCCTGCGGGCATCCTAGGTGTGTAAGGCCCACCGGGCATCACCGATTCGAGGTGTAAGGCCCTATGGGCATCCTAGGTGTGTGTAGGCCCACCGGGCATCACCGATTCTCGAGGTGTAAGGCCCTGCGGGCATCCTAGGTGTGTAAGGCCCACCGGGCATCACCGATTCTCGAGGTGGCGGCCCTGCGGGCATCCTAAGTGTGTAAGGCCCACCGGGCATCACCGAGCATCGGCGGTGGGTGTCCCGGCGGGCATCCTATGTGTAAGGCCCCACCGGGCATCACTGTCTCTATGTGTAAGGCCCCACCGGGCATCACCGTGTCCTAAGTATGTAAGGCCCCACTGGGCATCACCGTGTCCTAGGTTGTGTAAGGCCCGGCGGGCATCCAAATGTAGGACCTAGGAGAGGCTATAGACTAAGCCCTTGAGTAGGCTCGCTTTGAAGTAGCTCATAGCCTACACCAACCGTGCCCGCCTAAGTCATTGTATGGTTGCATGTCCGTGTGCTAAATGAGATGTTTTCGTATTGTACCCCTGCTTGGGGATTCTTACCGAGTAACTCGTTGCTCACCCTTATTTCTCGTGGTTTTCCACCGTAACTTGGGACAGAGACCGAATGGCTAGGAGGAGGTCACTGGATGATCATGGATAGTCGACTGAGTTGTACGCTCTTTTTAATGTTTTCTTTGATGATTTAGCATGTAGTGGGACTTGGGTCCCTAGGAAAAGCACTCAAAAATCTATTTTATGTTTCTCGCACTGCTTCCTTGATTTGTTTTTAAGAAAGTACCGATCGCTTATCTACCCGCTTATTTTAAATGGAATTATATTTTCTTTGTTTTGAACGTGCTTACTTCAAAGATTTAAATTTCAAACTCAACGACGCTTTACATTCCTAATCATGCATGCTAAGTAAGGACTTTAGGATAGAGACTGCTTTCTTTGGGTCGGGTCCTTACACAAGGCATACACTAGATGAAAAGTATTGCAAATTCTTAACCCTTTTCAAAAATCAGAAACTTAGGCGCACTGATGATCGCTTGAGTGCCGATGATCATGGAAAATGACCTACAACAAAAAGGTCACTTACAAAATCTATGACTCGAGCTCGATACTAAACCAGAAAGACCCGACTAATGGGGTTCTAAAATAGGCCTTTACCTCAATGCATGCATTCAAAACTAAAATCAAAATGCAAAATGGTGTTTCGGATTTTAAGTAAAAACTAAAACATAAACTTCCATTTAAAAGTCAACATAAAATTCCTGAAACCTGTCTCTGTTTCCAAGCACCTGTTCCAAGACAAATACATTTCCAAAACTCACTCTGATCAGAGATTTATTTAAAACATTCAAGCTTTCCAATAGTTACAATAGTGCTAGAATCCGGAAATACATTCAGAAACAACCTAGGGCTCCGTGCCCAACTACATGCATTCAGAGGACATTTAAAACTTAAAAACATAAATACAAGACTCAGAGTTTAAAACAACGGCCTAGCTTAAAATTCTGTGGCACCCAGAGTGGGGTGTGTCCGCCAGTGATATCGGCAGTCAAAGCCAACCGTTTGCTAGCTCGAGGAGGTTGGGGTTTTTTGGCTTAAGTTGACCGGAGAGAGCAGTGATCAGTTATCTGTTGAGCAAGTGCCCATTGTGCAAGACTTTGCAGATGTTTTCCCTGAAGAGTTGCCTGGTCTGCTGCCAAAGAGGAAGGTGGATTTCTCAATAGAGCTTGAGCCAGGGACTCGTCCTATCTCGAAAGCTCCTTATCGTATGGCGCCAGCTGAACTGAAAGAGTTAAAGGAGTAGTTGCTGGAGTTGCTTGACAGAGGATTTATTAGGCCGAGTGTGTCCTCGTGGGGAGCACCCGTGCTGTTTGTTAAGAAAAATGATTGCTCAATGCGTCTATGCATTGATTATAGGGAATTGAACAAGGTAACCATTAAGAACAAGTATCCGCTGCCTCGTATCATGACCTGTTTGGCCAGCTCCAGGGAGCTTGTCTATTTTCGAAAATTGACTTGGGGTTGGTCTACCACCAGTTGAGGATTCGGGATGCAGATATCCCCAAGACAGCGTTCAGGTCGAGGTATGGTCACTACGAGTTCGTAGTCATGTCTTTCGATCGACGAAACGCCCCACCGCATTTATGGACATGATGGACAGAGTGTTCAAGGCGTTTGGACCGCTTTGTCATCGTGTTCATAGATGACATTCTTGTGTACTCTAAGTCTAAGGAGGACCATGCTTCGCACCCTAAGATGATTTTTTGATGTAATTTCTGCGCGAGAACCACTTTCTATGCGGTTTTCAAAGTGTGACTTTTGGCTTGAGGAGGTAGCTTTTCTGGGTCACGTTGTGTCTAAGGAGGGAGTGGTTGTGGACCCTTCCAAGATAGAGGCCGTTAGTTCGTGGGCCGCACCGACGATCGTGGTCGTAGATTCATAGCTGGTCCGGGTCCTCGATATTACACCCGCTTGCTCGTAACGCCGCTATATAGCCACCCCGCTTACTAGATTGACGAGGAAGGGTGTCGATTTCGCTTTGGGATAAGAAGTGCGATGAGAGTTTTGTTGTCAAGAGCGCTTTGACGCCCGCTTCCAGTTGTTGGCGCCCAGAGGGAACAGGAGGTTTCGTGGTGTACAGTCATGCCAGCAAGTTTGGGTTGGGTTGCATTCTGATGCAACACGGTAAGGTAATAGCGTACGCTTCGAGGCAGTTCAAACCGCACGAGCAGAACTATCTGACTCATGATATGGAGTTGGCAAATGGCCGCCTTTGCACTTAAGATCCGAGGCACTACTTGTATGGGGAAAAGATTCAGATTTTCTCGCACTCACCAAAGCCTAAAGTATTTCTTCACCGTATGACTTGAACATGAGACAGAGAAGGTGGTTGGAGCTCGTGAAGGATTACGACTGTGAGATCCTGTATCACCCTGGAAAAGCAAATGTTGTGGCAGATGCACTAAGTAGAAAAACCTCGCATCTAGCAACGTTTGCAAATCCCAAAAGTATCATAAGGAAAGACCTCGAGAGAGCAGGAATAGCAGTGTTGTTAGGGGATGTCACCGCCAGGGTGGCTCAGTTGACCATCCAGCCTTCGATGAGGCAAAGGATTTTCGACGGCCAGTTGAATGATCTTAAGTTAAAAAGTTTGTATGAGAGGGTTTAGGCTGATGGTGACTTAGATTTTGTGATATTTGCAGATGGTGGCTTGAGATATAAGGGTCGACTATGTGTCCCAGCCGATGCCGGTATTCGCACAGAGTTGTTGACCGAGGTCAGAACGCCTGTGCTTTCGCCCCGCCTTCCGTATGCCCTAGGGGTATTTTAGTAATTTGGTCGGGCCGCCAGGCCGCTTATGTCTTTTTTTTCAGCTTAAGCAAAATTATTGGATGGATTTATGAAGGTTTTTGAGGCTTTGTGGTTTGGTTTGAGCATGGGTAGATGCAAAAGTAAAAATAAAGGAATTTAGGCCGCAAATGGGTTTGAACCCGGTCCCCCGAAGCTTGTAGAGATGTGTGCCAATTGAGCCATTAGGTGCTCTTGTTGCTCTTTCTCGCATCACATCTTAGTTAACCTTGGATCTTTGGTGTTTGGTGCATTTGGTTAAATGAAATAGAAATTAGGTTTGTTGTGTTTTCTTCTCCAAAAGAGTTGTGGCCGCCAAGCTTTCTCCCAAGCTCTCCTTGCCGATTCTTCATCCTTGCAGCCTCCCTTGGATCGCTCATCATCATTCCGGTAAGTCTTCATCCTCTTCATCTTCTCGATTGGGTGTTCTTGTTGGCCAAGGTAAGGAGAAGAGCTTGTGTGTGTGTGTGTTTGTAGCAGTCGCCCAAAGATGCCCAGATCCGCCAAAGAAGAAGCCCAGCCGCCCAGACGCTTAGCAAGAAAGCTCCAGTCGCCGCCAGATCGCAGCAGAAGCAGCACCAGTGCCGCCTGCATCACAAAATTTCGATTCTCGCCGCAGCTCTGTCATACAAGACTGGCTGAGCAGCCCGCATACTGCTCGCGCTCTCGCGCTCGCCGCGCTTCTCGCCTCGCGCCGCTGCAGGCGCCGCGATCGCCGCTCGCTGCGCTCGCGCGCGGGCCATTGCTGCCTGGCCCGCTTGCTCGCGCTTCGCGCGCTTCGCGCTCAGGCCACCATCTGTTCGCTCATATACGCAGGCAGCCAGCCTGGCGCCTCGCGCGCCTGTCGCGCCTGCTGCAGCGGTCCTCGCGCCCCATCGCCTTCTTCTCGCGCTTCGCTGCGCTTCAAGAAGAAATTCCGCCGCCAGTCGCCACGCGCCACCTGCTGTCGGGCCGTGCTGCAGAGTGCCCCGAGCCGAGCCTCGCTTGTTTTATTATATTTTTTAGGCTATGATTGTGATTTCCATTGTGTTTGTTAGGTTCTCGTTAGCTAGCTCTGGATCGATCGCAGCAGAGGATTTTGTGTGTAGTTGCTCCCGCCAAGGTAAGGATTTCTTCTACCGAGTTGTGTGGACCCCGCGATGTTCTATGTGATTGTTGTTTGTATGTTTGTTTGTGATTATCAAAGATGTATAGTTTAGGTGCTCGCTCAATTCCTCGACTAGCATGACTTCGTATGTTGTTCTCTCATGTTAGCCCATGCTAGGTTGTTCCGCTCTAGCATGCTCATATCCTGCTTGCTTCAGTAGTACCATGCTAGGTTCGTTGTATCCATGGAGCACGTTTTGGATTGTATTGATTGTATGTTATTGATATGATAGGTTAAAGTGTAGGTAGGTAGCATCATCCGGCCCGATGCATAAAGTATCTTGTATCCATGGCGTGGACGCCGAGACGCTTCTCCGCCCCCGACCCCGTTAGGGTTTAGCTAACCCGACCGTAGGCCCCCGCAATCTTGGGTGAGGGTGGCAGATCGTTAAATGCCCCAACGGCCGGGATGATGACTTGGCATTGCCTCGCCCTCGATAAATGGCACGCCCTCGCCAGTTCGGCCAGAGCCCTTGATTGCCACCGTTAGGCAAGGACCGCTTCGTGTAAGCCTATCACGACGGCCTTTAGCCTCAAAGTGTGGTTCAGCCGACATAGTTCACGTGTCCAGTCTCACACCCTATGTCGCTGACACCGATCCGTAGATTTAGTTAGGCGTGGTGATCGACATGGGCAAATTTGCCACTAGACCCGCACTTCATAGTTCGTAGTAGCACGCGCATGCTTACGCCATTACATTATACGACCGAGAGCTCCTCGATCTTGAGCTAGTGTACCTTTCGTGACGACAAAGAGATGTGCCGAGGCCGAGACTTGGTTCTCGATAGGGCGATTGTGTGGTGTGGATTATTCCGACTAAGACCCCGAGTTGGCATCCGAGGTCCAAGTGTGGACTTAAGCTATGTGCTCTATTATGTGTTATGTTCATAGCTTGCATACTCTCATCTAGATGACCATGTGCATCGTGATTGTACCCCTGCTTGGGGATTCTTACCGAGTAATTCGTTACTCACCCTTACTTATCTTTCAGTAACCATGGCGCGAGGCAGATGGTCAAGGAGGAGCTATGATCATGGGAACGCGGTCGCCGCCTCCGACTTTTTATTTCTATGACTCTTGTCTTTCATTTTCCCCGAATGCATGACGCACGAGCCCTAGGATGTTTTCTCAATGATTTTGTGGATTCCCGCTTTATTGAATTTGAGAATGTTCCAAATGTTTTAATAAATCTCCGATCGAGTGTACGCTTTGGAAATGTATTTGCCTTGAAACAGTTTCAAAGAAACTATATTGATTTCTCGATTGAACCTTGATTGTTTTGTTTTAATTGGGAATCTAAAACTTATTTGCATATTATCCTTTCCTTTGAATGTATGCATTGGGGTAAAGGCCTATTTAGAGCCCCTTTTGGGTCTGGGTCTTTACAGCTTGGTATCGTGAGCTCGTAGTCATAGACTTTGTAGACCGACCTTTGTTGTAGGTCGCTCTTTCCCATGATCACCAAGACTGGCTACCATCAGTACGCCTAAGTTTTCTGCTTTAGAAAAGGGTTAAGAATTTACAATACCTTTCATCTAGTGTATGCCTTGTGTAGTGTTGTGGAGCGAGACGAAAGGTGTTCTCTCTGTTGGTTTGGGCTTAGTGAGCCATCATGCCAACTTTCTCAGCAGCAGGCGCAGCTTGTTTGGCAAACTTGTTGAGGTATCCAGATAGATTCGATGCCCCGAACATCGCTCCGCAGGGAGGCAGAGCTTAGACTCCCGCTGGCCATTTGTGGCCCAGCTGGTCGCTTTCCCCAGTGAGAGGGTGGTGGTGCTTCGTGCAGATCGCCAAGATGTTGATCGCACCTGCAGGAGCAGTGGCGCTTGGCATGTCCGACCGAGGAGTTGGACAGATCGTGTTGATGTTGAGGCCGCGCCTGTGGTTGTTAGGCCCGCATGCCGATTTGGCCCCGCAGCTGAGTTGCCTAGAGGAGGGGGTAGAGGCTAGCAAATACCGCAGAGTGAGACTCCTTGAGCAGAGTGTGCTCCACCATGAGAGATTTGATGGCGTGTCTTTAGCTATCGAGAGCGCGGAGACCTGTGCGCAGCTTTGTAGCGCCAGAGAGGAGGAGTCCCGGCACAGCTAGCCCAAATTGACAGAGTTTGTTTCAAAGATTTTTCCCCAAAGAGTTTTTGTAGCCCCTGAGGTTCTCGGAGGGCATGATCAAGCAGGTTTATTCAGATGAGTTTGTTGGCTTTGATGGAGACGCCTGTGTTGGCAAATGGATGCCTGTAGAGCTCGATGTTTTAGTAAGTCCTACCGCTAGCAGTAAAGTAGTTGGCCAGTTTGAGTTTAGCATCCGTGTGTGGGATGCCCCGCCGCTCAAAGGCCGAGGTGTGCCGCCTCGTGTTGTCCGGTTCATCGATGGTGGTGGAAATCCCTTGTGAGAGGTGGTCTAGCGTAGTCTCCACCACGCCGCCCGATTGTTTGGCAAGTTGCCGTGTTAGTGGCTTGAGGCGATGAAGGGTCATCTTTGCCCTCTTGCAGCCTCGCGTTGTTTAATGCCCACTTCCTCGTATGTGGATTTGGTAGTAGTAGCACTTGAGGTGCATTGGTTGGTGTGCCACTTTGGCACTAAGTCCGGTTCAGCTTGAGTTTGGCTTGGGCATAGCAGATGGTTCTATGCCGCTCGAGTTCAAATGCACTCTTTAGCCTTGGATCTGCTTTATGGCGCTTGCACCCGCTTAGGTCGTGCTGCAGGGCTAGTTCTGGGGGTAGTCGATGGACTACAAGCTTAAAGGATGCTCGAGAGGAGCCGAGCCTCTTCCCAAAGTTTCGAGGTTGAGTAAGTCACAGGTTGCCGGTTGGTAATGTTGGTGCGCGTGAGTCTCGCGCTAGTGTTAAGGCCAAGAGATTTTCTTTGTGGTTGGTAGTGCGGTCAACTACCTTCGAGGGCCTAACTGAGGAGAGTTGAGCATCGATATGCGAGTTTGGTCCAAAGCAGAGGGATCTCGAGTTGATGCTCATGAGATGAGCCGGATGCCTATGAGGCGAGATGAGCCGATGCCTTGCGTAGAGGTTTTGGATGCCTTAGGGGTAAGCACCCTTGGTTGAGGCTTGGTACAAAGTAAGTTTGGTTTGGCATGATTATGCTTTGGTAGAGCAAGGTTGCCTCACTTTCGAGTATCGTGGTGGAGATGGAACTTTGGTGTTCCTTGGACTGCTTGTATCTCTCGCCAGAGCTAGTGTTGCTTTTTGGGAAAAGCGCTTGTTAGTCTTGGATCTCTAAAGGAAGGTTGAGAGTTGTGCACACAAGTGTGTTTTGTGTGGTTCGCTCCGTGGCGCAGAGTTTCGCATCCATGTAGGGTTTGCTTTGGGGATCTAGTGCTCACCTCGGAGAAGTTGGACTCTGCATGGATGTTGTAAGGCTTTGGTTGAGGTGGTAAGGATACCGTGCTCGTGGTATCGTTGTTGCTTAGGCAAGATTTGTTGTTGACCTAAGCTTGGTTGGTGGATCTTTTGTTGATCGTTATTGGAGTTCACTGGAAACCGAACAAGAGCGTGGTAGCTAAGCCGCGTGGTTTCGATCGCCATGGCCGAGAGAGTTGTTCGATCCTTCCTTGATAGGAGTTATGTTGTGGTTAATGTCCGAGTAGGAAGATGACGATTCTCAGAGCGCTTCGGGTCCCCAAGGTTCCCAAGGTGTTGAGCTGGCCAAAGATGGTTGGGATGCCGGCAATTGGAGTTGTTTGTTCAGCAATTGTCCTGTTAGATCGCATGCCTAGCAGCAGTGTGTCGAGGGCTGCCAAGAACCCTAGGTTGTGGAGAGCCTCCAGTAGCTCACCAGCCCACTAGTGAGTTTCAGCTTGGCTAGCCGGAGGCGTAGTTTGTAGCCCTGGTGGAGTTGCTAGCGCCTTGGTAGACTAGCAAGCTAGTGTTTATTTGGAGTAAAGTCCGGAGTGGTTTCGTGTGGTGGCAAGTTGATGCTTGGTGTTGACCAAGGTGTGGATTGGAGTTGTTAGAGTTTAGTTTTGCTCGTGGGGCGAGTGGTTTGTACCATGTTGGTTGTTTTTCCCGCTTCCGTGATGTTGAGTTGCCCCGCTTGGCATTTGGAGGTTCACCGAGATGGACCCTTGTTGCGCCTCGTGAGATTAGATGTTGTTGCTCGTGGAGCAAGACAAAGGAGCGATGTGGAGTTCTCTCGTCCGCTGGTTGTCCGCTTGTAAGAGCCGCTTCTTCGGGAGTTGTCGTTACTCCCTTGGTCTTGGAGTTAATGGTGGAAGCGCTAGCTTGAAGGAAAAGTTTGTTGGTCGCTTGGAAGTAGTCGCTTGTCCAGCTTAAGCGGATTCTGATGGTGTTCTAGAGGCCGCAGAAAGGTTGTTCTCGCTCTCTGTGAGTGTTTGGCCAAGATTTGGTCTGCTTGTTGTTTTGAGAGCTAGTTCTGTTCTAGCCGAGGGCGCGCTGCCCTAAGGTCTTGTTCCTAGTCGCAGAAGTTTTGGGAGTTGACCCTCCTCAGCAGCTTGAGCAAGTGCCGCTTTGTTCGGCTTGGTGGTCCGATTGGTTGAGTTTTCTCTGGGTGTTGCTTCCAAGAGAGTTGGTTGTCGCTGCCTTGGGTTTGAGCAAGTCAATGAGCGTGTGTGGAGTTCGCGCCTCTTCCGAGTTTGCTTGCCGGGAAGTCGCTTTCCCGCTTGGCAGAGTCACCTTAGCTCCCGAGCTGTGTAGTCGATCGAGTAGCGCAAATGGCCACCCCAAATGAGAGGGTCCTCGCTTGTGTTGTTAGCAAACAAGAGTTGTTTGTTCCCGCAAGGGCGAGGCCACCAAAAGAAGAGTTGAGTTGTTCTCGCAAGTTGTTGGTTCTTTTGGGGATTGAAGATTTCTTTCCTCTAGCCTCCGTGGTGGTTGAGTTGCTCTGATGCCACCTCGAGTGATAGCTTATGCAGGTAGTCTTGCGGATTCGTGTGGCCCAGATCCGTAAGCTTTGAGGTTGTCGTTATCCGCTTTCCTTGTGAGGTTTTGGGAGTGGAGCTCGGTTGGAAGATGAGTTAGGCTTAGGCTTAAAGGGGAAGTCCTTTGAGTAGCCAGCTGGATTTTAAGAGTTGAGTAGTAGTTGAGGCAGCGCTGCTCGCTATAAGTTTGGGTTGAGTTCACGAGCAAGCCCTTCTCGGCTTTGTTCCTAGTTGTTGTGAGTTCCCAGCTGGCGTTAGTAGAGCCGCTGCTTGATTGAGTTGGCACAGCAGGTGCCGTGGGCATTAGTTGGTGTCGCTTGAGCCGCTTTCCTCAAGGTGTTGTGTCGCAGATAGTCACGTGATGGTTTAGTCCTTGCTTCCCGAGTTTTCCTTGAGAGGAATGTTGATGTTCCTTGCCCGGCGATTTTCTCCTTAAGATGGTTGCTTAAGTGTTGTGGTCGTGTTCTAGTTGGAGAAGTTTGTCTTTTGGATCACCGCCAGCTGGTGGTTCGCTTGTATCTCGTTAAGGTCAGAGTCAAGGTTTGAGGTTTGTTGGTCTTTGTGAAGTAAGAGTAGGCCGCTTAGTTTTGGAATCTGAAGGTTCAGCTTGTTTGGCTTTGTTGTAGGGTTGAGTTTGTTTGTTGACACCGTGCACGTTGTTTTTATGTATCGATGTTGGGGCAAAGATGCCCGACCCATTGTTCATTGTGGACTTTGAGCCTTTGCAAATGATTGAGGATTTGAGCTTCGAGAGGAAGCTTGTGAGTATTCTCGTCCTTGAGACGAAGACGCTGCATAATCGTGAGATCCGCTTGGTAAAAGTTCAAAGGAGGAGTTAGAGTTCAGAGGAGGCCGCCAGAGCGGGAAAACGGGATGAGATTGCAAAGATCCCGTGTGCTGCTTCAGTTTTAAGGACTTTCGAGGACGAAAGTCATAAAAAGGAGGGAATATTGTAACGCCTGTGCTTTCGCCCCGCCTTCCAGTATGCCCTAGGGGTATTTTAGTAATTTGGTCGGGCCGCAGTACGCTGCTATGTCTTTTTTTCCAGCCATAAAATTATTGGATGGATTTATGAAGGTTTTTGAGGCTTTGTGGTTTGGTTTGAGCATGGGTAGATGCAAAAGTAAAAATAAAGGAATTTAGGCCGCAAATGGTTTGAACCCGGTCCCCGAAGCTTGTAGAGATGTGTGCCAATTGAGCCATTAGGTGCTCTTGTTGCTCTTTCTCGCATCACATCTTAGTTAACCTTGGATCTTTGGTGTTTGGTGCATTTGGTTAAATGAAATAGAAATTAGGTTTGTTGTGTTTTCTTCTCCAAAAGAGTTGTGGCCGCCTGCTTTCTCCCAAGCTCTCCTTGCCGATTCTTCATCCTTGCAGCCTCCCTTGGATCGCTCATCATCATTCCGGTAAGTCTTCATCCTCTTCATCTTCTCGATTGGGTGTTCTTGTTGGCCAAGGTAAGGAGAAGAGCTTGTGTGTGTGTGTGTTTGTAGCAGTCGCCCAAAGATGCCCAGATCTCGCCCAAAGAAGAAGCCCAGCCGCCGCCTGGGACGCTTAGCAAGAAGAAGCCCAGTCGCCCAGATCGCAGCAGAAGAAGAGCACCAGCCGCC
This sequence comes from Sicyos edulis, assembly GCA_036507275.1. Classification (NCBI taxonomy): domain Eukaryota; kingdom Viridiplantae; phylum Streptophyta; class Magnoliopsida; order Cucurbitales; family Cucurbitaceae; genus Sicyos; species Sicyos edulis. The sequence continues at coordinate 21,391,186 of CM071855.1, read as the reverse complement.
CAGCATCGAGCACTTTGCCGCCAAGAGCCAGCCAAACGTCAGATACTCACTGCTCTGCCACAGAGACTCTCAAGGAGCACCGCGCTGCACTCTCAAAGCGCTGCGCGCTCGCCGCAAATTCTCAGCAGATGCGCTGCTCGCTCGGCGCGCGCTGCGCCGCTTCGCCGCCGCTCGCGCTGGGCCCGCTGCTGCCACTGCTGCGCTTCGCGCGCTGGCCAAGCTTCACACACTGCTCATCATACAGCTGGCATATAAGCCTCGCCGCTCGCTCGCTCACTGGCCTGGGGCAGCAGCGCCTCGCGCCATCTCGCTTCTTCTTCGCTTCGCTCACCCAAAGAGCAGCCGCGCGCTGCCGCCGCCGCCTCGCCCGCGTGTCCGTGGCGTGCAGCAGAGTGCCCTGAGCCGAGCTCGCTTGTTTTATTATATTTTTTAGGCTATGATTGTGATTTCTATTGTGTTTGTTAGGTTCTCGTTAGCTAGCTCTGGATCGATCGCAGCAGAGGATTTTGTGTGTAGTTGCCCCCGCCAAGGTAAGGATTTCTTACCGAGTTGTGTGGACCCCGCGCGATGTTCTATGTGATTGTTGTTTGTATGTTTGTTTGTGATTATCAAGATGTATAGTTTAGGTGCTCTGCTCAATTCCTCGACTAGCATGACTTCGTATGTTGTTCTCTCATGTTAGCCCATGCTAGGTTGTTCCGCTCTAGCATGCTCATATCTGCTTGCTTCAGAGTACCATGCTAGGTTCGTTGTATCCGCTGGAGCACGTTTTGGATTGTATTGATTGTATGTTATTGATATGATAGGTTAAAGTGTAGGTAGGTAGCATCATCCGGCCGATGCATAAAGTATCTTGTATCCATGGCAGGACGCCGAGACAGCTTCTCCGCCCTCGACCCCGCTTAGGGTTTAGCTAACCCCGACCAGTAGGCCCCGCAATCTTGGGTGAGGGTGGCAGATCAAGCAATGCCCCAACGGCCGGGATGATGACTTGGCATTGCCTCGCCCTCGACAATGGCACGCACGCCTCGCCAGTTCGGGCCGTAGCCTCTGATTGCCACCGTTAGGCAAGGACCGCTTCGTGTAAGCCTATCACGACCGGCCTTTAGCCTCAAAGCGTGGTTCAGCCGACATAGTTCACGTGTCCGTGTCTCACACCCTATGTCGCTGACACCGATCCGTAGATTTAGTTAGGCGTGGTGGCCGACATGGGCAAATTTTGCCACTAGACCCGCACTTCATAGTTCGCAGTGAGCACGCGGTGCATGCTTACGCCATTACAACACACCGAGAGCTCCTCGATCTTGAGCTAGTGTACCTTTCAGACGATGCGAGACAGCCGAGGCCGAGACTTGGTTCTCGATAGGGCGATTGTGTGGTGTGGATTATTCCGACTAAGACCCCGAGTTGGCATCCGAGGTCCAAGTGTGGACTTAAGCTATGTGCTCTATTATGTGTTATGTTCATAGCTTGCATACTCTCATCTAGATGACCATGTGCATCGATTGTACCCCTGGCTGGGGATTCTTACCGAGTAATTCGTTACTCACCCTTACTTATCTTTCAGTAACCATGGCGCGAGGCAGATGGTCAAGGAGGAGCTATGATCATGGGAACGTGTCGCCGCCTCCGACTTTTTATTTCTATGACTCTTGTCTTTCATTTTCCCTTGAATGCATGACGCACGAGCCCTAGGATGTTTTCTCAATGATTTTGTGGATTCCCGCTTATTGAATTTGAGAATGTTCCAAATGTTTTAATAAATCTCTCATCGTGAGTGTACGTTTTGGAAATGTATTTGCCTTGAAACAGTTTCAAAGAAACTATATTGATTTCTCGATTGAACCTTGATTGTTTTGTTTTAATTGGGAATCTAAAACTTATTTGCATATTATCCTTTCCTTTGAATGTATGCATTGGGGTAAAGGCCTCATTTAGAGCCCCTTTGGGTCTGGGTCTTTACAGAGGCTCACACCTCGCTTTTGCATGGCACCTGTGGGGTAACAAGATGTACCAAGATCTAGCAGATTTTTGGTGGATGGGGATGAAGAGAGAGATTGCCCAGCTTGTCACTTCTGTCTCACTTGTCGCCAAGTGAAGGCGCCAGGCGTAAATCAAGCAGGTTTGTTGCACCACCTGGGTGCCACAAAGGAAGTGGGAGGAGATTACCATGTACTTTATTTTGGGTTTTCCCAGAACTCCTAGAGGTTATGCACAGATTTGGGTGATCGTTGGCAGGTTGACCAAGTGTGCACACTTCATTCCCGGCAGGATAAACTATACCGTGGAGCAGTGGGCACAGTTGTTCCTTGAGAAGATAGTTAGGTACCACGGAGTGCTAGTTAAAATTATCTCCGACCGAGATTCCCGTTTTACGTCACGGTTTTGGAAAGCCCTTCAGGCAGGTTTGGGCACAGAGTGCAGCTATAGTACAGCTTTCCATCCACAGACGGATGGTCAGACGGAGCAGGTAAACCAGATCTTAGAAGATATGTTGCGAGCCTGTCTATTAGAATTCCCGCGTAGTTGGGACCAGTACTTATATTTGATGGAGTTTGCCTACAATAATAGTTTTCAGTCGACCATTCAGATGGCACCGTTTGAGGCGTTGTATGGTAAGCGCTATAGATCCCTGGCATTCTAGGAAGAGGTTGGAGACAGGCAGGTGTTAGGTTTGGAGTTGCTTCAGTTGACCAATGAGGCTGTCCAGAAAATCACAAACAGATGTTGACCGCCTGCAGCAGTAGTAAGAGCTACGCCGATGTCAAAGTAGAGAGTTGGAGTTTGAGGTTGGCCAAAGATGTGTTCCTTAAGGTAGCTCCGATGCGTGGGGTTCTGAGGTTTGGTAAGAAGGGGAAACCGAGCCCTGTGTTTGTTGGACCTTTCGAGGTCCTTGAGAGGATTGGGGCCGTGGCTTATCTGTTAGCATTGCCGCCGCCCTTGGTCGCATTGCATAGTGTGTTCCACGCTTTGATGCTCCGCCAAGATGTGGCGCACCTTCGCACGCCATAGATTTTGAGCCTTTGCAGCTGAACCGCGACTGAGCTTTGAGGAAAAGCCCATAAAGATCTTGGCATTTGAGAAAAAGGTTTTGAGGAACCGAGCCATTGATTTAGTGAAAGTGCAAAGTAAGCGTAATCAGGAGTTGAGAAAGCTACTTGGGAGTTGGAAGGGGAGATGAGGAGGAATTACTCTGAGTTGTTTTAGGTACAAATGACTTCCGTGACTAAGTCTTCTAAGGAGGGAGGATTGTAATGTTCTCAGCTTTTTTAGCTAAATGTAAAATAAGGTTCTTTTTATATATATTTTAATTTTTGAAAGGTGTTGTTGGGAGGACTCAACCCTTGGCCTAAAAAGGGGTTTGGAAGCTTGATTTTAAATAAAGAAAATAAACGCTACACCAGTGGCTCAAGGGGGGAAGCCTTGGGAAGGGAATTTGAGACTCCTAAGGCCTATTTAATTTAGGGAAGGAAGGAAAAAAAAAAAAAAAAAAAGAGTCGACTGCAAACCCCTCACCCTCTCCCCCCACACCTCGCCGCCGCCCGTCGCGGCCCATCGCCCCGCCTCGCCGAGCACAGCCGCCAGCCCATACCGCACCGAGCAGACTTGTATCATACGCTACCAAAGTCGCCTCTTCGCTCGCATCAAGCGCGCCAAAGACCGCCCCATCCGACGCACCAAAGACGATCGCGCCCTAGCGCACCGGCCGTGATCACCCGCCCATCCGCGCTTCGCGTGTCGCTGAAGCGCCGTTCCAAAGAAGCTCGCTGGCCGCTTCCAGCTTATGCTCAGACGCGACGCTTCTACTCAAGACTCCAAGACTCGCTCAAGCGCCAAGACACTGTAGCGCCGACCGCGTCAGACGCTCTGGCCCGCCCTATCATGAGTCTCGCCGCTGGGCTTAGCGCAGCAGCTGCTTTACAAAGACTACCGCCAACCAACGCTGCAATACAGCTGACTACACGCGCAACAGCCTGTTCGCACCGCACGCCCTGCCTGCTCGCCTGCCTTGTCGAGCCTGGTGCCTTCTGCTGGTAAATTCTCGAGACTCGCCTTTGACTTTATGATTTTAGCTGCTGTTTGGTTAATTAGCGTGATTTTATTACTTGCTTAGGTTGCTTGGGTTCGCTTAGAAGCTCGAGGGTCATCTGTTGATTGTTGGTTTTGCTTCCCTCCAGGTAAGGATTCCTTACCCCCGTTGTGTGGACTCGGGAATACTTGATAGCATGCCATGTCTTGTGATTGTATGAATTTCCTAGTGGATAGGTTGCATGCTCTTTCTTGCTTCCAGATGGTGTTGTACTTGTATTCATGATTTATTCTATTAGTTCCATGCTAGGGGTTTGATTATCTTGGCATACCTTGTCCTATTTTATCTTGTTAGTTCCATGCTAGGGGTAGGTGGGTGAGGTATAGTGTAGAAGACTGTAGGGGTAACTAGTTTAGGTCCCGCTGTAAGACCCCGATGCGGACATCCGAGGTGTAAGGCCCTAATGGGCATCCTAGGTGTGTAAGGCCCCACCGGGCATCACCGATTCTCGAGGTGTAAGGCCCCGGCGGGCATCCTAAGTGTGTAAGGCCCCACTGGGCATCACTGATTCTCGAGGTGTAAGGCCCCGGCGGGCATCCTAGGTGTGTAAGGCCCCACCGGGCATCACCGATTCTGGAGGTGTAAGGCCCCGATGGGCATCCTAGGTGTGTAAGGCCCCACTGGGCATCACTGATTCTGGAGGTGTAAGGCCCCGATGTGTAAGGCCCCACTGGGCATCACTGATTCTGGAGGTGTAAGGCCCCGATGGGCATCCTAGGTGTGTAAGGCCCCACCGGGCATCACCGAGTCCTAGGTGTGTAAGGCCCCACCGGGCATCATTGAGTCCTAGGTTGTGTAAGGCCCGGCGGGCATGCAAGTGTAGAACCTAGGATAGGTCAGAGATGGAAGCCCTTGAGTAGGCTCGCCTAGAAGTAGCTCATAGCCTAAACCAAACGCTTCGCTCTAAGTCATTGTATGGTTGCATGTCCGTGTGCTAAATGAGATGTTTTTGTATTGTACCCCTGCTTGGGGATTCTTACCGAGTAACTCGTTGCTCACCCTTATTTTCTCTCGTGGTTTTCCACTGTGTAACTTGGGGACAGAGGTCGGATGGCTAGGAGGAGGTCACTGGTTGATCATGGACACCGACTGAAGTTGCACGCTTTTTCATTGTTTTTATGATTTAGCATGTATTGGGACTTGAGTCCCTAGGAAAGCACTCAAACTATTTATGTTTCCCGAAACGTACCTTTGTTTTGTTTTAAGAAAGTATTGATCAAGTCATTTACTTGTTGATTTTATTTATTGGGATTTATGGTTTTGCTTAAAATGTGTTGATTGCAAAGATTTAAATTTAGTACCCTGATTGATGTTTTCCATTCTAATCATGCATGTTAAGTAAGGATCTAGGTTAGAGATCGCTTTTTCTGGTCGGGTCCTTACAGAACCCGACCCAAAAATACGGTCCTAAACCTAGGTTCTCACCAAAGATGCAAGTTAAATACTTCATCAAGCTGGTTTAGTGCTCATATTTAAAACCTTTCAAAACATTTGAGAGCGGGGAACACTTTAAAACATAAACAACAATCCTCATTTAAGCAAAACTAACAAAGTAAAGCAAGCTCGGCAAAGTTTATAAAACATACAAAATAGCTTTAATCAACTTTTAAAAATGTCCCCTAGGACTCCCGCCCATCTACATGCCAACAAATTATGCAAACAATAAATGAAAGAGTGTCCGCGGCTCCCATGATCAATCAGCCTCCTCCGCTAGCCGTCCCCGGTGCCGCCCTAAGTTACCCGTGGAAAACCACAGAAATAAGGGGGTGAGTATAAACATACTCAAGAAGAATCCCCAACCGGGTACAATACGATACATCACCATCTACCACCCTAGTACACATGCAAACAAGCATTAACATGATCATAGCTCAACGAGCTTACAAGGCAAGATCTAGAATCCTCGTAAGTTTCCTACTTCCGCCTAATGATTGGTTCTCATAACTAATCCCGACATCTCCGGTCTTTCTCCTCGGCCAATGATCACCTAAAAATCGATCCCAAAAGATGTCCGACACCCTCGAGGGTCTCTCTCCCTCGACCATATGATTAGCTCAAAACTAATCCCAATGGGTGTCCTCAAGGACCTCTTACCCTCGCTTAATAACCGACTATCGGAGAGTACCCAAGTCCGGCTCTAAACCGAAGGAACTAGTGTACTCACGAACATTAGCCCGGGGAGCTTCTCCGAACCGACGACTAACGCTGGTAGGCGCGCACACCGCATGCCGCCGCAACCGGGCGTGAAATGTGGGGCCTAAGTACAAACTACGCGGGCCGTGTACGTATGCCTAAAGACTCGGAAGCGTGTCACCAACACGAGTGCAAGGCCCTCGCGACTCATCCGCGGCACCGCACCACCGACTGGTTAAGAACCGCCAAGGCAGCCCGCACCGCTGGCGTGGTTCTCGCTTCAGCAAGCTACAACCAGGCTTATGCCGATGTGGTAATTCACATCCACATCGGCGGCCGGGGGAAACAATGTACATTATGCTTCGCCTCACACCCGACCCGTGGGGACAAAGTACGCTATGTCCGCCTCACCTCCGGATGATGACAAACCCTACTACACTAGCTAAGAGTATGAAATCACCGATTCCCCGCTATACGTATATATCAACATCAATCATACTTAACCTAGCATGATACTACGAACTTAAAACAGAATCATAAGCATGCCGAAGAACAAACCTAGCATGGCACTAACATGTACAATCGCATAAACATGCTAGCAAGAGATCAATCATAGCTGCCCTATCACTATCATGCTCATAACAACAAACATACATACAAGGCACATCATGATAATATCGCAGGGTCCACACAACCACGGTAAGGAATCTTTACCTGGAAACAAGCAGAAATAGATATCATAAATCAACCAAGCGACCCTCGAGCTTCTAAGAGAACCTGAGCAACCTAAGCATTTAATAAAACACAACCTAATTAAATAAACAAAGAATAAATGCCTTTAGGACCCAAGGGAGAAAAGACTCGGGAAATACCATCCGAGAAGCCACAAGGCTCTGGCCACACCAACACAGCAGGGCAGGCTGTCGGCAGCAAGGAGGCAGGCAGGGCGCTGGGCGAGTAGGCACGGCTTGGCGCGGGTACGACACGGGGGACGCGTGCAAACACGGGCAAGCGCAGGCGAGCGATTGCGCTGGAACGGGCGCGCAGACGAGCGGCACGGCGAGGCGTCTGGTTTACGATAGGGACGACGCGGCGGTATGGTGACGAGCGCCATCGGCGATGCAGTGGCGCGACGGCGGCCGGGCGACGACGTGGACGATTCGGCGGCTGGTCGACGACGGCGACATCAAGCGGCAAGATGCGAGCGGCCGGGCGGCTCGGGTGGTCTTGTGGAGCGGCCGGGCACCGGGGCGGTCTGTGCGGCGGAGTGAGGTGGTTTTCACCGTGCTCTTGGCTCGCCCCAAGGCTTGGTGCGACTAGGGTTTGGGGGGAGAGAGAGAGAGAGAGAGTCTTGCAAAACAAGGGGAATGGGTTTTTCTTGATTTTCATTCCTTTTCCTAATTTAAATGGGTCTAAAATCCCATCCCAAAGCTTCCTCATTCGAGACCCGGTAGAAACAACTTTTCTCCTAAATAAAACTCACTCAATTCAAACTCCCAAATCAACATTAAGGGCAAGGGCTCAAATCCTCAAAGGAAGCACTAAACTTAACAATAACTTTGCCAAAACCCAAACCACCTCCAAACTTTGAACCGACTAGCCCAAACATCTTGGGTCTTGCAACCAACAACAATCAAGCCTCGACAAAGGCAAGAGCGACCCTGAAATCCTGAAAATCCACAAATCCTGCCCGGGAAGCAAAAGACCAAAATACCCCTTAAGGTTAAAATAGCTCTAACGGCCCAACCGAACAACCGAATCTTGAACCTAAAGCACCTGAAAAACCCGAATAGAAAACTGGGTCGTTACAATACTCCCTCCTTTTAAGACTTTCGCCCCTGAAAGTCTTAAGACGAAACAACTCTAGGAAATCTCCACTGATTCCTAACCAACAGAACTTCTCGGCTAAGACAACACTAGCCCTTCTTCGAAAACTAAACCCTCTTGGGTTCCCAAAGGCTCAAAGCCACAATGCCATCCAGTCTGCCACAAACTATCTCAACCAAGACTGGGCATACACTGAACTCCGAAGAAGTAGATGCGATAGTGCTAGACGATAAACACCATCCTCAACTCGCACCAACTCTCAAACGGTCTTAAAAAAAACTTAGGGCTCACTTAACCCTGCTAACCCAACTCGGAATGCCTCTCTATGGCGCTACTATCAGCAACTCGCAGACTGGTCTCAAGCTCCAAAACTCTACGCCACGCACTGGCATAACTTCTTGAATGCTCACAGCTGTTAACAAACAGCCTCAACCCTATACCATGCTGTCGAAACAACTGAACCCTCCATGTTTCATAAACTAAACGGCCTATTCATACTTCACAAGAGACCAGCGAACCTCAATGCTTGCTTACAAGCCTTTAACGAAATCAAATCGAACCATCAGCTGTCGACTGAATCTTAAGGCAAACTTCTCCAACTAGAACGCGTCCACAACACTTATGCAACAACCTTGAAGAGAAAACGCCGAACCAAAGACAAGGGGCACAATCCTGGTTCACCAGACGGCTAACACCACTTACACCAGCTGAAACTTCGGCTACGGCCACCTCTAAAAGACAAGGTCCAGGCACAGGCTCCACTCTGCCAAACCAACTAACTGGGGCCCCTCAACGGCCGAACGCAATCTTTTCAATGCAGACTTACCAGCAATTGGCCTAAGAGAACATTGCCAGACAAGGAAACAACCAACATTCCTCTCATGAAAATCTCGGGTAGCAAGGGCTAAACCATCACACAGCTACTAGCAACACAACACCTTGAGGATAACAACTCAAAGGTTTTACCAACCAATTCCACGGCACCTCTGTGCCAACTCACTCAATCGTGGCTCACTATAAAGCCAATCGCGAACGCACAACAACTAGGAACAAAGCCCGAGAAGGGCTTGCTCGCAGAAACTCAACTCTAAACTTATAACGAGCAAAGCTCGCCTCCAAGCTACCACTCAACTTTTTAAGTCCAATCTGCTACTCAAAGGACTTCCTCCTTTTTGCTTGGACCTAACTCATCTTCCAACCTGTAACTCCACACCCTTAACATCGCAAGGAATACAAATAACGACAACCATGATGTCAAGAATCGCAAGAAACACGAACCGACAAGGCTACCTCAAAAGTCAATACTGGCTCGCATCCACTGGTGCAACTCAACCACCATAGAAACTAAGGGCTCTTCAAACCCTAAAGACCAACAACTTTCCAAAGAATAACACAAGCTCTTCAACTGGTCAAGCACACTTTGCGGGCAAACAACTTTTTGCTTGCTAACAACACAATGCAGGGACCTCTCGCAGGCCGATCACGCGCTTACTCGATCAACTACACAACTCAGAGCTGCTCGACTTCTTCTAAACGGAAATGATTCCCGCAGCAAACTTAACTCCGCAGATGTCGAACTTCACACACGCTATCTGACTTGCTCATCAAAGGCAACAACAACCAAAACTCTAGGAAACATCATCCGAGGGATCCCACAATCGATTGGACCACCAACCTAGAACTAGCAGTACTTACTCAATCGCCGAGGGAGGGGTCAACTCCCAAAACAACCTGACTAAGAACAAGTCCTCAGGGCAACGCCCGCTTGCTCGAATCGAGCTAACTCTCGAACAACATGGGAACCACACTTGGTCAATGCCAAGCACCAACCTGATAACAGCTTCGAAACCAACGCGGAGGTACTTAAAACAACGCTAGCTTGTCAACCGACAAGTAACAAACCACTCGCTCCACGAGCAAAACTAACTGCTAGCAACTCAAAACCACACCGGAACCAATCCGGACTTACTCCCAAAATGAACACGCTTGCTATTCTCCACCAACTCCCCAAGAACCCACCCGAGGTCTACAACCTAGGGTACTCTCCGATCACCCTCCGACACACACGGTCCGCCAAACGGCCTAATGCATAACCGGCTACACGGCACAACTCTCTCCAAAGATTTCAACTATGCCGCTAACTCCAACTACTTGGAAACCAAGAGGACCGTAAACGCTGCACGCGCCATCCTTCTACTCAAACATCAACCACAACATAGCTTCTACCCAAGGTAAGGATCCGAACAACTCTCTTAGCCATAACGATCCAAATCAGGCGGCTTTGCTACCACAAATCTTTTGTTCAGCCTCCAACCAACTCTAACCATCGATCAACAAGAAGTTCCTCTAACTGTGTCAAGGTCCTACTAGCGAAACTAGCTTAACAACAAAACCGCTACGAGCACGGTATCTTTTACAACCAAAGTCGTGGCACTTACTAAGAACTAAAGCCTTGACACTTCAAGGATCGAGCATCGTTGCTCAACATAAACCTCTCGTGGTTCTCAAAACATACACCACGTAACGAAGCTTCACTAAAAGTACATCATGGCGTGCACACCCAACTTGATTCCTTAAGATCCAATGCCAACAAGAACTCTCACACAAGGCAGCTTTTGCCACCCAATAGAGCCACAACTAGCAAGGGAGCAACAAGAGTTCAAACCCACTCGGGGTCAACTCACCACGGAAAGCCACATTAGACAACTCACTCTTGCAATAGCATATCCACACCAAGCTGACATACCTCAAACCAATGTGCCCACTAAATGAGCTCCGCTCAACCATCCAACTTATGGCTCTAACACTGGATCAACCACGCATCCTCGATGCCAACACTACCCATACTAGGGTAACTCTAAATGTAGTCGAATCATGCTACCATAAAACTGGCTCACAAGCTCACAACACAGGCGCGAGAACTCGAACGCGCTAGCTTTTAACAACCTACAAAGATCCTTTGCACCCAACCCCTGTGACCTCAAATGCTCCTACATTCCTCGAATGACCTCATACTTGTAGTTCTCTGACTATCACCGAGCTAGATCTCTTATGCTACCCAAACAGGTGCAACCTTAGGAAACGGGTACAAGACAAATGGGGATGCTATACTCCGGGCGGGTCATGGAACCACCTGCACAAAAGTGCCAACTAGCCTGAATCTAGGCCTCCTCTCAAAGCTTGGTGCCAACAGGCACTACATCCTTTACAACACAGATTAGCCCTAAACGAGCTTCATGCCCCTCTGAGGGTAGGGGAGGTCACACTCCAAGTGACGGGGCAATGGCACTCAAAACAAGAAGCCCAACACTCGAGCAACCTAATCTCTGCATCTCGCCTAATGTACATGCCACGCCTACTCCCGCATCCCGCCGATGCTCAACAAAACTCAAAGCAACCTCAGTGGCAACAACTAGTTCCACACTTGGAACATGCTAACAAAAGAGTGCTCCACCCTACTAGCCTGCTGAAATCCACGGACGGATTAAGCCCTGACAAGCAAACTCCACTCTACACCCTGGCTACGAGGGTACTAAAAGAACTGGCTGTAAAACGACAGCAGGCTCGCAAAGGGTCAAAGATGTCTCTACATATTCCTCAAGCCACTAATACGGCAACTTGCCAATCGATCGGGCAACTGGTGGAGACTCTGCTGGTCCACCTCTCACAAGGGACTTCCACCACCAAACTGTTGTATCAAACAAAGATAGGAACAAAGACACCTCGGCCTCTAGACATCGTGACATCCGAACACACGGATGATAAACTCAATCTCGCCAACCACTTCACCAAGCAGCGTAAGGTCTTCTAAAACATCAAGCTCTACTGGCTTCCACTTGCCAAACTCGGTGGCTCCATCAACGCCAACAATCTCGTCGGCATAAACCTGTTGTTCCTGCCCTTCTGGGAACCTCGGGGGCTACAAGAGCTACTGGGGGTGCCTTCTAAATAAACTCCATCGGCTAGGCAATCTGTGCCCGGGACTCCTCACTACGAGCTACAATCTGCGCCTGGGTCTCCGCTCTCTGATAGCTGAAAGACCTGCCATCAATTCTCTCATGGCTGGAGCACACTCTGAGGCGCATAGCCTCTACCCTCCACTTGGCAAGTCAACCGCCGTGGCCAAATCCGCCTACGGGTCTAGACAACCCCGACGCTGCCTCAACATCGACACGATCACCCAACTCCTCGCTTGGACATACCAAACGCCCTCGCTTCCTCTGTGAAAACAACATACTGGCGATCTGCACAAAGCATAAAAGCTAGCCCACGCTGGGGCTCTCACTGCCCATCAAGGGTAACACATGTATACTAGATGCAGTATCGTAAAATAAAACCCTTAGCTTTAATGAACTCAAACAAACCTGACGGCCGTGGAGTGCTGATAATCATGGGAACAACAACCTACAAAGCAGGTTAGTCTAAAGAATCTATGACTCTGTGCTCTGATACCAACTGTAAGAACCCGACCCAAAATACGGTCCTAAACCTAGGTTCTCACTCAGCATGCAAGTTAAATACTTCATCAAGCGGTTTAGTGCTCATATTTAAAACCTTTCAAAACATTTGAGAGCGAGGAACACTTTAAAACATAAACAACAATCCTCATTTAATCAAAACCAACAAAGTAAAGCAAGCCTGGCCAGTGTTTATAAAACATACAAAACAGTTTAATCAACTTTTAAAAACGTCCCCCTAGGACTCCTGTCCGTCTACATGCTGAACAAATTATGCAAACAATAAATGACAGAGTGCCGGCGCTCCCATGATCAATCGCCTCCTCCGCTAGCCGTCCCTGTGCCGCCCCAAGTTACCCGTGGAAAAACCACAGAAATAAGGGTGAGTATAAACATACTCAAGTGAAGAATCCTCAACCGGGTACAATACGATACATCAATCATCTAGCACCCTAGTATACATGCAAACAAGCACTAACATGCATCATAGCTCAACGAGCTTACAAGGCAAGATCTGTAATCCTCTAAGTTTCCTACTTCCGCCTAATGATTGGTTCTCATAACCAATCTCGACATCTCCGAGGGTCTTTCTCCTCGCCAATTGATCACTCAAAACCGATCCCAAAAGATGTCCGACACCCTCGAGGGTCTCTCCCTCACCATATGATTAGCTCAAAAACCAATCACAATGGGTGTCCTCAAGGGCCTCTTACCCTCGCTAATAAATCGACTATGGGAGAGTACCCAAGTCCGGCTCTAAATCGAAGGAACTGTGGACTCACGAACATTAGCCCGGGGAGCTTCTCCGAACCGGCGATTAACGCTGCGGTGCGCGCACACCGCATGCCGCCGCAACTAGCGTAAATGTGGGGCCTAAGTACAAACTACGCGGCCAGTGCACGCATGCCTAAAGACTCTGGCGGTGTCACCAACACAATAGTGCGAGGCCCTCAAGACTCATCTCAGGCACTGCACCACCGACCAAGCTAAGAACCGCCAAGGTAGGCTTGCACTGCTGGCGGGGTTCCGCCTAGCAAAGCTACAACCAGGCTTATGCCGATGTGGTAGCTACAACCACATCGGCGGCTGGGGGGAAGCAATGTACATTATGCTTCGCTCTCACACCCGACCCGTGGGGACAAAGTACGTTATGTCCGCTCTCAGCCTCTGGATGATGACAAACCCTACTACACTAGCCAAGAGTATGAAATCACTGATTCTTGGCTATACGTACATATCAACATCAATCACACTTAACCTAGCATGATACTACGAACTTAAAACAGGAATCATAAGCATGCTGGAAGAAAAAACCTAGCATGACACTAACATGTACAATCGGACAGACATGCTAGCAAGAGATCAATCATAGCTGCCCTATCACTATCATGCTCATAACAACATACATACATACAAGGCACATCATGATAATATCACAGGGTCCACACAACCACGGTTTGGAATCCTTACCTGGAAACAAGCAGAAAAAGCTATCATAAATCAACCAAGCGACCCTTGAGCTTCTAAGAGAACCCGAGCAACCTAAGCATTTAATAAAAACAACCTAATTAAATAAACAGCAGCCAACAGCTTAGGACCCAAGGGAGAATAGACTCTGGAAATAACATCCGAGAAGCCACAAGGCTCGGGCAACACCAACACAGCAGGGCAGGCTGTCGGCAGCAAGGAGGCAGGCAGGGCGCTGGGGCGCTGGGGCGCTGGGCGAGCAGGCACGGCTTGGCGCGGGTATGGCACGGGGCGACGCGTGCAGACACGGGCTGGCGCAAGCGAACGATAGCGCTGGAACGGGCGCGCGGAAGAGCGGCACGACGAGGCGTCTGGTCTGCGACGGGGACGACGTGCGGTGTAGGCGAGCGTCATCAGACGATGCAGGGCATGCGACGGGCGTGCGACGGCTAGGCGACGCACGGGGGACGCATCTGGGCGGCTGGGTTGACGCACGGGCGACGCTGGGCGGCAGCGTGCGGAGCGGCTGGGCGGCCTGGGTGGTCTGATGCGGAGCGGCTAGGCAGCCTGGGCGGTCTGGTGCGGCTGGAGTGAGGTGGCTCGGCTGGGCTCCTTGGCTCAGTTCCAAGGCTTGGTGCGGCTAGGGTTTGGGGAGAGAGAGAGAGAGAGAGAGTCTTGCAAAACAAGGGGAATGGAATTTTCTTGATTTTCTTTCCTTTTCCTAATTTAAATGGGTCTAAAATCCCATCCCAAAGCTTCCTCATTCGAGACCCGGCAGAAAAAACTTTTCTCCTAAATAAAACTCACTAAATTCAAACTCTCAAATCAACATTAAGGGCAAGGGCTCAAATCCCAAAAGGAAGCACTAAACTTAACAATAACTTTGCCAAAACCCAAACCACCTCCAAACTTCCAACCGACTAGCCCAAACATCTTGGGTCTTGCAACCAACAACAATCAAGCCTCGGCAAAGGCAAGAGCGACCCTGAAATCCTAAAAATCCACAAATCCTAACCGGGAAGCAAAAGACCAAAATACCCCTTAAGGTTAAAATAGCTCTAACGGCCCAACCGAACAACCGAATCTTCGAAAGCACCTGAAAACTCGAATAGAAAACTGGGCCGTTACACGGACGCTGGGGAGCGGGCGTGCAGACGCAGAAGAGCACTGGGCACGCGGACTGAGCGGTGGCGTCTGGGCTGCTGGTGCGACGGGCAGAGCTGTTGCTGGCGCGCGACGGGATGGGCGATGCAGGGGCTGCTCGGCGCTGCTGCTGGCGATAGGCAGGGGCTGCTGCTGTCCTCTCGGCTAGTTGCAATCAAAACAAAAACTCACCTCTTCTTCTCTCGGCCAACAAGAACACACCAAACGAAAGAGAAGAAAGGATCGAGAACTCTTACCAGGGACGACGAATGACAGGGCTTGGCAAGGGGGTACGGCAAGGGCTAGAGAGCTTGGGGCGGCTAGGGAGTTTGGAAGAACACAAAAAGAAGAAAAAACTAAATTCCTCTTTATTTAATCAAACACACCAATATCCCACAAACCCAAAGCTAACCAAGACATACCGCGGAATGAACATCAATAACATCTTGCAGCACAACCGGCAACACTACCCAACTGACCACTGAGGCAACCTGGGTTCGAAACCCAACAACTACACTTTTAATACTCTAATTTACTTTTGCATCTCTCCATGCCCAAACACATCCACAAAGCATCAAAACCCTACATAAGACCATCCAATAATTTTAACAACTGAAAAGACAGAAACGGCCCTGACGGCCCGACCAAAATTACTAAAATACCCCTAGGGCATACTTGGAAGACCGGGATGAAAACCTGGGCCGTTACATGGGCGATGGGTGAGGCCTTGCGATCACAAGGGTTGTGATGGGGCTATTGCTCTCAGCTATGGTGATGGTATTGTGTGAGGGCTGGCCGACGATGGTGATGGTGATGGAGCTTGGTGATATCGGTAAGGAGAGGAAGAGAGGGATGCGATTTGGGGAAGAGGAGATCGACAAACTCTTTTCTCTTTTCTTTTAATTTTTAATACCTTAATTTGATTAAAACAAACTTCTTTTCCCCTAATTGCAAAACTAGCTCTTAAAACCCTTCAACCTACAAAACTAACCCTAAAAGTCTAAAATAAAAAAAATAGCCCGAGCTCAATAAATAATAGAAGCAGCCTTGAACTCTGATTAAATACAAAACTGACCCCGAAGGCAAAATTACAAAAATTCCCATAAAGGCTCAAGCTGCCCTAACGACCCAACCAAACAACTGAATAAGCAACTGAACATACTTGGGGAACCGTAATAGAAAACTAGGATGTTATAGAAGTGATACACAATTATCACGGCATAAGTTGAAGATCTCCTCGTGACAGAATTGCAATATTGAAGGAAATGAAGATTACTTGCGAAAACAAGAAGGATTTGTCAGAACCTTATTCCCCAAGGTACCTAGTGTCTTGCCTTCTGAGTCGATTCCTTAGTCCCCAAGTAACTAATTCCTTATTCTCCAAGTACCTAGTGTCTTGCCTTCTGAGTCGATTCCTTAGTCCCCAAGTATCTCAAAGCCTATAAATAGGAGAAGAACAAAGAGAGAAAGGGTGCCTATTTTTGGAGTTCTTCTCCCACACTTGGGATGAGGAATCAAAAGAAAATTTCGTGTTCCTATTGGCACGAAGTCTTGTTCTTAAATAGCCGCCACCATTTATCGCTTTCTAGTTTATCTTTTCTTTGTTTATTTTATGCTTTATTCATTTCTAACATCGTTATTTTCCTTCGAACAGTTCTTGCATTTGAATTAATTCAATTTTCTTTTGCAATGTCTTTTACTTATTTCTTATTTATTCTTTCCATTAATATCATGTCTAGCTAAGCTTTTAGGTAAAGGTAAAAGCATGAACTAGGGTAATGAGAGTGCTAATTGAAGCATGTTGAATTAGGATCTTAATTAAATAGTAGATGTCGATCGTTCATCCACACGCACAAATAGGTTGTAACCGAGACGAAACAACCTAAGGCTAGTTTGCATGTTCAGTATGTTAGTACTAAGTCTTTCGTACTTTAAATTGGAGTTTAGAGATAAATGTGTAACTATTGCATATGCTGCACTAACTGATAATTAAATTAAGTCACAATGGAAGTTGGGCTTAATGCGAACGAAAGTGAAAGTGGACGTTTGTCAGGTGAAGTATGGCAATTATGTAACGGCCCAGGTTTTCATCCCGGTCTTCCAGGTATGTTCTAAGGGTATTTTAGTAATTTGGTCGGGCCGTTAGGGCCGTTTCTGTCTTTTTCAACTGTTAATATTCTTGGATGGTCAAATGTAGGGTTTGGTTGCCTTTTGGATGAGTTTAGGTATGGAGAGATGCAAAAATAAAATATAGGATTAAAAATGCATTAACTGGGATTCGAGCCCGGGTGGCTTGGGAGATAGCAGTGTGGTCCTACCAGTAAAGCTGCAGGTTGTTATTAATGCTCATTCCGCAGATTATCTTGGTTTGCCTTGGTTTTCTGGATTTAGGTGTGTTTGATTAAAAAGAAAAGAAATAGGTTTTCTTTCCTCATTCCCAAAATCCCCCTTTGCCGTCCAACCATCTTCTCCCAAGCCTTCGTGTCGTGTGCCTCCTCCCAAGAGCTTCGTCGTCTCGTTCGTCCCGGGTAAGCATTCCTCGATCTCTCCTTCTCATCTTTTGGTCTTGTTCTTGCTGGCCGAGAGAAGGGGATGGTTAGGTTTGTTTTGTGTTTGATGCAGCCCCAGCGCCGAGCAGTCCTGCCATTCCCGATCCCTGTCGCGTCCCACACCCAGCCTGCAGCGCTCCGTCCCACGCTGCCTTGTCGCACGTAGCTCCGTCACATCGCAGCCCCTGCCCATCGCACGCCTCGCCTGCAGCGCCAGCCAGATCGCATCGCAAAGAAGAACCCTGCTTGCCCGTCATACGCAGCAGCAGCAGCTCGCTCGCCGCGACGCTTAGTCGGACGCCAAAGACGCCTCGCGTCGCATCTCCTGTCCGAGCGCACTCTTGCGCCCTATTGGGTCTCGCACTCTCACCACACGCGCACAAGCCCTCGCCACGCTCAGACGCCCACCAAGACGCCTAGCAACGCCTCAGCGCGCTTGCAGTTACGCCTCGTCCGTCACGTGCTGCACTGCAGCAAAGGTGAGTTGCTCCCGATCGAGCCAAGTGTTGTTTATATTTTTATCTAAGGCCTATAGGTTGTGATATTTGTTGTTGTTTGTTAGGTTCCCGGTAGCTAGCTCAGGTTCGGTTGCAGCTTAGATCTTCTTGTGTGTTGTTGCCTTCCAACCTGTAAGGATTTCTTACCGGGTTGTGTGGGCCCCGCGATATTTTCTCTGTGATTGTTGATTGTATGTATGTCTATGTTTATCAAATGTTAGTGGATAGGTGCTCGCTCAATTCGACCGCATGATTCTCGTGTTGTTTCTCATGTTAGTTCCGTACTAGGTTGTTCTGCTCGCATGTTCGTTATCCGTTCTTGCTTCGTAGTATCATGCTAGGTTCATTGTTTCACGAGCACGTATTAGAATGTTAGTTGTTATCTGTTTATAGCTTAGAGTTATGATAGGTAGCATCATCTAGGCGAGGATGCATAACGTAACTTGCATCCGCGGCGAAACGCAAGGCAAGACTCGCCCTGATCCGTCGTTAGGGTTTAGCTAACCCTACAAAGCAGCCTCAAAGGCAATCTTGGGTGAGGGTGGCGATCATCGTTAAATTCCCCAACGGTCGTGGGAATGACGAGGCATTGCCTTGTCCTCGGCAATGATTACGAACTTAGCGTGTTAGCAAGAGTCCCTGATTGCCACCTGATAGGGCAAGGACCAGGTCCTGGTGTAAGCCTACCACGGCCGGTTTCTTAGCCTCAGGTGCGGTGGTACAGGATGACATAGTCATAATGTAACGGCCCAAGTTTTCATCCCGGTCTTCCAGGTATGCCCTAGGGGTATTTTGGTAATTTGGTCGGGCCGTTAGGGCCGTTTATGTCTTTTGCAGTTGTTAAAAATTACTGGATGGTCTTATGTAGGTTTTTGAGGCTTTGTGGATGTGTTTGGGCATGGAAATATGCAAAAGTAAAATTGGGAGTTATTTGTGTTGCAAATGGGATTCGAACTCGGGTCTCTAGGAAGCCTGTTGGGATGCGTGCCAGTTGAGCTAATGGGAGCTCTTGTTACTCTTTCCGCGGCATGTCTTGGTTAGCCTTGGATCCTTGGAGTTCTGGTGCATTTGATTAAAAGAAAAGAAAATAGGGTTTTTGGTGTTTCTTCTCCAAATCACCTTGGCCGCCCAAGCTATTCTCTCTCAAGCCCCAAGCCGATCCCCATCTTCCAAGCATCCCCGTGGTTCGATCGTCATTCCGGGTAAGTTTCATCGTTATCTTCTTCTTCTCCGATATGGGTTCTTGCTGGCCGAGAGAGAAAAAAAGGTGAGTGTGTGCTATGTTTGCAGCTGGCCGAGAGGAGAGCCCCAGCAGCCGAGCCAGGTGCCGTCGCAGCCAGCAACAGCGCCAGGCGTCGTCGCCGCCCAGCAGCAGCCCCGTCACACGCACTAGATCGCCCAGCCGAGCTCGCGCCCGCGGGCCCGCTTCGTGTCGCCTCCCGCGCGCGCTTTACGCCAGACGCCGCTGTGCGCCGCTTCGCCAGATCGCTTCTCCCGAGCGCCAGCCCGCTTGCCGCGCTGCCTCGCACTAACGCTGCCGCGGCTGCTCGTCGCGCGCGCCAGCTCTGCACCCAGCACTGTGCCATTGCGCGCCTCACCGCATGCATCAAAGAGCCTCCCAGTGTCGTGCAGCCCGTCTGTTCGCGCGACCGTCTGTTCGTTTTATTATATTTAAGCCTATGGATTGTGATTATTGTTGTGTTTGTTAGGTTCTCGTTAGCTAGCTCGAAATCGATCGCAGCTTAGGATTCTTGTTTGTAGTTGCCTCCCGACCAAGATAAGGATTTCTTACCGGAGTTGTGTTGGCCCTGCGATATTATATGTGGTTGTTGTTTGTATGCTTGTTTGTGTTTATCAACATGTTTAGTGATAGGTGCTCTGTTCTGAATTCCCGACTGGCATGATTTCTTATGTTGTTTCTCATGTTAGTCCATGCTAGGTCGTTTCGTTCTGGCATGCTCGTATCTATTCTTGCTTCGTAATATCATGCTAGGTTCGTTGTATGTGCTGAGCACGTATTGGATTGTTTGTTGTTGATGTTGTAGTTTAGAGTTCAGATAGGTAGCATCATCCGGGTCAGGATGCATAAAGTACCTTGCATCCACGGCAGGACGCATTTAGGCAAGATTCGCCCTGATCCCCTTAGATTTAGCTAACCCCTAACGGTAGGCCATTGTAAGAACCCGACCCAAAACATGGTCCTAAACTCCGGATCTTACTCAAGATGCAAGTTAAATATGATAACAAGCGGTTTAGAGCTTATACTTAAAAACCTTTCAAATCATATGAGAAGGGGGAGCCCTTAAAACATAACCAACAATTTTCATTTTAAACAATCCAACAAGTAAAACAACTCGCCAAAGTTGTTTAGTAAAATGTACAATACAATTTAAGCAACGCTTTAAAACAATATTCCCTAGGACTCCTGTCCATCTACATGTCAATAAACAATGCAATAATAAAAGACAGAGTGCCATGGTTCCCCATGATCAATCGCCTCCTCCGCTAGCCCTCCCGGTGTTGTCCCAAGTTACCTGAAAGATAAATAAGGGTGAGTATAAACATACTCGTGAAGAATCCCCAACCGGGTACAATACGATACATCACCATCTAGCACCTCAACATGCAAGCAAACAAATATCAACACGCATCATAGCTCAACGAGCTCATAAAACAAGATCTGAAACATCTAAGTCTCTTACTTCCGGAATCATCTAAGTCTCCTACTTCCGGCCTAATGATTGGTTCTCATAACCAATCCCGGACATCTCCGAGGGTCTTTCTCCTCGGCCAATTGATCACTCAAAAGCCAATCCCAATGGGTGTCCTCAAGGGCCTCTTACCCTCGCTAACAACTGACTATCGGGAGAGTACCCGCAGATCGCTCTCTAAATCGAAGGAATCGTGTACTCACGAACATTAGCCCGGGAGCTCTCCGAATCCGGCTTACTAACGCGTGTGCGCGCACACCGCATGCTCTTCTCGCAACCGCGTAAATGCGGGGCCTAAGGGCAAACTACGCGCCGTGCACGCATGCCTAAGACTCGAAACGGTGTCACCGAACACAGAGTGCGAGGCCCTCGGACTCATCTGCATGCACTGTACCACCGACTGGAAGCTAAGAACCGCCAAGGCAAAGCTTGCACCGCTGGCGTGGTTCCGCTCTAGCAGCTACAAACTAGGCTTATGCCGATGTGGTAGCTACATCCACATCGGCCGCCGGGAAGCAATGTACGTTATGCTTCGCTCTACTCCCGACCGGGGGGACAAAGTACGTTATGTCCGCTCTCACCTCCGGATGATTACAAACCCTACTACTCTATCCAAGAATACCGAGTAAATCAATGATTCCCGGCTAGCAAGCAATGACCGACATCAATCACGCTTACCTAGCATGATACTACAACTTGAACAGAATCACAAGCATGTTGGAAGAACAAACCTAGCATGGCACAAACATGTAAAATCAACAAACATGCTAGCAAGAGATCAAACAAAGTCGCCTATCACTATCATGCTCATAACAATCAAAGAAACATACAAGGAACAATCGAGACATATCGCAGGTCCACACAACCACTCGGAAGAAATCCTTACCGGGACAAGCGTAAAATAATCACAAATCAACCAAGCAATCCTCGAGCCTCTAATCGAACCCAAACAACCTAAACATAAAATAAAGCAAAACCCAAATCAAATACATAAAACAAATCAAATAAATCCCTAAACAAAGACCAACACATCGGGCCCAACGAAGAAAAGACTCGGAAATACCATCCGAGAAGCCACAAGGCTCGGGCCAACCAAACACACAACAGTGTGTCAGGCGCAGAAGAGCAAATGACCGGGCGCTGGGCACAGCGCTGGGCACAGGGGCGCAGGCGTGGCGCTGGCGCAGCACGGCGCTGGGGCGGCAAAAGCGCGACGGCGCGCGGCTAGAGCTCTACTGGGCGACGACACACGGCGCGGCTTGGCGAGGATGGCGCACGGGCGCGCGCGCGCGAGGCGACGCGACGCGACGGGCTCGGGGCGCTCGGAAGGCACGACGACCTGCAGGGCGAGCGACTCGGCACGGAGACGGCTCGGGCGATGCCGATCCGGGCTCGCGCGACCAAGGCGAGGGCGATGCGATCCGACTCGGCGCGACCAAGGCAACACGAAGATGGCCTCGGGCGATGCAGATCCGGGCTCGCGCGACTAGGGCGAGGGCGACGCGACGGGCGCTGGGTGGCTTCGGCACGCGCGCGCATGGGTGAGCTGGGCGGCTGGAGCGAGGGCGCGGCTAGGGCCGACGATGCAACGATCTCGGCGCACTGGCCGGGCGATGCGTGGCGCCGTGCGGCGTGGCCGGGCAGTGGCTATGCTTGGCCGAGCGGTCTGATGCGGCCAGGGGAGTGGTGCGGCTTGGGCATGGTCAGGGGGCTAGGGTTGGGTCTTCTTGGTGAGGCTCGGCTAGAGAGAGAGAGAGAGAGAGAGAGAGAGATTGCAAAACAAGGGGAAAGGGATTTTCTTGATTTTTCTTCCCTTTTTCCTAATTTAAACAAGTCTTAAAGTCCTTAAATCCCATTTCCTGGCTTCCTCCTTCGAGACCCGGCTGAAGCAACCTTTTCCAAACAATAACTCTCACTTAAACAAACTCCCAAATCATCTCTAAGGGCCTGGGCTCGAATCCCAAAGGAAACACCCAAACAACGATCACTTTGCCCAAAACCCAAATCACAACCGAACTCCCAAACGAATACCCCAAACATCTCGGGACTCGCAGCCACCAACATACAAGCCTCAACAAAGGCAGGAGCCGCCTCAAGCCCTGAAATCCACAAATCCCGCCAGGAGCAAAAGACCAAAATACCCTAAGGGTCAAAATAGCTCTTAACGCCCAACCGAACCATCGAATCAACCAAGCACCTCGAGAACTGAATAGAAAATCGGGCTGTTATAATACTCCTCCTTTTAAGACTTTCGTCCTTGAAAGTCCTAAAACGAAACAGCTCTATAAATACTCCACTGATTCTTAGCCAACTGAACTTCTCGGCTAAAACAACACTAGCCCTCCTCTGATAACCAAACCCTCTTGGGTTCTCAAAGGCTCAAAGCCACAAAGCTCTCCAGTCTGCCACATACTATCTCAACAAAGAGACGAGGAACACAAAACTTGCACTGCTGTCAAAGACGGGGCAAAGCTAACCACTGCTCCAATCCGCTCAAGGATCTCAAAAGCCCTACAAATTTGGGGCTCAGCTAAAACCCCACTAAACCAACACGGAACACCTCTCAAAGGTGTTACTCTCAGCAAACTGGCAGGCTGGGCACAAGCTCCAAAACTCAACGCCACGCACTGGCGTAACTTCTCTGAATGCCCACAACTGGTAACAAATCGCTCAACACAACGCCAAGTGGCCAAACAATCGAACCTCTCTCAGTGTTCCGTAAACCAAACGGCCTACTCTTTTTCACAAGAGACCAGCGAACCACAAGGCTTGCCTAAAGCCTTAACGAAAAACAATCGAACCACCAACTGGCGATTGATCCAAAAGGCAAACTTTTCCCACTAGCACAAGCTGAAACTTCAGCTACGGCCAACCCTAAATGGCCAAAAACCAGGCACAGGCTCCACTCGGCCAAGCCAACAACTGGAGCCTCACAACGGCCGAACACAAACTTTTCCATGCAAACCTACTAGCAATCGCCAAAAAGAACATTGCCGGGCAAGGAAACACCCAACATTCCTCTCATGGAAAATCTCGGCAAGAAGGACCAAACCCTCACAGTGGCTACCAAAGAACACACAACAAATTTGAGGAAAACAAAACCCAAAGGCTAACCAACCAATGCCACGGCACCTCTGTGCAACACACTCAATCGAGGCTCACTATTCGCCAACCGCGAAAGCTCAACAACTAGAAACAAAGCCCGAGAAGGCCTTGCTCAAAGCAGAAACTCAACTCAAGCTCAACTCTAAAATCGGGCTGGCCACCGCTCTTGCGGGGACAAACAACTTTTCGCTTGCTAACAACACAATGCAGGGACCCTCTCATTGGCTAACCATCGCGCTACACCGATCAACTACACAACTCAGAGCTACGCTGACTCCTCAACGGAACGATTTCCCAAAGAAGCAAAACTCTAAAGGGCAAATAACATCACACACGCCGCGACTTGCTCCAACCCAAGGGCAACATCAACCTACTCTCTTGGAAGCAACACCCAAGGGAAACTCAACCGATTGGACCACCAATCCGTAACTAGCCGAACTTACTCAACCACCGAGGAGGAATCAACTCCCAAAACAACCAGTCTAGGAACGAATCCTCGTGGCAACGTCCTCTGGCTCGAATCGAGCAAGCTCTTGAAACATCAAGAGAACCAAATCTTGGTCAACACTGTGCACCAACTAACCTCCAAAACTAAACAAGCACTAGCTTGCTAGGATCGCCAAATCTGCAAGCAACTCACCCAAGGAACACCGCTGGGTCTAATCGAGCTCGGAGAGGCTCTCCACAACTAGAGATCCTCTGATCACCCTCCGACACACACGGCCGACAACGATCTAACAAACAACCGGCCACGCGGGCACAACCTTCTCCAAATCTCAACTATGCCGCCAACTCCAACTTGGAAATCAAGGGAACCGGAAACGCTACAGAGGCGCCATCCTCCTACTCAAAGCAACAACCTCAACTTACCTTCGCCCCAAGGTAAGGATCCGAACAGCCTTTCTTAGCCAAAACGATCGTAAATCGCGCGGCTTGCCACTACATCGCCCTTGTTCACTCCCAATCAAGTCTAACCAGGGCAAGGACCAACTAGCAAAACTTGCTTAACCAACGGCCCGCAAGAACGAGCACGGCATCCTTACACCAAAGCTAGGGCACTTGCCAGAACTAAAGCCTTGACACCTCAAAGATCGAGCACTGGGTCCTCAACACGAACCTCTCGTGGTTTTCCAAACATAAACCACGGAACGAGCTACGCAAAAGTGCACCGGGTGTACACTCCAACTTGATCTCTTAAGATCCAAAGCCAACAAGGGCTCTCACACAGGGCAACTTTTGCCTCTAAACAGAGCCACAACAAACAAGGGAGCAACGAGTTCAAACCCACTCGGGGCCAACTCACCACGAAAAGCCACATTGGCCAACTTACTCTTACAAGCGCAAAACCACACCAAGCTAACATTCCTCAAAACAATGTGCTCACTAAACGCGCTCCCGCACCATCCAACTCATGGCTCTAACACTGGATCAACCACGCATCCACGATGCCAACACTAACCATACTAGGGCAACTCAAAGGGTAGCCGAATCATGCTACCATCAAGCCGGCTCACGGGCTCACAACACAAAGCGCGAGAACTCGAATGCGCTAGCTCCTAACAGCCTAAAGCATCCTTTACACCCAACTCTCGGAGATCCCGAACAGCTTCTACTTTCCTCGAAAACCTCAAACTTGTAGTCCTCTCGACTACCACCGAGCTAGATCTCTTAAGCAACCCAAACAGTGCAACCTCGGAAAAGGGTACAAGACAAGCGGGGATGCTATACTCAGGCAGCCATGGAACCACTGCACTAAAAGTGCCAACCGGCTGAAACTAGGCCTCCTCTCAAAGCTTGGTGCCAACAGCACTACATCCATTACAACACGAATCAGCCTCAAACGAGCTTTATGCCCTCTCGAGAATAGGGAAAGTCACTCTCAAGTGACGGGGCAATGGCACTCAAAGACAGAGTCCAAACACTCGAGCAGCCTAATCTCTCGGCATCTCGACCAACAGACTTGCTTGCCACGGCCTACTCCTCGCATCCCACTCGATGCTCAACAAAAGCTCAAAGCCAACTCCTCGGGTGGCAACAACTTGTTCCACACTACACCCTAGCTACGAGGGTACAAGAGAACTGGTTTGCAAAACAACAAAGAAGCTTGCAAGGGGGCATAGATGTCTCTACATCCGCCTCAAGCCACTAACACGGCAACTTGCCAATCAATCGGGCGATCGGTGGAGACTCGCTAGTCCACCTCTCTCAAGGGACTACCACCACCAATCATGGAACCAACAAAGACGGAACGGCTCACCTCGGCCTCTGAATGTGCGGGGCATCCCAACACACGGATGCTAAACTCAAACTCGCCAACCGCTTTACTACTAGCAAAGAGGGACTTTCTAATACATCAAGCTCTACAGGCATCCACTTGCCAAATCAAGCGCTCCCATCAACGCCAACAAACTCAATCGCATAAACTCGCCGATCAAGCCCTCCCGGAACCTCCGGGGCTACGAGAGCTACTGGGGAAAATGCTGAAACAAACTCTGTCAACCGGGCTATCTATGCCCGGACTCCTCGCTCTGGCGCTTACAAATCGCGCTGGTCTTTCCTCTCTGATAGCTAAAGACACGCCATCAAATCTCACATGGCCGGAGCACACTCTGCTCAAGGAGTCATACTGAGGCGAGCTAGCCTCTACCTCCTCTCTAGGCAACTTAATCGCCAGGGCCAACTTTGGCCAACGGCTAAACAACCCTAGGACGCGCCTCAACATCAACAAGATCACCCAACTCCTCGGTCGGACATGCCAAGCGTCCCGCTCCTCCGAGTGCAATCAACATATCGGCGATCTGCACAAGGCACCTCCACCCTCTCACTAGGGAGAAACCAACAACTAGGCCACAAATGGCCTGTGGGAGTCTAATCTCGCCTCCCTCTGAGTGCGATCGACACACCGGCGATCCGCACAAAGCAACAAAACTGCCCACACGGGGCTCTCACCGCTCATCAAACTACTCGCATCGCGGAAAAGTTGGCATGATGGCTCTCTAAGCCCAAACCAACAACGAGTCGAGAACTCGCTTTCGTCTCCGCTCCACAACTCTACACATGCATAAAAGCTAGAAGAAAAGTATTGTAAATTCTTACCCCTTAACTTAATTGAACTCGCACAAACCAAGCGGCCGTGGAGTGCCGATGATCATGGGAACAACAACCTACAAAGCGGTTAGTCTCTGAGATCTATGACTCGTGGCTCGATACCAATCAGTAAGAAACCCGACCCAAAACATGGTCCTAAACACAGGATCTTACTCAAGATGCAAGTTAAATATGATAACAAGCGGTTTAGAGCTTATACTTAAAAACCTTTCAAATCATATGAGAAGGGGGAGCCCTTAAACATAACCAACAATTTTCATTTTAAACAATCCAACAAGTAAAACAACTCGCCGTTGTTTAGTAAAATGTACAATACAATTTAAGCAACGTTTTAAACAATATTCCCTAGGACTCTGTCCATCTACATGCTGAATAAACAATGCAATAATAAAAGACAGAGTGCCGGCGGTTCCCCATGATCAATCGGCTCCCTCGCTAGCCCTCCCGGTGTTGTCCCAAGTTACCCGAAAGATAAATAAGGGTGAGTATAAACATACTCAAGTAAGAATCCCCAACCGGGGTACAATACGATACATCACCATCTAGCACCTCTCAACATGCAAGCAAACAAAATATCAACACGCATCATAGCTCAACGAGCTCATAAAACAAGATCCGAAACATCGAAGTCTCTTACTTCCGGAATCATCGGAAGTCTCCTACTTCCGCCTAATGATTGGTTCTCATAACCAATCCCGGACATCTCTCGAGGGTCTTTCTCCCTCGGCCAATTGATCACCTCAAAAGCCAATCCCAATGGGTGTCCTCAAGGGCCTCTTACCCTCGCTAACAATCTGGACTATCGGGAGAGTACCCGCACCGCTCTAAATCGAAGGAACTCGTGTACTCACGAACATTAGCCCGGGAGCTCTCCGAACCGGCTACTAACGCGTGTGCGCGCGCACACCGCATGCTCTTCTCGCAACCGGCGTAAATGCGGGGCCTAAGGGCAAACTACGCGGGCCGTGCACGCATGCCTAAGACTCGAAACGGTGTCACCGAACACGAGAGTGCGAGGCCCTCGGCACTCATCTGTGCAACTGTACCACCGACACGAAGCTAAGAACCGCCAAGGCGAGGCTTGCACCGCTAAGGCGTGGTTCCGCTTTAGCAGCTACAAACTAGGCTTATGCCGATGTGGTAGCTACATCCACATCGGCCGCCGGGGAAGCAATGTACGTTATGCTTCGCTCTACTCCCGACCGGTGGGGACAAAGTACGTTATGTTCGCTCTCACCCTGGATGATGACAAACCCTACTACTCTATCCAAGAATACCGAGTAAATCAATGAATCTCGCTAGCAAGCAATGACCGACATCAATCACGCTTACCTAGCATGATACTACAACTTGAACAGAATCACAAGCATGCTTTGGAAGAACAAACCTAGCATGGCACTAACATGTAAAATCAACAAACATGCTAGCAAGAGATCAAACAAAGCCGCCTATCACTATCATGCTCATAACAATCAAAGAAAACATACAAGGCACAATCGAGACATATCGCAGGTCCACACAACCACGGTAAGAAATCCTTACACGGGACAAGCAGAAAATAATCACAAATCAACCAAGCAATCCTCGAGCCTCTAATCGAACCCAAACAACCTAAACATAAAATAAAGCAAATCCCAAATCAAATACATAAAAGCAGCTCAAATAAATCCCTAAACAAAGAAATGCAACACATCGGGGCCCAACGAAGAAAAGACTCGGGAAATACCATCCGAGAAGCCACAAGGCTCGGGCCAACCAAAGACACAACAGCAGTTTGGCGCAGAAGAGCAAATGGCTGGGGCGCTGGCACAGCGCTGGGCACAGGGGCGCAGGCGTGGCGCCGGGCGCAGCACGCGCGCAGGCGGGGCGCGTAGCAAGGCGCGCGGCGCGGCTCGAGCTTCGGCTGGGCGACGACACACGGCGCGCTTGGCGAGGATGGCGCACGGGCGCGCGCGGCGAGGCGACGCGACGCGACGGGCTCGGGGCGCTCGGGAAGGCACGACGACCTACTGAGGGCGAGCGACTCGGCCGACGGAGACGGCTCGGGCGATGCCGATCCGGGCTCGCGCGACCAAGGCGAGGGCGATGAGATCTGGACTCGGCGCGACCAAGGCGACACGAAGATGGCACGGGCGATGCAGATCCGGGGCTCGGCGCGACTAGGGCGAGGGCGAGCGACGCGATCGGGCGCTGGGTGGCTTCGGCGCGGCGCGGCATGGGTGAGCTGAGCGGCTCGGAGCGAGGGCGCGGCTAGGGCCGGACGATGCAACGATCCCGGGCGCACTGGCCGGGCGAGGCGATGCGGGTGTCTGCGTGCGGCGTGGCCGGGCGAGGCTATCTTTGCTGGCCGAGCGGTCCTGATGCGGCCGGGGTGGTGCGGTTAGGGCATGGCTGGGTGGCTAGGGTTGGGTCTTCTTGGTGAGGTCGGCTAGAGAGAGAGAGAGAGAGAGAGAGAGAGATTGCAAAACAAGGGGAAAGGGATTTTCTTGATTTTTCTTCCCTTTTCCTAATTTAAACAAGTCTTAAAGTCCTTAAATCCCATTTCCCGCTTCCTCCTTCGAGACCCTACTGAAGCAACCTTTTCCAAACAATAACTCTCACTTAAACAAACTCCCAAATCATCTCTAAGGGCCTGGCTCGAATCCCAAAGGAAACACCCAAACAACGATCGGTTTGCCCAAAACCCAAATCACAACCGAACTCCCAAACGAATACCCCAAACATCTCGGGACTCGCACCACCAACATACAAGCCTCAACAAAGCGGGAGCTGCCTCGAAGCCCCGAAAATCCACAAATCCCGCCTGGGAGCAAAAGACCAAAATACCCCTAAGGGTCAAAATACAGCTCTAACGGCCCAACCGAACCATCGAATCAACCGGAAGCACCTCGAGAACTGGATAGAAAAAGCGGGCCGTTATGACCATGCAATCTTGGGTGAGGGTGGCAGACTGTGAAATGCCCCAACGATTGGGATGATGACATGGCATTGCCTTGTCCCCAGCAGATCGGCACGCTCCTCGCGTGTTCGGCAAAGAGCCCTTGATTGCCACCGTTAGGGTAAGGACGGCTTCGGTGTAAGCCTACCACGACCGGTTTCTTAGCCTCAAAGTGCGGTGGTTCATGCCGACATAGTTCACGGGTCCAGTCTCACACCCCTATGTCGGTGACTCCGATCCGGAGATTTAGTTAGGCATGGTGATCGGACTGGCGGCTTGCCACTTGACCCGCACCCCCACGGTTTGCGATAGCATGCGGTGCGCGCGATACGCTCATTATAGCGCCGATCGGAGAGCTCCTCGGGATTGTGAGCCAATGCACCTTTCGTATCGGCGATGACAGCCGAGGCCGAGACTTGTTTCTCGTATAGGATCGTATCATGAAGTGGATTGTTCCAGAGTAAGACCCTGAGATGGCATCCGAAGTTTATGTGTGGATTTAAGCTATGTGCTCTCTTCTGTGTTTATATTCATAGCTTGCATACCGTTCTGCTAGATGACCATGTATATCGTATTGTACCCCGGTTGGGGATTCTTACTGAGTAATTCGTTACTCACCCTTATTTTGTGGTTTTCCACAGGTAACCAAGGTGCGAGACAGGATGGCTGAAGGAAAAGTTGTGATCATGAAAACCATCTGTTGAACTCTGAATTGTATCTATGATTCTTTATGTCTTATTTTTTCCTCTGAATGCATGTAGTTGGGCACGGAACCCTAGGTTGTTTTCTGAATGCTTTTTCGGATTCTAGCACTATTGTAATTGTTGGATGTTTTGAACTTTTTAAATAAATCTCTGATCAGAGTAAGTTTTGGAAATGTATTTGTCTTGGAACAGGTGCTTGGAAACAGGGACAGGTTTCAGGAATTTATGTTGACTTTTAAATGGATGTTATATGTTTTTAGTTTTTACTTAGAATCTGAAACACCATTCTTGCATATTGACTTTAGTTTTGAATGCATGCATTGAGGTAAAGACCTATTTTAGGACCCCATTCGGGTCGGGTCTCTACACATAATATCCTGGTCTCACACCACTATGTTCAGTGACACTGATCCAGAGATTCTTTTAGGCATGCGTACTGAACCAGGGCAGCATGCCCTAGACCCAGCACCTCCTTGGTTTGCAGCAACATGCGGTGCGCGCACGCGCTCATTACAGTGCCGACTGGAGAGCTCCTCGGGATCTTGAGTTCAGTGCACCTTTCCTATCGACTGTAGTAGGAAAGTTGAGGCCGAGATTAGTTTCTCGTAGAGTATCGAGACGTGTTGTAGTTTTACGGAGTAAGATCGTAAGATGGCATCCGTGGTTTATGTATGGATAAAAGTGATGTGCTCTCTTCTGTGTTTAATTCATAGCTTGCATACTTTTTGCTAGATGACCAGTTATATCGTATTGTACCCCGGTTGGGGATTCTTATTGAGTAATTCGTTACTCACCCTTATTTTGTGGTTTTCCACATGTTACCAAGGTGCGAGACAAGATGGCTGAAGGAGGAGCTGCTGATAATGGAAACCAGCTGTTTAAAAACTCTGAGTTTATGTTTTATGTTTTTGTTGTCCTCTGAATGCATGTAATTGGGCACGGAGCCCTTAGGACGTATTCTGATTGTTTCCGGATTCTGGTACTGTTGTAAACTGTTTTAGATTTTTGAATGTTTGAATAAATCTCTGATCAGAGTATGTTTTAAACTACTTTTAGCTTGGAACAGGTGCTTGGAAACAGGGACAGGTTCCAGGACATTTTATATTTGATTTATGAATGGATGTTTACAAGTTTTTAGTTTTCATTCAGAATCTGGAAAACGATCTTGCATATTGTTTTTAAGTTTTTAAAGCATGCATTGAGGTAAAAGACTAATTTAGGACCTCTTTCGGGTTGGGTCTTTACAAATTACTACTTACCGCAATTTACCCTAGGAAATGCTAAACACTTCCCATAACCTTTTACATGAGCCTTACTTAGTTAATTTCACATTTTAGTTTTACTTCGCATTTAGACATAAAAAAAAAAAAAAAAAAAAAATCCCAAACCCATTTGTTTTACTTTCCTGCACGACTCTTAGATTAATTCACTAATTATAGACATCAATTCTTGTAGAAAACGATAAAATATAAATACTTATCACTTGCTGCACTTTCGACCATGTATACTTGCATAAATGCAATTCTAAAGCGTATGTGATAACTTTCAAATAGAGCACATTTTAGGCTATTCTATTCTGCATTATATTAAGGTTCAAGGGAAATAAATAGGCTATAATATGTAAGTTGCGAATGAAAACTACTAAAAGTCGCATGCATTCATGAATTAGCATCAGAAGCACAATTTCGCAGTTTTAGCATAAATATTGAATAAATTGTGCTAAATTAATGCGAAATGCAAGAAATGTGAAGCTTGAGCGCAGAAAGGAAAAATCAGCGCGAACGGTGACAAGCAGCACAGTAAGGTGGCAATCCATAATGCAAACACATTCGAAGAATCACGCCAATAAGAAAATAATAGCAAATCGGTCAAGTAATTAAGTTGGCGTCAATCAAATAAATTTCAGCAGATATCAAAAGATCCTACATTAATGAAGATTTTAGAGTTCACCTAAACTTCATCTCTATAAATAGCAAGAGGGAAGCCGAGGTTTGATGGGCTGGTCGGTTGGCCAAAAGCCAATCTTAAGGAAAGCCAACAGGTGGTTTTTGTGGAAGCCGATGACAAGGGGAGTGCACACTTCACAATTGCACCAATTCCAACTTCTTATCATTTTTCTTAAGAGTAGTTAATAGTTGTGAACATTTAGTAGAAGTAATAAACTTGTGTTTTTTTCTATGCTGCATTATAGGTGTTTTGGATGAAAATTTAATTGTAGAAGCATGTTAGGAGTATAGGCTATCATTTTTTATACTACTGCATTTTAATTTAATATACATGCGTCGATTAGCTACACACGCATGCTAATCTGTAGTGAATCAGAAGAGGAACTGTAGGATGATCTAATATGTTATGTGTAAGAACCCGACCCGAAATACGGTCCTAAACCTAGGTTCTCACTCCGCATGCAAGTAAAAATATGTTTACAAACGGTTTAGTGCTCATATTTAAAACTTTTCAAACAACAAGAGCGGGAAACATTTAAACTCAACAGCAAACTTTCATAAAGTAAATCAATAACTTAAAACATGCCTGGCCAGTGTTATAAAAAAATTTAAATAGTTCTAAAACCACAAATCACTAAGTTCCCCTAATAGACTCCATGTCCAACTACATGCTGAAATAACAATGCATAAAGAAAGACACAACAGAGTGCCGGCAGCTCCCATGATCATGCAGCTCCCTCCGCTAGCCGTCCGGGTGTTGTCCCAAGTTACCTGGTGGAAAAACCACAGAAATAAGGGTGAATACAAACATACTCAGTAACAATCCCCAACCAGGGTACAATACGATACATCACTCATCTAGCAACCTAGTATGCATGCAAACAGTTACTAACACAGAGTAATGCTCGACGAGCTAACAGGGCAGATTCGGAATCCTCGAAAGTCTCCTACTTCCGGCTTAATGATTGGTTCTCCTAACCAATCCCGAGATATTCCTGAGGGTCTTTCTCCCTCGGCCCAATGATCAGCTCAAAAACCGATTCCAATAGTTGTCACACACCCTCGAGGGTCTTTCTCCCTCGGCTAAATGATTAGCTCAAAAATCAATCCGAAACAGGTGTCCTGGAGGGTCTCTTACCCTCGGCTAGCTAAAACTTGACTAACGGGAGAGTACCCGAAGTCTGGCTCTAAACTGGAACGAAAGTGGTGTACTCACGAACATTAGCCCGGGGAAGCGCTCCGAATCGGTGACTAACGCATGTGCGCGCACACCGCATGTTGTTGTAACCGGCGTAAATGTGGGGGCCTAGGGACAAACTACGCTGACCAGGTACGCATGCCTAAGACTCAAAATGGCATCACTGAATACAGTAGTGTGAGGCCCTCGACACCCATCTGTAACAACCTGTACCACCTACCTGAAGCAAAGAATTGGCCAAGGTAGGCTTACACGGTTGGTAGGGTTTCGCTCTAGCAGGCTACAAACTAGGCTTATGCCGATGCGGGAGCAAATCCGTATCGGCTGCCGGGGTAGAAGCAAAGTACGTTATGCTTCTCACTGGATCTTGATCGGTGGGGACAAAGTACGTTATGTCCGCTCTCAGCCTCTAGATGATGACAAACCTAATGTTCTAACTAAGAATTCAAAGTAAATGATTCTTGGCTAAACATACATGCTCAACAAAATAAACACATAACCTAGCATGATACTACGAACTTAAAGCAGGAATCGCAAACATGCTGGATGAACAAACCTAGCATGGCACTAACATGTACAACATGCAAACAGGCTAGCAAGAAGTCAAACACAAGCTGTCCTATCCACTAACATGCTCATAACAGTAAACAAACATACAAGGCACATCATGATAATATCGCAAGGTCCACACAACCACGGTAAGAAATTCTTACCTGGGTCAAGTAAGAGAGCAAACACAAAAATGACAAACGACCCTCGAGCTGCAAAGTCAACCCGAATAACCTAAGCAATCAATAAAGTCAACCTAATTAAAATCAGCAGCTAAAACATCTAAGGGTCCAAAAGAGCAAAGGCTCAGGAATTACCAACTGAGAAGGCACTTGGACTCGGCCAAGCACTCAGCAAGACAAGGCGCACGACAAGGCTGCGTCGCGGCGGCAGCGAAGCGCGGCGTGCGCGGCGCGGCAGAAAAAGAGAGGTCTTTGGGTTCTTGCTGCGTCTTTGGCGCCGCTAGACTCGGTCGGGCAGACGGAGTGGGGCTCTGCTGCGATTCCACGTGGGTGAGGGGAGGGTTGCTGCTCGTGCGGGCTGGACGACGGGCGACGACGGGCGTGCGGGCGAGAGCGAACAGTCGGCAGGGCTCGGGCGAACTAGGCTGCCCTCGGTGCGGCTTCACGAGGGCGATGCTCGGGTTCTTGGAGAATCGGCAAGGAGAAGATGAGGGATCTTGGAGAACGTGCAGCAATTCTTGGGAGGGAAAAACAACGATTCTTTTCTTTTCAAAATACAATTAGGTTTGGCGATTCCCTTCACTGGGCTTTCCCTCTTCGAGTCCCAGCTGAAGCAATCTTTTCTCTTAATTAAACTCATTTAAATCCAAGCCTCCAAACCCCCCTTTAGGTCAAGGGTTCGAATCCCAATGGAAGCACTTTAATTCCTTTAATTTTATAATTACCCGAACAACCTCCAAACTCCCAAACAAGCAACCTGACTCTTGGGTCTTGCAACCAACAACAGACAAGCTTCAACAAAAGACAAGAATAACCCTGGAATCCTGGAAATCCACAAACCCTGACCAAGGAGCAAAATGACCAAAATACCCCTAAGGGTTAAAATAGATCTAACGGCCCAACCAAACAACCAAATAATGAACCGAAAGCACCTGGAAAACTGGAACAGAAATCTGGGCCGTTACATTACGATAGGTTAGATGTAGCGTAGCTACATTATTTAGAGTGTTAGGAATAACCTTACTATTGCTTGTGTCGCCTTGAGTTAGTATGGAGATTTAGCAGAAGCTAGATCTGCCATACATCATTAAGTACGAAAGTTACTTTTTAGATTAAGGAAGTGAGAAGCTTGATAACTAGTCTTGCATTTTTATCATCTTTTGTAACTGTTTCTCAACTTTACTCATTGCATTCACGTTTAATTCTTTATTGCATTAGCATCCATATTTACTTACTGTTAGCTTTCAAAATCAACTACAAAACAAACTCCAATTCCATTTTTACTTTACGGATAACTCTCAAGTTAAAGGTACTAGTTCTCAACATCAATCCTTGTGGAGAACGATAAAATATAAATACTTATCACTTGCTACTTTCTGACCCTGTATACTTGTGGGTAAGTGATTCTGAGTTACACTTAGCAACAGGTTAGCTTGGAGTTAATTACGGAAGTTAAAACATCCCGAAATCTCAAACAGTTCAACAGGTTCCAATAATGACATCCTAGGGCTCCATGCCCGCTATATGCTGATAATAATAAATAGCAAAATAAGGGAGTTGTCTGCGGTGTCCCATGATCGAGCAGCCACTCCTCTAGCCATCCAGTCATTGTCCAAAGTTACTTGGCGGAAACTACAGAAAATAAGGGTGAGTATAAACATACTCAGTAAGAATCCCCCAACCGGGGTACAATACGAATATCAATCACACAGCATACTAGTATACATACAACCGCTACCAACACAGATCAAACCCTTGAGTCAACCATGCGACTCCTAAATCATCGGGGTCACTTACCATCGGCCTAGTGATCAGCTCAACAACTGATCCTAAAATTGGGACAAGTATGTTCAATAACTGGGACCCGAAGGTCCAAATATCTAGGACACGAATGTCCAATCATCTGGGACACATAAGTCCAATCATCTGGTGACCAGCTCTCCTAACTGGTCCTGGACACTCGAAAGAGTACCCAGTATCTGGCTCTAGACTCGGAAAGCAATGGTGTTGTAAAGACCCGACCCGAATGGGGTCCTAAAATAGGCCTTTACCACAATGCATGCTTTTTAAAACTTAGGAAAAATAATATGCAACGTTGTATGCCAGATTTTGATTAAAACAAAAAGCAGTAAACATCCATTCAAAACAACAACAAAATGTCCTGGAACCTGTCCCTGTTTCCAAGCACCTGTTCCAAGCTAAATACAATTTAAAACGTACTCTGATCAGAGATTTAATTCACATTCAAATCCAAAAATGGTTTACATCAGTGTCAGAATCCGGGCAACAACCAGAAAACAACCTAAGGGCTCCGTGCCCAACTACATGCATTCAGAGGACATTTAAAACATAAATACAAGACTCAGAGTTCGAAACAACAGGTTTCCATGATCACAGCTTCTCCTCCAACCATCCTGTTTCGCACCATGGTTACCTGTGGAAAACCACAAAATAAGGGTGAGTAACGAATTACTGAGTAAGAATCCCCAACCGGGGTACAATATGATATACATGGTCATCTAGCAGAAAGGTATGCAAGCTATGAATATAAACACAGAAGAGAGCACATAGCTTAAATCCACACATAAACTTCGGATGCCATCTCAGGATCTTACTCCGGAATAATCCACCCCATGATACGATCCTATACGAGAAACAAGTCTCGGCCTCAGCCTGTCTACTGTCGATACGAAAGGTGCACTAGCTCAAGATCCCGAGGAGCTCTCCGGTCGGCGCGCCAGAATGAGCGTATTCGCGCACCGCATGCTCTGCACTGCACCATGGGGGTGCCAGTCTAGTGGCAAGTCGCCCGTGTCCAATCACCATGCCTAACTAAATCTCCGGATCGGTGTCACTAACATAGGGTGTG
This sequence comes from Sicyos edulis, assembly GCA_036507275.1. Classification (NCBI taxonomy): domain Eukaryota; kingdom Viridiplantae; phylum Streptophyta; class Magnoliopsida; order Cucurbitales; family Cucurbitaceae; genus Sicyos; species Sicyos edulis. Next base: position 21,353,713 of record CM071855.1, on the reverse strand, counting down.
AGACTCGACACGTGAACTATGTCACCAACCACCGCACTTTGGCTAAGGAACCGGTCGTGGTAGGCTTACACCAGGAAGCGGTCCTTGCCCTAACAGGTGGCAATCAAGGGCTACGGCCGAACACACTGAGGACGTGCCGACTGTCGGGGACAAGGCAATGCCATGTCATCATCCCGACCAATGGGGCATTTAACAGTCTGCCACCCTCACCCAAGATTGTAGGGCCTGCCGTTAAGGTTAGCTAAACCCTAACGGGGATCAGGGACGGAGTACCGCCTCGTACGTCCCTGCCGTGGATGCAAGTTACGTTATGCATCCTGGCCCGGATGATGCTACCTACCATATCTCAAACCTATAAACAGATACAACAAACAATCCAATACGTGCTCAACAGATACAACGAACCTAGCATGATACTACGAAGCAAGAATAGATAATGAGCATGTAACGGCCCAGTTTTCTATTTCGGTTACCCAGGTGATTTCGGGTCATTATTCGGATGTTCGGATGGGCCGTTAGAGATATTTTAACCCTTAGGGGTATTTTGGTCTTTTTGCCCCCTGTCAGGGTTTTGAGGATTTTCAAGATTTCAGGGCCATTCCTGCCTTTGTCGAAGCTTAATGGTTGTTGGTTGCAAGACCCGAGAGGTTTGGGCAAGTTGTTTGGAAGTTTGGAGGTGTTTTAGAAAATGGCAAAATTAATTGTAATTTTGGTGCTTCCATTGAGTTTTGAGCCCTTGCCCTAAATGGTCTTGGGGAGTTCGTAGGAAAAGAGAGTTTTATTTTTAAAATAAGGTTGCTTAGTAGGGTTTGGAAAGAGGAAGCTTTGGGAAGGGATTTTAGACCTCTTTAATTAGGGAAAAGGAAAGAAAATCAAGAAAATCCCTTTTCCCCTTGTTTTGCAATCTCTCTCTCTCTCTCTCTCTCTCTCTCTCTCTCTCTCCTAGCAGACCTCACCAAGAAACCCTAGCCGCCTAGCCGCACCCCCCACTCACCACCTCGGCCCAGCGCACCAGCGGCCAAATTGCCCAGCCAGGCGCACGAGCAGCCAAATTTCCTCTCCGCACGACCAGTCGCCCCAGACGCGCCGCACCGACCAGATCGGTCGCGCCAGACGCGCCGCACCGACCAGATCGGGTCGCCCAGACGCGCGCGCACGCGCGCTGCCGCGCGCCCACGCGTGCCGCGCCCACCCGTCCGCGTCTGCGTGCCGTGCACGCTTCGTCGCGTCACGCCGCTTCCCATACGCGCCTCGCCTGTCGCGATCCCGCGCGCAACACAGCGCGCCCGTCCCTTGCCACGCGCCAGCCCCAAGCCAGCGCCAGCATTAGGGCCAGCGCACCAGCTTCCCAGCGCACTGAAGGCGCCCAAAAATCGCCCCTTGCTGCCGAGACCCGTGTGCCTTCTCGGTTGGTAATTCCCGAACCTATCCCTTTTAGATTTTTAAGTCTGCTTTGTCTTTGTATATTTATTTAGGATGCTTTTAAAATGCTTAGGTTGCTCGGTTTCGCTTTAAAGCTCGAGGGTCACTATTTGATTGTGAAAGTTATTTCTACTCGTTTCCAGGTAAGGATTTCTTACCGTGGTTGTGTGGACCCTGCGATGCTATCATGATTGTGCCTTGTATGCTTGGTTGTTGTTATGAGTATGTTAGCTATTGAACAGCTTGTGTTTGAAATCTTGCTAGCATGTTGCTTGTTCATGTTAGTGCCATGCTAGGTTTGTTCTTCCAGCATGCCATGTCCTGTGATTGTATGAAATTTCCAGTGGGTAGGTTACATGTTTTCTCTTGCTTCCATATCGTGTTGCTCTTGTGCCCCCTGATATATTCTGTTAGTTCCATGCAAGGGGTTTAATTATGTAACGGCCCAGTTTTCTATTTCGGTTTCCCAGGAGTTTTCGGGACATTATGCGGATGTTCGGATGGGCCGTTAGAGCTTTTTAACCTTTAAGGGTAGTTTGGTCTTTTTGCCCCCGGTCAGGGTTTTGAGGATTTTCAAGATTTCAGGGCCATTCCTGCCTTTGTCGAAGCTTAATGGTTGTTGGTCGCTAGACCCGAGAGGTTTGGGCAAGTTGTTTGGAAGTTTGGAGGTGTTTTAGAAAATGGCAAAATTATTTATAATTTTTGGTGCTTCCATTGGGATTTGAGCCCTTGCCCTAAATGGTCTTTGAGAGTTTGTAGGAAATGAGAGTTTTATTTTTAAGTAAGTTTGCTTGGGCCGGGTTTTGAAAGTGGATGCTTTGGGAAGGGATTTTAGGCCTTTTAAATTAGGAAAAGGAAAAATCAAGAAAATCCCTCTTCCCCTTGTTTTGGCAAGATTCTCTCTCTCTCTCTCTCTCTCTCTCTCTCTCTCTCTCCTAGCCGACCTCACCAAGAACCCAAACCCTAGCCGCTAAGCCCAGCCGCCATGCCCAGATCGCACCAGCCTGCACATCCCTGTCGAGCCACCGGCCGCACCACTGCCCCTACCCATGCCCAGATCGCACCAACCCTGTGTCGCCCAGCGACCACTCGGCCTAGGCCCTCCCGGACGCCACAGATCGCCCATGCCCAGCGCGCCGCAGATCAGATCCTTTGCCTCGCCCAGCCAGGCAGCAGCTGCGCCGTTCCGCTGCGAACCGCCCAGACGCGCCGCGCCGCTCCGCTCGTTGCCGCCTCGCCCGCGCGCCCGACCCAGTGTGTTCGCTCGTCTGCGACAGCCCGCGTCTGCGTGCCCGTGCCGCTCGTCCGCATCCGCCCGCCAGCGCGCCTGCTCCCTGTCGCAGTCCGCGCGCAACCCAGCGCCAGCGCCCTTTCCCTGCTGAGCCAGCGCGCCCAGCAGCGCCCGATAGCGCCCAGCGCCCAGTGCCAGCGCGCCCTGCTCGTCCTTGCTGACGGACAGCCTGCCTTGCCGTGCGGGTTGGGGCGTGGCCTTGTGTCTTCTCGGTCGGTAATTCCCGAGACTTTTTCCTTTGGGCCCTAGGCTATTGGCCGCTGTTTATTTAATTAGGTTGTTTTTATTAAAATGCTTAGGTTGCTCGGTTTCGCTTTAAAGCTCGAGGGTCATTATTTGATTGTGAAAGTTATTTCCGCTCGTTTCCAGGTAAGGATTCCTTACCGTGGTTGTGTGGACCCTGCGATGCTTTCTTGATTGTGCCTTATATGCATGTTTACTTTTATGAACATGATTAGTGGATAGGACAGCTTGTGATTGCACTCCTGCTAGCATGTTTGCTTGATTGTACATGTTAGTGCCATGCTAGGATTGTTCTTCCAGCATGCCTGAGATTCCTGCTTTAAGTTCGTAGTATCATGCTAGGTTATGTATGATTGATGATGATTATGTATGTTTAGCCAGGAATCGTTTACTCTATACTCTAGCTAGTGTGTTAGGGCTGTCATCATCTAGAGGCTGAGAGTGGACATAACGTACCTTGTCCCCACCGTCGGGAGTAGAGCGAAGCATAACGTACATTGCTTCCCCGCGCGCCGATGTGGATTTAGCTACCACATCGGCATAAGCCTAGTTTGTAGCTGCTAGAGCGGAACCCTCGCCAACGGTGCAAGCTGCCCGCCTTGGCGGTTCTTAGCTTCGTGTCGGTGGTACAGTGCGCACAGATGAGTGCCGAGGGCCTCGCACTCGTGTTCGGTGACACCGCTTCGAGTCTTTAGGCATGCGTGCACTGGCCGCGTAGTTTGTACTTAGGCCCCACATTTACGCCGGTTGCGGCGGCATGCGGTGTGCGCGCAAGACACGCGTTAGTCGCCGGTTCGAGAGCTCCCGGGCTAATGTTCGTGAGTACACCAGTTCCTTCTGTTTAGAGCCGGACTTGGTACTCTCCCGATAGTCCGTTATAAGCGAGGGTAAGAGGCCCTTGAGGACACCCATTGGGATTGGCTTTTGAGTGATCATATGGTCGAGGAGAAAGACCCTCGAGGGTGTCGGACATCTTTGGGATCGGTTTTGAGTGATCAATTGGCCGAGGAGAAAGACCCTCGGAGATGTCCTGGGATTGGTTATGAGAGCCAATCATTAGGCCTAAGTAGGAGACTTCCAAGGATTCCAGATTCTGCCTTGTAAGCTCGTTGAGCTATGATCCGTGTTAGTAATCTGTTTGCATGTACACTAGGGTGCTAGATGATTGATGTATCGTATTGTACCCGGTTGGGGATTCTTCTTGAGTATGTTTATACTCACCCTTATTTCTGTGGTTTTCCACCACTGTAACTTGGGGCAAGACCGGACGGCTAAGCGGAGGGAGCTAAATGATCATGGGAGCCGCCAAGCACTCTGTCTTTATTGTTTGCATATTTGTTCGGCATGTAGATGGCGAGAGTCCTAGGGGAAACATTATTAAAAGTTGTTTGAACTGCTTTTGAATGTTTTATATATAAACCGGCAGGAGCTTGTTTTACTTGATTGTTTTTCTTAAACAAAACTGTTGATTATGTTTTAAGCATTCCCGCTTTCTAAATGTTTTGTAAGGTTTTAAATATGAGCACTAAACCGCTTGATGAAGTATTTTATTTTGCATCTTTGGTGAGAACCTAGGTTTAGGACCGTATTTTGGGTCGGGTTCTTACGCTTGGTATCGAGCACGAGTCATAGATTCGTAGACTAACTGCTGCTGCGGTTGTTGCCCCATGATCATCGATACTCATGGCGTCGGTTTGTCTCGAGTTCATTAAGCTAAGGGTTTTATTTTACAATCTGCATCTAGTATACATGTGTTACCCTTGTTTGGCGGTGAGAGCCCAGCGTGGGCTAGGTTTTATGCTTTGTGCGGATCGCCAGTGTGTCGATCGCACCCAGAGAAAGGTAGAGCTTAGACTCCCGTAGGCCATTTGTGGCCCAGTTGTGGTTCTCTCCTAGTGAGAGGGTGGAGGTGCTCGTGCGGATCGCTAGTGCGTGGATCGCACTCACGAGGAGCGGGGCGCTTGGCATGTCCGACCGAGGAGTTGGACCGTTTGTATGGATGTTGAGGCCGCGTCGTGGTTGTTTAGCCCGTTGGCGAGTTGGCCCCGGCGGTTGAGTTGCCTAGAGGAGGGGGTAGAGGCTAGCACGCCTCAGTGAGACTCCTTGAGCGAGTGTGCTCCAGCCATGAGGGAGTTGATGGCAGGTCTTTTAGCTAACAGAGAGCGGAGACCCAGGCGCAGTTTGTAGCGTGTAGTGAGGAGTCTAGGGCATAGATAGCCCAGTGGTAGAGTTTATTTAGGAGACACCCCTCCTTGTAGTTCCAAAGAGCCGGAGGTTCTCGGGAGGGCTTGATCAGCAGGTTTATGCTGATAAGATAGTTGGCGTTGATCGAGCCGCCGAGTTTGGCAAGTCGAAGCTTGTAGAGCTGGATGTTTTGAGACCTACTGCTAGTAGCAAGGTGGTTGGCCAGGATCGAGTGTATCATCCAAGTGTTGGGATGACCTGTTGTTCAGAGGCCGATGACCTGATGTTCTGAGGTTGTGGCGTGCCGTTCTTGTGTTGTTTGATGCAATGAGTGTGGTGGTGGAAGTCCCCTGTGAGAGGCGGACCAGCAGAGTCTCCACCAGTCACCCGGTCGATTGGCAAGTCGCCAAGTTAGTAGCTTTTGAGGAAGATGTAGAGACATCTTGTCCTCCCGCAAAGCTGCAGATCGTTTTGCAACCAGTTCTTTTTAGTACCCTCGTAGCTGTGGGGTAGTGTGGAGGTTGCTTGTCGGGACTTAATCATCCGTGGTTTTCACCGGCTATTAGAGAGAAGCACCCTCTGTTAGCATGTTCCGTGTGGAGCTAGGTGCCGCCACCCGAGGGTTGGCCTTGAGTATTCGTTGAGCATCGAGTGGGATGAGGGAGTGGGCCTTGGCTTGTCTGCATTGGACGTGATGTCGAGAGTAGTCTACTCGATTGTTGAGACTCTTGTGTTGAGTGCCATTGCCTGTCACCGGAGTGTGACCTTCCCTACCCTCGAGTGGCTTAAAGCCCGTAAAGGGATGTTTGTGTTGTAAAGGAAGTAGTGCCCGTTGGCACCAAGCTTTGAGAGGAGGCCTAGATTCGGGCCGGTTGGCACTTTCTGCAGCGGTGGTTCCAGACCCGCCGGAGTTTAGCATCCCCACTAGCCTTGTACCCGTTTTTACTGAAGTTGCATCTGTTTGGATTGCTTAAGAGATCTAGCTCGGTGGTAGTCGAGAACTACAAGTTTGAGGTCGTTCGAGGATAAGTAGGAGCTTTCCACGGTCACCGAGAGTTGGGTACAAAGGATGTTGTAGGTTGGTGAGGGCTAGCGCGTCTGAGTTCTCGCGCTTGTGTGTGAGCTTGTGAGCCGCCTTGTTGGTAGTGTGTTTCGACTACCCTTGGAGTTACCCTAATATGAGTAGGGTTGGCATCGATGATGCGTGGTTGATCGATGTTAGAGCCATGAGTTGGATGGTTGAGTGGAGCATTTAGTGGGCACATTGGTATGAGGTATGTCAGATTGGTGTAGTTAAGCTCTAGTAAGAGTGAGTCGACCAATGTGGCATTCCGTGTGATGAGTTGACCACGAGTGGGTTGAACTCTTGTTGCTCCTTTGCTAGAAGTGGCTCTATTGGGAGGCAAATGTTGCCTTGTGTGAGAATACTTGTTGGTTTGGATCTTAAGGAACCAAGTTGGAGTTGTACACGCCAATGTACTTTTGTGTAGCTCGTTCCGTGGTGTATTATTTCAAGAACCACGAGGGGTTTCGGGTTGTGAAACCAGTGCTCAGTTCTGAGGAGTTAGGACTTTAGTTCTTGGCAAGTGCCCTAACTTGGGTTGAGAGGCTACCGTGCGGTGTGAGTGGGTTGTTGCGTAGGAAAGTTATGCTAGTTGGCCCTTGGCACGGTAGAGAGGCATTTCTTGTTGGTCGACGGTTGGAGTTCAGTTGAAACTGAACAAGGGCGATGGTAGCATAATCGCATAGTTTCTGGCCGCCATGGCTAAGAGAGTTGTTCGGATCCTTACCATGGATAGAAGCTACAATGTGGCTGATGCTTTGAGCAAGAGGAAGTTTGGGTCTTCCAGTTGTTCCCGCTCAGGTGGATAGCAGACTTGCCGACAGGGCCAGTCTAGGGGTCGCGATCAGCGCCGACTGCAGGTTAGAGCTCAGGATCGTCAGCAGGGCGGGGCCAGGCAGTGGGCTCATTGCATTAAGTGTGGTAAGGCACTTTTCGGATTGTGTGGAGCATCGCCCGTGCTTGCTACAGATGTGGCAAGGAAGAGCTTTTGCCAAAGACAGTTGAGATGTTTGTAGGGAGATGTGCTCGTGCGCCGCTTGTCGATTAGACCGTTTGACGGCGGTGTGTGTCGGAGGGAGATCGAGAGGAACCCTAATTTGAGGAGAGCCTCACGAGCTCGATCGGACCGAGCGGTGTTCCTCGGTTGAGTTGTTGGATGCTTGTAGGCGGTTGACAAGCTAGAGTTGTTCTTAGTAGCCTCCGCGTTGGTTTTTTTTAGAATTCTTAGCAAGGTGGTGCTTGGCGTTGGCCAAGGTTTGGTTCCTTTGTCTTTTTTTCTAGGGCTAGCTTGGTTCGACCAAATCAAGTCGCTGAGGACTTGTTCCTAGTCGTAGTTTTGGGAGTTGGCCCCCTCTCGGGTTGAGTAGTACCGCTAGTGCTTAGTTGGTGGTTCAAGCGATTGAGAAATCCTTGGATGTTTCTTACGAGAGAGTTGGTGGTTGCTACCGTTGAGTTTGAGCAAGACAAATGGCGCGTGTGTGAAATTCATTGTCCTTCCGGAAGTCCGCTTGCTGGAAATCGTTCTGTAGAGGAGGAGTCGCCTTAGCTCCCGAGTTGTGTAGTTGATCGAGTAGCGCAGTGGTCATTCTAGCGAGAGTGTCCTGCGTCTGTTTGATAGCAAGCGGAAAGTTGTTTGTTCCGCGAGTGAGGGCCCGGCCAGTTCAAAGGCTTGAGTTGTTGGCGGAAGGTTGTTGGATCTTTGGAGCTTGTAGACCCCCTTAGTTCTTTGGTAGTTGAGTTGCACCGTGGATGCCGCCTCGAGTTTTAACTTTTGAGGTAGTCTTGCCGACTCGTGTGGTTCAGGATCCGCAAGCTTGTGGTCGTCGCTATCCTTATTCCTCGCGATGTTTCGTGGGTGGAGTTTCTGGATTGGAAGAAGAGTTAGGTCTAAGCTATAAGGAGGAAGTCCTTGGAGCAGCCAGATGGGCTTAAGAGTTGAGTGGCAGCTTGGAGGCGAGCTTTGCTCGTTATGAGCTTGGTTTGAGTTTCTCCTAAGCAAGCCTTTCTCGGGCTTTTCTTTTAGTCGTTGTGCATTCGCAGTTGGCATTTTAGCTGAGCCACAGTTGAGTGAGTTGGCACAGAGGTGCCGTGGCATTGGGTGGTAAAGCCCTTGAGTTTCGATCCTCCAGCTATCGAGTTGCTAGTAGCCACGTAATGTTATATTCCTTGCTGCTCGAGGTTTCCGTGAGAGGAATGTTGTTTGTTTTCCTGTCTGGCGATGTTCACCTAGGCCGTTTAGTTTCTTAAACCTGGGAGGTTCAGTTGTTTGGTCAGCATGGTGAAGGGTCGAGGTTGTTTGATAACAAATATGAGCATTCGGAGAGATTCTGTGGAGCGTGGCGTTGAGTTTTAGAGCTTGTGACCCGTCCACGAGTTTGCTGAGAGTAGCACCGTAGAGAGGCGTTCCGAGTTGGATTTGCATGGATAAGTGAGCCCTAGAGTCGTAAGACCGTTTGAGAGCTGGTGCGAGTTAGAGGATGTGGCTCACCGACTAGTTATCGCATGTTTTCTTCGAAGCTCAGTGTTAGTTCGATTTTGGTTGAGATAGTTCGTGGCGGACTTTGGTGTCTGTTGGGCTTGAGACTTTGGGAAACCAAGAGGGTTCGGTTTCAAAGAAAGATTTGTGTTATCTTAATCGGGAGCTTGGTTGGTTAAGAATCGGTGGAGTTTCATAGAGTTGTTTTGTCTTAGGACTTTCGAGGCGAAAGTCTTAAAAGGAGGGAGTATTGTAACGGCCCGATTTTCCATTTCGGTTTCCCAGAGTTTTCGGGACATTATGCGGATGTTCGGATGGGCCGTTAGAGCTTTTTAACCTTTAAGGGTAGTTTGGTCTTTTGCCCCTGGTCCGTGGTTTTGAGGATTTTCAAGATTTGGGGCCATTCCCGCTTTGTCGAAGCTTAATGGTTGTTGGTTGCAAGACCCGAGAGGTTTGGGCAAGTTGTTTGGAAGTTTGGAGGTGTTTTAGAAAATGGCAAAATTATTTATAATTTTTGGTGCTTCCATTGGGATTTGAGCCCTTGCCTAAATGGTCTTTGAGAGTTTGTAGGAAATGAGAGTTTTATTTTTAAGTAAGTTTGCTTGGGCCGGGTTTTGAAAGTGGATGCTTTGGGAAGGGATTTTAGGCCTTTTAAATTAGGAAAAGGAAGGAAAAATCAAGAAAATCCCTCTTCCCCTTGTTTTGGCAAGATTCTCTCTCTCTCTCTCTCTCTCTCTCTCTCTCTCTCTCTAGCCGACCTCACCAAGAACCCAAACCCTAGCCGCTAAGCCCGGCCGCCCATGCCCAGATCGCACCACCCTGCACATCCTGTCGAGCCACCACACCCACTGCGCACCGCCCACCCATGCCCAGATCGCATGTAAAGACCCAACCCGAAAATGGAACTAAATCTAGGTCTTTACTCAGCATGCAAATTTAAAACATAAAAGACCCCGGCCAGGTCGGATTAAAAGCTTTTCAAACACATGAGCGGGAAAACAATCAAAACAAAGTAAACATTCATTAGGCAAAAACGAACCATTCAAATTAAAATGATGGTCGATCAAGACTTTCCTTAAAAACATAAAAACAGTTCAAATCATAGTTTTCCCTACGGATCTAAGTCCAACTACATGCTTGAAATCCAAAAGCAATAAAATAAGACACGACAGCCAGTGTCAAGGCGAGATCCATGATCTCCCAACTCTCTCCGCTAGCCACCTCGGTGCTTTGTCCCCAAGTTACACGTGGAAGAAACCACGATAAGGGTGAGTATAAACATACTCGGTAGAACCCCGACCAGGAGTGCGATACGATGCAATCTATCATCTAGCGACCTAGTACACATGCCACAAATATCAACACGGATCTTAGCTCAATGAGCTCACAAGGCAAATCCGAATCCACGGAGTCTCCTACTTCCGGCCTAATGATTGGCTCTCAAACCAATCCCGGACATCTCCAAGGGTCTTTCTCCCTTGGCCAATTGATCACCTCAAAACCGATCCCAAGATGTCCGACACCCTCGAGGGTCTTTCTCCTCGACCAATTGATTAACTCTAAAGTCAATCCCAATGGGTGTCCTCAAGGGTCTCTTACCCTCGCTATAAATCTGGACTATCGGGAGAGTACCCAAGTCCGGCTCTAAACAAGAAGGAACTGTGTACTCACGAACATTAGCCCGGGAGCTCTCCGAACAGGCTACTAACGCGTGTCTGCGCGCACACCGCATGCTCTTCTCACAACCGGCGTAAATGCGGGGGCTAAGGGCAAACTACGCGGGCAGTGTACGCATGCCTAAGACTCGGAAACGGTGTCACCGATCACGATGGTCGAGGCCCTCGGCACTCATCTGCGCACTGTACCACCGACACGAAGCTAAGAACCGCCAAGGTAGGCTTGCACCGCTGGCGGGGTTCCGCTCTAGCAGCTACAAACTAGGCTTATGCCAATGAGGTAGCTAATCCTCACCGGCCGCACGGGGAGCAAGGTGCGTTATGCTTCGCTCTACTCCCGACCGGTGGGGACAAGGTACGTTATGTCCGCTCTCGGCCTCTAGATGAAGACAAACCCTATCATACTAGCTTAGACTACCAAGTACGTGATTCTGGCTAACATCCACAAAGACATCTGTCATACATAGCCTAGCATGATACTACGAGCTTAAAGCGGGAATCTCAAGCATCTTTGGAAGAACAAACCTAGCATGGCACTAACATGTACAAAAAGGCAAAACATGCTAGCAAGAATTCAATCACTAGCTATCCTATCCACTAACATGCTCATAAAGGTAAACAAGCATACAAGGCACAATTAAGAAAGCATAGCGAGGTCCACACAACCACGGTAGGAAGTCCTTACACGAAACAAGTGGAGAATAGCTATCACAACCAAAAAGACCCTCGAGCTTAATACTGAACTCGAGCAACCTAGGCATAAATAAAGCATCCTAAGTAAATACATACAAAGAGCCCGAAGCTTAGAAAACACAAAGGGATTGGTTCGGGAATTACCACCGAGAAGACACGGGCCTCGCAGCAGAAGGAGGGTGGCTTGGGCGCTTTGGTGCGGTGGGCGCCGCGCGCTGGCGCTGGGCGCTGGCGCTGGCGCGCGGCCTTGCACGTCGGGCGGACGCGCAGGCAGCGCGGTGTGCGTGCGGCAAGCAAGACGCGCGAGCGAAGCGGCTCGGCCCCAGGTTGGCGCGCGCGCGAGGGATCGCTGACCGAGCGGCGGGCAGCGTGCGGCGCGGCGACGCGTCTGGCTGCGCGGCGCGCACTGCGGCGACCACGAGCGACGCCGGGCGGTCTTTGGCGGCCACGAAGCGACGCCGGCGGCGATGGGTGTCGCGACGGTGGGGCTTCGGTCGGCAGCGTCAAAGATGGTCGGGCGGCGCGGGCAAGCGGCGTGGTGGTGCGCGCGCAGGGGCTGTCGGCGCGGTGGCCAGCGCGGGCGGTGGTGCGTGCGGCGCTAGGGTCGGGTGGCTCGGGGTGGCTCGATGGTGTGGCTAGGGCTTTGCTCGGCTAGGGTTTTAGGGGAGAGAGAGAGAGAGAGAGAGAGAGAGAAATGCGGCTAAGAGGGGAAAAATTAGGAGTTTCTTGATTTTCCTTCTTTTCCTTATTTTTAAATAGGTTAGGAGACCTAAATTCCTTTCCCAAGGCTTTTCTCTTGCGGGTCCCGGCTAAAGAAATTATTTTCTCTTTTTCTTTTTAATTAAGACTCTTTTCTTAAAACTCCACATTCACCATTTAGGCAAGGCTCAAATCCCAAAAGATTCAATTAATTTTCCAATTAATTTTGTTATCAACCGGGAAGGAAAACGGGGCCGTTACAATACTCCCCCCTTAAAAGACTTTCGTCCCCGAAAGTCCTAAGACTGGAACAACTCCGGGTAATGAGTCCTCATCTCATCCTCTAGCTCCCACGTCGCTTCCTCGCCTCTGATGCCTCCAAATAACCTTTACTAAACTTATCTCTCGGTTGCATGCAATACCTTGCGCTCATAAGCCAAAATTTGCACGGGCTTCTCCTCGAAGGATAAATCTTTACTCAACTCTAGGGGCTCATGCTCTAGCACATGCGAAGGATCTCGCCACGTACTTTCTCAACATCGAAACGTGGAACACATTATGCACCGCCCGACAAAGACGGGGTAAAGCTAACCGATAGGCCACCGCTCCGATCCGCTCAAGGATCTCAAAAGGCCCTAAAAACTGGGCTCGGCTTGCCTCGCTTTCCAAACCTTAACACCCCACGCATAGGTGCTACTTTCAGGAAAACATGTTGACCCACCTCAAACTCCAAGTCTCTACGCCTCACATCGGGCGTAACTTTTCTGCCTACTTTGTGCTTTGTCAACATGCGAGCCCTTATCTTACGCAGACTGCGTCGTTCGTCATCCGGCGTAACTCGGGTCCCGAACACGCCTATCCCCAACCTCCTCCCGAACACTGGGGATCTGCAGCGCTTACCATACAACGCCTCGAATGGGGCCATCTGAATAGTCGCCGATAGCCGTTGTTGTAAGCGAACTCCATCATCAAATGCATCGTCCCAACCGCACGGGAAGTCCAAGACACGGGCTCTCAACATGTCTTCCAGAATCGATTCACCCTCTCGGCCCGACCATCGGTTTGAGGGTGGAAGGCGATCTTGAATCGCACTCGCTTCCCAAACCCTTCGAGCGCTCTCCGAGCGAGATGTGAACCGAGAATCCCGATCCGATACTATCTTTGCGGGTACCCCGTGGTACCGCACAATCTGCTCAAGGAACAATCGTGCCTTTGCTTCCACGGTATAACTAATCTTCCCGAATAAAGTGTGCACTCTTGGTCACCCGGTCCACTACTACCCGGATCTGAGTGAACCCTCTCGGTGTCCTCGGCAACCCGGAGATAAAATCCATCGAAATCTCATCCCACTTCCACTGTGGAACACTTAACGGCCGCAATAAACTCCGCAGGTTTTGCGTCAGGGGCCTTCACTTGTTGACAAATGAGACACCGGCTAACAAACTCCGCTATATCTCGCTTCATGCCCATCCGAGCGTCTGCTTGAGATCTTGGTACATCTTGGTACCTCCCGGTGCCAAGTGAATGGGGAACTATGTGCCTCGGCGAGCAACTCTGCTCGAACCTCTGCGTCATCCGACGCACAATCGACCTCGGTACCTCAAGCCTTCGTGCGGTGCCACAACAAAGTCGAAATCACCATCACCTTAACCCTCTCGAGCAATCTCCTCAACTTGGGATCACTCGGTACCGATCGTCGATGATCCTCTCGCTTAAGCGACAGGTGAATCGATAGTTGGGCTACCCTCGCGGTAACCTCTCCCAACAAGATCGCAATACGGGGTTCGCTCAAACTCTTTCCGCAATTCAACTTGGGAGCTCAAAGAAAGCTCTTCGAATGCGACGTCTTCCTATGTAACGCCCGCTTTTCTATCCCGGTTCTCGAGGAGCTTAGCCTCGGTTCATGGTTCGGTTGGGCCGTTAAAGCTGTTTTGTCCCTTAGGGGCATTTTGGTCTTTTTGCTCCCTGGGCAGGATTTGTGGATTTTCAGGGCTTCGAGGCAGCTCCTGCCTTTGTTGAGGCTTGTTTGTTGTGGGCTGCGAGTCCCGAGATGTTTGGGCTAGTCGTTTGGAAGTTCGGTTGTGATTTGGGATTTTTGCTAAGTGATGGTTGGTTGTGTGCTTCCTTTGGGGTTCGAGCCCGGGCCTTTAGTGTTGCTTTGGGAGTTAGATTTAAGTGAGTTTGATTTATTGGAAAAGATTGCTTCGGTCGGGTCTCGAAGGAGGAAGCCGGGAAATGGGATTTTGAGGTTTTAAGTGGATAAGGATGGAAAATGGAATTAAAAATCCCATTTTTCCCTTTTTTCCCATTTTTCCTTTTTATTTCTCTTTTTCTTTTCTTCTTTTTCCCCAAAATGCATTTTCTCTCTCTCTCTCTCTCTCTCTCTCTCTCCCCGAGCCCCACCTTGCCGACCTAGCCCTGCTCGCCCAGCGCCCGAGCCCCTGCCTCGCGCCGTCGCCCACGCCCAGCCAGCCCGAGCCCAGCGTCGCCAGAGCCAGCCCGAGCTCGCCCACGCCCAGCCAGCCCGAGCCCAGCGTCGCCAGAGCCAGCCCGAGCTCGCCCAGCGTCCGCGCGCCCCTGGCACGCCCAGCCCGAGCGTCGCGCGCCCAGCCCGAGCGTCGCCCAGCCCGCGCGCCCTCGCCCTGCCCTGGTCCGTGTCCCTCCCGCGCTCGCGCGTCGCCCCTGTGCCGAGCCGCTCCGAGTCGTGCCCCTGTAGCGCCGTGTCGAGGCGCGCCCGTCCTCAATGCGAGAGCTCGCGCGCGCGCCCGCCGCCTCCCTGCTGCTCGCCGCGCGCGTCAAGCCGCCCAGGCCAGCGCCGAGCAGTGCGCGCACAGCGCCGTGTCAGCGCGCCCCAGCGCCGAGCCAGCGCGCCCAGCGCCCAGCCCGCGCCTCCCAATATAGCTGTCTGCGCCAAGCTTTGCCTAGCCGTGCCGCCGCCCGTTCGCGTGTCGGCCGTGCCTCGTGAGTTGCTCCCAGCCGAGCCCCTGTTGTTTTATTATATTTGGGCCTTTTGATTGTAATTATTGTTGTTTTTGTTAGGTTCTCGCTAGCTAGCTCGGGTTCGATCGCAGCTTAGGTTTCTTGTGTTTAGAGGTCTTCCGGCCAGGTAAGGATTTCTTACCGGAGTTGTGTGGACCCTGCGATATATTATGCGATTGCTGATTGTATGCTTGTTTGTGTTTATTGACATGTTTGGTGATAAGTGCTCTAATCTGAATTCCCGATTAGCATGACTTTCCTGGTTAATTCTCATGTTAATCCATGCTAGGTTGTTCCTTTCTGGCATGCTCGTATCTGCTCCTTTGCTTCGTAGTATTATGCTAGGCTCGTTGTATTCTCTTTGAGCACGTATTGGATTTTATGGAATTGTTTGTTTGCTTGCTGCTAGGGGCGAGTTAGAAGTGCGGTAGATAGCATCATCCGGCCCGATGCATAAAGAACCTTGCATCCATGGCGGGGGACGTCGAGCAAGTCATTCCGCCCCCTGGACCCCGTGAGGGATTAGCTAACCCAAGCGGTAGGCCCCGCAATCTTGGGTGAGGGTGGCGGTCGTTAAATGCCCCAACGGTCGGGATGATGACTTGGCATTGCCTCGTCCCGGCGGCAGCGGCATGTCCTCGGCATGTTTGGCGTGAGCCCCGATTGCCACCGTTAAGGCAAGGACGGCTTCGGTGTAAGCCTACCACGACCGTTTCTTGGCCCCAGTGCGGTGGTTCAGTGACATAGTTTACGTGTCCGTGTCTCACACCCCTATGTCGGTGACACCGATCCAAAGATTTAGTTAGGCGTGGTGATCGGATATGGGCAGCTTGCCTTCAGACCCTGGCAACCCCCCATAGTCTGCAGTAGCACGCGGTGCATGCTTACGCTCATTACAGCGCCGACTGGAGAGCTCCTCGGGATTGTGAGCCAGTGTACCTTTCGTCGACAGTAGACAGGCTGAGGCCGAGACTTGTTTCTCGTATAGGGCGACTTGTGTGATATGTTGTGTGGTGTTTGATTTCCGGACTAAGACCCTGAGTTGGCATCCGAGGCCCAAGTGTGGGCTAAGCTATGTGCTCTATCTGTGTTTATATTCATAGCTTGCATATCTTTCTCGCTAGATGACCATGTATATCGTGTTGTACCCGGTTGGGGATTCTTCTTGAGTAATTCGTTACTCACCCTTACTTATCTTTCAGGAAACCATGGCGCGAGGCAGGATGGCTGGAGGAGGAGCTGTGATCATGGAAACCCGTTGTTCAACTCTGAGATTTATATTTATGATTTAAATGTCCTCTGAATGCATGTAGTTGGGCACGGAGCCCTAGGGTGTTTTCTGAATGTATTTCCGGATTCTAGCATTGTTGTAAAGTTTGTATGTTTTAAACAAATCTCTGATCAGAGTATGTTTGGAAATGTATTTGTCTTGGAACAGTGCTTGGAAACAGAGGGCGAGTTTCAAGAATTTTGTATTGACTTTTAAATGAACTCTTGCCGGTTTTGGTTTTTACTTAGAATCCGAAACAACCCTATTGCAAATTCTAGTGTTGATTTACATGCATGCATTGAGGTAATGGCCTATTTAGAACCCCATTCGGGTCGGGTCGTTATTCTGATTGGTATCGAGCTCGAGTCATAGATTCTGTGAAGACCGACCTTTTGTTGTAGGTCGTTTTTCCATGATCATCGCACTCTGGCGGTCATCAGTGCGCCTAAGTTTACTACTTGTTGTTGAAAAAGGGTTAAGAATTTACAATACTTGTCATCTAGTGTATGTCTTGTGTAGTGTTGTGGAGCGGAGACGAGCAGGTTCTGACTCGTTGTTGGTTTGGGTTTAGAGCGCCATCATGCCAACTTCCCGCAGTGTGTGATGTATGTTGTGGCTTGTTGAGGTATCCAGACAGATTCGGATGCCCTGGGACGTTGTCCCCGTGGGAGGCAGAGCTTGGACTCCCGTAGGCCATTTGTGGCCCAGTTGTTGGTTTTCCCCTAGTGAGAGGATGGAGGTGCTTTGCCTTGGAGTGCTACTCCAAGAGAGGAGTTGGCTATGGCTGTGCTTATGTGGATGTTGTGGAGCAGGTCCCCGTGTGGACTAGCACAGGTAGCTCAAGTGTTGATCTTGAGCCTTAGCAGCTTGTTTGATTGCCCAGTGAGTAGGCTGCAGAGTTGGCGGCCTTGAGGAGATTGTTGAGGCATCTTTGTGCTCCTTTAAAGTGTTGTTGTTTGCACCAGAGTTTTAACCACAGTGGTTAAGGGTGCAGTGAGCTGTGTTCCCTTCGGATTGGATCCGTTGGTGTTTTCCTCAGATGTTTGGTTGAGTTGAGCACTCTTCCTTTGGTGAGCTCCTGGAGTGGAGCTAGCTGCTGCATGTTGAGAGAGCTGGCCAGAGTTTTGTTGAGCATCATGTGGAGATGCTAGTGTAGGCCGTGAGCCTTCGGTTTGATGAGATGCCATAGGCATGGTTTTTGGAGTTGGAGCCCTTGTATGCCTAGCCAGAGTTCTTGTCACTTGAGGTTGTGACCTTGTTGGCCCCATTGGTAGTAAGATGTGGTTTTGGTAGTAGTGGCACTTGAGGTGCATTGGTTGGTGTGCCGCTTTGGCACTAAGTCCGTGAGGCTTGAGTTTGGCTTGGGCATAGCGAGATGGTTCTATGCCGTTCGGAGTTTAGTGCACTCCTTTAGCCTTGGATCCGTTTATGGCGGTGCACTGTTTAGGTCGTGCCGCAGGGCTAGTTCGGTGGTAGTCGATGGCCTACAAGCGAAAGGATGCTCAAGAGGAGCCGAGCCTCTTCCCGTGTTTACGGAGGTTGAGTAAGTCGGCAGTTGGCGGTTGGCAGAGTGTTGGTGCGCGTGAGTCTCGCGCTAGTGTTAAGGCCAAGAGATTTTCTTTGTGGTTGGTAGTGCGGTCAACTACCTTCGAGTGCCTTAATCACGAGGAGAGTTGAGCATCGTAGATGCGAGTTTGGTCCAAAGAGAGGGATCTCGAGTTGGATGCTCATGAGATGAGCTGGATGCCTATGAGGCGAGATGAGCTGATGCCTTGCGAGAGGTTTTGGATGCCTTAGGGGTAAGCACCCTTGGTTGAGGCTTTGTACAAAGTAAGTTTGGTTTGGCATGATTATGCTTTGGTAGAGCAAGGTTGCCTCAGCTTCGAGTATCGTGTGGAGATGGAACTTTTGGTGTTCCTTGGATTGTTTGTATCTCTGCCAGGAGTTAGCGTTGCTTTTTGGAAAAGCGCTTGTTAGTCTTGGATCTCTAAAGGAAGGTTGAGAGTTGTGCACACAAGTGTGTTTTGTGTGGTTCGTTCCGTGGCGAGAGTTTCAGATCCATGTAGGGTTTGCTTTGGAGATCTAGTGCTCAGTTCTTGGAGAAGTTGGACTCCAGATGGTTGTTGTAAGGCTTTGGTTGAGGTGGTAAGGATACCGTGCTCGTGGTATCAAGTTGTTGCTTAGGCAAGATTTGTTAAGTTGGACCTAAGCTTGGTTGGTGGATCTTTTGTTGATCGTTGGTTGGAGTTCAGTTGGAAACTGAACAAGAGCGGTGGTAGCTAAGCCGCGTGGTTTTCCGATCGTCATGGCTAAGAGAGTTGTTCGGATCCTTCCTTGGGTAGAAGTTATGTTGTGGCCGATGCTTTGAGTAGGAGGATGACGCGTGCAGTAGCGTTTCGGGTCCTCTAGGTTCCCAAGGAGTTGGAGTTGGCCAAATGGTTGGGATGCCGAAATTGGAGTTGTTTGTTCAGCGGTGGTCCATTGGATCGTATGCCTACGGTGTGTGTGTCGAGGGTTGTCGGAGAATCCTAGGTTGTGGAGAGCCTCTCTAGAGCTCGGTCGAGCCCAGCTAGTGATTTTCGGTTGGCTAGCCGGAGGCGTGTAGTTTGTAGCCTCGGTGGAGTTGCTAGCGATCTTTGGTAGACTAGCAAGCTAGTGTTTGTTTGGAGTCAAGTCCGGATTGGTTCCGGTGTGGTGGCAAGTTGATGCTTGGTGTCGACCAAGGTGTGGATTGGAGTTGCTTGAGATTAGTTTTGCTCGTGGGGCGAATGGTTCGTGCCCTGTTGGTTTTGTTCCTGTTTTCAAGATGTTGAGTTGCCCCGTTTGGCTTTTGGAGGTTCAGTCCGTGGTGGACCCCTGTTGTTGCCCCGCGAGATTAGATGTTGTTGCTCTAGTGGAGCAAGACAGTGAGCGTATGTGGAGTTCTCAGCTCCTTGGTTGTCTGTTATTAAGAGTCGTTTCCTTCGGGGAGTTGTCAGGTTACTCCCTTGGTCTTGGAGTTGATGGTGGAAGCGCTAGCTTGAAGGAAAAGTTTGTTGGCTGCTTGGAAGTAGTCGTTTGTCCAGTTAAGCGGATTCTTGGATGGTGTTCTAGAGGCTGCAGTAAGGGTTGTTCTGCCTCTTGTGAGTGTTTGGCCAAGATTTGGCTCTTTTGTTGTTTCGAGAGCTAGTTCGGTTCTAGCTGGAGGCCGTTGCCCTGAGGTCTTGTTCCTAGTCAGTAAGTTTTGGGAGTTGACCCCTCCTCGCAGCTTGAGCAAGTCTTTGTTAGTTTCGGATTGGTGGTCCGATTGGTTGAGTTTTCTCTTGGGTGTTGCTTCCAAGAGAGTTGGTTGCTGTTGCCTTGGGTTGAGCAAGTTAGCGAGCGTGTGTGAAGTTCGCTGCCCTTCTGGAGTTTGCTTGCTGGGAAGTCGTTTCCCGTTTGGCAGGAGTCAGCTTAGCTCCTGAGTTGTGTAGTTGGTCATAGTAGCGCAGCGGTCAGCTCAGCGAGAGTGTCCCTGCTTTGTGTTGTTAGCAAGCAAGAGTTGTTTGTTCCCGCAAGGGCGGAGGCCAGCCAGTAAGAGTTGAGTTGTTCTGGCAAGTTGTTGGTTCTTTGGGGATTGAAGATTTCCTTTTCCCCTTGCCTCTGTGGTGGTTGAGTTGCTCCTTGGATGCCAGCCTCGAGTGTTAGCTTGTGAGGTGGTCTTGCGGATTCGTGTGGCTCAGGATCCGTAAGCTTGGAGGTTGTCGTCATCCGTTTTCCTTGTGAGGTTTCGGGAGTGGAGCTTCTGGTTGGAGGTTGAGTTAGACCTAAGCTTAAAGGAGAAGTCCTCTAAGTAGCCAGTTGGATCTTAAGAGTTGAGTGGTAGCTTGGAGGCGAGCTTTGCTCGCGATGAGCTTGAGTTGAGTTCTGCTGAACAATTCCTTCTCGGGCTTTGCTTCTTGTTGTTGTGCTTTCGCAGTTGGCGTTAGCTGAGCCTCAGTTGAGAGAGTTGGCACAGAGTTGCCGTGGCATTGGTTGGTTAGCCTTTGGGCATTTTCCTCAAGTTTGTTGTGTTCTTTGGTAGCCCTATGAGGGTTTAGTCCTTGCAGCCCGAGTTTTCCTTGAGAGGAATTTTGGTAGGTTTTCTTTGGAAAGTTTGCGCTCGGCCGTTGAGGAGCTCTAGTTTGTTGGTTTGGCCGAGTGGAGCCTGTGCTTAGCTCTGGTCTTTTAAGGTGGTCGTAGCTGAAGTTCAGCTGGTGGGAGTGTTGTTAGCCGTCTGGTGTACCAGGATGGTGCCCCTTGCCTTTGGTTCGGCGTTTTCTCCTTTAGATGGTTGCTTAAGTGTTGTGGTCGCGTTCTAGTTGGAGAAGTTTGTTTTTTGATCAGTCGCCAGTTGGTGATTCCATTGGATTTCGTAAGGCTGTAGGCAAGATTTGAGGTTCGCTGGTCTCTTGTGAAGTAAGAGTAGGCCGTTTGGTTTCTGGAATCTAGAAGGTTCTGTTGTGGGCATTCAGAAAAGTTTTGCCAGTGCGTGGTGTAGAATTTCAGAGCTTGTGGCCAGTCCTCGAGTTTGCTGTGAGTAGCACCGTTGAGAGTTGGTGCGAGTTGAGGATGTGGTTTGCCGTCAGGATTTTCGCATTTGTTTTCCTTCGGTGTTTAGTGTTTGGCAGTCTGGATGGCATTGTGGCCTTGAGCCTTTGAGAACCCAAGAGGGTTTGGTTTTCGAAGAAGGTTGGTGTTGTTGGCCGAGAAGTTCAGTTGGCTAGGAATCAGTGGAGTATTCCTAGAGCCGTTTCGTCTTAGGACTTTCGAGGACGAAAAGTCTTATAAGGAGGAGTATTGTAACGGCCCGCTTTTCTATCCCGGTTCTCGAGGAGCTTAGGTTGCATTCGATGGTTCGGTTGGGCCGTTAAAGTCGCTTTGTCCCTTAGGGGCATTTTGGTCTTTTGCTCCTCAGGCGGGATTTGTGGATTTTCGGGGCTTCGAGGCGCCTCCGCCTTTGTTGAGGCTTGTTTGTTGTGGGTCATGCGAGTCCCGAGATGTTTGGGCTAGTCGTTTGGAAGTTCGGTTGTGATTTGGGATTTTTGCTAAGTGATGGTTGGTTGTGTGCTTCCTTTGGGGTTCGAGCCCGGGCCTTTAGTGTTGCTTTGGGAGTTAGATTTAAGTGAGTTTGATTTATTGGAAAAGATTGCTTGGTCGGGTCTCGAAGGAGGAAGCCGCTGAAAATGGGATTTTGAGGTTTTAAGTGGATAAGGATGGAAAATGGAATTAAAAATCCCATTTTTCCCTTTTTTCCCATTTTCCTTTTTATTTCTCTTTTTCTTTTCTTCTTTTTCCCCAAAATGCATTTTCTCTCTCTCTCTCTCTCTCTCTCTCTCTCTCTCTCTCTCTCTCTCTCTCTCTCCCCGAGCCCCACCTTGCCGACCTAGCCTGCTCTCGCCCCAGAGCCCAGCCCTCGCTGCCCGCCACGCCCACCACCCGGCCTGGGCCAGCGTCGCGAGCCGGCCCGAGCTCGCCCGCGCCCGGCCCAGCCGAGCCAGCGTCGCGCCGGCCCGAGCTCGCCAGCCGTCGCGCTGCCACAGCACGCGCCCCCGCGCGCCGCCCGCCCGCGCGCCCTCGCCCTGCCCTGGTCCGTGTCCCTCCCGCGCTCGCGCGTCGCCCCTGTGCCGAGCCGCTCCGAGTCGTGCCCTCAGAGCGCGCGTGTCGGCGCGCGCCGTCCTGTCTTGAGCGCTCGCGCCCGCGCGCGCCGCCTCCTGCTTCGCTCTCGCCGCGCGTCGCGCGCCACAGCAAGCCAGCGCGCCCGCCCAGCCGTGTCAGTAGCGCCCAGTGCGCAAAAGCAGTAGCGCCAGCGCCAGCGCGCATACGCGCCCAATATGCTGCTGCGCTGCGCCACATTCTTTGCCTAAGCCGTGCCGCCGGCCCGTTCGCGTGTCAGCCGTGCCTCGTGAGTTGCTCCCGAGCTGAGCCCTGTTTGTTTTATTATATTTGGGCCTTTTGATTGTAATTATTGTTGTTTTTGTTAGGTTCTCGCTAGCTAGCTCGGGTTCGATCGCAGCTTAGGTTTCTTGTGTTTAGAGGTCTTCCGGCCAGGTAAGGATTTCTTACCGGAGTTGTGTGGACCCTGCGATATATTATGCGATTGCTGATTGTATGCTTGTTTGTGTTTATTGACATGTTTGGTGATAAGTGCTCTAATCTGAATTCCCGATTAGCATGACTTTCCTGGTTAATTCTCATGTTAATCCATGCTAGGTTGTTCCTTTCTGGCATGCTCGTATCTGTTCCTTGCTTCGTAGTATTATGCTAGGCTCGTTGTATTCTCTTTGAGCACGTATTGGATTTTATGGAATTGTTTGCTGTTTGCTAGGGCAGGTTAGAAGTGCAGGTAGATAGCATCATCCGGGCCTGATGCATAAAGAACCTTGCATCCATGGCAGGGACGTCGAGCAAGTCATTCCGTCCCTGGACCCCGTGAGGGATTAGCTAACCCAAGCGGTAGGCCCTGCAATCTTGGGTGAGGGTGGCAGACTGTTAAATGCCCCAACGGTCGGGATGATGACTTGGCATTGCCTCGTCCCGCACCGGCATGTCCTCGGCATGTTTGGCGGTAGCCCCGATTGCCACTGTTAAGGCAAGGACGGCTTCCTGGTGTAAGCCTACCACGACCGTTTCTTGGCCCCAGGTGCGGTGGTTCAGGCTGACATAGTTTACGTGTCCAGGTCTCACACCCCTATGTCAGTGACACCGATCCAAAGATTTAGTTAGGCGTGGTGGATCGGATATGGGCACTTGCCTTCGAGACCTCGCAACCCCCATAGTCTCGTAGCACGCGGTGCATGCTTACGCTCATTACTGGCGCCGATCGAGAGCTCCTCGGGATTGTGAGCGGTGTACCTTTCGTCGGCAAATGATGACAGCCGAGGCCGAGACTTGTTTCTCGTATAGGGCGACTTGTGTGATATGTTGTGTGGTGTTTGATTTCCGGACTAAGACCACGAGTTGGCATCCGAGGCCCAAGTGTGGGCTAAGCTATGTGCTCTATCTGTGTTTATATTCATAGCTTGCATATCTTTCTGCTAGATGACCATGTATATCGTATTGTACCCCGGTTGGGGATTCTTACTGAGTAATTCGTTACTCACCCTTACTTATCTTTCAGGAAACCATGGCGCGAGGCAGGATGGCTGGAGGAGGAGCTGTGATCATGGAAACCCGTTGTTCAACTCTGAGATTTATATTTATGATTTAAATGTCCTCTGAATGCATGTAGTTGGGCACGGAGCCCTAGGGTGTTTTCAATGTATTTCCTGGATTCTAGCATTGTTGTAAAGTTTGTATGTTTTAAACAAATCTCTGATCGTCAGTATGTTTGGAAATGTATTTGTCTTGGAGCAGTGCTTGGAAACAGGGACAGGTTTCAAGAATTTTGTATTGACTTTTTAAATGAACTCTTGCCGGTTTTTGGTTTTTTACTTAGAATCCGAAACAACCCTATTGCAAATTCTAGTGTTGATTTCTGTGCATGCATTGAGGTAATGGCCTATTTAGAACCCCATTCGGGTCGGGTCGTTACAGTTCCTACTCAGCGCATCAGCCACAACATTGGCTTTTCCGGGATGATACAAAATCTCACAGTCGTAGTCCTTTACTAACTCGAGCCACCTCCTCTGCCTCATGTTCAACTCCTTCTCGAGTGAAGAAATATTTGAGGCTCTGGTGATCCGTGAACAAGCTGAATCCTCTCACCATATAAGTAATGCCTCCAAATCTTTAGAGCAAAAACAAGCTGCAGCCAACTCCATATCATGAGTTGGATAGTTCTTCTCATAAGGCTTCAAGCTGCAGGGAAGCAAAAGCTATCACCTTCCCATGCTTTGCATCAACACACACCTAAACCATACTTGGAAGCATCACTATAAACTACGAAACCTCCTGTTCCTTCCGGAATCGCCAACACAGTCTTTGTTGTCAAGTGAGCTTAAGCCGGGCAAAACTTTCCTCACATCTAGCATCCCAAATAAAGTCAACACCCTTCTTGGTCGACGGGTTAGGGGTGCCGCCTTAGCGAAAAAAGTCTTTCACGAAACGCCGGTAATAACTGCTGGACCCAAAAGCTGCGTATCTCGGCGACCGTCGTCGGTCCGCCCATGAGCTTATCGCCTCTATCTTTGCGAGGTCCACCGCTATACCATCTGCCGACACGATATGTCCAAGGAAGGCTACTCTCTCTAGCCAAAATTCACACTTAGAGAACTTTGCGAACAAGCGGTTCTCACGCATCTCTTGTCAAAACTTGCCTCAAGTGCGAAGCATGGTCCTCCTTTGTCTGGAATAAATCAAAATGTCGTCTATGAATACGATGACGAAGTTATCCAAGAATGCCTTGAACACTCTGTCCATCATGTCCATAAACGCCTGCGGGGCGTTAGTGAGTCCGAAAGACATGACCACGAACTCATAATGACCATACCTCGATCTGAACGCGGTCTTCGGGATATCTCGCATCTCGAATCCTCGGTGATGGTACCACGACCTCAAATCAATCTTAGAAAACACCGAGGCTCCTGAAGGTGATCAAACAGATCATCTATACGCGGCGAGGGATACTTATTCTTCACCGTGACTTTATTCGGTTCTCTATAGTCTATACACAAGCGCATGGATCCATCCTTCTTCTTAACAAGCAGATGTGTGCTCCCACGGGGACACACTCGGACGGATGAAACCTCGATCGGCATCTCTTGCAACCGCACTTTGAGTTCTCTCAACTCACCGGCGCGCCATACGATCGGGAGCTTTGGAAATGGGAAGAGTCCTGGCTCCACTCAATGGTGAAGTCCAACTCCCGCTTGGGTAAACCCGACAACTCTTCAGGGAAAACATCTGCAAACTCTTGCACCACGGGGACCATGCCAACAATCAACGCAGTACTACTATCTCCCCGACAGCTTTGCCAAGAAGCCCCAAGCTCCTCGAGCCAACAATCTATGGGCTTTCATTGCGGAGATCAAAGGCGAGCAAGTTCCGCCTGGACACCGCGAAACTTGAAGCTCGGCCTCGGAGGCGGCCTAAACACCACTTCTTTCCTGGCGATCTATCAAAGCATGGTTCTCTCGCCAACCAATCCATGCCAAGGATTACATCGAAACCGCTCATAGACAAAGACACTATGAGGGTAGCCTCTAAAATCTCATCGATATATCTATATCCGCCATGCTTAACTCTCATCGCTAGCTAACATACTCACACCCGAAGGAGTGGCAACACACAGCTCAAACCCTAGAGGTTCGAGCTCCACACAAGCTTGTCTAACGAATGCATCGAAACAAAGGAATGGGTCGAACCCGAATCAAACAATACAAATGCATAGTCTTTGTAAGACAAGCAACGCGTACTACAATCGCATCATCGATGCGCTCCGCCTCCTGGCGAGTAGTGGCAAACACTCGGCCTTGCTTTGTTGGGCCGGTCCCGGCTGCTTTGCTAAATCCCGAGTGCGAGAATCGGCCAAGTGCCCCTCCTTGCCACATCTGTAGCAAGCACGGGGCGATGCTCCACACAGCACCATAATGTGCCTTTCCGCACTTGTTGCAATGAGTCGGTTGCCTAGTCCCGCCTGCTTTGGCGATCTGGGCTCTACCACGAGGTCGGCGCTGATCTCGACCATCTGGATGGCCTGCCGGCGAGTCTGCTGACTGACGATTGAGCGGAAACCACTAGAAGTCCTGCACTTCCTCTTACGCGAATCTGCTGGGCGGGCAGCCGAATCGACCAGCCGGCGCGGCAGGATCTCTGCACTCGGCGGATACTTCGGGTTATAAATCGTGGCCAACTCTCTTTGCTCGATCATAACTCTCGGAGCGAGTGCTCGAACATCCCGAGCAACCTCCTTCCTCACCCCAAAATGAACTTCTTAGTCTTGAGCTCCTCGGTGGCAATGAGCTCGGTCATGAAATAGCTATACTCGAGAGAACTTCTTCTCATAGGCGACAATACTATCTCGATCCTGTTTGATTTGAGAAGGCCTCTGCCATCTCCTGCTGAGCCTCGTCATTAACATACTTAGCTCTGAACTTCGTTCTAAAGAACTCCTGTGGGTCGGAGAAGACCCAGTGGTCTAGCTCTATCTGTGGACTCCCACCACCACTCACCGTGTGTCGAGAGAACATGGGCCGCACATCTCGGCCTCTGTACATCTGGGCATCCCATAACTCTAAAGATGTACTCCATTCTTGCCAACCACACATCGCCACAAGTGGGTTCTCTGAAGCATCAAATTCTCTTGGCTTCCACTTGGTGAAATCTTTCAACCACTTGCCAAACTCGGCCAGCTCCTCTGCACTATCAAGTGAGTCGGACCGGTCTCGATGACCACTGCCCCTCCGGTTGAGCTCTTTGAGCTACCGGGACTACTGGAGGCTGCTGGGGTGCTCTTTGCATGAGTCTGTGTCAATCGGGCTATCTGTGCCTAGACTCCTCTCTCTGCTTGCTTGCTAGCTGCGCTGAGTCTCGCTCTCTACTCGGCCATTAGGCCCATCATCATGTCTCTCATAGCGAAAATATCTCCTCCTGGAGCTGCACCTTGAGGCATAGCAGCCTCCGCCCCTTCTCTGGGCAAGTTAACCTCACTGGTGCCACGGGCGCCCTCGAGCCTCATATACCACAGGCTGCTGGCTCTGCGGCATCTCTATTTGCAATTCCAGACGGACTGCTCCCACTACGTGTAACCGGCATCTTCGGGCGATCTACACGGAAACCACAACAGGTTAGTCCACGCTCGGACTTTCTCTGTCAACAAAGATAACACATGTGTCTTGCATATAGTATCATAAACAAAACCCTTAGCTTATTGAACTTAGACAAACTGGCGGCCTTGGAGTCTTTGGAGATCATGGGAACACAACCTACAAACAGTTAGTCTACAGAATCTATGACTCGTGCTCGATACCAAATCAGTAAAGACCCAACCCAAAAATGGAACTAAATCTAGGTCTTTACTCAAAGATGCAAATTTAAAACATAAAAGGACCCGGCCGGTGTCGGATTAAAAGCTTTTCAAACACATGAGCGGAAAATAATCAAAACAAAGTAAACATTCATTAGGCAAAAACGAACCATTCAAATTAAAACAGTGACTGATCAGTACTTTCCTTAAAAACATAAAATAGTTCAAATCATAGTTTTCCCTACGGATCTAAGTCCAACTACATGCTGAAATCCAAAAGCAAGTAAAATAAGAGACGACAGAGTGTCAAGAAGATCCATGATCTCCCACTCTCTCTCCGCTAGCCACCTCGGTCTTTGTCCCAAGTTACCCATGGAAGAAACCACGATAAGGGTGAGTATAAACATACTCGGTAAGAACCCCGACCGGGGTACGATACGATGCAATCTATCATCTAGCAGCCTAGTACACATGCCACAAATATCAACACGGATCTTAGCTCAATGAGCTCACAAGGCAAATCCGGAATCCACGGAAGTCTCCTACTTCCGGCCTAATGATTGGCTCTCAAACCAATCCCGGGACATCTCCAAGGGTCTTTCTCCCTTGGCCAATTGATCAGCTCAAAAACCGATCCCAAGATGTCCGACACCCTCGAGGGTCTTTCTCCCTCGACCAATTGATTAACTCTAAAGTCAATCCCAATGGGTGTCCTCAAGGGTCTCTTACCCTCGCTATAAATCTGGACTATCGGGAGAGTACCCGAAGTCTGGCTCTAAACAAGAAGGAACTGGTGTACTCACGAACATTAGCCCGGGGAGCTCTCCGAACCGGCTACTAACGCGCGTGTCGCACACACCGCATGCTCTTCTCGCAACCGGCGTAAATGCGGGGCCTAAGGGCAAACTACGCGGGCAGTGCGCATGCCTAAGACTCGAAGCGGTGTCAGCGATCACGAGAGGTCGAGGCCCTCGGCACTCATCCATGCGGCTGTACCACCGACCGACTGAAGCTAAGAACCGGCCAAGGTAGGCTTGCACCGTTGGCAGGGTTCCGCTCTAGCAGGCTACAAACTAGGCTTATGCCAATGAGGTAGCTAATCCTCACTGGCTGCCGGGGGAAGCAAGGTACGTTATGCTTCGCTCTACTCCCGACCGGTGGGGACAAGGTACGTTATGTCCGCTCTCAGCCTCTAGATGAAGACAAACCCTATCATACTAGCTTAGACTACCAAGTACGTGATTCCTGGCTAACATCCACAAAGACATCTGTCATACATAGCCTAGCATGATACTACGAGCTTAAAGCGGAATCTCAAGCATCTTTGGAAGAACAAACCTAGCATGGCACTAACATGTACAAAAAGGCAAAACATGCTAGCAAGAATTCAATCACTAGCTATCCTATCCACTAACATGCTCATAAAGGTAAACAAGCATACAAGGCACAATTAAGAAAGCATAGCGGGGTCCACACAACCACGGTAGGAAGTCCTTACACGGAAACAAGTGGAGAATAGCTATCACAACCAAAAAGACCCTCGAGCTTAATACGAACTCGAGCAACCTAGGCATAAATAAAGCATCCTAAGTAAATACATACAAAGACTGAAGCTTAGAAAACACAAAGGGATTGGTTCGGGAATTACCACCGAGAAGACACGGGCCTCGGAAGCAAGAAGGGTGGCTTGGCGCCGCTTTGTGCGGCCGGGCGCCCAGGCGTTAGGGCGCGCAACGCGTCGGGCGGACGCGCAGAGCAGCAGCGGTGTCTGGCTGCAAGGCGACGCGCGAGCGAGCGGCTCGGCCCAGGTTGGCGCGCGCGAGGGATCGCGCTGAGCGCGGCGAGCGCGGCGTCGCGGCGGCGACGCAGCGTCTGGCTGCGTTGCGGCCTTTGTCGCGACCACGAGCGACGTCGGGCGGTCTTTGGCGGCCACGCGCGACGTCGGTAGCGAGGGTGTCTTGACGGTGGGGCTTCGGTCGTGACGTCGATCGTGGCAGGCGGGTGGGCGGCGAGGCCGGGAGGCGTGGTCAGCGCGCGCAGGGGTCAGTGCGAGCGGGGCATGCGCGGCGGGTGGTGGTGCGTCTGGCTAGGGTGGGGTGGCTCGGGGTGGCTCGATGGTGTGGCTAGGGCTGCTCTCGCTAGGGTTTTAGGGGAGAGAGAGAGAGAGAGAGAGAGAGAGAGAGAGAGAGAGAATGCGCTAAGAGGGGAAAATTAGGAGTTTCTTGATTTTCCTTCTTTTCCTTATTTTTAAATAGGTTAGAGACCTAAATTCCTTTCCCAAGGCTTTTCTCTTGCGGGTCCCGCTAAAGAAATTCTTTTCTCTTTTTCTTTTAATTAAGACTCTTTTCTTAAAACTCCACATTCACCATTTAGGGCAAGGCTCAAATCCCAAAAGATTCAATTAATTTTCCAATTAATTTTGTTATCAACCGGGAAGGAAAACGGGCCGTTACATCGCACCAACCCCAGTGTCGCCCAGCGACCACTCACCCCGAGCGATCCCGACGCGCCACATCGCCCATGCCCAGCGCGCCCGATCGCCTTGCCTCGCCTCAGCCCTAGGCCGCGCGCGCGCGCGCCGCACACTGAATCGCCCGAGACGCGCGCTCCGCTCGTTGCCGCCCGCCCGCCTACGCTGCGCGCCGGACCAGCATGTGTTCGCTGTCTGCGGCGGCCAGCGTCTGCGTGCGTGCTGCTTCGTCGCGTCCGCCCGCCAATACGCGCTGCTCCTCTGTCGCGATCCGCGCGCAACCCAGCGCCAGCGCCCTTCCCTCTACCGCGCCCAGCCACGCCCAAAGAATACCCGATAGCGCCAGCGCCCGGTGCAGCGCGCCTGCTGCGTCATGGCGACGGCGGACGGCACCGCCTTCTTTGTGCGGGTTGGGGCGTGGCCTTGTGTCTTCTCGGTCGGTAATTCCCGAGACTTTTTCCTTTGGGCCCTAGGCTATTGGCCGCTGTTTATTTAATTAGGTTGTTTTTATTAAAATGCTTAGGTTGCTCGGTTTCGCTTTAAAGCTCGAGGGTCATTATTTGATTGTGAAAGTTATTTCCGCTCGTTTCCAGGTAAGGATTCCTTACCGTGGTTGTGTGGACCCTGCGATACTTTCTTGATTGTGCCTTATATGCATGTTTACTTTTATGAACATGATTAGTGGATAGGACAGCTTGTGATTGCACTCCTGCTAGCATGTTTGCTTGATTGTACATGTTAGTGCCATGCTAGGATTGTTCTTCCAGCATGCCTGAGATTCCTACTTTAAGTTCGTAGTATCATGCTAGGTTATGTATGATTGATGATGATTATGTATGTTTAGCCAGGAATCGTTTACTCTATACTCTAGCTAGTGTGTTAGGGCTGTCATCATCTAGAGGCTGAGAGCGGACATAACGTACCTTGTCCCCACTTGGTCGGGAGTAGAGCGAAGCATAACGTACATTGCTTCCCCGGCACGATGTGGATTTAGCTACCACATCGGCATAAGCCTAGTTTGTAGCTCGCTAGAGCGGAACCACGCCAGCGGTGCAAGCCGCGCTTGGCCGGTTCTTAGCTTCAGTCGGTGGTACAGTTTGCCGCACAGATGAGTGCCAAGGGCCTCGCACTCATCGTGTTCATGACACCGCTTCCCGATCTTTAGGCATGCGTACTGCCCGCGTAGTTTGTACTTAGGCCCCACATTTACGCCGGTTGCGGCGAAGATGCGGTGTGCGCAAGCACGCGCGTTAGTCGCCGATTCGGAGAGCTCCCCGGCTAATGTTCGTGAGTACACCAGTTCCTTCTGTTTAGAGCCGGACTTGGGTACTCTCCCGATAGTCCGGTTTATAAGCGGGTAAGAGGCCCTTGAGGACACCCATTGGGATTGGCTTTTGAGTGATCATATGGTCGAGGAGAAAGACCCTCGAGGTGTCGGACATCTTTGGGATCGGTTTTGAGTGATCAATTGGCCGAGGAGAAAGACCCTCGGAGATGTCCCGGGATTGGTTATGAGAGCCAATCATTAGGCGGAAGTAGGAGACTTCCGAGGATTCCAGATTCTGCCTTGTAAGCTCGTTGAGCTATGATCCATGTTGGTAATTGTTTGCATGTACACTAGGGTGCTAGATGATTGATGTATCGTATTGTACCGGTTGGGGATTCTTCTCGAGTATGTTTATACTCACCCTTATTTCGTGGTTTTCCACCAGTAAACTTGGGACAAAGACCGGACGGCTAGCGGAGGAGGCGAATGATCATGGGAGCCGCCAAGCACTCTGTCTTTATTGTTTGCATATTTGTTCAAAGATGTAGATGGGCGAGAGTCCTAGGGGAAACATTATTAAAAGTTGTTTGAACTGCTTTTGAATGTTTTATATATAAACCGCCAGCTTGTTTTACTTCGGTTGTTTTTCTTAAACAAAACTGTTGATTATGTTTTAAGCATTCCCCGTTTCTAAATGTTTTGTAAGGTTTTAAATATGAGCACTAAACCGCTTGATGAAGTATTTTATTTTGCATGCTGAGTGAGAACCTAGGTTTAGGACCGTATTTTGGGTCGGGTTCTTACAAATTATCTTGGCATACCTTGTTCTATTTTATCCTGTTAGTTCCGTGCCAGGCATAGGCAGGTGATGTATAGTGTAGAAGACTGTAGGGGTAACTAGTTTAGGTCCCGCTCGGGTAAGACCCCGATGGACATTCGGAGGTGTAAGACCCTGATGGGCATCCTAGGTGTGTAAGTCCCCGATGGGCATCACTGAGTTGGAGGTGTAAGACCCTGATGGGCATCCTAGGTGTGTAAGTCCCCGATGGGCATCACTGAGTTGAAGGTGTAAGACCCTGATGGGCATCCTAGGTGTGTAAGTCCCCGATGGGCATCACTGAGTTGGAGGTGTAAGACCCTGATGGGCATCCTAGGTGTGTAAGTCCCCGATGGGCATCACTGAGTTGGAGGTGTAAGACCCCAATGGGCATCCTAGGTGTGTAAGACCCCGATGGGCATCACTGAGTTGGAGGTGTAAGACCCTGATGGGCATCCTAGGTGTGTAAGTCCCAGATGGGCATCACCGAGTTGGAGGTGTAAGACCACGATGGGCATCCTAGGTGTGTAAGTCCTCGATGGGCATCACCGAGTTGGAGGTGTAAGACCACGATGGGCATCCTAGGTGTGTAAGTCCCGATGGGCATCACCGAGTTGGAGGTGTAAGACCCCGATGGGCATCCTAGGTGTGTAAGACCCCACCGGGCATCACCGATTACGGAGGTGTAAGGCCCCGATAGGCATCCTAGGTGTGTAAGGCCCCACTGGGCATCACTGAGTCCTAGGTTGTGTAAGACCCGAAGGGCATCCAAGTGTAGAACCTAGGATAGGCAGTAGATGAAAGCCCTTGAATAGGCTCGCTCTAGAAGTAGCTCATAGCCTAATTCAACCGTTTTGCTCTAAGTCATTGTTTTATTTGCATGTATACTAGGGTGCTAGATGACTGATGTATCGTATTGTACCCCTGTTTGGGATTCTTCTTTGAGTATGTTTATACTCACCCTTATTTCTGTGGTTTTTCCACCAGTAACTTGGGACAACACCAGGATGGCTAGCGGAGGGGGCTGTTTGATCATGGGAAGCTACCGACACTCTGTTGTTTATTGCTTGCATTTATTTATTCAAAGATGTAGATGGACATGAGTCCTAGGGGAATGATGTTAAAGTTGTTTAAACTGTTTTGAATGTTCTTTTAAAAATACTGGCCAGGCTTATTTTACCTTGATTGGATTTGCTTGTGAAAATTGTTGGTTATGTTTTAAGTGTTCCCCGTTTCCAAATGTTTTGAAAAAGTTTTAAATATGAGCACTAAACCGCTTGTTGAAATATTTAACTTGCATGCTGAGTGAGGACCTAGGTTTAGGACCGTATTCCAGGTCGGGTCATTACAGAGCATGCCAGAACGGAACAACCTACCATGGACTAACATGAGAAACAACATAAGAAATCATGCCAGTCGGGAATTCAGAGCAGAGCACCTATCACTAAACATGCTGATAAACACAAACAAGCATACATACAACAATCACATATAATATCGCAGGGCCCACACAACTCCGTTAAGAAATCCTTCCCTGGTCGGAAGGCAACTACACACAAGAATCCTAAGCTGTGATCGATCCCGAGCTAGCTAACGAGAACCTAACAAACATAACAATAATGACAATAGATAGGCCTAAATATAAAAAAATAAACAGGGCTCGGCTCGGGAGCAACTCACGCGGCACGGCTGACGCGCGGACGGACAGGCTGCAGGTGCGGGGCTGCTACTGGGCGCTAATGAGCGCAGATGGGCGGCAGGGGCTGCGCGCTGGGCGCTGACGGGCGTCTGGGAGGTTGCGCGTTGGGCGCTGACGGGCGCACGGACGCAGACAAGCTGGACTCGGGCGGGCGAGCGGCACGGCACGGGCGCGCTAGGACGGCAACAGGCTTGTGGGCGCTGGAGACGTTGACTAGCCGGGGGGCGGGCCTGACGATCTTTGGGCGACTGGGCGTCGTGCGACGGGCTCGATCTTTGGGAGCTCAGGGCGTCGGGGCGGCTGCGACGACCTTCTGCTTTGGCGCGCTGGCGTCTGGGAGGTTGCGACACCTGGCTGGGCGCTGGTCTGGCCCGCTACTGGTGGGTTCAACAAAACACACACACACACAACCTCTTTTTCACTCGGCCAGCAAGAACCCAAATCGGAGAAGAAAAGAGACGATGAAACTTACCCGGAATGACGATCGGACCTCGGGGCTACAAATGCACCAAAACTCCAAAGATCCAAGGCTAACCAAGATATGTCGCGGAAAGAGGAACAAGAGCTGCTATAAAGACCCGACCCGAATGGGGTTCTAAAACAGGCCTTTACCTCAATGCATGCAATCAAAACTATATTCAAAATGCAAAATGGTGTTTCGGATTCTAAGTAAAAACTAAAACATAAAAACATCCATTTAAAAGTCAACATAATTTCCTAAAACCTGTCCCTGTTTCCAAGCACCTGTTCCAAGACAAATACATTTCCAAAACTTACTCTGATTAGAGATTTATTTAAAACATTCAAACTTTCCAATAGTTACAACAGTGCTAGAATCCAGAAATACATTCAGAAAACAACCTAGGGCTCCGTGCCCAACTACATGCATTCAGAGGACATTTAAAACATCAAAACATAAATACAAGACTCAGAGTTTGAACAACGGGTTTTCAATGATCACAGCTCCTCCTCCAGCCATCCTGTCTCGCACCATGGTTACCTGTGGAAAACCACAAAATAAGGGTGAGTAACGTATTACTCAGTAAGAATCCCCAACCGGGGTACAATACGAAAACATCTCATTTAGCACACCGACATGCAACCATACAATGACTTAGAGCAGAAACGGTTGGTTTAGGCTATGAGCTACTTCTAGAGCGAGCCTATTCAAGGGCTTTCATCTACAGCCTAACCTAGGTTCTACACTTGAATGCCCTTCGGGCCTTACACAACCTAGGACTCAGTGATGCCCAGTGGGGCCTTACACACCTAGGATACCCATCGGGGCCTTACACCTCCAGAATCAGTGATGCCCAGTGGGGCCTTACACACCTAGGATGCCCATCAGGACCTTACACCTCCAGAATCAGTGATGCCCAGTGGGGCCTTACACAGCTAGGATGCCCATCAGGGCCTTACACCTCCAGAATCAGTGATGCCCAGTGGAGCCTTACACACCTAGGATGCCCATCGGGGCCTTACATCTCCAGAATCAGTGATGCCCAGTGGGGCCTTACACACCTAGGATGCCCATCAGGGCCTTACACCTCCAGAATTAGTGATGCCCAGTGGGGCCTTACACACCTAGGATGCCCATCAGGGCCTTACACCTCCAGATGTCCATCGGGGTCTTACCCGAGCGGGACCTAAACTAGTTACCCCTACAGTCTTCTACACTATACCGCGCCCGCCTACCCCTAGCATGGAACTATCAGGATAAAATAGGACAAGGTATGCCAAGATAATCAAACCCCTAGCATGGAACTAATAGAATAAATCATGAATACAAGTACAACACCATCTGGAAGCAAGAAAGAGCATGCAACCTATCCACTAGGAAATTCATACAATCACAAGACATGGCATGCTATCAAGTATTCGCAGGGTCCACACAACCCCGGGTTAGGAATCCTTACCTGGCCGGAAGGCAACAACACACAAGAAACCTAAGCTGCGATCGAACCCGAGCTAGCTAACGAGAACCTAACAAACACAACAATAACCACAATCCATAGGCCTAAATATAATAAAATAAATGTGGCTCGCTCCGAGCAACTCACGAGGCGCTACCGACACGCGACTAGCGAGCACAAACGACAGGACGGAGGAGTGCGCGCGGTCGGTCAAGCACAAGGACAGCGCGAGGGCTGGCGACGTGAAGAGCTACAGGGACGGAGGCGGGACGACGAGACGCGACGGCTACAGGGACGAGCGATCTGGCACAGAGAGCTACAAGGGAAGCGCGATCTGGCACTGGGCAGCTCGGATCTGGGCGACTCGGGCGCCGACGGAACGGCCTGGCGCGGGGATGAGCGACGCGGCACTGTGCAGGGCGACTTGGGGCTGAGCGACGCGACAC
This sequence comes from Sicyos edulis, assembly GCA_036507275.1. Taxonomy (NCBI): domain Eukaryota; kingdom Viridiplantae; phylum Streptophyta; class Magnoliopsida; order Cucurbitales; family Cucurbitaceae; genus Sicyos; species Sicyos edulis. The sequence goes on along the minus strand of CM071855.1, from coordinate 21,318,202 downwards.
TGTGCGGGCTGGGCGAGCAGGGGGCTGGGCTCGGCAAGCTGGGCGGCTAGAGGCTCGGGCTTGGGGGACCTGGGGCGAGCAGGGCTCGGGTTGGCGAGCTGGGCGGCTAGGGCTAGGGCTGGGCTCGGGGAGAGAGAGAGAGAGAGAGAGAGAGAGAGAGAAACAAAAGGGAAAATGGGAATTTTCTCTTTATTTTCCAACCTTATCCACTTTTAAATAACCTTAAAATCCCTAAAATCCCATTCCCCGGCTTCCTCCTTCAAGACCCGACTGAAGCAACCTTTTCCAATAAATAAAACTCACTTCAATCGAACTCCCAAATCGACATTAAGGGCCAGGGCTCGAATCCCAAAGGAAGCACTCAACTAACCATAATTTTGCCAAAACCCAAATCACTCCCGAACTTCCAAACGACTACCCCAAACATCTTGGGTCTTGCAACCAACAACAAACAAGCCTCGACAAAGGCAGGAGCTACCTTGAAGTATTGAAAATCCATAAATCCTGCCCGGGGAGCCAAAAGACCAAAATATCCCTAAGGGTAAAAAATGCTCTAACGACCCAACCGAACAACCGAATCTTGAACCGAAGGCACCTCGAAAACTGGAATAGAAAACTGGGCTGTTACATGCTGGTGGCTCAACTGGCAAGGACACACAACTAACCTCCCAGACCACCTGGGTTCGAAACCGAACTGCTACACTTTAATTCCCAATTTTTCTTTTGCATCTCGCCATGCCCAAATACATCCACAAAGCATCAAAATCCTACTTAAGTCCATCCAATAATTTTAACAACTGAAAAAGACATAAACGGCCCTGACGACCTGACCAAATTACCAAAATACCCCTAGGGAAAACCTGGAAGACCAGGATGAAAACCTGGGCCGTTACAATATTCCCTCCTTTTATGACTTTCGTCCTCGAAAGTCCTTAAGACTGAAACAGCTCAGGATAACTCAATCTCATCTCGACCTCCCCGCTCACGAGCGGCTTCCTCTAAACTCTGACTTCTCCACTGAACTTTTACCAAACGGATCTCACGATTACGCAACGCCTTCGTCTCAAAGACCAGAATACTCACATGCTTCCCCTCGAAGCTCAAATCCTCATTCAGCTGCAAAGGCTCAAAGTCCACAATGAGCGACGGGCCCGACACATGCTGCCTCAACATCGATACATGAAAACACTTTGCACAGCTGACATCAACGGAGGAAAGGCTAACCAATATGAAACTCTGCCAATCCTCTCAAGAATCTCAAACAGACCAACAAAACGGGGACTCAACTTCCCACGCTTACCAACCTCAACACACCTCACATCGGTGCAACCTTAAAAACACGCACTGTCCAACCTTAAACTCTAAATCTCGACGCCGAACATCGGCATAACTTTTCTGCCTGCTCTGAGCTACCCACAAACGAGCTCTAATCTTTTGCACTGCACTGCACTGCTGGCCAACTGCAGCAACTCAGGATCCAAAAAAAATTGACGACCACCAACCTTTTCACAGAACACTAGAAACCTGCAACATTTACCATACAACGCCTCAACAAAACCTCATGAACTATCAGCTGGGGACTGCTACCCAAAGCAACCTCATAAAACCAACACTGGTCTCCCGCTGCTAAACCACGGAAACACCAACTCGCAACAAGTTCTGAAGGATTTGGCTCACTCCTCCCAAAAGACCATAGGTCAGAGGGTGAAAACACAACAAGAACTGCACTCGACTCACAAGCCTCTACGAACGCTCTCTAGAACCACGGTTCTTCAACGCACTGCCAAGAATAACCTTTGCTGCCACACCCTGGTGCCACAACTCTAGCCTGAAACTACCATGTCACCACTCCATAGCAATGACATCTCCACCTGGGGCGAGGTGCGAGCTCTAGCTACTGAAACTAACCCGCCAAAAAATCCGAACTCACACAACCACCTCAACCAAAAGCCGGCTACAAACCAACAACTTGAGTGCTACGAACTTGAAAGCCCAAACAACTGCAAACTGCATAGCTACGCCAATCCACTCAACTCTAACTCGACTTAAATTACCGACTGGAAAAGTCACCCTGCTATCAACAGGGCCCAGAGGGTTCCCTCCATCAAACTTACCTCCATGCAGGCAACGGAACGAAGCTTGCCTCGAATATGGAACACATCTCACAAGTCCAAACGATAACACATACAAGCTTAACCCTCTAGCTTAGGCTTATTGCACCTTCCCACCGAAACTTCACATACGAGACGCCACTACCCGGTTAACACCAACTACCAAAAACCAGAATACCAACAATGGCTGGCAGAGCACAGGCCACACTAACCAGCAAGGATCCCTCAATAGGTCAAGACCCTAATCCAGCCACAATGGTGCAACCCCAACCCACAACTGATACAAAGGGGTTCTTCAACTACAAAGGTGCAACAACTCCCAGGCCAAACACACAAAGAACCTTAGCTGACTAGGCCCAACACTCACAAGAGGCAGAACAACCCTTACTGCAACTTCCAGAACACCACTCAAGAATCCGCTTAACTGGGCAAACAACTGCTTCCAAGCAGCCAACAAACTTTTCCCTCTTGTTAGCACCACTACCAACAACTCCAAGACCAAGGGAGTAACCTGACAACTCCTATGAGGAAACGGTTCTTACAAGCGGACAACCGAAGGACAGAGAGCTCCACACATGCTCGCTCTCTTGCTCCGCTAAAGCAACAACATCTAAATCTCACGTGGCAACAACATAGGGTTCCACCACAGACTGAACCGCCAACCACAAACTAGACACAACTCACCTCTAAACTCCAAAGGAGGGCAACTCTCAACATCCTGTAAACAGGAAAACAACCGGCAGGCACAAACCACTTGCCCCACGAGCAAAACTAACTCCTAGCAACTCCAATCCACACCTTGGTCAACACCAAGCACCAACTTGCCACCACACCGAAACCAATCCGGCCTCCACTCCAAACAAACTCTAGCTCGCTAGCCTACCAAAACTGCCAGCAACTCACCCGAGGTCCACAACCTACACGACTCCGGCTTGCCAACTGAACTCACTACCTGGGTCTGACTGAGCTCTGGTGAGGCTTCCCACAACTAGGGTTCTTCGGCAACCCTCGACACACACTGTCGTCTAACGGTCTAACAGTCAACTGCCTGAACAAACAACTCTTTTTCCCTGCATTACAACTATGCTGGCCTGCTCCAAACCTCGAAACCAAAAAGACCAGAAACACTTCAGAATGTGTCATCCTCCTACAAAAAGGATCAGCCACAACGTAGCTTCCACCCAGGGTAAGGATTCCGAGCAACACTCTTAGCAACTACGGTCAGGAACTACGTGGCTTCGCTACAACCACCATTTGTTCAGTACCATCTGAACATCAACCAAGATCAACAAGAGGTTCCACCAACCAAGCTTGGGTTCAACTAACCAAACTTGCCTAAGCAACAACCCGGCTGCGAGCACGGTATCCTTACAACCACAACTAAAGCCTTACGACATCCACCTGGAGTCCAACTTCTCCAAGAACTGAGCACCAATGCAAACCTTACATGGTTCCGAAACTCTCGCCACCAGAACGAACTACACAAAACACACTTGTGTGCACAACTCTCAACCTTCCTTCAGAGATCCAAGACTAACAGGTGCTTTCCAAAAGGCAACACTAGCTTCTGGCAAAGATACAATCAACCAAAGGAACACCAAAAGTTCCATCTCCACACGATACTCGAAGCTGTGGCAACCTTGCTCTACTAAAGCATAACAATGCCAAATCGAACTTACTTTATACCAAGTCTCTACCAAGTGTGCTTTACACATAAGACATCCAACTCCTCTCATGAGGCATCCAACTCATGGTCCCTCTGCTGGACTGTAAGAACCCGACCCGAAACACGGCCCTAAACCGGGGTTCTCACTCAGCATGCAAGTTAAATATGATAACAAGCGGTTTAGTGCTCATATTTAAAACCTTTCAAAACATATGAGAAGGGGGAACCCTTAAAACCTAACCAACAATTTACATTTAAACAAACCAACGAAGTAAAACAAGTCTGGCCAGTGTTTATAAAAACATACAATACAATTTAAACAACTTTTTAAACAATGTTACCCTAGGACTCCTGTCCATCTACATGCTGAATAAACAATGCAATAATAAATGACAGAGTGCCGGCAGCTCCCATGATCAATCAGCTCCCTCCACTAGCCCTTCTGGTGTTGTCCCAAGCTACCTGAAAGATAAATAAGGGTGAGTATAAACATACTCAGTAAGAATCCCCAACCGGGGTACAATACGATACATCAGTCATCTAGCACCTCAACATGCAAGCAAACAACTATCAACATAGGTCATAGCTCAACGAGCTCACAATGAAAGATCTGGAGTCATCGGAAGTCTCCTATTTCTGGCCTAATGATTGGTTCTCATAACCAATCCTGGGACATCACCGACGTGCTCTCACTCGGGAAAATGATCAGCTCAAAAACTGATCCCAAGGATGTCCGACACCCTCGAGGGTCTATCTCCCTCGACCAAATGATTAGCTCAAAAGCCAATCCCAAAGGGGTGTCCTCAAGGGCCTCTTACCCTCGCTGCAAATCTGGACTTACGAGAGAGTACCCGAAGTCTGGCTCTAATCTGGAAGGAACTGGTGTACTCACGACATTAGCCCGGTGGAGCTCTCTGAACCGGCGCCTAACGCGTGTGCACGCACACCGCATGCTGCTGCAATCGGCATAAATGTGGGGCCTAGGTACAAACTACGCGGGCAGGTACGCATGCCTAAGACTCGAGGCGGTGTCACCGATCACGATGAGTGCGAGGCCCTCGGACTCATCTCAGCGCAAGATTGATCCACCGACCAGAAGCTAAGAACCGGCCAAGGTAGGCTTACACTGTTGGCAGGGTTCCGCTCTAGCAGGCTACAAACTAGGCTTATGCCAAAGTGGGTAGCTAAATCCACAATCGGCGGTCCGGGAGGGGGGAGAAAAAGCAATGTACGTTATGCTTTGCTCTACTTCCAACCAGTGAGGACAAAGTACGTTATGTCCGCTCTCAACCCCTGAAGCAATGTACGTTATGCTTCGCTCTAGTCCCGACCGGTGGGGACAAAGTACAATATGTCCGCTCTCAGCCTCTGGATGATGACAAACCCTACAACACTAGCTAAGAGTACGGAGAAAATAAATAATTCCTGGCTAGCAAACAATAAACAACATCAATCACACTTACCTAGCATGATACTACGAACTTAAATCAGGAATCATAAGCATGCCGGAAGAACAAACCTAGCATGGCACTAACATGTACAATCGGGCAAACATGCTAGCAAGAGATCAATCAAAGCTGCCCTATCAATATCATGCTCATAACAACAAACAAGCATACAAGGCACAATCATGATATATCGCAGGGTCCACACAACCACGGTAAGAAATCCTTACCTGGAACAAGCAGCAAACAATTTATCACAAACGACCCTCGAGCCTCTAATCGAACCCGAACAGCCTAAACATTCTAAATAAAACACCCAAATTAAATCAATAACCAACAGCCAACAAATCAGGGCCCAATGAAGAAAAGACTCGGGAAATACCATCCGAGAAGCCACAAGGCTCGGGCCAACCAGCACAACAGGGCGCGGCTCGGCACAGGGGACGGCGCGCGGGCGTGAGCTCGGCAAGCTACAAGGACGCGTGCGGGCGACGCGACGCGATGGGCTTAATGGTGCTCGGGCTGGCACGGCACGGCGAGCTACAGGGCGCACGGGCTCGACACAGTGCAGGGCGCTCGGACCTGGGCGACGCGGGGTTAGCCTGGGCGACGCGACTATGCACAGTGCGTGTTGGGCTGTAAAGACCCGACCCAAGAAACGGTCTCTAATCTAAGGTCCATACTTAGCATGCATGAATAAGAATATAAACATCATTCAGAGTCGGAAGTTTAAAACTTTACAATAAACATTTTTAAAACAAAACCATGATTTCAATTAAATAAAACAGGTAAATGACTGATCAGTACTTTCTTAAAACAATTCAAAGGAAAGCGGTACGAGAACATAAAATAGTTTGAGTACTTTTTTCCTAGGGACCCAAGTCCCACTACATGCTAAATCATTAAGGAAAACATTTAAAGAAACGTGCGACCCGTAGTCGGCTATCCATGATCATCGAGCGACTTCCTCCTAGCCATCCAACCTCTCCCCCAAGTTACGGTGGAAAGCCACAGAAAATAAGGGTGAGCAACAAGTTACTCAAGAAGAATCCCCAATCGGGTACAATACGAAATCATCTCAATTAGCACATGGACAAGCAACCATACAAAGACTTAGAGCGAAAACGGTTGGTTAGGCTATGGGCTATTTCTAGGCGAGCCTATTCAAGGGCTCCCATCAACAATCACTCCTAGGTCCCACGCTTGGATGCCCTTCGGCCTTACACAATCTAGGACTCGGTGATGCCCAGTGGGGCCTTACACACTTAGGGCCAGCAGATGATGCCCAAAAGGGGCCTTACACACTTAGGTTACTGGCGATGCCCGGTGGGGCCTTACACACTTAGGATGCCCATAGGGCCTTACACCTCCGTAATCGGTGATGCCCAAAGGGCCTTACACACCTAGGATGCCCATAGGGCCTTACACCTCCGAGAATCGGTGATGCCCAAAGTGGGCCTTACACACCTAGGATGCCCATAGGGCCTTACACCTCCGTAATCGGTGATGCCCGGTGGGCCTTACACACCTAGGATGCCCATAGGGCCTTACACCTCCGTATGTCCATCGGGTCTTGTCCGAGCGGGACCCCAACTAGTTACCTCTACGGCCCTCTAAACTATACATTATACATCTAACCGTAACTTGGATCTAGCAGCATACAGTAGGCAGCATGGTTCTATCAAAATAGGAAAGCCTAACATGGAACTATCGGGATGTAAACATGTCACGAACATGAATCAAAAGAAAACATGAAACCTATCACTAGAAACTCATATAATTGCAGAAAATCGTGCTGCTATCAACTATTCGCGAGGTCCACACAACCCCGTAAGAATCCTTACACGGAAATAAGTGGAGGTTGATTATCCCGAATCGAATAACGACCCTCGAGCTTTTAAGTGAACTCGAGCAACCTAAGCAAGCAATAAAATATCCTAATTAATAAACAACATCTAAAATCAGGACGTCCAAAGGGTGGAGGCTCGGGAATTTACCAACCGAAGGCACACGCCTCGCGGCAGCGGCGACAAGGCCGCACCGCCGGGCGCCAGGGCGCTGCTCGAGCGTCTTGGCGGCGGTGACCGACACGCTGGGCGGGCGCGCTGGCCAAAGCATCTCGACGGCGGCGCGCGGGCGACGACTGGCCGCGAGGGCCGGCGCGCAAAAACAGCGACACTGTGGGGGCGCGCGCGCGGCGCGAGTGGAGCGACGCGTTTGGGCGCTGGGTGTCTTTCGTCGTCTGCGGCGCGGAGGCGGGCTACACGACCGTCTGGCGCTGGGCGCGAGCGCGCGCTGGGTGGTGTCGTCGGGCGCGAGGCGCTACACGCCGGGTGCTCGGGCGACTGGTGCGGAGTGGAGGATGGGTCATTCTTGCGCTGTGGCGCAGCCGGCCGCTCGACGCGATCTGGGCCGTGCGTGGCTCGGTCCGTCTGCGCAGCGGTCGTCGCAGGCGTGCGATGTCGTGGGGCGGCAACAGGACGTTAGGCGAGACACGGCGCGGTGTGTGGGGCGGCTTAGGCGAAACTCTGGCGGCGTGTGGGGCGGCTTAGGCGAGAGTGAAGGAGAAGTCTAGGGTTTTGGGGTTCTTTCCTTTTTCCTTGTTTTCTCTTTTCTTTTTCTTTAAATATAATTCCCTTCCTTAACTTAAATAGACTTGGGAATCTCTTATGACCTCCCAAAGATTCCCCTTCGAGCCCCTACGACGCGCTTTATTTTCCTTATTTAAACCCAAGCTTCCCAACCCCTTTTTAGGCCAAGGGTTCGAGTCCTTCCAACAGTTCCTCCCAAACTTAAAAATATAAAAGGAAACCTTATTTTACATTTAGTAAAACCGGTACATTACAATACTCCTCCTTAGAAGACTTCCGTCCCTAAGTCGCCGCTCTTAAAACAACTCGGGTAACTCCTCCTCATCTCCCCTTCCAACTCCCAAGTAGCTTCCTCAACTCCCCGATTCCGCCACACACTTTCACTAGGTCAATGGCCCGTTCCTCAAAACCTTTTTCTCAAATGCTAGGACCCTTATGGGTTTCTCCTCAAAGCTCAGGTCATGGTTCAACTATAAAGGCTCAAAATCTATGACGTGCGAAGGATCTGCCACATACTGGCGGAGCATCGAAACGTGGAACACACTATGCACTGCAGCCCAAGGACGCGGCGGCGGTGCTAACCGATAGGCCACAATCCCAATCCTCTCAAGGACCTCGAAAGGTCCAACAAACTCCGGGGCTCGGTTTGCCCTTTTTACCGAACCTCGGGACCCCTGCACGGAGCTACCTTGAGGAAAACATGCCGGCCAACCTCAAACTCCAACTCCCTACGCCTAACATCGGCGTAGCTCTTACTGCTTTGGGCGGTCAGCATACGAGCTTTGATTTTCTGGACGGCCTCATTGGTCAGCTGGAGCAACTCCGGACCTAACACCTGCCGGTCACCAACTTCTTCCCAGAAGGCCGGGGATCTGCAGCGCTTACCATACAACGCTCAAACGGCGCCATCCAATGGTCGATCAAAATCGTTATTGTAGGCAAACTCCATCAAGTACAAGTCTTTGGTCCCAACTACCGTGGAAATCCAACACGCAGCTCGCAACATATCCTCTAAGATCTGATTTACCCGCTCAGTCTGGCCATCGGTCTGTGTAAAGACCCGACCCAAAAGGGGCTCTAAATGGGCCTTTACCCCAATGCATGTAGTGAAAATAAAAGATATTAAGAAAAATACATTTCGGATCCCAAGTAAAAACAGAAACATTCAACAACCAAAACATACATTTCTAAAAGCATACTCGATCGAGAGATTTATTTAAACCATTAAAACAATCCACAAGTATAAATATGCTGGAATCCATAAAACGTAAGAAAACATCCTGGGGCTCTGTGCCCGCCTACATGCATTCGGGGAAATAACAAAAGTCAAGAGTCATGATAAATAAAATAGAATAATCGAGATGACAAAGCAGATTCCATGATCACGGCTCCTCCATCACCATCCTGTCTCCCGCCTTGATTACCCGTGGAAAACCACGAATAAGGGTGAGTAACGAATTACCCAGTAAGAATCCCCAACCGGGTACAATACGATATACATGATCATCTAGAAGAATGTATGCAAGCTATGAGTACAAACACAGAGAGCGGAGCACATAGCTAAGTCCACACTTGGACCTCGGATGCCATCTCGTGGTCTTAGTCCGGAAATACCACAACACACTAAACGCGCTATATACGGGAACAAGTCCCGCCTCTCGGCGCTGTCATCGTCGCCGATACGAAAAGGTGCACTAGCTCAAGATCCCGAGGAGCTCTCCGGTCGGCGCCAGAATGAGCGTAAGCGCGCACCGCATGCTACCGCAAACTCGGGGTGCCGGGTCTAGTGGCAAGCCGCCTGTGTTGATCCACCATGCCTAACTAAATCTCTCCGATCGGTGTCACCGACATAGGGTGTGAGACACGGACACGTGAACTATGTCACCTGTACCACCGCACTTTGAGGCTAAGGAACCGGTCGTGGTAGGCTTACACCGAGAAGCGGTCCTTGCCCTAACAGTGGCAATCAAGGGCTACGGCCGAACACGCCGAGGACGTGCGGCTCGACTCGGGGACGAGGCAATGCCAAGTCATCATCCCGACCGTTGGGGCATTTAACGATCCGCCACCCTCACCCAAGATTGCGGGGCCTACCGGTTGGGATAGCTAATCCCTCACGGGGTCCAAGGACGGAGAATCTGTCTCGAACGTCCTTGCCATAGATGCAAGATACTTTATGCATCGGGCCCGATGATTCTATCTACCTCAATTCTAAACCTTAACAATAATAACGATTCAATCAATGCGGTCCAATACGTGCTCATCGGATACAAAGAACCTAGCATGATACTACGAAAGCAAGAATGAGATATCGAACATGCTAGAATAGAACAACCTAGCATGGGCTAACATGAGAAACAATACAAGAGTTCATGCCATCGAGAATTGAGCAGAGCACCTAGAGATAAACATGCTAGTAATCATACACAGCATACAAAACAACAATCACAAATATACCGCAGGTCCACACAACCCCTGTAAGAAATCCTTACCTTGGTCGGAAGACTTCTACACACAAATCCTAAGTCATGAACAATCCCGAGCTAGCGGCGGGAACCTAGCAAACCAACAATAATCGGCATCTAAAATATCTAAACAACAATAGAACAGCAAGCTCGGCTCGGGAACTCACGCGCGCGACGACACGAGCTTGGGGCTGGCGGGCGAGCCGGCACGGCAAGGACGCCTTTGGCCGCGCTACAGCACGCACACAGACGCTGCTGGCCGCCGCGCTACTGCACGGCAGACGGCAGGGACGCGCGCGCGCGGCGAAGCGCGTCTCGGGCGGCGGCGCGCGCGCGCGGGCGTGCGATGCGGACACGGCGAGCAGCTCAGCGCGACGCGCGCGCGAACGTCGGCGCGGCGCGCGCGGCGCGAGCGGCGATTCGCAAGCGGACACGGCGAGGGCGCGCGATGGCGACGCGGCGCGCGCTGACGCGCTGCGCGCGGGCCGACGCGCGGGCGTTAGCGAGACCTCTGGCGTCGCGAAGCGACGCGGCGATCTGTCTTCTTTGCGAGCGAACGGCAAGGCTCTTGGGACAGATCTGAGGCGTCGGCGAGCGGTTGGGCGTGACGCGGCAACGAGGCGGCGATCTTCTTTGAAGCGAGCGAACAAAGGCCGCTGGGACGATTCTGAGCGTCACGGAAGCGATCGGCGGACGCGTCGCGACAGACGAGGCGTCGATCTTCTTTGGCTGCGAACGACAAAGGTGTTGGGGATGAATCTGGGCGTCGAAGCGATCGGGGCGATCTGTCTTCTTGGCTCGGCTACACTCGGGGTTGCAATCAACACAACACACACAACACACCTCTTTTCACTTGGCCAAACGCACACCAAACGGATGAGAAGAAGAAGAAGAAGATCAATACCTACCCTAATGATGATGATCGAACCCAAGGAGATGCAAGGATGAAGAATCGGCAAGGCTATGGAGATGGAGAGCTTGGGCGGCCAAGAGGTGTTTTGGAGAAGAAAATGGAATAACCTAATTCTATTTCATTTAACCAAATGCACCAAAACTCCAAAATCCAAGGTTAACTAAGATGTGATGCAGAAAAGAGCAACAAGAGCACCTAATGGCTCAATTGGCACCGTAAAGACCCGACCCAAAAGAAGCGGTCTCTAACCTAGATCCTTACTTAGCATGCATGCCTAGGAATGTAAAACACCATCCATTCTACAGTTTTTAAAACTTTGCAATTAATGAACTTTAAACAAACCACGAAGCCAATGTAAAAATCAAGAGTAATTGACTGATCGGTGCTTTTTTCTTAAAAACAAAACAAGAGTACTGCAGACGAGAACCATAAAATAGTTTGAGTGTTTTCCCTAGGGACTCAAGTCCCACTACATGCTAAATCATAAAGAAAACAATAAAAGAACATGCATCCCAGTCGACTTTCCATGATCATCCACCGCCTCCTCCTAGCCATCCTGCCGATGTCCCAAGTTACCCGTGGAAAAACCACGAAATAAGGGTGAGTATAAACATACTCGGAAGAATCCCCAACCGGGGTACAATACGATACATCAGTCATCTAGCACCCTAGTATACATGCAAATAAAACAATGACTTAGAGCAAAACGGTTGAGTTAGGCTATGAGCTACTTCTAGAGCGAGCCTATTCAAGGGCTTTCATCTACTCCCTATCCTAGGTTTTACACTTGGATGCCCTTCGGGCCTTACACAACCTAGGACTCGGTCTTGTCCCGATCGGGGACTTACACCTCCAACTCGGTGATGCCCATCGAGGACTTACACACCTAGGATGCCCATCGGTCTTACACCTCCAACTCGGTGATGCCCATCGGGTCTTACACACCTAGGATGCCCATCGGTCTTACACCTCCAACTCGGTGATGCCCATCGAGACTTACACACCTAGGATGCCCATCGGGTCTTACACCTCCAACTCGGTGATGCCCATCGGGGTCTTACACACCTAGGATGCCCATCGGTCTTACACCTCCAACTCGGTGATGCCCATCGGGTCTTACACACCTAGGATGCCCATCGGGTCTTACACCTCCAACTCGGTGATGCCCATCGGGACTTACACACCTAGGATGCCCATCGGGTCTTACACCTCCAGATGTCCATCGGGTCCTACCCGAGCGGGACCTAAACTAGTTACCCCTACGATCTTCTACACTATAAATTACCCGCCCATGCCCGGCATGGAACTAACAGATAAAATAGAACAAGGTATGCCAAGATAATTAAACCCCTTGCATGGAACTAACAGAATATATCGGGGACACAAGAGCAACACGATATGGAAGCAAGAGAAAACATGTAACCTATCCACTGGAAATTTTCATACAATCACAAGACATGGCATGCTTTGGAAGAACAACCTAGCATGGAACTAACATGAACAACAAGCAAAGATGCTAGCAAGATTTCAAACACAAGTCGCTCAATAGCTAACATACTCATAACAACAACCAAGCATACAAAGCACAATCATGATAGCATCGCGGGAGGTCCACACAACCACGGTAAGAAATCCTTACACGAAAACAAGCGAAAAAAATAACTACCATAAGCCAACCAAACGACTCCCGAGCTTCTAAGTGAACCCGAGCAACCTAAGCATTTAATAAAAATATCCTAATTAAATAACAACAAACCAAACAACTTAGGGTCCGAAAGAGTGGAGGCTCGGGAATTTACCAACCGAGAAGGCACTAGATCTCGGTCCCATCTATCTCGGCAAAACAGGCCTCAGCGGCAAGTGGGCGCAGACGTGGTACTGGTGGCGAGCAGCTGGCGCGGCGCTGCGGCGCTTTGGCTGCCGGCGCTGGCGCTGTGCGCGCTTCTGGCGCTGGCTGCGCGCGTCGGTGCGGGCAGGGACGAAAGGCCAGTGACACGGGCGGTGCTGGCGCGGCACGCTGGCGCGAATCGATTAAGCGATGGTCGTCAGTGTCTTGTGCGGCGGCGCGCAGACGACGGCAACGCGGGCGGCGGCTATTCTGGGCGCGTCGGGCGCTGGGCTTTCTTGCTGCCGCGACCGATCTCTTCTTTGGTGGGGTCTGCTTCTTGTGATGGGGCTTTCTTTGGTGCGATCTGGGCTGGTGCTCATTGACTGGCCGCTCGGCTGGGTTGCTTGGCTGGCCGGGACGGCTCGGTTGGGTTTCTTGGTGAGGTCGGCCAGGAGAGAGAGAGGAAGAGAGAGAGAGAGAGAGAGAGAGAGAAAAGTGGTAAAACAAGGGAATTGGATTTTCTTGATTTTCTTTCCTTTTCCTAATTTAAATAGGTCTTGGTGACCTAAATCCCTTCCCCAGCTTCCTCCTTCGAGTCCCTACCCAAACAAACTTATTTAAAAATAAGACTCACTTTTCCTACAAACTCCCTAAGACCATTTAGGGCAAGGGCTCAAAACCCAATGGAAGCACCAAAATTACAATTAATTTTGCCATTTTCTAAAACACCTCCAAACTTCCAAACAACTTGCCCAAACCTCTCGGGTCTTGCAACCAACAACCATTAAGCTTGAAAAGGCGGGAATGACCCCGGAATCCACGAAAATCCACAAAACCACGACCGGGGCAAAAGACCAAAATGCCCCTAAGGGTTAAAATAGCTCTAACGGCCCATCCGAACATCCGAATAATGACCCGAAATCACAGGGTAACCGAAATAGAAAATCGGGCGTTATAATACTCCCTCCTTTTAAGACTTTCGTCCTCGAAAGTCCTAAGACGACACAAACTCTAGGAAAACTCCACCGATTCTTAACCAACCAAGCTCCCGGTTAAGACAACACAAATCCTTCTTGAAACCCAACCCTCTTGGTTTCCCAAAGGCTCCAAGCCCAAAAGACACCGAGTGCACCACAAACTATCTCAACCAAAATCGAACTAACACTGAGCTTGAAGAAATCATGCGATAGCTAGTCGGTGAGTCACACCCTCCGACTCGCACGAACTCTCAACGGTCTTAAAATCTTAGGGCTCACTTAGCCCCGCTAACCCAACTCGGACGCCTCTCTACGGCGCTACTCACAAAGAAACTTGTGGATTGGTCACAGTGTTCTAAAACTCTCTCCGCGCGCACCGCGAAACTTCTCTGGGCTCACAAATGCATACCAAACAAATTCAACTCTACACCATGTTGACCAAACAACCGAACCTCCCGGGATTCGAAACTACAAGGCCTACTCTTACTTCACATGAGATCAACGAACCACAAGGCTTGCTCTGCAATTTAGCGAAATCCAATCGAATCACCAATCGGCGACGGATCCCAAAGGCAAACTTGACTCACTAGAACACGACCACAACACTTAAACAACCATCTTGAAGAGCACCGACGCACCAAGCGAGGGGGCACATACAGTTCACCAGACGGCTAACGCCACTCACACTAGCCGAAACTTCACTCACGCCACCCATGAACGACAAGGTCCGAGAAACAGGCTCCACTCAACCAAACTAATAAACTGGAGCCCTCTTGGCCGACAACAACTTTCCAATGCAATCCGACCAGCCACCGCCTAAGAGAATATCGCCAAATAAGGAAACAAACAACATACCTTTCTAAAAATCTCGAGCGAAGAAGGAATAAAACAACACGCGGCTACTTGCAACACAACACCTCGAGGATAACGACTCAAAGGTTTTACCAACCATTTCCACGGCACCTCTGTGCCAACCCACTCAACTGTGGCTCAGCTATAACGCCAACTGCGAACGCACACCAACTAGGAACAGAGCCCGAGAAGGGCTGACTCTGCAGAAACTCAAACCAAGTCTTACAACGAGCTCTCCCCTCAAGCCGCCACTCAACCCTTAAGTCCATCTGGCGCCTAAGGACTTCCTCCTTATAGCTAGACCTAGCTCTCCTTCCGATCCGAAAACTCCACCCACGAAACATCGCGAGGAATAAGGATAGCGACGACCACAAGCTTGCGGATCATGAGCAACTCGGGTCAGCAAGACTACCTCAAAAGTTAATACTCGAAACTGGCATCCACGGTGCAACTCAACGACCAAGGAACTAGGGGTTCTACAAACTCCAAAGACCCAACAACCTTCCAACAACAACTCAAACCCTTGAACTGGCCGGCCTCGCCCTCGCGGAACAACAACTTTCCGCTTGCTAACAAGCCAACGCAGGACACTCTCGCCGGGTGGCGACTCGCCACTCAAATCAACTACACAACTCGGGAGCTAAGTCGACTCCTCCTCTTCGTGGACGATTTCCCGGCAAGCGGACTTCCGAAGGACAGTGAACTTCACACACGCTAGTTGTCCTACTCATCAAAGGCAACAACAACCAATTCCCTTGAAAGCAACAATCGAGGGATTCCACAATCGCTTGAACCACCAACTTAGAACTAGCAAGATTTACTCAACCTCCGAGGAGGGGTCAACTCCCAAAACTTCCCGACTAGGAACAAGTCCTCGAGGGCAACTCCACTTGCTCGAACGAAGCTAGCTCTAGAAACCACATGGGAACCAAACCTTGGTCAACGCCAAGCACCACCTTGCTAAGAATTCAAAAACCAACGCAGAGGCTACTAAGAACAACTCTAGCTTGCCAAAAGACTACAAGCATCCAACAACTCAACCGAGGGACACCGCTTGGTCTCGACTGAGCTCCGGTTCCTCAACACGAACCTTTCGTGGTTCCCAAAACATACACCACGGAACGAGCTACACAAAAGTACACCGACGTGTACAACTCCAACTTGATTCCTTAAGATCCAAACCAATAAGTACACTCACACAAGGCAACTTTTGCCTCCCAATAGAGCCACAATCGGCAAAGGAGCAACAAGAGTTCAACCCACTCGTGGTCAACTCACCACGGACGCCACATTGGTCCACTTACTCTTACAAGAGCATAGCCACACCAAGCTAACTTACCTCATACCAATGGTCCACTAAACGTGCTCAGATCAACCTTCCAACTCATGGCTCTAACATCGGATCAACCACGCATCATCGATGCCAACCCTACTCATATTAGGGTAACTCCGTGGTAGTCGAGTCACACTACCATCCAACCGGCTCACAAGCCCCACAACACAAAGCGCGAGAACTCGGACGCGCTAGCCCTTAACAACCAACACATCCTTTGTACCTAGCTCTCGGTGACCTGAAAGGCTCCTACTTATCCTCGAACAACCTCACTCTTGTAGTTCTCTTACTACCACCGAGCTAGATCTCTTATGCAACCCAAACAGTGCAATCTCGGGAAGTGGGTACAAGACTAGTGGGGATGCCAAACTTCGGGCGGGTCTTGGAACCATCTGCACCAAAGTACCAACTGGCCTGACTCTAGGCCTCCTCTCAAAGCTTGGTGCCAACAGGCACTACATCCTTAACAACACAAACATCTCTTTACGGGCTTTAAGTCCCTCTGAGGGAAGGGAAGGTCACACTCCAGGTGACAGGGCAATGGCACTCAACACAAGGGTCTCAACACTCGAGTAGATTATTCTCTGACATCACGACTAACAGACAAGCCACGGCCCACTCCCATCCCACTCGATGCTCAACAAATACTCAGAGCCAACCCTAGGGTGGCAAACACAACTCCACTCTTGGAACATGCTAATGAAGGTGCTTCTCTCTAATAGCCAGCTGAAAACCACGGACGGATTAAGTCTTGACAAGTAAACTCCACACTACCCCCTGGCTACGAGGGTACTAACGGAAGTGGCTACAAAACGACTGCAGGCTTGCAGGAGGACAAGATGTCTCTACATCTTCCTCAAAAGCTACTAACTTAGCAGCTTGCCAATCGACCGGGTGGCTGGTGGAGACTCTGCTGGTCCGCCTCTCATAGGGGACTTCCACCACCACACCTTCTTGCATCAAACAAAGACCAGAGCGGCACGCTTCGACCTCTGAACATCGTCATCGGCCTCAAACACCGTGTCATCCCAACACTGGATGATAAACTCGATCTGGACAACTACCTCGCCGCCAAAGCAGAGGGTCTCAAAACATCCAGCTCTCTGAGGTTCCACTAGCCAAACTCGGCGGCTCGATCAACGCCAACTAACTTATCAAAGATAACTCGTTGATCGATCCTCCCGGAGCCTCCGGCAACTGGAGCTACAAGGAGGGGTGTCTCCTAAATAAACTCTCGCCACCGGGGCTATCTCGCGCCCAAGACTTCCCATTACGCGCTACAAATTGCGCTGGGTCTCCGCTCTCTGTTAGCTAAAAGACTCGCCATCAATTCTCGCATGGCCGGAGCACACTCGCTCAAGGAGTCTCACTCGAGGCGTGCTAGACTCTACCCCTTACTCTTGGCAACTCATCTCGCCAGGGCCAAAGGTGGCCTCACGGGTCTAAACGACCACGGGCGAGGTCTCATCATCAACATGAACGGTCCAACTCCTCGGTTGGAGATACCAAACGTCCTGCTCCTCAATGTGTAATCAACAAATCGGGCGGTCTACACAAAACATAAAAACTAGCCCACGCTGGGGCTCTCACTGCCCAACAAGGGTAACACATGTATACTAGATGCAGTATTGTAATTCTTAACCCTTAACTTTAAACTTACGGACATACCTGATGGCTGGCGGAGCGCTGATGATCATGGAAAACAACCTACAACTGCAGGTCAGTCTACAGGACCTATAACTCTGAGCTCTGATACCAACTGTAAAGACCCGACCCAAAAGAAGCGGTCTCTAACCTAGATCCTTACTTAGCATGCATGCCTAGGAATGTAAAACACCATCCATTCTACAGGTTTAAAACTTTTGCAATTAATGTAACTTTAAACAAACCACGTAAGCCAATGTAAAAATCAAGAGTAATTGATCGATCGATGCTTTTCTTAAAAACAAAACAAGAGTACGATGCGAGAACCATAAAATAGTTTGAGTGTTTTCCCTAGGGACTCAAGTCCCACTACATGCTAAATCATAAAGAAAACAATAAAAGAACATGCATCCTGCAGTCGACTTTCCATGATCATCCAAATACGCCTCCTCCTAGCCATCCCGCCGATGTCCCAAGTTACCCGTGGAAAAACCACGAGAAATAAGGGTGAGTATAAACATACTCGGTAAGAATCCCCAACCGGGTACAATACGATACATCAGTCATCTAGCACCCTAGTATACATGCAAATAAAACAATGACTTAGAGCAAAACGGTTGAGTTAGGCTATGAGCTACTTCTAGAGCGAGCCTATTCAAGGGCTTTCATCTACTCCCTATCCTAGGTTTTACACTTGGATGCCCTTCGGGCCTTACACAACCTAGGACTCGGTGCTTTGTCCATCGGGGACTTACACCTCCAACTCGGTGATGCCCATCGGGGACTTACACACCTAGGATGCCCATCGGTCTTACACCTCCAACTCGGTGATGCCCATCGGGTCTTACACACCTAGGATGCCCATCGGGTCTTACACCTCCAACTCGGTGATGCCCATCGGGACTTACACACCTAGGATGCCCATCGGGTCTTACACCTCCAACTCGGTGATGCCCATCGGGTCTTACACACCTAGGATGCCCATCGGTCTTACACCTCCAACTCGGTGATGCCCATCGGGGTCTTACACACCTAGGATGCCCATCGGTCTTACACCTCCAACTCGTGATGCCCATCGGGACTTACACACCTAGGATGCCCATCGGGTCTTACACCTCCGATGTCCATCGGGTCCTACCCGAGCGGGACCTAAACTAGTTACCCCTACGCCTTCTACACTATAAATTACCCGCCCATGCCCGGCATGGAACTAACAGATAAAATAGAACAAGGTATGCCAAGATAATTAAACCCCTTTGCATGGAACTAACTGTAATATATCGGGGACACAAGAGCAACACGATATGGAAGCAAGAGAAAACATGTAACCTATCCACTGGAAATTTTCATACAATCACAAGACATGGCATGCCGGAAGAACAACCTAGCATGGAACTAACATGAACAACAAGCGATGCTAGCAAGATTTCAAACACAAGTCGCTCAATAGCTAACATACTCATAACAACAACCAAGCATACAAAGCACAATCATGATAGCATCGCAGGTCCACACAACCACTGTAAGAAATCCTTACACTGAAACAAGCGAAAATAACTACCATAAGCCAACCAAACGACTCCCGAGCTTCTAAGTGAACCCGAGCAACCTAAGCATTTAATAAAAATATCCTAATTAAATAACAACACCAAACAACTTAGGGTCCGAAAGAGTGGAGGCTCGGGAATTTACCAACCGAGAAGGCACTAGATCTCGGTCCCATCTATCTCGGCAAAACAGGCACTTTCGGCGGCAAGTGGGCGAGCGGGACGTCTGGTACCGGGCGCAGCAGCAGCTGGCGCTTGGCGGCGCTGGCTTTGGCTGGCTGGCTGGCGCGTATGTGGCGCTTTCTTTGGCGCAAGTGTGCGGCAGGGACGAAGCGCCAGTGACACGGCGCGCTGGCGCGGCGCGCGCTGGCGCGAATCGATTGGGCGATGGCGTGCAGTGCGCGCGACGGCGCGGAAGGCGACGCGGCGGGCGGCGCGCTGCTGGCGTCTCTGGCGCTGGTTTCTTGGCTGCGACCGATCTATTTCTTTGAAATTGGGTCTCTTCTTGCGACGATGGGGCTTTGGTGCGATCTGGGTGAAATTTGCTGCCATTGGCCGCTTTGCTCGGGTGGTTGCTTGGTGGCCGGACGGCTCGGTTGGGTTTCTTGGTGAGGTCGGCCAGGAGAGAGAGAGAAGAGAGAGAGAGAGAGAGAGAGAGAGAAAAGTGGTAAAACAAGGGAATTGGATTTTCTTGATTTTCTTTCCTTTTCCTAATTTAAATAGGTCTTGGTGACCTAAATCCCTTCCCCGGCTTCCTCCTTCGAGTCCCTACCAAACAAACTTATTTAAAAATAAGACTCACTTTTCCTACAAACTCCCTAAGACCATTTAGGGCAAGGGCTCAAAACCCAATGGAAGCACCAAAATTACAATTAATTTTGCCATTTTCTAAAACACCTCCAAACTTCCAAACAACTTGCCCAAACCTCTCGGTCTTGCAACCAACAACCATTAAGCTTCAAAAAGGCGGGAATGACCCTGGAATCCTGAAAATCCACAAAACCCTGACCGGGGCAAAAGACCAAAATGCCCCTAAGGGTTAAAATAGCTCTAACGGCCCATCCGAACATCCGAATAATGACCCGAAATCACCTGGGTAACCGAAATAGAAAATGGGCCGTTACAGGCACACCTCTCTACAAGCTTCCCAGGAGACCCGGGTTCAAACCCCGACTACAAACAAATTCCTTTATTTTTACTTTTGCAACGAACCTTACTCAAACCAAACCACAAACCCCTCCAAAACCTACAAAAACCATCCAATAATTTTAGTAATCGAAAAGACACAAACGACCTCGACGGCCCGACCAAATTACCAAATTACCCCTAGGGCATACCGGAAGACCGGAAGAAAAACACAGGTCGTTACAATATTCCCTCCTTTTTATGACTTTCGTCCTCGAAAGTCCTTAAAACAGAAATGACTTCGGGGTAATGCAATCTCATCTCGCCTTCCCGCTCCCAAGTGGCTTCCTCGTAACCCCGACTCTTCCACTCAACCTTTACCAAACGAATCTCGCGATTGCGCAATGTCTTGGTCTCAAAGGCAAGGATCCTCACCGCTTCTCCTCGAAGTTCAAATCCTCATTCACCGCAAAGGCTCAAAGTCCACAATGTGCGACGGTCCGGCACATCTTGCCTCAACATCGATACATGAAAAACACTATGCACCGTGATAGTGACGGAGGTAGGGCTAACCGGTAAGCAACTCTGCCAATCCTCTCTAGGATCTCAAACGGACCAACAAATCGGGGACTCAACTTCCCACGCTTGCAAACCTCGAACACCTCGCATCGGAGCAACCTTAAGGAACACATGCCGACCAACCTCAAACTCCAAATCTCGACGCCGAACATCGGCGTAACTCTTCTCTGCTGCTCGAGCGGTCAACATACGAGCTCTAATCTTCTCGCGCCGCACCATTGGTCAATCTACAGTGAATCTCGGGACCCAAAACTCGTCTACCACCATGTAAGAACCCGACCCAAAATACGGTCCTAAACCTAGGTTCTCACTCAACATGCAAGTTAAAATACTTCATCAAGCGGTTTAGTGCTCATATTTAAAACCTTTCAAAACATTTAGAAACGGGAATGCTTAAAACATAATCAACGATTTTGTTTAAGAAAAACCAACGAAGTAAAACAAGCTGGGCGCTTTATATATAAAACATTCAAAACAGTTCAAACCACTTTTAATAATGTTCCCTAGGACTCTGTCCATCTACATGCTTTGAACAAATATGCAAACAATAAAGACAGAGTGCCGGCGGCTCCGTGATCAATCGGCTCCCTCATAAGCCGTCCGGTCTTGTCCCAAGTTACCCGTGGAAACCACAGAAATAAGGGTGAGTATAAACATACTCAGTAAGAATCCCCAACCGGGGTACAATACGATACTTCAATCATCTAGCACCCTAGTATACATGCAAACAGTTACCAACACAGATCATAGCTCAACGAGCTTACAAGGCAGAATCTGGAATCCTCGGAAGTCTCCTACTTCCTACCTAATGATTGGCTCTCATAACCAATCCCGGGACATCTCCGAGGTCTTTCTCCCTCGCCCAATTGATCACTCAAAAACCGATCCCAAAGATGTCCGACACCCTCGAGGGTCTTTCTCCTCGACCATATGATCACTCAAAAGCCAATCCCAATGGGTGTCCTCAAGGGCCTCTTACCCTCGCTATAAATAACTGACTATCGGGAGAGTACCCGAAGTCTGGCTCTAAACAGGAAGGAACTGGTGTACTCACGAACATTAGCCCGGGGGAGCTCTCCGAACCGGCGACTAACACGTGTGCGCGCACACCGCATGCTGCTGCAACCGGCGTAAATGTGGGGGCCTAAGTACAAACTACGCGGGCCAGCACGCATGCCTAAGACTCGAAACGGTGTCACCGAACACGAGTGGTGCGAGGCCCTCGGCACTCATCTGCATGCGGCTGTACCACCGACTGAAGCTAAGAACCGGCCAAGGCGAGGCTTGCACCGTTAGCGGGGTTCCGCTCTAGCGAGCTACAAACTAGGCTTATGCCGATGTGGTAGCTACATCCATATCGGTATCGGGAAACAATGTACGTTATGCTTCGCTCTACTCCCGGCCGGTGGGGACAAGGTACGTTATGTCCGCTCTCACCTCTAGATGATGACAACCCTAACACACTAGCTAGAGTATAGAGTAAACGATTCTGGCTAAACATACATAATCATCATCAATCATACATAACCTAGCATGATACTACGAACTTAAAGCGGAATCTCAAGCATGCTTGGAAGAACAATCCTAGCATGGCACTAACATGTACAAACAAGCAAACATGCTAGCAGAATGCAATCACAAGTCGCCCCTATCCACTAATCATGTCCATAAAAGTAAACATGCATATAAGGCACATTCAAGAAAGCATCGCGAGGTCCACACAACCACGGTAAGGAATCCTTACACGAAACGAGCGAAATAACCTTCACGATCAAATAATGACCCTCGAGCTTTAAAGCGAAACCGAGCAACCTAAGCATTTTAAAAGCATCCTAAACAAATATACAAAGAGCCAAAGATCTTAAAAAAATCTAAAAGGATAGGTTCGGGAATTACCAACCGAGAAGGCACGGGGTCTCGCAGCAAGCGGGCGATTTTGGGCGCTTCTTTGAGTGCGGGCTGGGGCGCTGCTCGGCCCATGTAGCGAGGCGAGGCACGCGGCGGCGCTGCGCGCTGGCCGCGGCAAGCGATC
This sequence comes from Sicyos edulis, assembly GCA_036507275.1. NCBI lineage: Eukaryota > Viridiplantae > Streptophyta > Magnoliopsida > Cucurbitales > Cucurbitaceae > Sicyos > Sicyos edulis. The sequence continues at coordinate 21,295,094 of CM071855.1, read as the reverse complement.
GCGACAGGCGCAGCGCTGGCCGCGGCGCGACGCGGACGAGTGGCACGGGCACGCGCAGACGCGACGGTCTTTGCCGGAAGCGCGGCGGCGCTTGCGGCGCGGCGACGCGTCTTGTGCGGTCTGGCGGCTTTAGTGCGGGGCAGACGCGCGCGCGCGTCTGGGCGACCCGATCTGGTCGGTCGCGGCGCGTCTGGGCGCTGGTCGCGAACGAACGACGGCGCGGCGTCTGGGCGACCGACCGATCAGGTCGGTCGCGCGCGCGTCTCGCGCTCGGTGCGCGGAGCGCGTCTGCGCAGCTGGTGCGCTGCGCTGGGCCGGCCAATTGGCCTTGCACAGTGCGCTGGCTGTACTGGCCGCCTTGTGCTGGGCTGAAAGTGGCGAAAGGCGTGGAGTCGGCTAGGGCGGCTAGGGTTTCTTGGTGAGGTCGGCTTGGAGAGAGAGAGAGAGAGAGAGAGAGAGAGAGAGAGAGAGAGAGAGAGATTGCAAAACAAGGGGAGAAGGGATTTTCTTGATTTTCTTTCCTTTTTCCCTAATTAAATAGGTCTAAAATCCCTTCCCAAAGCTTCCTCTTTCCAAACCCTACTAAGCAAACTTATTTTAAAAATAAAAATCTCTTTTCCTACGAACTTCCCAAGACCATTTAGGCAAGGGCTCAAAACCCAATGGAAGCACCAAAATTACAATTAATTTTGCCATTTTCTAAAACACCTCCAAACTTCCAAACAACTTGCCCAACCTCTCGGGTCTTGCAACCAACAACCATTTAAGCTTCGACAAAGGCGGGAATGGCCTCCAAAATCTTGAAAATCTCAAAAACCCTGACCGGGGCAAAAGACTAAAATACCCTAAGGGTTAAAATAGCTCTAACGGCCCATCCGAACATCCGAATAATGACCAAAAATCACAGGTAACCAAATAGAAAAGCGGGCCGTTACAATACTCCCTCCTTTTAAGACTTTCGTCCTCGAAAGTCCTAAGACTAAACAACTCTAGGAAAACTCCACCGATTCTTAACCAACCAAGCTCCGGTTAAGACAACACAAATCCTTCTTGAAACCAACCCTCTTGGTTTCCCAAAGTCTCCAAGCTCAAAAGATACCGAGTCCACCACAAACTATCTCAACCAAAATCGAACTAACACTCGAGCTTGAAGAAATCATGCGATAGCTAGTCGGTGAGTCACACCCTCGACTCGCACCAACTCTCAAACGGTCTCACGACTCTAGGGCTCACTTATCCTCGCTAACCCAACTCGGAACGCCTCTCTCTACGGCGCTACACTCAAGAAACTCGTGGACGGGTCACAAGCTCTAAAACTCAACGCCACGCTCGGCGTAACTTCTCTGAATGCTCATATTGTTATCAAACGGCCTCGACCCTTCACCATGCCGACCAAACAACCGAACCTCCTGGTTTAAGAAACTAAACGGCCTAGGTGAACATCGCCCGACAGAAAAACAAACAACATTCCTCTCACGGAAACCTCGAGCGAGCAGGAATATAACATTACGTGGCTACTAGCAACACGATAGCCGGAGGATCGAAACTCGAGGGCTTTACCACCCAATGCCACGGCACCTCTGTGCCAACTCACTCAAGCGTGGCTCACTAAAATGCCAATCTGCGAATGCACAACGACTAAAAGAAAAGCCCGAGAAAGGCTTGCTTAGCGTAAACTCAAACCAAGCTCATAACGAGCAAAGCTCGCCTCCAAGCCGCCACTCAACTCTTAAGCCCATCCGTTTGCTCCAAGGACTTCCTCCTTATAGCTTAGACCTAACTCTTCTTCCAATCCGGAAACTCCACCCACGAAACATCGCGAGGATAAGGATAGCGACGACCACAAGCTTGCGGATCTGAACAACACGAGTCGGCAAGACTACCTTAAAAGTTAAAACTCGAGGTCGGTATCCACGGTGCAACTCAACTACCCAAGAACTAAGGGGTTCCACAAACTCCAAAGATCCAACAACCTTCCGCCAACAACTCAAGCCCCAGAACTGGCGGCTTTACGCCCTCTCGCGGGAACAAACACTTTCCGTTTGCTATCAAACAGACGCAGGACACTCTCGCGCTAGGTGACCACCGCGCTACTCGATCAACTACACAACTCAGGAGCTAAGTGACTCTTCCTTTACAGGAATGATTTCCTAGCAAGCGGACTTAGAAGGACAATGAATTTCACACACGCTCGCCGCCTTGCTCCAACTCAACAAAGAACAACCACCAACTCTTCTCGGAGGAAACATCCAAGGGTTCCTCAATTGCTTGAACCACCAACTAAGCACTAGCGGTACTTACTCAACCGCCGAGGGGAGGCCAACTCCCAAAACTACCCGACTAGGAACAAGTCCTCAGGGCAACGCCCGCTTGCTCGAACCGAGCTAGCTCACAAAACAACATGGGAACCAAACCTTGGTCAACACCAAGCACCACCTCGCTAAGAATTCGAAAATCAACGTGGAGGTTACCAAGAACAACTCTAGCTTGTTAACCGACAACAAGCATCCAAAGAACTCAACCGAGGAACACTTTGCCTCTCGACAGTGAGCTCGTGTGAGGCTCTCCACAACTTAGGGTTCCACCGATCGCCCTCCGACACACACTTTGTTGTCAAACGGTCTAACAGATACCGCTACACGAGCACATCTCCTCTGACAGATCTCAACCGTGGCCAAAAGCTCTTCCTTGCCACATCTGTAGCAAGCACGGGCGATGCTCCACACAATCCGAAAAGCACCTTACCACACTTGATGCAATGAGCCGATTGCTGGCCCGCCTGCGACGATCTCGAGCTCTAACTGCGATCGGCGCTGAACTCGACCCCTAGATCGCCTCGCTCGGCAAGTCTGCTATCCACTGAAAGAGAACAACTGGAAGACCCAAACTTCCTCTTGCTCAAAGCATCACCACAATGTAGCTTCTATCCATGGTAAGGATCCGAACAACTCTCTTAGCCATGGCGGCGAAACTACGCGATTATGCTACCATCGCCCTTGTTCGCTTTCAATCAACACCAACCGTCGACCAACAAGAAATGCCTCTATCCGGCCAAGGGCCAACTAGCATAACTTTCCTCACGCACAACCCGACTCACCGCACGACGTGTAGCCTTTCAACCCAAGTTAGGGCACTTGCCAAGAACTAAAGTCCTAACTCCTCGAATCGAGCACCGGGTTTCACAACCCAAACCCCTCGTGGTTCTTGAAAAATACACCACGGAACGAGCTACACAAAAGTACATTGGCGTGTCACGGCTCCAACTTGGTTCCTTAAGATCCAAACCAACAAGAATTCTCACACAAGGCAACATTTGCCTCCCAATAGAGCCACTTCTAGCAAAGGAGCAACAAGAGTTCAATCCACTCGGGGTCAACTCACCACGGAATGCCACATTGGTCGACTCTCACTCTTACTAGAGCTTAACTACACCAATCTGACCTACCTCATACCAATGTGCCCACTAAATGCTCCACTCAACCATCCAACTCATGGTTCTAACATCGGATCAACCACGCATCATCGATGCCAACCCTACTCATATTAGGGTAACTCCAAGGGTAGTCGAAACACACTACCAACAAGCTGGCTCACAAGCTCACACACAAGCGCGAGAACTCGCACGCGCGCTAGCCCTCACCAACCTACAAAGATCCTTTGTACCCAACTCTCGGTGACCATGGAAAGCTCCTACTTATCCCTCGAACGACCTCAAACTTGTAGTTCTCTAGCTACCACCGAGCTAGATCTCTTATGCAACCCAAAAAGGTGAAATCTCATGAATGGGTGCAGGACTAGTGGGGATGCTAAACTCCGGCGGGTCCTGGAACCACCTCGCAAAGTGCCAACCGGCTGAATCTAGGCCTCCTCTCAAAGCTTGGTGCCAACAGCACTACTTCCTTTACAACACAAACATCCCTTTACGGGCTTTAAGCCACTCGAGGGTAGGGAAGGTCACACTCCGGTGGCGGGGGCAATGGCACTCAACACAAGAGTCTCAAGAATCGAGTAGACTACTCTCGACCTCCTCGTCCTAACGGACAAGCCGTGGCCCACTCCTCGCATCCCACTCGATGCTCAACGAATACTCGAGCCAACCCTCGGGTGGCGGCACCTAGCTCCACACCCGGAACATGCTAATGTAAGGTGCTTCTCACTAAAAGCCACTGGAAACCACGGACGGATTAGGTCCCGACAAGCAAAATCCACACTACCCTCTCGCTCTACGAGGGTACTAAAAGAACGGGTGAAAACGATTGCGGACTTGCAGGAGGACAAGATGTCTCTACATCTTCCTCAAAAGCTACTAACTTGGCGGTGGCCAATTCGACCGGGTGGTGGTGGAGACTCTGCTGTCCGCCTCTCACAGGGACTTCCACCACCACACCGCTCTTTGCATCAAACAACACGAGCGGCGCGCCTTGACCTCTAAACATCCGGTCATCGGCCTTTGAACACCGTGTCATCACAACACTTGGATGATAAACTCGATCCTGCCAACCACCTTGCTTTGCTAGCGATGAGGTCTCAAAACATCCACTCTACAAGCTTCCACTTGCCAAACTCGGCGGCTCGATCAACGCCAACTATCTTATCAAGATAAACTCTGCTGATCAAGCCCTCCCGGAACCTCCGGGACTCTTTTGGAACTACAAGGAGGGGTGTCTCCTAAATAAACTCTACCACTGGGCTATCTATGCCCAAGACTCCTCACTACGCGCTACAAATCGCACTGGTCTCCGCTCTCTGTTAGCTAAAAGACTCGCCATCAACTCCTCATGGTCGGAGCACACTCTGCTCAAGGAGTCTCACTGAGGCGTGCTAGCCTCTACCCCCTCCTCTAGGCAACTCAATCGCCAGGGGCCAACTCGCCAACGGGCTAAACAACCACGACGCGGCCTCAACATCCATACAACGGTCCAACTCCTCGGTCGGACATGCCAAGCGTCTTGCTCCTCCTCAGAGTGCGATCCACGCACTAGCGATCTGCACGAGCACCTCCACCCTCTCACTAGGGGAGAACCACAATCGGGCCACAAATGGCCTACGGAGTCTAAGCTCTACCTCCCTGCGGGTGCGATCGACACACCGCGATCTGCACAAAGCATAAAACCTAGCCCACGCTGAGGCTCTCACCGCCAAACAAGGGTAACACATGTATACTAGATGCGATATTGTAAAATAAAACCCTTAGCTTAATGAACTCGCACAAACCTCGACGGCCATGAGTAATCGCGATGATCATGGGGCAACAACACGCAGCGAGGTTAGTCTACAGAATCTATGACTCTGTGCTCTGATACCAACTGTAAGAACCCGACCCAAAATACGGTCCTAAACCTAGGTTCTCACTCAGCATGCAAGTTAAAATACTTCATCAAGCGGTTTAGTGCTCATATTTAAAACCTTTCAAAACATTTAGAAACGGGGAATGCTTAAAACATAATCAACAGTTTTGTTTAAGAAAAACCAACGAAGTAAAACAAGCTCGCCGCTTTATATATAAAACATTCAAAACAGTTCAAACAACTTTTAATAATGTTTCCCCTAGGACTCCTGTCCATCTACATGCTGAACAAATATGCAAACAATAAAGACAGAGTGCCGGCGGCTCCCATGATCAATCAGCTCCCTCCGCTAGCCGTCCCGGTGCTGTCCCAAGTTACCTGGTGGAAAACCACAGAAATAAGGGTGAGTATAAACATACTCAGTAAGAATCCCCAACCGGGGTACAATACGATACTTCAATCATCTAGCACCCTAGTATACATGCAAACAGTTACCAACACAGATCATAGCTCAACGAGCTTACAAGGCAGAATCTGGAATCCTCGGAAGTCTCCTACTTCCGGCCTAATGATTGGCTCTCATAACCAATCCCGGGACATCTCCGAGGGTCTTTCTCCCTCGGCCAATTGATCAGCTCAAAAAACCGATCCCAAAGATGTCCGACACCCTCGAGGGTCTTTCTCCCTCGACCATATGATCAGCTCAAAAGCCAATCCCAATGGGTGTCCTCAAGGGCCTCTTACCCTCGCTATAAATCTGGACTATCGGAGAGTACCAAAGTCCGGCTCTAAACAGAAGGAACGGTGTACTCATGAACATTAGCCCGGGAGCTCTCTCGAACCGGCGACTAACACGTGTCTTGCGCACACCGCATGCTTCTTTACAACGGCGTAAATGTGGGGGCCTAAGTACAAACTCGCGGGCCGTGCACGCATGCCTAAGACTCGAAACGGTGTCACCGAACACGAGGTGCGAGGCCCTCGGCACTCATCTCGCGCGCACTGTACCACCGACACGAAGCTAAGAACCGCCAAGGCGGGCTTGCACCGCTGGCGGGGTTCCGCTCTAGCGGGCTACAAACTAGGCTTATGCCGATGTGGTAGCTACATCCATATCGGTACATCGGGGAAACAATGTACGTTATGCTTCGCTCTACTCCCGACCGGTGGGGACAAGGTACGTTATGTCCGCTCTCGGCCTCTAGATGATGACAACCCTAACACACTAGCTAGAGTATAGAGTAAACGATTCTGGCTAAACATACATAATCATCATCAATCATACATAACCTAGCATGATACTACGAACTTAAAGCAGAATCTCAAGCATGCCGAAGAACAATCCTAGCATGGCACTAACATGTACAAACAAGCAAACATGCTAGCGGGAATGCAATCACAAGTCATCCTATCCACTAATCATGTCCATAAAAGTAAACATGCATATAAGGCACATTCAAGAAAGCATCGCGAGGTCCACACAACCACGGTAAGGAATCCTTACACCGAAACGAGCGCGAAATAACCTTCACGATCAAATAATGACCCTCGAGCTTTAAAGCGAAAACCGAGCAACCTAAGCATTTTAAAAGCATCCTAAACAAATATACAAAGAACAAACATCTTAAAAATCTAAAAGGGATAGGTTCGGGAATTACCAACCGAGAAGGCACGGGTCTCGCAGCAAGGGGGCGCGCTTGGCGCCGCTGCTGAGTGCTGGTAGAGCTGGCGCTGGCGCTGGCGCTGCTCGCTGCTTTCAGCCTTGCAGCGGCGCGAGGGGGACGCGGCGCTGGCGCTGGCTGCGGCTGCGATCGCGACAGGCGCAGCCTTGCGCTGGCGGCGCGACGCGACGAGTGGTGGCACGTACGCAGACGCGACGGCTTTGAAGCGCGGCGCGCGGCGGCGGGCGGCAGCGGCGCGCGCGGTCTGGCGGCTTTAGTGCGGACGACGCTTGGCGCGTCTCGGGCGACCGATCTGGTCGGTCGCGCGCGCGTCTGGGCGGGCACTGGTCGTGGAATAACGCGGCGCGTCTGGGCGACCCGATCACGGTCGGTCGGCGCGCGCGTCTGGGCTGGTGCGGAGCGTCTGGGCGACTGGTGCGCTGGCTGGGTGGGCCGGCCGGTACTGGTGCGCTGCGCTGCGGGTCTGGTGAAATTGGCCGCTCGTGCGCTGGGCTGAAGCGGGCTGAGCGTGGGTGCGGCTAGGGCGGCTAGGGTTTCTTGGTGAGGTCGGCTAGGAGAGAGAGAGAGAGAGAGAGAGAGAGAGAGAGAGAGAGAGAGAGAGAGATTGCAAAACAAGGGGAGAAGGGATTTTCTTGATTTTCTTTCCTTTTTCCCTAATTAAATAGGTCTAAAATCCCTTCCCAAAGCTTCCTCTTTCCAAACCCGGCCGAAGCAAACTTATTTTAAAAAATAAAAATCTCTTTTCCTACGAACTTCCCAAGACCATTTAGGGCAAGGGCTCAAAACCCAATGGAAGCACCAAAATTACAATTAATTTTGCCATTTTCTAAAACACCTCCAAACTTCCAAACAACTTGCCCAACCTCTCGGGTCTTGCAACCAACAACCATTTAAGCTTCGACAAAGGCGGGAATGGCCCTGAAATCTTGAAAATCCTCAAAACCCTGACCGGGGGCAAAAAGACTAAAATACCCCTAAGGGTTAAAATAGCTCTAACGGCCCATCCGAACATCCGAATAATGACCCGAAATCACCTGGGTAACCGAAATAGAAAACTGGGCCGTTACAACCACCAACCTCTTCCCAGAACACAGGGGACCGACAACGCTTACCATACAATTCCTCGAATGGAGCCATCTCAGATCGTCGCCGATAGTAATCGTTGTTATAGGCAAACTCCATCAAGTACAGATATCGGTCCCAATCGCCTGGAAATCCAACACACAAGCCCTCAACATATCCTCGAGAATCGATTCACTCTCTCGGTCGACCATCCGTCCGAGGGTGAAAAGTTGTCTTTGAAATCGCACTCGTGCCCAAACCCTTCTGAGCGCTCTCGTAAAGCGAGAAGTGAACCGCGAGTCACGATCGGACACAATCCTCACCGGTACACCATGATAACGGATGATCTGCTCCAAAAACAGCTGCGCCCACTGTTCCACGGTATAAGTGTCTCGTCCGGGAATGAAGTGTGCGCTCTTGGTCAAACGGTCGACTATCACCCAAATCTGAGAACTTCCTCGAGTCCTTGGCAAACCGATATAAAGTCCATAGAGATCTCTTCCCATTTCCACTGGGTACACTCGATGGTCGCAAAGAAACCACTGGCCTCTGCTGGTGCCTTCACTTGCGACAAGTGAGACACCTACCGACAAACTCTGCCACATCTCTCTTCATCCCCATCCACCGTAAAGTCCGCTTGCAAGGTTACGATACATCTTGGTACCCCGGGTGCCAAGCAAAAGGGGAACAGTGGGCCTCCGAGAGCAACTCGGCTAGCAAACTCGCAATGTCCGAACACACAACCGCCTCTATAAGTCAACCCATGTCTGGTGAATACACAAAGTCAAAGTCACCGTCGCATCGACTCACAACCAATCTCTTAAGTGCGGGGTCACCCAACCGGCCGTCTATAATCCATTCTGCGAATCGGCACGTGAGCAGTCAATCGAGCTACCCTCGGCGGTAACCTCTCCCAACAACATCGCAACCTCGGCCCGCTCGAACTCTCTCGCAAACTGGCTGGGGAACTCAACAACGCCGCAGAGTGCGACGTCTTTTCTGCTCAAAGCATCGGCCACTACATTGGCTTTACCGGATGGTACAAAATCTCGCAGATCATAATCCTTTACCAGCTCTAACCATCTCCTCTCGCCTCATATTAACTCCTTCGAGTAAACAGATACTTAAGGCTCGTGATCGGTAAACATCTCGAATCCGCTCACCGTCTGCAGTAATGCCTCCAAATCTTGATTACAAACACCACTCGCCGCCAACTCCATATCATGAGTCGGGTAGTTCTGCTCATACGGCCAAATGACGGGAAGCATAGGCAATGACCTTCCGTCTTTGCATCAACACACAACCTAATCCAAACTTGGAAGCATCATCAGAGACCACGAAACCACTGTCCCCTCCGGATCGCCAACATCGTCTTTGAAGTCAAATCTGCTTTTGAGCTCAGCAAAGCTCTCATCACACTGCCGTCCCAAACAAACTCGACACCCTTCCTCGTCGGACGTGTGAGGGCGAGGCTAAAGCAGAGAAGTCCTGACGAACCGACGGTAGTAACACCGCCAAACCCAGAAAAGCTGCGAATCTCGGCAAATCGGAAGTCGGCTTGGCCCATGAACTCACGGCCTCAATCTTCGCGGGGTCCACGGCTATACCATCTCTCGAAACTACGTGGCCTAGGAAGGCCACCGCTCCAACCAGAAATCACATTTGGAAAACTTCGCATAAAGTCGGTTTTCCCTCAAAGCCGCCAATACTCGCCTCAAATGCTCGCATGGTCTTCTTTAGACCTCGAATAAATCGAGAATATCGTCAATGAACACGATGACGAAAGCTGTCCAAAAATGATTTGAACACCCTATCCATCATGTCCATAAACGCGGTGGGGCATTGGTCAATCCAAACGACATGACCACAAACTCATAGTGACCATATCTGGACTCGAAAGCCGTCTTAGGAATGTCGGCATCCCCGATCCGCAAATCGATGGTAACCGGATCTCGAGATCTATCTTGGAGAACACTCAAGCTCCCCGAAGCCGATCGAACAAATCATCGATACGGGCAAACGGATACTTATTCTTCACTGTCACCTTATTAAGCTCGCGGTAATCAATACATAAGCGCATAGAACCATCCTTCTTTTTCACAAATGAATCGGTGCTCCCACGGGGACACACTTGGACGGATGAACCCTCGGTCTAACATCTCCCGCAATCGAATCTTCGCCTTTAACTCACTGGCGCCATGCGATACGGAGCCTTCGAGATAGGGAGGGTCCTGGCTCGAGCTCAATAATGAAGTCAACCTCTCTCTTTGGGGGCAACCCCAGTAACTCCTCGAAACACATCCGCGAACTCCTGCACGACCGGCACTGATCAGCAGACAAATGAGGGGCGGCTCTTCCCGCACAACTTGGCTAGATAGCCCCAAGCTCCATGAGCTAGCAAACGACGAGCTTTCACGGTGACACCATCGGCGGGCAAACTCCACCCTCGACTCCACGAAACTTAAAGCTAGGCCGACTGGCGGTCCGAACACTACTTCTTTCCGGTGGCGGTCAATCAACGCGTGGTTAGCGACTAACCACTCCATACCAAGAATCACATCAAAACCGCTCATAGGCGTAACTATGAGCGTAGCCACAAGCAACTCTCCTGATATCTCGATCCGGCCATCCTTAATCTTATCTCTAGCCAACATATTAACTCCCGAAGGAGTTGCAACAGATAACTCAAAACCTAGAGGCTCTAGCCTCAACTTAGCATGCTCGACAAACAACACGATACAAAAGAATGCGTGGAACCAGAATCAAACAAGACAAATGCGCAGTGATCTAAAACAAGAAGCGTGCACCGCCACAGCGGCATCCGTGACGCTCGCTCGGCCTCTGACGGTCGTAGCAAACACTCGACCTCGCTGCTGCTATTTGAGCCGCCATAGCCGGTGATCACAAAAACGGGCCATGTGACCCTCTCTACCACAACGGAAGCACAATCTAGGTCCAGCCGACAGTTCGCGCGTGGACTTTCCCTAAGTAGCACAAGCGGAAATCGCTGGGTCCTCCTCGCTGTCGGCCGGAAACGGACGGATGGAGCTCTCCGCGATCTCTGCTTCAAATCGCCTTTGGCGGCGCTGCCGCCTCCCGAAAGTCAAACTTTCTCTTCGCCCCACACCGGGACGGACAGACGCTGACAGAGCGGCAACAACCCGCCAAAGCAGATACTTCCCATTATAGATCGTGGCTAATCGGGACAGACCCTAGCATAAGTGTCGGGGCCCGAGCCCCGACATCTCGGGAAACACCTGCCTCAATCCGGATATGAACTTCCGAATCTTCACTCTGGGGTGGCAATCAACCGAGGAGCAAAATATCCATACTCGAGAACTTGCGCTCATATTCCTCAATGGAATCGTAACCACGCTTGTGTTCGGAAGAGCTCCACCATCTTCTCCTGAGCCTCATCACCGATGAACTTTACCTTGAACTCGGCCTTGAAGAACTCCCAAGTAGCGGGTGGAGACCCACTGGTCTCTCGCTCAAGGTGGACTCCCACCACCATCTCATTGTGCCTCCTAGCACATGAGCCGCACATCTCGGCCTCTGAATATCGGGGCACACCATGATCGGGAAGGTGTACTCCAAATGGGCAATCCACTGGCCGCCGCTAACGCATCACCGGTGGCATCGAACTTCTCGTGCTTCCACTTCACAAAATCCTTCACCACCTACCCAATTCCTCGGCACCCTCTGCCATATCTCGCCTCTGGGGCTACTTGCTCTGTGGAGCCGAGGTGCTCTTGAGCTCTGCTTTGAACCAATCGAGTCACCGCTCGACCTGGGCTCGGGACTCTTCCCGCCGCACGCCAACAAGGCTCGGGTCTCGCCCTCTGGTCACTCAACATGCTGACCATAAAAGCCCTCATAGACTCAAAGAAACTCGCTCCAGAGCGCGATCTCCACGGCGCTTCGGTCGCCTCAACGCCCGCTCTAGGCGTAACAGGAAGAAGCTTCTTTGGTGGAATGCCATCGATGTCGGCTTGGGACGATGTCCTGCATGTCGATCCGATCCTCGATACCTCGACTGCTCTCGAACCTCCTCTCGAGACGGGTGATCGCATGTTTGGCGATCTACATCCAAACCAACAACGAATCAAAACTCGCTGTCACCATTCGACAACACCAAACAAGGCATACACTAGATGATAGGTATTGTAAATTCTTAACCCTTTTCCTTTCTAAAACAATAAATCTAGGCGTACTGATGATGACTGCCGAGTGCCGATGATCATGGAAAATGACCTACAACAAAAGGTCGGTCTACGAATCTATGACTCGAGCTCGATACCAATCAGAAAGACCCGACCCAAAAGGGGCTCTAAATGGGCCTTTACCCCAATGCATGTAGTGAAAATAAAAGATATTAAGAAAAATACATTTCGGATCCCAAGTAAAAACAGAAACATTCAACAACCAAAACATACATTTCTAAAAGCATACTCGATCGAGATTTATTTAAACCATTAAAACAATCCACAAGTATAAATATGCTAGAATCCATAAAACGTAAGAAAACATCCCGGGGCTCTGTGCCCGTCTACATGCATTCAGGGGAAATAACAAAAGTCAAGAGTCATGATAAATAAAATAGAATAATCGTGAGATGACAAAGCAGGATTCCATGATCACGGCTCCTCCATCACCCATCCTGTCTCCCGCTTTGATTACCTGTGGAAAACCACGAATAAGGGTGAGTAACGAATTACCCAGTAAGAATCCCCAACCGGGTACAATACGATATACATGATCATCTAGAAGAATGTATGCAAGCTATGAGTACAAACACAGAGCGGAGCACATAGCTAAGTCCACACTTGGACCTCGGATGCCATCTCGTGGTCTTAGTCCGGAAATACCACAACACACTAAACGCGCTATACGGTAACAAGTCCCGGCCTCGGCTGTCTCATCGTCGATCACGAAAGGTGCACTAGCTCAAGATCCCGAGGAGCTCTCCATCGGCGCTGTAATGAGCGTAAGCGCGCACCGCATGCTACCGCAAACTCGGGGTGCGGGTCTAGTGGCAAGTCGCCCGTGTTCGATCCACCATGCCTAACTAAATCTCTCGGATCGGTGTCACCGACATAGGGTGTGAGACTCGGACACGTGAACTATGTCACTGTACCACCGCACTTTGAGGCTAAGGAACCGGTCGTGGTAGGCTTACACCAGAAGCGGTCCTTGCCCTAACAGTGGCAATCAAGGGCTACGGCCGACACGCCGAGGACGTGCCGATCGCCGGGGGCGAGGCAATGCCAAGTCATCATCCCGACCGTTGGGGCATTTAACGATCCGCCACCCTCACCCAAGATTGCGGGGGCCTACCGGTTGGGATAGCTAATCCCTCACGGGGTCCAAGGACGGAGAACTGTCTCGAACGTCCTTGCCATAGATGCAAGATACTTTATGCATCGGGCCCTGATGATTCTATCTACCTCAATTCTAAACCTTAACAATAATAACGATTCAATCAATGCGGTCCAATACGTGCTCATCGGATACAAAGAACCTAGCATGATACTACGAAGCAAGAATGGATATCGAACATGCTAGAATAGAACAACCTAGCATGGGCTAACATGAGAAACAATACAAGAGTTCATGCCAATCGGAATTTCAAACAGCAGCACCTAGAGATAAACATGCTAGTAATCATACACAGCATACAAAACAACAATCACAAATATACCGCAGGTCCACACAACCCCTGTAAGAAATCCTTACCTTGGTCGGAAGACTTCTACACACAAATCCTAAGTCGCGGAACAATCCCGAGCTAGCGAGCGGGAACCTAGCAAACCAACAATAATCGGCATCTAAAATGTCTAAACAACAATAATGAACAGCAAGCTCGGCTCAAGGAACTCACGCGCGCGACGACACGAGCTTGGGGCTCACTGGCGAAGCCGCACGGCAAGGACGCGCACTGCTGGCCGCGCGCGCACGCAACGGCAGGACGACGCGGCGCGCGCGGCGCGCGTCTCGGGCGGCGGCGCGCGGCGCGTGGCGATGCGGACCACGGCGAGCAGCTCGGCAGGACGCGCGCGCGCGCGCGAACGTCTGGGCGGCGGCGCGCGGGCGAGCGGGGCGGCAAGCGGACACGGCGAGGGCGCGCGATGGCGACGCGGGCGCGGGCTGACGCTGCGCGGCGCTGGCGAGACCTCTGGCGTCGCGAGCGACGGGCGCGATTCGCGCTGGCCGGCGAACGGCAAGGCTGCTGGGACAGATCTGGGCGTGCGAAGCGACGGCCGACGGGCGCGACGGCAGCAGGCGATCTCGTCTGTCTTCTTTGGCGAACGACAAGGCCTTGGGACAGATCTGGGCGTGCGAAGCGATCGGCCCGACGTCGCGACGACAGGGCGATCTGTCTTCTTGGCCGGGCGAGCGAACGAAAGGCTGGCTGGGATGATCTCTGGCGTCGCGGCGAGCGACGGGCGATCTGTCTTCTTGGCTCGGCTACACTCGGTACCGGGCCGCAATCAACACAACACACACAACACACCTCTTTTCACTTGGCCAAACGCACACCAAACGGATGAGAAGAAGAAGAAGAAGATCAATACCTACCCGGAATGATGATGATCGAACCCAAGGAGATGCAAGGATGAAGAATCGGCAAGGCTATGGAGATGGAGAGCTTGGGCGGCCAAGAGGTGTTTTGGAGAAGAAAATGGAATAACCTAATTCTATTTCATTTAACCAAATGCACCAAAACTCCAAAATCCAAGGTTAACTAAGATGTGATGCAGAAAGAGCAACAAGAGCACCTAATGGCTCAATTGGCACACCTCTCTACAAGCTTCCCAGAGACCCGGTTCAAACCCCACTACAAAGACAAATTCCTTTATTTTTACTTTTGCAACGAACCTTACTCAAACCAAACCACAAACCCCTCCAAAAACCTACAAAAACCATCCAATATTTTTAGTAACTGAAAAAGACACACACGACCCTGACGGCCCGACCAAATTACCAAATTACCCCTAGGGCATACCGGAAGACCGGGAAGAAAAAAACTGGTCGTTCTGATGCTGCATGGGTGGAAGGTCAGGTCTTTAGCCGCACTCTGTGCCCAAACACTGCTCAAGGGCCTTCCAAAACCGTGATGTAAAACGGGAATCCCGTGAGGAGATAATTTTAACGGCACTCCGTGGTACCTCACTATCTCGCTCAAGGAACAGTTGTGCCCACCGCTCCACGGTGTAGTTTATCCTGTCCGGAATGAAATGGGCACACTTAGTCAACCTATCAACGACCACCCAAATCTGTGCATATCCTCTAGGAGTCCTGGGCAAACCCGAGATAAAATCCATGGTGATCTCCTCCCACTTCCACTGTGGCACCCCGAAGCGGTTGCAACAGACTGGCTGGCTTTCTGCTGGCGCCTTCACTGTTGATGTGTGAGACACCGACTAACGAATCGGGCAATCTCCTCTTCATCCCCATCCACCAAAAAGTCTGCTTTAAGATCTTGGTACATCTTGTTACCCCCTCAGGTGCCAAGAAAAGGCGAGGTGTGAGCCTCGGTCAATAACTCTGTGCGAACACCGCATCGGGCCGGAACACACACCCGACCTTTATATCTCGGACCCCATCCGCAAGTATCACGAAGTCGAAGTCACCATCACTGAACCTCTCATACAAACTTTTTAACTTAGGATCTTTCAGCTGGCTGTCGATAATCCTTTGCCTTATCGAAGGCTGGATGGTTAACTGAGCTACCCTGGCGGTAACATCCCCTAACAACACCGCTATTTCCGCCCTCTCGAGATCCTTCCTGATGATACTCTTGGGGTTTGCCAATGTTGCCGGATGCGAGGCCTTTCTACTTAGTGCATCAGCCACAACATTTGCTTTTCCAGGTGATACAAGATCTCACAAATCGTAATCCTTCACGAGCTCCAACCACCTCCTCTCCTCATGTTCGTGTCCTTCTCGAGTGAAGAAATACTTGAGGCTTTGGTGATCCGAGAAAATCTGAATCTTCTCCCCATACAAGTAGTGCCTCCAAATCTTAAGTGCAAAGACGATGCACGCCAACTCCATATCATGAGTCGGGTAATTCGCTCGTGCGGTTTCAATCGCACGAAGCGTGACGCTATCACCTTACCGTGTTGCATCGTAACGCATCCCAAACCAAACTTGCCGGCATCATCAGACACCACGAAACCCCCGCCCCTCCGGGACCGCCAACACCGGGCAGGCGTCCAAACCGCTTCTTTAGCTTAGCAAAACTCTCGTCGCACTTCCTATCCCAAACGAAATCAACACCCTTTTTCGTCAATCGAGTAAGCGGGGCGGCTATAGCGGAAAATTTTTGAACGAAGCGTCGGTAATATCCGGCCGCACCGTGAAGCTACGAATCTCCGTCCACGATCGTCGGTCCGCCCACGAACTAACGGCCTCTACCTTCGAAGGGTCTACAGCCACTCCCTCCTTAGATACAACGTGTCCTAGAAATGCTACCTCATCGAGCCAAAAGTCACACTTTGAGAACTTTGCGTAGAGCTTGTTCTCGCACAAGGCTGCCAAGATCTGCCTTAGGTGCGAGGCATGGTCCTCCTTAGACTTAGAGTACACAAGAATGTCATCTATGAACACGATAACAAAGCGGTCCAAGAATGCCTTGAACACTCTGTCCATCATGTCCATGAATGCAGCTGGGGCATTTGTCAGTCCGAAAGACATGACTACGAACTCATAATGCCCATACCTTGACCTGAACGCTGTCTTGGGAATATCTGCATCCCGAATCCTCAACTGGTGGTAACCCGACCTCAAGTCAATCTTTGAAAACACACGAGCTCCCTGGAGCTGGTCAAACAGGTCATCGATACGAGGCAGCGGGTACTTGTTCTTAATGGTTACCTTGTTCAGTTCCCTGTAATCGATGCATAGACGCATCGAGCCATCTTTTTTCTTAACAAACAGTACGGGTGCTCCCCATGAGGACACACTCGGCCTAATAAATCCTCTGTCAAGCATCTCCCGCAGCTGTTCTTTTAACTCTTTCAGCTCTGCTGGCGCCATGCGATAAGGAGCTTTCGAGATAGGGCGAGTCCCCGGCTCAAGCTCTATTGAGAAGTCCACCTCCCTCTTCGGCGGCAGGCCAGGCAACTCTTCGGGAAAAACATCTGCAAACTCTTGCACTATGGGCACCTGCTCGACAGATAGTGGGTCACGGTTCTCCCCAGTTAACTTAGCTAAGAAACCCCAAGCTCCCCGAGCTAACAAACGGTGAGCTTTAACTACCGAAATCACCGGCGGACACACCCCACTCTGGGTACCCCGAAATTTAAAGGTAGGCCTACCTGGCGGCCTGAACACCACCTCCTTACAACGATACCAATCAGCGTGGTTATCAGCTAACCAATCCATGCCGAGGATCACATCAAAACCGCTCATAGCTAGCACAATGAGGGTAACCTGCAGGGTCTGGTCGGATACCTGTACTCGACCGTCCCTTACCTTCTGGCTAGCCAGCATACTAGTTCCCGAGGGAGTAGCGACAGACAACTCAAAACCTAGAGGCACTAAATTCATGCAAGCAAGCTCAGCAAAAACAGCAGAAACAAACGAATGGGTGGAACCCGAATCAAACAACACAAAGGCGAGGTGATCAAGAACTAGGAGTGTACCGCCATCTGCGGTCCGGCTCTCTCGACCTCTCGCGAGTCGTAGCATATACTCTTCCTCGCTGCTGAAGCCGGGCCGTGCCACCATCGCTTTCTGCAGGTGCGATCTGGGCCCGATGCCCTTCCTTTCCACAGCTTGAAACAAGCTCTAGGGTTAACACCACAGGGTCCCCAATGCCGCTTCCCGCAGACCTACAATACGGTGGCGGCCTCCCCTACGCCTGCTGGCGGGGCCGATCACTACTTACGGTCTCGGTACTGGTCTCTGCCATGATAAGAACCCTGGGGGCGCTGACCGCCCCCCCGAACATTGCTCCCTGAGTCAAACTTGCGCTTCTGGCCCGAGTACACTGGGGCCTTAGACACTACGGTACTAACAACTGCTCTCGAGGATACTTCCCATCATAAATCGTTGCCACCGTCTTTGCCTTGGCAAAAGTTTCGGGCTGTGCCCTAACATCCCGAGACACCCGCCTCAAACCCGCAATAAACTTCCCGATCTTCGATTCCGAGGTAGAAATCAATCGTGGCGCGAAGTATCCATACTCGAGAACTTCTTCTCGTACACCTCGATCGAGTCGATCCTCGCTTAACGTTTGAAAACAGCTCAATCATCTTCTCTTGGGCTTCTTCACGATAAATTTTGCCTTGAACTCACCTTGAAGAACTCCCGGTGGCGTGGGAGATCCGGCGGCTCTCTCACTTAAGGTGGAATCCCACCACCACTTAGTCAGCACTCAGCTAATACGTGAGTCGCACATCGAGCTCACGCACCTCGTGACACTCCATTACCATAAACGTATATTCTAACTCAAAGAATCCACGTGGCGCTACCAATGGTTCCCCAGGCGCTAAACTTCTCCGACTTCCATTTCACAAAATCCTCACCACTTGCCTAGATCCTCGGACCTTCTCGCCGAACGGCCTCATTCACAATTGGCTCATGTGGAGTCAAGCGGTGCTGGTGGCACTGCAGCCTCCTCTCTTGAACCAACTCGGTCACCGCCAGATCTCGAACGCGGGACTCCTCCTCTGCAAGCAGCTAACAAAGCTTATGCGTTTGAGCTCTCTGCGCGGCCCTCTGGTCGGCTAGCAACCCAACCACAAGAGCCCTCATAGACTCCACAAAGCGGCTCCCGGTGCGACCTCTCGAGACTCGCTTGCCCCTACACCTCTCTCCGGCAACACACGGTTGAAGGGCCTCGATGGTGGCCTAACCTCAAGATCGCCTTGGGACGAGGTCCCCTGTCGAGAATCGATACGAATGCCTGGGTGGTCGGCCTCGAGCCTCCTCGCCTCTCTACGAGTGATCGCATACCGAAAATCTACACCCAAACCAACAATGGGTCGAACTCGCTCTTTCCTGCTCTACAACCACAAGTCATGTACATGCAAGGTGCAACCGGTATTGTAATTTCTTAACCCTTAACTTTAAACTTACGGACATACCTGATGGCTGGCGGAGCGCTGATGATCATGGAAAACAACTCGCAATCTGCAGTCGGTCACTGAAACTATAACTCGGGCTCGATACTACAAGCTGAAAAGACCCGACCCAAGAAACGGTCTCTAACCTAAGGTCCATACTTAGCATGCATGAATAAGAATATAAACATCATTCAGTCGGAAGTTTAAAACTTTACAATAAACATTTTTAAAACAAAACCATGATTTCAATTAAATAAAACAGTAAATGACTCGATCAAGACTTTCTTAAAACAATTCAAAGGAAAGCGATGCGAGAACATAAAATAGTTTGAGTACTTTTTCCTATGGACCCAAGTCCCACTACATGCTAAATCATTAAGGAAAACATTTAAAGAAACGTGCGACCAGTCGACTATCCATGATCATCGAGCGCCTTCCTCCTAGCCATCCAAATTTCTCTGTCCCAAGTTACCCGGTGAAAGCCACGAGAAAATAAGGGTGAGCAACAAGTTACTCAAGAAGAATCCCCAATCGGGTACAATACGAAATCAACTCAATTAGCACATGGACAAGCAACCATACAAAGACTTAGAGCGTAAACGGTTGGTTAGGCTATGGGCTATTTCTAGGCGAGCCTATTCAAGGGCTCCCATCAACAGTCACTCCTAGGTCCTACGCTTGGATGCCCTTCGGCCTTACACAATCTAGGACTCAGTGATGCCCAGTGGGGCCTTACACACTTAGGACGCAGTGATGCCCAGTGGGGCCTTACACACTTAGGTTACAGCGATGCCCAGTGGGGCCTTACACACTTAGGATGCCCATAGGGCCTTACACCTCCAGAATCAGTGATGCCCAGTGGGCCTTACACACCTAGGATGCCCATAGGGCCTTACACCTCCGTAATCGGTGATGCCCAAAGGTGGGCCTTACACACCTAGGATGCCCATAGGGCCTTACACCTCCAGAATCAGTGATGCCCAGTGGGCCTTACACACCTAGGATGCCCATAGGGCCTTACACCTCCAGATGTCCATCGGGTCTTGTCCGAGCGGGACCCCCAACTAGTTACCTCTACGGCCCTCTAAACTATACATTATACATCTAACCGTAACTTGGATCTAGCAGCATACAGTAGGCAGCATGGTTCTATCAAAATAGGAAAGCCTAACATGGAACTATCGGGATGTAAACATGTCACGAACATGAATCAAAAGAAAACATGAAACCTATCACTAGAAACTCATATAATTGCAGAAATCAGCGTGCTATCAACTATTCGCAGGGTCCACACAACCCCGGGTAAGAATCCTTACCTGGAAATAAGTGGAGGTTGATTATCCCGAATCGAATAACGACCCTCGAGCTTTTAAGTGAACTCGAGCAACCTAAGCAAGCAATAAAATATCCTAATTAATAAACAGCATCTAAAATCAGGACGTCCAAAGGGTGGAGGCTCGGGAATTTACCAACCGAGAAGGCACACGTCTCGGCAGCAGAGGACGAACCTTCTTTGGGACAGCAGGGCGCTGCTCGAGCGTCGGCGGGCAGGCGAGCCGACACACAGGCGCGCGCGCGCTGTCAAGGCGTCTGGACGGCGGCAGCGTGCGGACGACCTGGGCTGCGAGGCTGGCGCGCGAACGAGCGACACGCTGGGACGGCGCGCGGGCGAGTGGAGCGACGCGGTTTGGGCGCTGGGGTGCTGTCGTGCGGCGCGGAGGCGGGCTACACGACCGGTGCGCTAGGGCGCGAGCGGCGCTGGGGTGGTGTCGTGCGGGCGTGGAGGCGGCTACACGGCCGGTGCGCTGGGCGACTTGGTGCGGAGTGGAGGATGGGCCGCGCGTGGGCGAGCCGGCCGCCGACGCGATCTGGCCGGGCGGTGGCTCTCGGCGGTGCGCAGCGATGGTCGCAGGCGTGCGATGTCGTGGGCGCGGCAAAGAGGCATTAGGCGAGACACGGCGCGTGTGGGGCGGCTTAGGCGAAACACGGCGGCGGTGTGTGGGCGGCTTAGGCGAGAGTGAAGGAGAAGTCTAGGGTTTTGGGGTTCTTTCCTTTTTCCTTGTTTTCTTTTTCTTTTCTTTAAATATAATTCCCTTCCTTAACTTAAATAGACTTGGGAATCTCTTCTGACCTCCCCAAGATTCCCCTTCGAGCCCCGGCTGACGCGTTTATTTTCCTTATTTAAACCCAAGCTTCCCAACCCCTTTTTAGGCCAAGGGTTCGAGTCCTTCCAACAGTTCCTCCCAAACTTAAAAATATAAAAGGAAACCTTATTTTACATTTAGCTGAAAACCGGGCTGTTACATGGGCGACGCGACTTGGGCGAGCTAGGGCTCGGGCTGGGCAAGCTGGGGCTGGCTCGGGCTGGGAGGTGGGGGGCTTGGGTTGGAGGAGAGAGAGAAAAAAAGGGAAAAAGGAAAAATGGGGAAAAATGGGGAAAAATGGGATTTTTATTTTCTTTTTCTCTTTTATTATTTTTTTTTCCATCCTTATCCAATTTTATCCAAATTTTTAAAAATCCTTGAAATCTTTAAAATCCCATTTCCCGGCTTCCTCCTTCGAGACCCAACTGAAGCAACCTTTTCCAATAAATAAAACTCGCTTAAAAGAACCTCCCAAATCAACTCTAAGGGCCCGGGCTCGAATCCCAAAGGAAAAACCCAAACAACCATAACTTAGCCAAAACCCAAATCACAACCGAACTTCCAAACGACTAGCCCAAACATCTCGGGACTCGCAGCCACCAACAAACAAACCTCGACAAAGGCAAGAGCTGCCTCGGGATCCTGAAAATCCACAAATCCTGCCCGGGGAGCCAAAAGACCAAAATACCCCTAAGGGTCAAAATAGCTCTAAAGACCCAACCGAACAACCGAATCTGAACCGGAAGCACCTCAAAAACCGGAATAGAAAACTGGGCAGTTACATGGACCAAACTCGCATCTACAATGCACAACTCTCCTCAGATTTAGGCACTCGAAGGTAGTTGACCGCACTACCAACCACAAGGATCTTTTGGCCTTAACACTAGCGTGAGACTCACGCGCACTAACACTTACCAACCGTCAACCTGCTGACTTACTCAACCCCCAGTAACACTGGGAAGAGGCTCCAGCTCCTCTTGAACATCCTTTCGCTTGTAGTCCTTCGACTACCATTGAACTAGCCCTCTTGCACGACCTAAACAGGTGCAACTGCCACAAACGGATCCAAAGGCTAAAGGAGTGTGCTGAACTCTGGACGGGTAATAGAACCATCTGCTATACCCATGTCAAACTCAGGCCTGAACCAGACTTAGTGCCAAAGCGGCACACCAACCAATGCACCTCAAGTGCCACTACCACCAAATTCACATCTTACTACAAATGGGGCCAGCAAGGTCACAACCTCAAGTGCAAAAACTCTGGCTAGGCATACAAGGGCTCAAAAACTCAAACAACCCTGACTATGGCATCTCATCTAACTGAAGCCTCACGGCCTGCTCTTGCATCTCCACATGATGCTCCACAAAACGCTGGCCGGCTCTCTCAACATGCGACAGCTAGCCCTACTCTAGGAGCTCACCATAAGAAGAGTGCTCAACTCTACCAGACAACTGGGAAAACCAGCAACGGATCAAGTCCGATGGGAACACTGCTCGCTGCACCCTTAACCACAAGGTTTCGGCTTACTGACTGCAAAACAACAACACTTAACAAGAGATCAAAGATGTCTCAGCAACCTCCTCGAAGGCTACCAACACTTGAACTACCTAGGCTAGTCCACACTGGAACCTGCTCCACAAGCATCAACATAAGCAAAGCCATAACTAACTCCTCTCCTGGAGTGGTACTCCAGGGCAAATCCCCTCCACCCTCTCTCTAGGGGAAAACTATCGACTGGGCCACAAGTGGCCTACGGGAGTCTAATCTGTGCCTCCCTCTGGAACGATGTCCCAACGATATCTGAATCTAGATGGATACCCTGGCTAGCTGCTATCATACTTCTTACACTATGGGAAGTTGGCATGATGGTGCTCTGGACCCAAACCAACAACGAGTCAGAACCTGCTCGTCTTCGCTCCACAACACTAAACAAGGCATACACTAGATGAAAAGTATTGTAAATTCGTAACCCTTTTCAAAAAACTGTAAACTTAGGCGTACCTGATGACTGTCGGAGTGCTGATGATCATGGAAAAATGACCTACAACAAAAGGTTAGTTTACAGAATCTATGACTCTGAGCTCTGATACCAACTGTAAAAACCCGACCCGAATGGGGTCCTAAAATAGGCCTTTACCTCAATGCATGCTTTTTAAAACTTAGGAAAAATAATATGCAACGCTGTATGCCAGATTTTGATTAAAACAAAAGCAGTAAACATCCATTCAAAACAACAACAAAATGTCCTGGAACCTGTCCCTGTTTCCAAGCACCTGTTCCAAGCTAAATACAATTTACTCTAATCATAGATTTAATTCACATTCAAATCCAAAAATGGTTTACATCAGTGTCAGAATCCGGGCAACAACCAGAAAACAACCTAAGGGCTCCGTGCCCAACTACATGCATTCAGAGGACATTTAAAACATAAAAACATAAATACAAGACTCGAGTTCAAACAACAGGTTTCCATGATCACACTTTCTCCTCCACCATCATCTCGCACCATGGTTACTTGTGGAAAACCACAAAATAAGGGTGAGTAACGAATTACTCAGTAAGAATCCCCAACCGGGGTACAATACGATATACATAGTCATCTAGCAGAAAGGTATGCAAGCTATGAATATAAACACAGAAGAGAGCACATAGCTTAAATCCACACATAAACTTCAGATGCCATCTCAGGGTCTTACTCTGGGAAATCCACCACACGATACGATCCTATACGAGAAACAAGTCTCAGCCACAGCCTGTCTACTGTCGATACGAAAGGTGCACTAGCTCAAGATCCCGAGCAGCTCTCCGGTCGGCGCTATAATGAGCGTATGTGCGCACCGCATGCTACTGCAGACCATGGGGGGTGCGGGGTCTAGTGGCAAGCTGCCTAGGTCTAGTCACCATGCCTAACTAAATCTCTGGATCGGTGTCACTGACATAGGGGTGTGAGACTGAACACGTGAACTATGTCGGCTGAACCACCGCACTTTGAGCTAAGGAACCGGTCGTGGTAGGCTTACACCAGGAAGCGATCCTTGCCCTAACAGGTGGAAATCAAGGGCTACGGCCGAACACGCTGATGACGTGCCGACTGCCGGGGACAAGGCAATGCCATGTCATTATCCCGACCGTTGGGGCATTTAACAGTCTGCCACCCTCACCCAAGATTGCAGGGCCTGCCGTTAGGGTTAGCTAAACCCTAACGGTGGATCGAGGGACGAGTATCGCCAGACGCGTTCTGCCGTGGATGCAAGTTACGTTATGCATCCTGGCCCGGATGATGCTACCTACCATATCTCAAACCTATAAACAGATACAGCAAACAATCCAATACGTGCTCAACAAATACAACGAACGTAGCATGATACTACGAGCAAGAACAGATAACGAGCATGCCAGAACGGAACAACCTAGCATGGACTAACATGAGAAACAACATAAGAAATCATGCCAGTCGGGAATTCAGAACAGAGCATGTATCACTAAACATGCTGATAACACACAAACAAGCATACAAACAAAAATCACATATAATAACGCAGGGCCCACACACCTCCGGTAAGAAATCCTTACCTGGTCGGAAGGCAACTACACACAAGAATCCTAAGCTGCGATCGATCCCGAGCTAGCTAACTAGAACCTAACAAACACAACAATAATCACAATCCATAGGGCTAAATATAATAAAATAAATAGGGCTCGGCTCGGGAGCAACTCACGCTGCACGGCTGACGAGCGGACGGACAGGCTGCAGGCGCAGGGCTGCTGCTGGGCGCTGATGGGCTCAGATGGCCGGCAGGGGCTGCGCGCTGGGCGCTGACGGGCCCAGATGGAAAGCAGAGTTGCGCGCACGCTCGCGCGGACAGGCTGGCTGGCGCGGGCACACAGACGCGGACAAGCTAGACTCGGGCGGGCGAGCGGCACGGCACGGGCGCGCTAGGATGGCGACAGGCTCGTGGGCGCTGGAGACGCAGATGCGCTGGGATGGCGAGGCGCGCGCGGGCGACACCGCGTGCAGGCGCGAGCTCGGCTGGGCGACCTGGGGAGTGCGACGGGCCTGATGCTGTTCGCTTGGGCGTCTGGGCGGTTGCGACACTCTGCTGCTGGGCGCCTGGCTGGGCTGCTCGGCTGGGTTTAACAAAACACACACACACAACCTCTTTTTCACTCGGCCAGCAAGAACCCAAATTGGAGAAGAAAAGAGACGATGAAACTTACCCGGAATGACGATCGGACCTCGGGGCTGCAAAGGAGCAAGGATTCGGCTTGGGAGCTAGGGAGGAAAGCTTGGGCGGCCAAAAAGCTTTTGGAGAAGAAGACAAAACCCTACATTTCTTTTCTTTTAATCAAATGCACCAAAACTCCAAAGATCCAAGGCTAACCAAGATATGTCGCGGAAAGAGGAACAAGAGCTGCTGGTGGCTCAACTGGCATGGACACACAACTAACCTCCCAGACCACCTGGGTTCGAAACCCAACTGCTACACTTTAATTCCAAATTTTTCTTTTGCATCTCGCGATGCCCAAATACATCCACAAAGCATCAAAATCCTACTTAAGTCCATCCAATAATTTTAACAACTGAAAAAGACATAAACGGCCCTGACGGCCAGACCAAATTACCAAAATACCCCTAGGGCAAACCTGGAAGACCGGAATGAAAACCTGGGTCGTTACAGGTGTGCTGTAAGCATTATCCTGGGGGAGCTCTCCTTTCGATGCCTAATGCCAGTGCAAGCACACCGCACGCTGCTGCAAACTATGCAGGACGTGGGACCTAAACGTGCTACACTGGTCCAGGTACGCATGCCTACAATTCGGAGCAGTGTCACTAAACATACAGTAGTGCGAGGTCTGCGGCACTCAACTATAAGCAGCATAAGACCACCGTACACCTAAAGCTACTGGGTTATGCTCTAGCAGGCTACAAACTAGGCTTAGGTATATAAATGAGCTAATTCGTACCAGCTACCGGGGCAAAATCATCATACTTCGTGCAACTCACGATCTCGGCCCGTGGGTACAATATATGTTATGTCTGCTCTCAGCCTCTATATGAAGACAAACCCTAACAAGTCTATCTAAGAGTTCCGCCCCATGCCTTAACAGGCCAAACAAGCTCAACAGATAACAATGGAATGCATGCCGGAGAACAACCTAGCATAGTACTAATATGTCACGGAAAACATACATGCTAGCCAGAACAGGATAGGATATCAGATAATAACATGCTCGTAAACAATCAAAGCATAGCCTATCCACTAACATGCTCATAATAGTCAAACATATAAAAGTAGCAGTCATGATGAACGTAGGGTCCACACAACCCTCAATAAGAAATCCTTACCTGGAAACGGAAAAAACATACAACAATAACTAATTGCTCCTTGAGCTGCAGAACCAACACAAACAACCTAGGCAATAATAATATAAACAACACATTAAAACCAGTAGCTAACTAACAACTAAACACCAAAAGACAAGGGCTCGGGAACTACCCAAACCAAGAAGACACAGCTCACGGCAATGAGGCCTCATCGAAGGCGAAGGCAAAGCTCTATGCAAGGCTCGCTGGCGCGTGCGAGTAAACAAGCAAGGAGGCTATCCTTCGTTACGTGATTCACTACTGTGCGCGGACTAGGATGCTTGCAGTTGTGTGTTGCGGCTGTGAGCAGTGCTGCGACTGCAATGTGGCATGAGGACTCGCTACTGCGAAGCGAGGCTGAGCAAATCTGCGAGAATCAGTGGCTGTGCAGGACTCGCCGCAGCGATGGGCGATCGACCAAGGGTGCTGTGGATGTGGAAAATGCGGCTGGCTGCGACGTGAGGCGATCTAGCGGGGCTGCTCTGTAACGGCCCAGTTTTCTATTTTAGTTTCCCAGGTGTTTCCGGTTCATTATTCGGATGGTTCGTTAGAGCTATTTTAACCCTTAGGGGTATTTTGGTCTTTTTGCCCCCAGTCAGGGTTTTGTGAATTTTCAAGACTTCGGGGTCCCTCCTGCCTTTGTCGAGGCTTGATTTTTGTTGGTTGCAGGACCCAAGAAGTTCGGGCGAGTTGTTTGGAAGTTTGGAGGTGATTTGGTAATTAGCAAAATTATTGTTAATTTAAGTGCTTCCATTGGGATTTGAACCCTTGCCCTAGATGGTGATTTGGAAGCTTGGTTTAAATGATTTTTAATAAGGAGAAAAGGTTGCTTCAGCCGGGACTCGAAGGAGGAAGCCTGGGGAAGGGATTTAGGTCACCAAGACCTATTTAAATTAGGAAAAGGAAAGAAAATCAAGAAAATCCCATTCCCCTTGTTTTATCTCTCTCTCTCTCTCCTTCTCTCTCTCTCTCCTTACCGACCTCACCAAGAAACCCAACCGAGCCGCATAGAGCCACCCCGAGCCACTGGCCCAGTGCAGCCACCCTGCCATCCATCACCCTGTCACACCCACCATCACCAGTCTCTAGCCTCCAGCCTGTCATCACATCCATCATCACTGCCGCCCACCAGCAGCGGCCAGCGCTGTCGCGGCCGGCGGCCGTCGCCGCCAGACGCGACGCCAAGCGAGCGTCGTACAACCGTCGCCAAAGACCAGCGCGCCACGTCGCGCGTCTCTCCTGCCCTGCGCCGCTCACGCCGCGCCCAGCCACGTCTCTAGCTCGCACGACCGTGTCGCCAGCGCCCGTCCGCGTGCACGTTCCCTGCCGCGCCAGCGCCGGTCATCTACCGCGCCCAGCAGCGCCCAGCAGCGCCCAACCTGCTCGCCCCAGCTGCACGTCCTGCCTGCCCACTTGCCGCCGAGAGCCTATTTTGCCAAGATTGATGGGACCGAGACCTAGTACCTTCTCGGTTGGTAATTCCCAAGACTCCACTCTTTTGGACCCTAAGTTGATTGGCTGTTGTTATTTAATTAGGATATTTTTATTAAATGCGTAGGTTGCTCGGGTTCACTTAGAAGCTCGGGAGTCGCTTGATTGGCTTATGGTAGTTATTTTCTACTTGTTTCTAGGTAATGATTTCTTACCGTGGTTGTGTGGACCCTGCGATGCTTGCTTGATTGTGCCTTATATGCATGTTTACTTCTATGAACATGTTTAGTGGATAGGACAGCTTGTGATTGCATTCTTGCTAGCATGTTTGCCTGTTTGTGCATGTTAGTGCCATGCTAGGATTGTTCTTCCAGCATGCTTGAGATTCCTGCTTTAAGTTCGTAGTTCCATGCTAGGTTATGTATGATTGATGATTATTGTGTATGTTAGCCAGGAATTGTTTACTTTGTACTCTTAGCTAGTGTAGTAGGGTTTGTCATCATCCAGAGGCTGAGAGCGGACATAACGTACCTTGTCCCCACCGGTCGGGAGTAGAGTGAAGCATAACGTACCTTGCTTCCCCCCTGCAGCCAATAAGGATTAGCTACCTCATTGGCATAAGCCTAGTTTGTAGCCTGCTAGAGCGGAACCCTGCCAACGGTGCAAGCCTGCCTTGGCCGGTTCTTAGCTTCAGGTCGGTGGTACAGGCTGCACAGATGAGTGCCGAGGGCCTCGCACTACTGTGTTCAGTGACACCGTTTCCGAGTCTTAGGCATGCGTACCTGGCCCGCGTAGTTTGTACTTAGGCCCCCACATTTACGCCGGTTGCAGCAGCATGCGGTGTGCGCGCACACGCGTTAGTCGCCGGTTCGGAGAGCTCCCCCGGGCTAATGTTCGTGAGTACACCAGTTCCTTCCAGTTTAGAGCCAGACTTTGGGTACTCTCCCGATAGTCTAGATTTGTTAGAGAGGGTAAGAGGCCCTTGAGGACACCCATTGGGATTGGCTTTTGAGCTGATCATATGGTCGAGGGAGAAAGACCCTCGAGGGTGTCGGACATCTTTGGGATCGGTTTTTGAGCTGATCAATTGGCCGAGGGAGAAAGACCCTCGGAGATGTCCCGGGATTGGTTATGAGAACCAATCATTAGGCCAGAAGTAGGAGACTTCCGAGGATTCCAGATTCTGCCTTGTAAGCTCGTTGAGCTATGATCTGTGTTGGTAACTGTTTGCATGTATACTAGGGTGCGAGATGATTGATGTATCGTATTGTACCCCAGTTGGGGATTCTTATTGGGTATGTTTATACTCACCCTTATTTATGTGGTTTTTCCACCAGGTAACTTGGGACAGCACCGCGACGGCTAGCGGAGGGAGCTGATTGATCATGGGAGCCGCCGTCACTCTGTCTTTTATTGCTTGCATAATTTGTTCAGCATGTAGACGGACAGGAGTCCTAGGGGAATGTTTTTAAAAGTTGTTTAAATTGCATTGTATGATTTTATAAACACTGGCCAGGCTTGTTTTACTTTGTTGGTTTGCTTAAATGAAGGTTGTTGTTTATGTTTTAAGTGTCCCCGCTTTTAAATGTTTTGAAAGGTTTTAAATATGAGCACTAAACCGCTTGATGAAGTATTTAACTTGCATGCTGAGTGAGAACCTAGGTTTAGGACCGTATTTTGGGTCGAGTTCTTACAGTTGGTATCAGAGCACAGAGTCATAGATTCTGTAGACTAACCTGCTTTGTAGGTTGTTGCCCCCATGATCATCAGCTCTCCGCGGCCGACAGGTTTGTCTGAGTTCATTAAGCTATGGGTTTTATTTTACAATATTGCATCTAGTATACATGTGTTACCCTTGTTGGGCAGTGAGAGCCCCAGCGTGGGCTAGCTTTTATGCTTTGTGTAGATCGCCAGTATGTTGATTATACATAGAGTAGCAGGGACGTTTGGTATGTCCAACTGAGGAGTTGGACTGATCGTGATGATGTTGAGACCACGTCCAGGGTTATCTAGACCCTTAGGCCAGTTCTGGCCCTGGCAGTTGAGTTGCCAAGAGGAGGGGGTAGAGGTTAGTCTGCCTCAAAGTGAGACTCCTTGAGCAGAGTGTGCTCCAGCCATGAGAGAGTTGATGGCATGTCTCTTAGCTAACAGAGAGCGGAGACCCAGGCGTAGTTTGTAGCGCGTAGTGAGGAGTCGTGGGCACAGATAGCCCAGCTGGCAGAGTTTATTTAGGAGACACCCCCTAGTAGCTCCAGTAGCCCCGGAGGTTTCCGAAAGGGCTTGATCAGCAGGTTTATGCTGATGAGTTAGTTGGCGTTATTCGAGCCGCCGAGTTTGGCAAGTGGAAGCCTGTAGAGTTGGATGTTTTTTAGACCTACTGCTAGCAGCGAGGTGGTTGGCCAGGATCGAGTTTATCATCCAAGTGTTGAGATGACCTGGTGTTCAGAGGCCGATGACCTGATGTTTTGAGGTCGAGGCATGCCGTTCTTGTGTTGTTTGATGCAGTAGTGTGGTGGTGGAAGTCCCCTGTGAGAGGCAGACCAGCAGAGTCTCCACTAGCCACCCGGTCGATTGGCAAGCCGTCAAGTTAGTAGCTTTTGAGGAAGATGTAGAGACATCTTGTCCTCCTGCAAGCCTGCAGTCGTTTGCAGCCAGTTCTTTTAGTACCCTCGTAGCTAGGGTGTAGTGTGGAGTTTGCTTGTCAGGACTTAATCCGCCCGTGGTTTTCAGCTGGCTAGTAGAGAAAATCACCTTGTGTTAGCATGTTCCAAGTGTGGAGCTAGGTGCTGCTACCTGAGGGTTGGCCTGAGTATTTGTTGAGCATCGAGTGGGATGCAGGAGTGGGCCGTGGCTTGTCTGTTAGACGTGATGTCAGAGAGTAGACTACTCGAGTGTTGAGACTCTTGTGTTGAGTGGCATTGCCCTGTCACCTGGAGTGTGACCTTCCCTACCCTCTGAGGGGCTTAAAGCCCGTAAATGGATGTTTGTGTTGTAAAGGATGTAGTGCCTGTTGGCACCAAGCTTTGAGAGGAGGCCTAGATTCAGGCCAGTTGGCACTTTTTGTGCAGTGGTTCTGGACCCTTGGAGTTTAGCATCCCCACTAGTCTTGTACCCATTTCCTGAGATTGCACCTGTTTGGGTTGCATAAGAGATCTAGCTCGGTGGTAGTCAGAGAACTACATGTGTGAGGTCATTCGAGGGATAAGTAGGAGCCTTTCATGGTCACCGAGAGTTGGGTACAAAGGATGTTGTTGGTTGTTAAGGGCTAGCGCGCCTGAGTTCTCGCGCCTGTGCTGTGGGCTTGTGAGCCAGTTGGATATTAGTGTGATTCGACTACCCTGGAGTTACCCTAATATGAGTAGAGTTCGCATCGATGATGCGTGGTTGATTCAGTGTTAGAGCCATGAGTTGGATGGTTGATCGGAGCACGTTTAGCGGACCATTGGTATGAGGTAAGTTAGCTTGGTGTGGCTATGCTCTTGTTGAGTGAGTTGACCAATGTGTCGTTTCATTTTGAGTTGACCCCGAGAGGGTTTGAACTCTTGTTGCTCCTTTGCTAGATGTGGCTCTATTGGGAGGCAAATGTTGCCTTGTGTGAGAGTACTTGTTGGTTTGGATCTTAAGGAACCAAGTTGGAGCTGTACACGCCGGTGTACTTTTGAGTAGCTCGTTCCGTGGTGTACGTTTTGGGAACCAAGAGAGGATCGTGTTGAGAAACCAGTGCTCAGTCCTTGAGGTGTTAGAGCCTTAGTTCTTGGCAAGTGCCCTAATCTTGGTTGTAAGGATACCGTGTTTGTAGCCGGGTTGTTGCGTAGGCAAGTTATGCTAGTTGTCCCTTGACCTGGGTAGAGGCATTTCTTGTTGATCGATGGTTGAAGTTCAGTTGGAACTGAGCAAGGGCGATCGTAGCAAAATCGCGGAGTTTCTGGCCGCCATGGCTAAGAGTGTTGTTCGGATCCTTACCCTGGGTAGAAGCTAAGATGTGGCTAATGCTTTGAGCAAGAGGAAGTTTGGGTCTTCCGGTGGTTCCCGCTCAGATGGATAGCAGACTCGCCGACAGGGCAAGTCTAGGGGTCGGGATCAGCATCGACCGCAGGTTAGAACTCAGGATCGTCAGCAGGGCGGGGCCAGGTAGCCGGCTCATTGCATCAAGTGTGGTAAGGCGCTTTTCGGATTGTGTGGAGCATCGCCCCGTGCTTGTTGCAGATTTGGCAAGAAAAAGCATCGCCACGGGAGATGTGCTCGTGTAGCCAGATGTCTGTTAGACAGTTGACGACAATATGTGTCGGAGGGTGATCGGAGGAACCCTAGATTGTGGAGAGCTTCACTAGAGCTAAGTCAGACCAGGCAGTGTTCCACGGTTTGAGTTGTTGGATGCTTGTTGTCGGTTGACAAGCTAGAGTTGTTCTTAGTAACCTCCACGTTGGTTTTCGAAATTCTTAGCAAGGTGGTGCTTGGTGCTGACCAAGGTTTGGTTCCCATGTTGTTTCTAGAGCTACCTTGGTTCGAGCAAGCTGGGGTTGCCCTGAGGACTTGTTCCTAGTCAGGAAGTTTGGGGAGTTGACCCCTCCCCCGGCGGTTGAGTAAGTACTGCTAGTTCTAAGTTGGTGGTTCAAGCGATTGAGGATCCTCGGATGTTGCTTCCAAGAGAGTTGATTGTCGTTGCCCTTGGGTTTGAGCAAGACAGCGAGCGTGTGTGGAGTTCTCTGTCCTTCGAAAGTTCGCTTGCTGGGAAATCGTTCCTGTAGAGGAGGAGTCAGCTTAGCTCCTGAGTTGTGTAGTTGATCAGAGTAGCGCAGCGGTCAGCCCAACTAGATTGTCCCTGCGTTTGTTTGTTAGCAAGCGGAAATTTGTTTGTTCCCGCAAGGGCGGAGGCCTGTTAGTTCAAGGGCTTGAGTCGTTGCTGGAAAGTTATTGGATCTTTGGATTTTGTAGAACCCCTAGTTCCTTGGTGGTTGATTTGCACCGTGGATGCCGGCCTCGAGTTTTAACTTTTGAGGTAGTCTTGCTGACTCGTGTTGTTCATGATCCACAAGCTTGTGGTCTTCGCTATCCTTATTCCTCACGATGTTTCGTGGGTGGAGTTTCTGGATTGGAAGAAGAGTTAGGTCTAAGCTTTAAGGAGGAAGTCCTTGGAGCAGCCAGATGGACTTAAGAGTTGAGTGGAGTTTGGAGGCGAGCTTCGCCGTTGTAAGCTTGGGTTGAGTTTCTACAGAGCATGCCTTCTCGGGCTTTGTTCCTAGTTGATGTGCGTTCGCAGTTGGCGTTATAGCTGAGCCGTAGTTGAGTGGGTGGCCACAGAGGTGCCGTGGCATTGGTTGGAAACCTTAGAGTTGTTATCCTCAAGCTATTGTGTTGCTAGTAGCCGCGTGTTGTCTTATTCCTTGCTGCTCGAGGTTTCCGTGAGAGGAATGTTGTTTGTTTTCCTGTCTGGCGATGTTCACCAAGGCCAGTGGCTGATCGGATTGCATTGGAAAGTTTGTTGTCGGCCGATGAGGGGCTCCAGTTAGTTGGTTTGGCCGAGTGGAGCCTGTGCCTGGACCTTGTCTTTTAGAGGTGGTCGTAGCTGAAGTTTCAGCTGGTGTGAGTGGTGTTAGCCGTTTGGTGAACCAGGATTGTGCCCTTGTCTTTGGTGCGGCGATTTCTCTCTAAGTTGGTTGCTTTAGTGTTGTGGGCACGTTCTAGTGGAGAAGTTTGCCTTTAGAATCAGTCTACAGCCGTTGGTTCGATTTGATTTCGTTAAGGCTTGTAGGCAAACATTGAGGTTCGCTGGTCTCTTGTGAAGTAAGAGTAGGCCGTTTAGTTTCTGAAACCTGGGAGGTTCAGTTGTTTGGATAGCATGGTGTAGGGTTGAGGCTGTTTGTTAGCAGCTGTGAGCTTTCAGAGAAGTAACGCCAATGCGTGGCGTAGAGTTTTAGAGCTTGTGACCCGTCCACGAGTTTGCTGAGAGTAGCGCCGTAGAGCGGCGTTCCGAGTTGGGTTAGCAGGGTTAAGTGAGCCCTAAGATTTTAAGACCGTTTGAGAGCTAGTTCGAGTTTGAGGATGTGGCTTACCGTTTAGCACTATCGCACCTATTTCTTCGGAGTTCAGTGTATGCCCAGTCTTGGTTGAGATAGTTTGTGGCAGATTGGATGGCTTTGTGGCTTTGAGCCTTTGGGAACCCAAGGGGGGTTTGGATTTCGAAGAAGGTTTAGTGTTGTCTTGACCGGGAGTTTGGTTGGTTAAGGATCAGTGGAGATTTCCTAGAGTTGTTTTCGTTGTAGGACTTTCGAGGACGAAAGTCTTAAAAGAAGGGAGTATTGTAACGGCCCAGTTTTCTATTTCGGTTTCCCAGGTGTTTCCGGTTCATTATTCGGATGGGCCGTTAGAGCTATTTTAACCCTTAGGGGTATTTTGGTCTTTTTGCCCCCGGTCAGGGTTTTGTGGATTTTCAAGACTTCGGGGTCCCTCCTGCCTTTGTCGAGGATTGATTGTTGTTGGTTGCAGGACCCAAGAAGTTCGGGTGAGTTGTTTGGAAGTTTGGAGGTGATTTGGTAATTAGCAAAATTATTGTTAATTTAAGTGCTTCCATTGGGATTTGAACCCTTGCCCTAGATGGTGATTTGGAAGCTTGGTTTAAATGAGTTTTAATAAGGAGAAAAGGTTGCTTCAGCCGGGACTCGAAGGAGGAAGCCCGGGAAGGGATTTAGGTCACCAAGACCTATTTAAATTAGGAAAAGGAAAGAAAATCAAGAAAATCCCATTCCCCTTGTTTTATCTCTCTCTCTCTCTCTCCTTGCCGACCTCACCAAGAAACCCAACCCAACAGACCCAGCAGTAGCCCCTGCCTCAAATATGAAACACATCTCACAACCGAGCCGCCCTGAGCCACCAGACCCAGCAGCAGCCCCTGCCTGCCATCATCTCT
Organism: Sicyos edulis; assembly: GCA_036507275.1. Lineage (NCBI taxonomy): Eukaryota > Viridiplantae > Streptophyta > Magnoliopsida > Cucurbitales > Cucurbitaceae > Sicyos > Sicyos edulis. The sequence goes on along the minus strand of CM071855.1, from coordinate 21,260,140 downwards.
GCCCCCAGACCATCATTGATCGCCCGGCCCCAAATCACCACTGTCGCCCGGCGGCGAGCGGCGGCGCTGTCGCGCCTGAGCAGCCCGTTCCCGAGACGCGAGACGCCAGCAGCGCGCTCGCCGCGACCGTTGCCTAAGCGCCCAGCGCGCCCGCGTCCGGCGTCTCGATGCTGGCTTTCTACGCGCCCGGTAGCGCTGTCTGCGTGCCCGTCCCCTGTCGCGCCCAGCAGCGCCTGCCAGCGTGAGATGGGGATGGCGATCTCGGCTCCTGGCAATGCGGCTTGCAATTGCGAAAGGCTAAACCTCTTGGTGAAACAAGGGCTGGCCGGCTAGAGGTTGACACACACCACAACACAACCATCGGTTAGGGCACAACCAAACGACAAGGGAAAGGATTTGGCTAGGATTAGAAATTACCTCATGGATCTCGGCTGCAAGCACCTTCGGCAAAGGAGAAGCATGAATTGATTGGGAGGGATGAAGAGATCTCAAACCAGGAACTCTCTATCGTGAAGGTGCGGCTACGGGAAGGAAAAAGAAACGATTTCTCCTTTTGATTTGTCGATTCCAACCCCTGGGCATCTCCCCTTCGAGTCCCAGCTCCAACGCATTTTCCTTTTTTTTTAAACTAAGCTCCACAACTCCAAAACAACCAAGGTTCGACCCTTGGCAAGAGCATTCTTATTTTCTCCTTAATAAACACTTAAGAAAAAGCTTCCCAAATCCACTCAGGTTCGAACCCTAGCAAAGACACGAATTCCACCTTTTATTCTTTTTTTTTTTCAAAACAAGCTTCCAAGCTTAGCTGGTCACATGTATAGACCCGACCCAAGAGGGGCTCTAAATGGGCCTTTACCCCAATGCATGCATTCAAAGTAAGGACATTATACAATTATGTTTTCGAATTCCAATTCAAAACAAAACATTCAAAACATTCAACTCAAAGTCAGACAATTTACTGAAACCTGTCCCTGTCTCCAAGCACCTGTTTCAAGACAAATACATTTCCAAAAGTTTACTCTGATCAGAGATTTATTAAAATCATTCAAAACCTTCTCAGATACAACAATGCTGGAATCCACAAAAACATTGAGAAAACATCCTAGGGCTCCATGCCCGACTACATGCATTCAGGGGAAATAAAAAGACAAGACTCATAATATAAATAGGTCAGAGATGACAGCAGGTTCCTATGATCACAGCTCCTCCTTCAGCCATCCTGTCTCGCACCTTGGTTACCTGTGGAAAACCACAAAATAAGGGTGATTAACGAATTACTCAGTAAGAATCCCCAACCGGGGTACAATACGATATACATGGTCATCTAGCAGAAAGGTATGCAAGCTATGAAAATAAACACAGAATAGAGCACATAGCTTAAGTCCACACTTGGACCTCGGATGCCAACTCAGGGTCTTAGTCCGGAATAAATCACCACACAAAACGCCCTATACGAGAAACAAGTCTCGGCCTCAGCCTGTCTACTATCGATATGAAAGGTGCACTAGCTCAAGATCCCGAGGAGCTCTCCGGTCGGCGCTGTAATGAGCGTAAGCGCGCACCGCGTGCTACTGCAGACTATGAGGGGTGTCGGGTCTAGTGGCAAGCTGCCCATGTTCAGTCACCATGCCTAACTAAATCTCTGGATCGGTGTCACTCACATAGGGGTGTGAGACCTGGACACGTGAACTATGTCAGCTTGAACCACCGCACCTGAGGCAAAGGAACCGGTCGTGGTAGGCTTACACAAGGAAGCCGTCCTTGCCCTATCAGGTGGCAATCAAGGGCTACGGCCGAACACGCTGAGGACGTGCCGACTGTCGGGGAGGAGGCAATGCCAAGTCATCATCCCGACCGTTGGGGCATTTAACAGTCTGCCACCCTCACCCAAGATTGCAGGGCCAGCCGTTAGGGTTAGCTAAACCCTAACGGGGATCAGGGACGAAGAACCGTCTCGTGCGTCCCTGTCGTGGATGCAAATTACGTTATGCATCCGGCCCGGATGATGCTACCTATCTGAACTCTACACTATAGCAACAACAACAAACAATCCAATACAATCCAATACGTGCTCAACAGATACAACGAACCTAGCATGATACTACGAAGCAAGAATGTATACACGAGCATGCGAGCAGAACAACCTAGCATGGACTAACATGATGAACAACATAGGAAATCATGCCAGTCGGGAATTCAGAACAGAGCACCTATCACTAAACATGCTGATAAACACAAACAAGCATACAAACAGCTTCACATAATATATCGCAGGGCCCACACAACTCCGGTAAGAAATCCTTACCTAGCCGGGAGGCAACTACACACAAAATTTTAAGCTGCGATCGATCCCGAGCTAGCTAACAAGAACCTAACAAACATAATAATAATCACAATCCATAGGCCTAAATATAATAAAATAAATAGGGCTAGGCTCGGGAGCAACTCACGCGGCACGACTGAAGCGCGGAAGGACATGTTTGCGACGACACTTGGCGCCATTTGTCAGGCGCTGATGGGCTGCGCGCGCGGCATGAATGACGGATCAGGCCGGACGCAGGGCACGGGCGCGGGCAAGCGGACGGGCGAGGCGCGCTGGCGCTGGGACGGGGCGTGGACGGGGCGCAGACGCGGAGCGGGCGCGAGCTCGGCTGGGTGGACTGGTGCGTGCGATGGGCCTGCTGTTGGGCGCCTGGGCGTCTTGGCGGCTGCGACGGCTTGCTGCTGGGCGCTTGGGCGTCTGGGCAGGGGCTGCACAACACCAACGCTCACCTCTTCTTCTCCATACCAGCAAGAATACACCAAACAAAGAAGAAGAAGAGGAAGAGAACTCTTACCCGGGATGACACACGATCAAAGGGCTGCTCGGGAGATGAAACTCGGCTTGGAGCTTGGGAGAGACATGCTTGGGCGGCCAAGGTGATTTTGGAGAAGAAAGACAAAAAACCCTATTTCTCTTCTTTTAATCAAATGCACCAAAATCCCGAAAACGCATAGCTAACCAAGATATGCTACGGAAAGAGTAACAAAAACTGCTCGAGGCTCAACCGGCAACGAAACCCAGCTGACCTCTGAGACGACCTGGGTTCGAAACCCACCAAACACACCTTTAACTCCTAATTTTTCTTTTGCATCTCACCATGCCCAAACACATCCACAAAGCATCAAAATCCTACTTAAGACCAACCAATAATTTTTAACAACTGCAAAAAGACATAAAACGGCCCCGACTACCACCCACCAAATTACCAAAATGCCCCTAGGGCAGACCTGGAAGACCGGGATGAAAACCTGGGCCGTTACAATATTCCCTCCTTTTTATGACTTTCGGCCTCGAAAGTCCTTAAGACTGAAACAGCACAGGATACTGCAACCTCATCCCGTCCTCCCCGCTCACGAGCGGCTTCCTCTGGAACTCTGACTCCTCCACTCAACCTTTACCAAACGAATCTCGCGATTACGCAACGTCTTCGTCTCAAAGACCAGAATACTTACAGGCTTCCCCTCGAAGCTCAAATCCTCAATCAGCTGCAAAGGCTCAAAGTCCACAATGAGCGATGGGTCTGGCACATACTGCCTCAACATCAGAACATGAAAACACTGTGCACAGCTGACATCAACAGAGGAAAAGCTAACCAATATGCAACTCTGCCAATCCTCCCAAGCATCTCAAATGATCCAACAAAACGGGGACTCCACTTCCCTCGCTTACCAAACCTCAACACACCTCACATCGGTGCAACCTTAAAAACATGCACTGTCCAACCTCAAACTCCAAAACTCGACGCCGTACATCGGCGTAACACTTCTGCCTGCTCTGGGCTAACAACATACGAGCTCTAAACTTTTGCACTGCACTGCTGGCCAACCGCAGCAACTCAGGACCCAAAACAAATCTGACTACCACCAACCTTTTCCAAGAACACTGGAATTCTGCAACACTTACAATACAACTCCTCAACGGAACTATATGAACTAACAGCTGGGAACTGCTACCCAAGGCAAACTCATAAAACCAACACGGGTCTCCCGCTGCCTAACCACGGAAACACCAACTCACAACAAGTTCGACGAAGCAATCTTGGACCTTCTTGGCTACGCTGTGCTTGAACAATACATTAACGCTGGCGGCATTGGGAAAAGAGACAAAACCTGAGCCGAAGGGAATCGATCGGCCATCCTCTTTTTTCTTTCCTTTGCACGAATAGGGATTGAGGGAGAAGGCATTAGAAAGCTGTCCGTCTATTTGCGTTGTGGTACTTTCAGAATAGAATATGCTGCTATACTTTGCCTGGCATCTTACTATAAGAAAGATTCCTAGTTTCATAGGTAGGACGAGATAAAAGAGGTTTAAGGCTGTTAGCTGCTTATCCGTTGTTATCGGGCTTACCCCGGGCTCACTCCTCCCAAAAGACCATCGGTCAGAGGGTGAAAACACTACAGAACTGCACTCGACTCATAAGCCTCTTAACAACGCTCTCCAGAACCACAACTCATCAACGCACTGCCTAGAAAAACCTTTGTTGCCACACCCTGGTGCCAACAACTCCAGCCTGAAACTGACATGCCTCTACTCCGAAGAAATGGCCTCTGCACACGAAACGAGGTGCGAGCTCTAGCTACTGAAACCAATCCTCCAAAAATCTTAACTCACACAACAACCTCGACTACCTGACAGCTCCCACACGGAACCTACAACCCAACAACTTGAGTGCTACGAACTCGGTAGCCCAAACAACTACAAACTGCATAGCTATGCCAATCCAGTCAACTCTAGCCCGACTCAAATCACTGGCTGGACAAGTCAGCCTACCAACAACCGGGCCCAGAGGGCTCCCTCCACCAAACTTACCTCCATGCAAGCAACGGAACGAAGCTTGCCTCAAATATGAAACACATCTCACAAGTCCAAACGATAACACATACAGGCTTAACCCTCTAGCTTAGGCTTATTGCACCTTCCCACCGAAACTTCATAAACGGAACTCCACTACTCGGTTAACACCCACTACCAAGAACCAGATTACCAATAATGGCTGGCAGAGCACAAGCTACACTAACCAGCAAGGATCCCTCAAAAGGTCAAGACCCTAATCCAACCACAATGGTGCAACCTAGTCCACAACTGATACAAGGGGTTCTTCAACTACAAAGGTGCAACGACTTCCATGCCAACACATAAAAACCTTAACCAACTAAGCCAAACACTCATAGGAGGCAGAACAACCCTTACTGCAACTTCTAGAACACCACTCACGAGTCTGCCTAACTTGTAACGGCCCCGTTTTCCTTCCCGGTTAATAACAAAATTAATTGGAAAATTAATTTAATCTTTTGGGATTTGAGCCTTGCCCTAAATGGTGAATGTGGAGTTTTAAGAAAAGAGTCTTAATTAAAAAGAAAAAAAAAAGAGAAAAGAATTTCTTTGGCCGGGACCCGTAAGAGAAAAGCCTTGGGAAAGGAATTTAGGTCTCCTAACCTATTTAAAAATAAGGAAAAGAAGGAAAATCAAGAAACTCCTAATTTTTCCCCTCTTAGCCGCATTCTCTCTCTCTCTCTCTCTCTCTCTCTCTCCTAAAACCCTAGCCGAGCGACCTAGCCACACCATCGAGCCACCCCCGAGCCACCCACCCTAGCCGCGCACGCACCCACCCCGCCGCACTGACCTACCCGCCACGACCGCGACCGCACTGACCACGCCCGCCCGGCCCGCGCCGCCCGGCCACTGCGCTGCCGACCGAAGCCCCCACCGTCGCACCCCCATCGCCGCCGACGTCACCGTAGCGCCCAAAGACCGCCCGGCGTCGCTCGTGGTCGCACAATGCCGCAACGCAGGACCAGCGCGCCCGCCGCAGCTGCCCGCCGCTCTCAGCGCGACCCGCCGCGGCGCGCCAACTCCAGCCGCGACCCTCGCGCGCGCGCCAACCCAATGAGCTGCTCGCTCGCTCGCGTTGCCTTGCAGCCACACACACCACGCCTGCCTGCCTGCCCGCCCGACGTGTGCACGCGCCCAGCGCCAGCGCCCAGCGCCCAGCGCCCAGCCCGCACCACGCAGCGCGCCGCCAAGCCACCCTCCTTGCTGCCGGGCCCGTGTCTTCTCGGTGGTAATTCCCGAACCAATCCCTTTGTGTTTTCTAAGCTTAGTCTGCTGTATGTATTTACTTAGGATGCTTTATTTATGCCTAGGTTGCTCGAGTTCGTATTAAGCTCGAGGGTCTTTTTGGTTGTGATAGCTATTCTCCACTTGTTTCCGTGTAAGGACTTCCTACCGTGGTTGTGTGGACCACTGCTATGCTTTCTTAATTGTGCCTTGTATGCTTGTTTACCTTTATGAGCATGTTAGCGGATAGGATAGCTAGTGATTGAATTCTTGCTAGCATGTTTTGCATTTTTGTTCATGTTAGTGCCATGCTAGGTTTGTTCTTCCAAAGATGCTTGAGATTCTGCTTTAAGCTCGTAGTATCATGCTAGGCTATGTATGATGATGTCTTTGTGGATGTTAGCCAGAATCACGTGCTTGGTAGTCTAAGCTAGTATGATAGGGTTTGTCTTCATCTAGAGGCCGAGAGCGGACATAACGTACCTTGTCCCCACCGGTCGGGAGTAGAGCGAAGCATAACGTACCTTGCTTCCCCAGCAAACGGTGAGGATTAGCTACCTCATTGGCATAAGCCTAGTTTGTAGCCCGCTAGAGCGGAACCACCAGCGGTGCAAGCCTACCTTGGCCGGTTCTTAGCTTCAGGTCGGTGGTACAGTACCGCACGATGAGTGCCGAGGGCCTCGCACTCTCGTGATCGGTGACACCGTTTCCGAGTCTTAGGCATGCGTACTGGCCCGCGTGGTTTGCCCTTAGGCCCCGCATTTACGCCGGTTGCGAGAAGAGCATGCGGTGTGCGCGCGCACGCTAGTTAGCCTGTTCGGAGAGAGCTCCCGGGCTAATGTTCGTGAGTACACCAGTTCCTTCTTGTTTAGAGCCGGACTTGGGTACTCTCCGATAGTCCAGATTATAGCGAGGTAAAGAGACCCTTGAGGACACCCATTGGGATTGACTTTAGAGTTAATCAATTGGTCGAGGGAAAAAGACCCTCGAGGGTGTCGGACATCTTGGGATCGGTTTTTGAGTGATCAATTGGCCAAGGGAGAAAGACCCTTGGAGATGTCCCGGATTGGTTTGAGAGCCAATCATTAGGCCTAAGTAGGAGACTTCCGTGGATTCCGTTTTGCCTTGTGAGCTCATTGAGCTAAGATCCGTGTTGATATTTGTGGCATGTGTACTAGGTCGCTAGATGATAGATTGCATCGTATCGTACTCGGTCGGGGTTCTTCTGCGAGTATGTTTATACTCACCCTTATCGTGGTTTCTTCCACGGGTAACTTGGGACAAAGACAGAGGTGGCTAGCGGAGAGAGCTGGGAGATCATGGATCTTCTGCTGACACTCTGTCGTGTCTTATTTTACTTATTTTGGATTTCAGCATGTAGTTGGACTTAGATCCGTAGGGAAAACTATGATTTGAACTTTTATGTTTTTAAGGAAAGTACTTGATCGATCCAACTGTTTTTAATTTGAATGGTTCGTTTTGCCTAATGAATGTTTACTTTGTTTTGATTGTTTTCCCGCTCATGTGTTTGAAAAGTTTTTAATCCGACCACATTTGGGTCCTTTTATGTTTTAAATTTGCATGCTCGGTAAAGACCTAGATTTAGTTCCATTTTCGGGTTGGGTCTTTACAGTTGGTATCGAGCACGAGTCATAGATTCTGTAGACTAACTTTGTTTGTAGGTTGTGTTCCCATGATCTCCAAAGCCTCCAAGGCCGCCGAGTTTGTCTAAGTTCAATAAGCTAAGGGTTTGTTTATGATACTATATGCGAGACACATGTGTTATCTTTGTTGACAGAGAAAAGTCCGAGCGTGGACTAACCCGTTGTGGTTTCCGTGTAGATCGCCAAGATGCTCGGTTACGTAGTGGAGCAGTCCGTCTGGAATCGCAAATAGAGATCTTTGCAGAGCCAGCAGCCCGTGTATATCGAGCTCGTAGGCGCCCGTGGCACCAGAGGTTAACTTGCCCGAGAGAAGGGGCGGAGGCTGCTATGCCTCAAGGTGCAGCTCGAGGAGGAGATATTTACGCTATGAGAGACATGATGATGGGCCTAATGGCCGAGCGGAGAGCGAGACTCGGCGCAGCTAGCGGCGCAGAGAGAGAGGAGTCTAGGGCACGAGATAGCCCGATTGACCACAGCTCATGCAAAGCGAGCACCCCAGCAGACTCCAGTAGCCCTCTGTAGCTCCGGTAGCTCAACCGGAGGGGCAGGTCATCGGAGACCATCGGACTCACTTGATAGTGCAGAGAGGAGTCTGCTGAGTTTGGCAAGTGGTTGAAAGATTTCACCAAGTGGAAGCCAAGAGAATTTGACGCTTGAGAGAACCCACTTGTGGCGATCAGGTGGTTGGCAAGAATGGTGTACATCTTTAGAGTTATGGGATGCCCAGATGTACAGAGGCCGAGATGTGCGGCCCATGTTCTCTCGACACACCGAGTGGTGGTGGGAGTCCACAGATAGAGCTAGACCACCGGGTCTTCTCCACCACACAGGAGTTCTTTAGAACGAAGTTGAGCTAAGTATGTTAATGACGAGGCTCGGCAGGGAGATGGCAGAGGCCTTCTCAAATCAAACAGGGATCGAGATAGTATTGCGCCTATGAGAAGAAGTTCTCTGAGTATAGCTATTTCGCACCGGAGCTCATTGCCACCGAGGAGCTCAAGACTAAGAAGTTCATTTGTGGGCTGAGGAAGGAGGTTGCTCGGGATGTTCGAGCACTCGCGCTCACGAGAGTTATGATCGAGCGATGGAGTTGGCCACGATTTATAACCCGAAGTATCCGCCAAATGCGAGATCTGTTGCGCCACTTCGGTCGATTCGGCTTGCCCAGCAGCATACTCGGGCGAGAAGAGGAAGTGCAGGACTTCTAGTGGTTTCCGCTCAATCGTCAAGAACTCGCGGCGGGGGCGATCCAGTGGTCGAGATCGGCGCCGACCTCGGTAGAGCCTGTGATCGCCAGCGAGGCGGGACCAGCGGCAGCTCATTGCAACAAGTGCGGAAAGGCACATTATGGTACTGTGTGGAGCATCGCCCGTGCTTGCTTGCTCTGATGATGTGGCAAGGAGGGGCACTTGGCCGATTCTCTGCACTCGAGATTTAGCAAGCGGCCGGGACGGCCCAACAAAGGCGGGGTGTTTGCCACACTACCCGCCGGGAGGCGGAGCGTCGATGATGCATGCGATTGTACTGCTTGTCTTACTGACACTATGCATTTGTATTGTTTGATTCGGGTTCGACCCATTCCTTTGTTTCGATGCATTCGTTAGACAAGCTTGTGTGGAGCTCGAACCTCTAGGGTTTGAGTCGTGTGTTGCCACTCCTTCCGGTGTGAGTATGTTAGCTAGCGATGAGAGTTAAGCATGGCGGATACGGATATCGATGAGATTTTAGAGGCTACCCTCATAGTGCTTTGTCTATGAGCGGTTTCGATGTGATCATTGGCATGGATTGGTTGGCGAGAACCATGCATTGATAGATCGCCACCGGAAAGAAGTGGTGTTTAGGCCGCCTCGAGGCCGAGCTTCAAGTTTCGCGTGTCCAGGGGAGGAACTTGCCCGCCTTTGATCTCTCATGCAAAAAGCCCATAGATTGTTGGCTCGAGGAGCTTGGGGCTTCTTGGCAAAGTCGCGAGAGATAGTAGTACTTTGCGCGTTGATCTGCTGACATGGTCCTCGTGGTGCACGAGTTTGCGATGTTTTCCACAAGAGTTGCTGGTTTTACCCCGAAGCGGGAGTTGGACTTCACCATTGAGCCGGCCGTGGACTCTTCCCATTTCCAAAGCCCCGTGTCGTATGGCGCCGGTGAGTTGAGAGAACTCAAAGTGCGATTTGCAAGAGATCTTTGGATCGAGGTTTCATCCGTCCGAGTGTGTCCCCGTGGGGAGCACATCTGTTTGTTAAGAAGAAGGATGGATCCATGCGCTTGTGTATAGACTATAGAGAATCAATAAAGTCACGGTGAAGAATAAGTATCCCCTGCCCGCGTATAGATGATCTGTTTGATCACCTTGAGAGCCTCGATGTTTTCTAAGATTGATTTGAGGTCGGGTACCATCACCGAGGATTCGAGATGCGGATATCCCGAAGACCGCGTTCGGATCGAGGTATGGTCATTATGAGTTCGTGGTCATGTCTTTCGGACTCACGAACGCCCCGCAGCGTTTATGGACATGATGGACAGAGTGTTCAAGGCATTCTTGGATAACTTCGTTATCGTATTCATAGACGACATTTTGATTTATTCCAGGACAAAGGAGGACCATGCTTCGCATTTGAGGCAAGTTTTGACAAAGATTGCGTGAGAACCGCTTGTTCGCAAAGTTCTCTAAGTGTGAATTTTGGCTAGAGAGAGTAGCCTTCCTTGGACATATCGTGTCGTGAGATGGTATAGCGGTGGACCCCGCAAAGATAGAGGCGATTAGCTCATGGGCGGGCCCGACGACGGTCGCGAGATCTGCAGACTTTTTGGGTCCGGCAGTTATTACCTGTTTCGTGAAAGACTTTTCCGCTAAGGCGGCACCTAACCCGTCGACCAAGAAGGGTGTTGACTTTATTTGGGATGCTAGATGTGAGAAAGTTTTGCCCAAATTTAAGCTCGGCTTTGACGACAAAGCACTGTGTTGGCGATTCGGAAGGAACAGGAGGTTTCGTAGTTTATAGTGATGCTTCCAAATATGGTTTAGGTTGTGTGTTGATGCAAAGACGGGAAGGTGATAGCTTATGCTTCCCAAGGTTGAAGCCTTATGAGAAGAACTATCCAACTCATGATATGGAGTTGGCTGCAGATTGTTTTTGCTCTAAAGATTTGGAGGCACTACTTATATGGTGAGAGGATTGATTGTTCACAGATCACGAGCCTCAAATACTTCTTCACTCGAAGGAGTTGAACATGAGGCGGAGGAGGTGGCTCGAGTTAGTAAAGGACTCACGATTGTGAGATTTTGTATCATCCCGGAAAAGCCAATGTTGTGGCTGATGCGCTGAGTAGAAAGACGTCGCATTCAAAGAGCCTTTCTTTGAGCTCCCAAGTTGAATTGCGGAAAGAGTTTGAGCGAACCCAGTATTGCGATCTTGTTGGGAGAGGTTACCGCCCGGTAGCCCAACTATCGGTTCAGCCGTCGCTTAAGCGAGAGGATCATCGACGATCGGTAGAGTGATCCCAAGTTGAGGAGATTGCTCGAGAGGGTTAAGGCCGATGGCGATTTCGACTTTGTTGTGGCACCGACGAAGGCTTGAGGTACCGAGAAGTCGATTGTGCGTCGGATGACGCAGAGGTTCGAGCGAGTTGCTCGCCGAGACACATAGTTCCCCATTCACTTGGCACCCGGGAGGTACCAAGATGTACCAGATCTCAGCGCACGCGTTACGGTGGATGGGCATGAAGCGAGATATAGCGGAGTTTGTTAGCGGTGTCTCACTTGTCAACAAGTGAAGGCCCCGATAGAAACCCTGCGGGTTTATTGCACGCGTAGTTAAGTGTTCCACAGTGGAAGTGGGATGAGATTTCGATGGATTTTATCTCTCTGTTGCCGAGAGACACCGAGAGGGTTCACTCGGATCTGGGTAGTAGTGGACCGGTGACCAAGAGTGCACACTTTATTCCCGGGAAGATTAGTTATACCGTGGAACAAAGTGGGCGCGATTGTTCCTTGAGCAGATTATGCGGTACCACGGGGTACCCGCAAAGATAGTATCGGATCGGGATTCTCGGTTCACATCTCGCTTACGAGAGCGCTCCGAATGGTCCGGGAACTGAGTGCGATTCAAGATCGCCTTCCACCCTCAAACCGATGGTCGATGAGAGGGTGAATCGATCTGGAAGACATGTTGAGAGCACATGTCTTGGACTTCCCGAGCGATTGGGACCAATGACACATTTGATGGAGTTCGCTTACAACAACAAAGGCTATCGAGCGACTATTCGAGATGGCCCCATTCGAGGCCTTTGTATGGTAGCGCGCTGCAGATCCCCGCGTTCGGGAGGAGGAGGTTGGGGATAGGCGGGTTACGGGGACCCGAGTTACTTGAGATGACGACGCAGCGGTCTGCGAAGATAAGGGCTCGCATGTTGACAAAGCACAAAGTAGGCGAGAAAAGTTACGCCCGATGTGAGGCGTAGAGACTTGGAGTTTGAGGTGGGTCATCATGTTTTCCTGAAAGTAGCACCTATGCGTGGGGTGTTAAGGTTTGGAAAGCGAGGCAAGCCGAGCCCCGTGTTTGTAGGGCCTTTTGAGATCCTTGAGCGGATCGGAGCGGTGGCCTATCGGTTAGCTTTACCCCGTCTTTGTCGGTGGTGCATAATGTTTCCACGTTTCGATGTTGAGAAAGTGCGTGGCGAGATCCTTCGCATGTGCTAGAGCATGAGCCCCTAGAGTTGAGTAAAGATTTATCCTTCGAGGAGAAGCCCGTGCAAATTTTGGCTTATGAGCGCAAGGTATTGCGCAACCGAGAGATAAGTTTAGTAAAGGTTCTTTGGAGGCATCGGAGGCGGAGAGGAAGCGACGTGGGAGCTAGAGGATGAGATGAGGACTCATTACCCTGAGTTGTTCCAGTCTTAGGACTTTCGGGGACGAAAGTCTTTTAAGGGGGAGTATTGTAACGGCCCCGTTTTCCTTCCCTGATTAATAACAAAATTAATTGGAAAATTAATTTAATCTTTTGGGATTTGAGCCTTGCCTAAATGGTGAATGTGGAGTTTTAAGAAAAGAGTCTTAATTAAAAAGAAAAAAAAAAAGAAAAGAATTTCTTTGGCCGGACCCGTAAGAGAAAAGCCTTGGGAAAGGAATTTAGGTCTCCTAACCTATTTAAAAATAAGGAAAAGAAGGAAAATCAAGAAACTCCTAATTTTTCCCTCTTAGCCGCATTCTCTCTCTCTCTCTCTCTCTCTCTCTCTCTCTCTCTCCTAAAACCCTAGCCGAGCACCCTAGCCACACCATCGAGCCACCCCGAGCCACCCACCCTAGCGTGCGCACCACCCACCGCCGCCTGCCCCCCCAAGACAAACCTGACCGCCGCACTGCGACCACGCCGCCCCGGCCGCTTCCGCCCGGCCATCGCGCGCTGCCGACCGGAAGCCCCACCGTCGCACCCCATCGCCGCTGGCGTCGTCGCGTAGCCGCCCGGCACCGCCCGGCGTCGCTCGTGGTCGCGCAGTGGCCGCAACGCAGCCGCGCGCGCGCCACGCCGCGCCCGCCGCTCCACGCGACCCCCGCGCGCGCCAACTCCAGCGCGACCCCTCGCGCAAACGCCAACCCCGAGCCAGCTGCTCGCTCGTCGCGTCGCCTTGCACACACACCGCGCCGCCTTGCCACCTGCCAGCGTCACGCCGACGTGTGCGCCGCGCGCCAGCGCCCAGCGCCCGCCCGCCCGCACCCACTGCACCAGCGCCCTAGCCACCCTCCTCCTTGCTGCCGAGGCCCGTGTCTTCTCGGTGGTAATTCCCGAACCAATCCCTTTGTGTTTTCTAAGCTTCAGCTCTTTGTATGTATTTACTTAGGATGCTTTATTTATGCCTAGGTTGCTCGAGTTCGTATTAAGCTCGAGGGTCTTTTTGGTTGTGATAGCTATTCTCCACTTGTTTCCGTGTAAGGACTTCCTACCGTGGTTGTGTGGACCACTGCTATGCTTTCTTAATTGTGCCTTGTATGCTTGTTTACCTTTATGAGCATGTTAGCGGATAGGATAGCTAGTGATTGAATTCTTGCTAGCATGTTTTGCATTTTTGTTCATGTTAGTGCCATGCTAGGTTTGTTCTTCCAAAGATGCTTGAGATTCTGCTTTAAGCTCGTAGTATCATGCTAGGCTATGTATGACAGATGTCTTTGTGGATGTTAGCCAGAATCACGTGCTTGGTAGTCTAAGCTAGTATGATAGGGTTTGTCTTCATCTAGAGGCCGAGAGCGGACATAACGTACCTTGTCCCCACCGGGTCGGGAGTAGAGCGAAAGCATAACGTACCTTGCTTCCCCGGCGGTGAGGATTAGCTACCTCATTGGCATAAGCCTGGTTTGTAGCTGCTAGAGCGGAACCACGCCAACGGTGCAAGCCTACCTTGGCGGTTCTTAGCTTCGTGTCGGTGGTACAGTTTTGCATGCATGAGTCTTGAGGCCTCGCACTCATCGTGATCGGTGACACCGTTTCCGAGTCTTAGGCATGCGTGCACAGCCCGCGTAGTTTGCCCTTAGGCCCCGCATTTACGCCGGTTGCGAGAAGAGCATGCGGTGTGCGCGCGCACGCCGCGTTAGTAGCCGGTTCGGAGAGCTCCCGGGCTAATGTTCGTGAGTACACCAGCCTTCCTTCTTGTTTAGAGCCGGACTTGGGTACTCTCCGATAGTCCGTTATTTATAGCGAGGGTAAGAGACCCTTGAGGACACCCATTGGGATTGACTTTAGAGTTAATCAATTGGTCGAGGGAAAAAGACCCTCGAGGGTGTCGGACATCTTGGGATCGGTTTTTGAGCTGATCAATTGGCCAAGGGAGAAAGACCCTTGGAGATGTCCCGGGATTGGTTTGAGAGCCAATCATTAGGCCGGAAGTAGGAGACTTCCGTGGATTCCGGATTTGCCTTGTGAGCTCATTGAGCTAAGATCCGTGTTGATATTTGTGGCATGTGTACTAGGCTGCTAGATGATAGATTGCATCGTATCGTACCCTGGTCGGGGTTCTTCTTGAGTATGTTTATACTCACCCTTATCGTGGTTTCTTCCACGTGTAACTTGGGACAAGACCGCAGGTGGCTAGCGGAGAGAGCTGGGAGATCATGGATCTTTGCTTGACACTCTGTGTGTCTTATTTTCTTGCTTTGGATTTCAGCATGTAGTTGGACTTAGATCCGTAGGGAAAACTATGATTTGAACTTTTTATGTTTTTAAGGAAAGTACTGATCAGTCACTGTTTTAATTTGAATGGTTCGTTTTTGCCTAATGAATGTTTACTTTGTTTTGATTGTTTTCCCGCTCATGTGTTTGAAAAGTTTTTAATCCGACCCTGACTGGGTCCTTTTATGTTTTAAATTTGCATGCTCAGTAAAGACCTAGATTTAGTTCCATTTTCGGGTTGGGTCTTTACATAACTGGACAAACAACTACTTCCAAGCAACCAACAAACTTTCACCCCATAGCTAGCACCACTACCACCAACTCCAAGACCAATAAATAACCTGACAACTCCAAAAGGAGAACCAGTTCCTTACAAGCGGACAACCGAAGGACAGAGAGCTCCACACACGCTCGCTGTCTTGCTCAGCAAAAGCAACAACACCTAAGTCTCATGGGGGCAACAATAACGAGGGTCCACCACAGACTGAACCTCCAACCACACACTAGCCAAGACACACCTCCAAACACCGAAGGGGCAACTCTCAACATCCTGGAAACAGGAAAACTACCAACAGGGCACGAACCACTCTCCCCACGAGCAAAACTAACTTCTAGCAACTCAAAACCACACCTTGGTCAACACCAAGCACCAACTTGCCACCACACCGGAACCAATCTGGACTCTACTCCAAACAAACTCCAACTTGTTAGCCTACCAAATCTGCCAGCAATTCACCCGAGGTCTACAACCTACACGACTCCGGCTTGCCAACCGAAACTCACTACCTGGGTCTGACTGAGCTCTCGTGAGGCTCTCCACAACTAGGGTTCTTCGGCTACCCTTGACACACACTGTCGTCTAACGGTCGAACAACCAACTGCCTGAACAAACAACTCCTTTTTCCAGCATCACAACCATGCTGGCTTGCTCCGAACCTCTAAACCCAAAAGACCAGAACGCTTAAGAATGTGTCATCATCCTACTCAAAGCATCAGCCACATCGTAACGCTTCAGAATGTGTCATCCTCCTACTCAAAGCATCAGCCACATCGTAGCTTCCACCCAGGGTAAGGATTCTGAGCAACACCCTTAGCAACTACGGTCAGGAACTATGCGGCTTCACTACAACCACCATTTGTTCAGTACCATCTGAACTCCAACCATGAACACAAGAGGTTCCACCAACCAAGCTTAGGTTCAACCTAACAAAACTTGCCTAAGCAACAACCCGACTACGAGCACGGTATCCTTACAACAACAACTAAAGCCTTTCATCATCCACCTGGAATCCAACTTCTCCAAGAACTGGGCATCAGTTCTCCAATGCAAACCCTACATGGTTCCGAAACTCTCGCCACCAGAACGAACTACCCAAAACACACTTGTGTGCACAACTCTCAACCTTCCTTCAGAGATCAAAGACTAACAGGTGCTTTCCAAAGGCAACACTAGCTTCTGGCAGAGATACAATCAACCAAAGAAACACCAAAAGTTCCATCTCCACACGATACTCGAAGCTGCGGCAACTTTGCTCTACTAAAGCATAACAATGCCAAACTGAACTTACTTTATACCAAGGTCTCAACCAAGATGCTTACACATAAGGCGTCCAACTCCTCTCATAAAGCATCATACTCAACTCATAAGCATCCAACTCATGGCCCCTCTACTGGACCAAACTCGCATCTACGATGCTCAACTCTCCTCATATTTAGGCACTCGAAGGTGGTTAACCGCACTACCAACCACAAAGATCTCTTGGCCTTAACACTAGCATGAGGCTCACGCGCACTAACACTTACCAACCGCCAACCTGCTGACTTACTCAACCCCCAGTAACACTGGGAAGAGGCTCTGGCTCCTCACAAACATCCTTTCGCTTGTAGTCCTTCGACTACCACTGAACTAGCCCTCTTGCACGACCTAAACAGGTTCAACTGCCATAAACGGATCCAAAGGCTAAAGGAGTGCGCTGAACTCCGGACGGCATAGAACCATCTGCTATACCCATGCCAAACTCAGGCCTGAACCAGACTTAGTGCCAAAGCGGCACACCAACCAATGCACCTCAAGTGCCTCTACTAACAAATCCACATCTTACTACAAATGGGGCCCGCAAGGTCACAACCTCAAGTGAAAAAAACTATGGCTAGGCATACAAGGGCTCAAAACTCAAACAACCCTGCCTATGGCATCTCATCTAACTGAAGTCTCACGGCCTACTCTTGCATCTCCACATGATGCTCAACAAAACTCTGGCCGGATCTCTCAACTTGCAGCAGCTAGCTTTACTCTAGGAGTGCTCAACTCTACTAGACAACTGGGAAACCACCAACGGATCACGTCCGATGGGTACACTGCTCGATGCACCCTTAACCACAGGGTTCCGACTAACTGGCTGCAAAACAACAACACTTTACTAGAGAACAAAGATGTCTCAGCAACCTCCTCGAAGGCTACCAACTCTGCAGCTACTCACTGGGCAATCGAACAATCTGCTAAGGTTCCAGATCCACTGTAACGGCCCAGGTTTTCATCCCGGTCTTCCAGGTATGCCCTAGGGGTATTTTGTAATTTGGTCGGGCCGTCAGGGCCGTTTATGTCTTTTTCCAGTTGCTAAAATTATTGGATGAATTTATGTAGGTTTTTGAGGTTTTGTGGATGGGTTTGAGCATGGATAGATGCAAAAGTAAAAATAAAGGAAAATTGTGTTGCAGCTGGGATTCGAACCCAGGTCTCCGGGAAAGCCTGTGGGGATGCGTGCTAGTTGAGCTATGGAGAGCACTTGTTGCTCTTTCTGCGTTATATTATGGTTAGCCTTGGATCTTGGAGTTTTGGTGCATTTGGTTAAATGAAAAAGAAATTAGGTTTTTTGTCCTTCTTCTCCAACACACCCCCTTTTGCCGTCCAAGCTTGCCTCTTAGCTCTCCAATCCGATTGTTCATCCCCTTTGCAGCTCCGTTGCTCGATCATCAATCCGGGTAGGTATCGATCGTCTTTTCTTCTTCTCCTCCTCCAATTGGTGTGCTGTTTGGCCGGGTAAATAGTGTGTGTGTGTTGTGTTAGGTTGCAGCCAGCCGAGAGCAGCCCCCAAGCCTGCAGCCTCACCATCGCAGCTCCCCAGCCGGCCAGACCACGCTCAGGTCGCCGTAGCAGCCTGCCCAGATCGCCAGCTCCATCGTCCCTGTCGTGCGCAGCAGCAGACGCCCAGATAGCCAGCCATCGTCCCTGTCGTGCGCAGCAGCAGACGCACAGATCGCCAGCCCCGCCGCTCCACGCCACGCGCGCAGCGCAGCGCCGAGCCGCCCGACGCCCGGCCACGCCGCCGCGCCATCGCACTCCCAGCGCCCGCGCGTCCGTTGCAGCTGCTGCTCGTCCGCGTCCGCGTCGCACGCTCAGCGCCTCCGTGTGTCGCGCGCAGCGCGCCCAGCGCTGCGTCTGCAGCGCCTGCGCAGCCGCCGCCATCGCCGCTTTGCCAGTAGCGCAGCCCCAACCGCTCCATCCCGCCAGCAGCGCCCAGCCTCGTGTCGTCGTGCCGTGTGAGTGCCCCAAGTCGAGCCTTCTTGTTTTATTATATTTTAGGCCTATGGTTGTGATTATTGCTATGTTTGTTAGGTTCTCGATAGCTAGCTCGGGAGTGATCGCAGCTTAGGTTTTTGTGTGTAGAAGCCTGTAACGGCCCAGGTTTTCATCCCGTTCTTCCAGGTATGCCCAAGGGGTATTTTGGTAATTTGGTCGGGCCGTCAGGGCCGTTTATGTCTTTTCTAGTTGCTAAAAATATTGGATGAATTTATGTAGGTTTGTGAGGCTTTGTGGAAGGGTTGAGCAAGGTTTGATGCAAAAGTAAAAATAAAGGAATTTATGTTGCAGCTGGGTTTTGAACCCGGGTCTCCAGGAAAGCTTGTGGGGATGCATGCCAGTTGAGCTATTGAGAGCTCTTGTTGCTCTTTCCGTGTCATTTTATGGTTAGCCTTGGATTTTGGGGTTTTGGTGCATTTGGTTAAATGGAAAAGAAAAGCTAGGTTTTGTTCTTCTTCTCCAACACATCCTCCTAGCCGTCCAAGCTTGTTTCCCCAACTTTCTCTAGCCGAATTTCATCCCCTTGCTTTGCTCGTAGTTCGATCATCATTCCGGTAGGTATTCATCTTCTTCATCTCCTCGATAGGTTGTTTTGCCGGCCGAAGGTAAGAGGAGGTGCCCGTGTGTGTGTGTGTTGTTGCAGAGTGCCAGCGCCGATCGCCCACCACACCACCGCCGACGCCCGAGCGGCTCGCCCGTGTCGCACTGATGAGCCCGCTCGCGTGCAGCCAGCCATCCAGATCCGCTGAGCAAAGACGCCCGAGATCTCACGACTGAGCCTGCCGCGCGCCAAAGCCCGTCTAGATCCGCCCGGCAAAGACGCCCGAAAACGCGCGGCCACCACATGCCGCCGTGACACCAAAGAACCGCCAGATCCGTCCCATCGCGCGCACGGCCGCGGCGTGAGCAGATCGCCCGTGTCGCGCGCGCGCTTCGCGCTTAGCGCCAGCGCTTTCGCTTCTGAGCCGCTCGCCGCGCGACGCCCGAGACGCTTCGCTCGTGCCCGGCCCGCTCGCCCAGCGCCGCCGCCCGTCTGCGTGCCTGCGCCGTGTTTGCGCGCGCCAGCGCCGCGCGCTTTGCCACGCCCGCAGCCAGCCCGCACGCACTTTGCCAAAGAAGCTTTTCACTCGTGTCGTCGTGCCCGTGTGAGTGCCCCGAGCCGAGCCTCGCTTGTTTTATTATATTTTTAGGGCTATGATTGTGATTTCTATTGTGTTTGTTAGGTTCTCGTTAGCTAGCTCGGGATCAATCGCGGCTTAGGATTTTGTGTGTAGTTGCCTCCCACCTGTAAGGATTTCTTCACCGGAGTTGTGTGGACCTGCGATGTTCTTTGTGATTGTTGTTTGTATGTTTGTTTGTGATTATCAACATGTTTAGTTTAGGTGCTCTGTTCAATTCCGACCGCATGACTTCGTATGTTGTTCTCTCATGTTAGTCCATGCTAGGTTGTTCCTTCGCATGCTCGTATCTGCTTCTTGCTCGTAGTATCATGCTAGGTTCGTTGTATTATTTTTTAGCACGTATGGGATTGTATTGGATTGTTTGTTGATTGTTAAGGCGAGTTAGAATTCGAGTAGATAGCATCATCCGGGCACGATGCATAAAGTATCTTGCATCCATGGCAAGGACGTTCGAGACGCTTCTCCGTCCTTGGACCTGTGAGAGGGATTAGCTATCCCAACCGGTAGGCCTCCGCAATCTTGGGTGAGGGTGGCGGATCGTTAAATGCCCCAACGGTCGGGATGATGACTTGGCATTGCCTCGCCCCCGGCAGATCGGCACGTCCTCGCCGTGTTTGGCGGTAGCCCTTGATTGCCACTGTTAAGGTAAGGGCGGCTTCACGGTGTAAGCTTACCACGACCCGTTCCTTAGCCTCGGTGTGGTGGTACAGGTGACATAGTTCACGTGTCCGTGTCTCACACCCCTATGTCGGTGACACCGATCCGAGAGATTTAGTTAGGCGTGGTATCTAGATATGGGCGACTTGCCACTAGACCCGGCACCCCCCATAGTCTGTAGAAGCACGCGGTGCATGCTTACGCTCATTACAGCGCCGACCGGAGAGCTCCTTGGGATCTTGAGCTAGTGCACCTTCCGTTCGACAGTAGACAGGCTGAGGCCGGGACTTGTTTCTCGTATAGGGCGATTTGTGTGGTTATGGTAGTTAATTCCAGACTAAGACCCTGAGTTGGCATCCGAGGTCCAAGTGTGAACTTAAGCTATGTGCTCTATTCTGTGTTTATATTGATAGCTTGCATACACTCATCTAGATGACCATGTACATCGTATTGTACCCCGGTTGGGGATTCTTACTGAGTAATTCGTTACTCACCCTTATTTTGTGGTTTTCCACAGGTAACCAAGGTGCGAGACAGGATGGTGAAGGAGGAGCTGTGATCATGGGAACTCCTTTGTCATCTCTCGACTTTTTATTTCTATGACTCTTGTCTTTTATGTTCCCACTGAATGCATGTAGCGGGACACGAGCCCTAGGATGTTTTTCTGAATGTTTTTATGGATTCCACTTTGTTGTATTTTGAGGATTTTTCAAATGTTTTAATAAATCTCTGATCGTAGTATGCGTTTAGAAATGTATTTGCCTTGAAACAGGTGCTGGAAATAGGGACCAGTTTCAAGGAATCCAGTTGATTTCTGATTGAATCTCTTTTGTTTTGTTTTAATTGGGAATCCAAAAATTTAATTGCATATTGTCCTTTACTTTGAATGCATGCATTGGGGTAAAGGCCTATTTAGAGCCCTTTTTGGGTCGGGTCTTTACAAACCTCCCGACCAAGGTAAGGATTTCTTACCGAAGTTGTGTAGGCCCTGCGGTATTATATGTGATTGTTGTTTGTATGTTTGTTTGTGATTATCAGCATGTATAGTGTTAGGTGCTCTGCTTCAATTCCCGATCGGCATGATTCCTTATGTTGTTTCTCATGTTAGTCCATGCTAGGTTGTTCCGCTCGCATGCTCGTATCTGTTCTTGTTTCGTAGTATCCTGCTAGGTTTGTTGTATCTGTTGAGCACGTATTGGATTGTATGTTATTGATATGATATGTTAGAGTGTAGGTAGGTAGCATCATCCGGGCCTGAATGCATAAAGTATCTTGCATCCATGGCAGGGACGTACGAGGTAGCACTCCGTCCCTGGACCCCGTTATGGTTTAGCTAACCCGACCGGTAGGCCCTGCATTCTTGAGTGAGGGTGGCAGACTGTTAAATGCCCCAACGGTCGGGATGATGACTTGGCATTGCCTCTTCCCCGGCAGTCGGCA
Organism: Sicyos edulis; assembly: GCA_036507275.1. Taxonomy (NCBI): domain Eukaryota; kingdom Viridiplantae; phylum Streptophyta; class Magnoliopsida; order Cucurbitales; family Cucurbitaceae; genus Sicyos; species Sicyos edulis. The sequence continues at coordinate 21,238,364 of CM071855.1, read as the reverse complement.
CGTCCTCAGCGTGTTCGGCCGTAGCCCTTGATTGCCACCTGTTAGGGCAAGGACCGCTTCTGGTGTAAGCCTACCACGGCCGGTTCCTTAGCCTCAAAGTGTGGGTGACAGCCGTGACATAGTTTGACATAGTTCACGTGTCTAGGTCTCACACCCCTATGTCAGTGACACCGATCCAGAGATTTAGTTAGGCATGGTGACTGGACCTAGGTTGCTTGCCACTATACCCGGCACCCCTAGAGTCTGCAGTAGCATGCGGTGCGCGCTTACGCTCATTACAGCGCCGACCGGAGAGCTCCTCGGGATCTTGAGCTAGTGAACCTTTCGTATTGACAGTAGACAGGCTGAGGCCGAGACTTGTTTCTCGTATAGGGCGTATTGTGTGGTGTGGATTTTCCGGACTAAGACCCTGAGTTGGCATCTGAGGTTTATATGTGGATTTAAGCTATGTGCTCTATTCTGTGTTTATATTCATAGCTTGCATACATTCATCTGGATGACCATGTATATCGTATTGTACCCTGGTTGGGATTCTTCTTGAGTAATTCGTTACTCACCCTTATTTTGTGGTTTTCCACAGTAACCAAGGTGCGAGACAGGATGGTGAAGAAGGAGCCGTGATCATGGGAATCTGCTTTGCTGCCTCTCGACTTTTTATATTATGACTCTTGTCTTTTATTTTCCCCACGAATGCATGTGGCGGGCACGAGCCCTATGATGTTTTCTAAATGTTTTGTGGATTCCAGCATTGGTGTATCTGGGAGGTTTTGAATGATTTTAATAAATCTCTGATCAGAGTAAACTTTGGAAATGTATTTGTCACAAAGCAGTGCTTGGAGACAGAATGTGTTTCAAAGAAATCGTAATGATTTCTGTTTGAATGTTCAATGTTTTAAGTTTTTAATTGGAATCCGAAATTATATTTGCATATTGTCCTTCACTTTGAATGCATGGATTGGGGTAAAGGCCCATTTAGAGCCCCTTTTTGGGCCGGGTCTTTACAGTTGGTATCAGAAGTCAGATTCATAGATTCTGTAGACTGACCTTTTGTTGTAGGTCATTTTTCCCATGATCACCAACACTCCGACAGTCATCAGGTACGCCTAAGTTTACTATTTTTAGAAAAGGGTTAAGAATTTACAATACCTTTCATCTAGTGTATGCCTTGTTTGGTGTTGTAGAGCGGAGACGAGCAGGTTCTGACTCGTTGTTGGTTTGGGTGTAGATCGCCATCATGCCGCCCACCCGCACCTAAGAAGAGGAGGTTCGAGAGCGGTGTCGAGGTATCGGATCGGATCTCGATCTCGCAGGGGACATCGTCCCAAGCCGAGATCGATGGCATTCCACCGTAGCTCCCCACTGTTGCGCCTAGAGGAGGTGTTGAGGCGACTGAGCGCCGTGAGACTGCTCCAGGAGCAGAATTTGCTGATTCTATGAGGGCTTTGATGGTCAGCCTGTTGAGTGACCAGAGGGCAGAGGCCCAGGCCTTGTTGGCAGCGCAGCGGGAAGAGTCTCGAGCCCTAATAGAGCAGTTGACCCGCATGTTTCAGCAGGGCGCAGCAGCACCTCCAGCTCCAAAGGAGCAAGTGGCCCCAGAGGCAGATGTGGCAGAGGGTGCCAAGGAGCTTGGTAGATGGTTGAAGGACTTCGTGAAGTGGAAGCCTGAGAAGTTTGATGCCTCAGGAGATGCTTTAGCGGCAGCCAGATGGATTGCCCATTTGGAGTACACCTTCCTGATTATGGTGTGCCCCGATGTTCCGAGTCCGAGGTGTGCAGCCCATGTGCTAGGAGGCACAGCTAGGTGGTGGTGGGAGTCCACCTTGAGTGAGAGACCAACTGGGTCTCCACCTACTTCTTGGGAGTTCTTCAAGTCGAAGTTCAAGGCCAAGTACATTAGTGATGAGGCCCAGGAGAAGATGGTGGAGCTTTTCCAGAACCTAAAGCAGGGTTCTGATTCTATAGAGGAGTATGAGAGAAAGTTCTTGGAGTATGGTTATTTTGCTCCGCAGTTGATAGCCACCCCTGAGTTGAAGATTCGGAAGTTCATTTCTGGTTTGAGGCAGGATGTTTCCCAGGATGTCAGGGATCAGGCCCCTGACACTTATGCTAGAGCTGTTCAGTTAGCCACCATTTATAATGGGAAGTATCCTGTTGAGCGGATTGTTGCCGCTCCGGTTCAGCGTCCTGTCCCAGCTGCAGTGGGGCAGAAGAGGAAGTTTGATTTCCGAGGAGGCGGCCAGCGCCGTCCAGGTCAGTTTTAGAATCGGGATCAGCGTAGAGTTCCGGCCCATTTCCAGCCTCGCCAGCAGGGCAGTCCCAGGCAGATTCCCGCATGTGCTACTTGTGGGAGAGCCCACGCTGGAGCTTGTCAGACCGGGCCCAGGCTGTGTTTTTGATGTGGTAGAGAGGGGCACATGGCCCGTTTTGTGATCGGCCACCGTGGCGGCTCAAACAAGCCAGCGACAAACAAAAGGGTCGGTGTTTGCTACAACCCGTCAGAGGTCGAGCGTCTGAGATGCCGCTGCGTGGCGATGCGCTTCTTGTTTTAGATCACTGCGCATTTGTCTTGTTTGATTCTGGTTCTACGCATTCATTTGTATCTGTGTTGTTTGCTGAGCATGCTAAATTGAGATTAGAGCCTTTAGGTTTTGAGTTGTCTATTGCAACTCCTTCGGGAGTTAATATGATAGCTAGAGATAAGATTAAGGATGGCTAGATCGAGATATCTGGAGAGTTGCTTGTAGCCACGCTCATAGTTCTGCCTATGAGCGGTTTCGATGTGATTCTTGGTATGGAGTGGTTAGCTGCCAACCACGCATTGATTGACTGCCACCGGAAAGAAGTAGTGTTCAGGCTGCCTGGTCGGCCCAGCTTTAAGTTTCGTGGAGTCCAGGGTGGAGTTTGCCCGCCGATGGTGTCAGCTGTGAAAGCTCGTCGTTTGCTAGCTCATGGAGCTTGGGGCTACCTAGCCAAGTTGTGCGGGAGAGCCGCCCTCGCTTGTCTGTTGATCAGTGCCGGTTGTGCGGAGTTTGCGGATGTGTTTCTGAGGAGTTACCGGGGTTGCCCCCGAAGAGAGAGGTTGACTTCACAATTGAGCTCCAGCCAGGGACCCTCCCTATCTCGAAGGCTCCGTATCGTATGGCGCCAGCCGAGTTAAAGGAACGGAAGGTTCAGTTGCAGGAGATGTTAGACCGTGGGTTCATCCGTCCGAGTGTGTCCCCGTGGGGAGCACTAGTTCTGTTTGTGAAGAAGAAGGATGGTTCGATGCGCTTATGTATTGATTATCGCGAGCTTAATAAGGTGACAGTGAAGAATAAGTATATGTTGCCCCGTATCGATGATTTGTTCGACCAAACTTGAGGGGAGCTTAGTGTTCTCCAAGATAGATCTCGAGATCCAATTACCATCAGTTGCGGATCAGGGATGCCGACATTCCTAAGACAGCTTTCAGGTCTAGATATGGTCACTATTAGTTTGTGGTCATGTCCAGCCGCGTTTATGGACATGATGGATAGGGTGTTCAAATCATTTTTGGACAGCTTCGTCATCGTGTTCATCGACGATATTCTGATTTATTCGAGGTCTAAGGAGGACCATGCAGAGCATTTGAGGCGAGTATTGGCAGCCTTGAGGGAAAATCAGCTTTTTGCGAAGTTTTCCAAGTGTGAGTTTTGGTTGGAGCAGGTGGCCTTCCTAGGTCAAGTAGTTTCGAGAGATTGTATAGCCGTGGACCCCGCCAAGATTGAGGCCGTGAGTTCGTGGGCCAAGCCGACTTCGATTGCGAGATACGCGACTTTCTCGGGATTGGCGAGTTACTACCGCTTCGGTTCGTTAAGGACTTTTCCGCCATAGCCTCGCCCCTCACTCGTCCGACGAGGAAGGGTGTCAAGTTTGTTTGGGACAAGATAAGTGTGATGAGAGCTTTGCGAGCTCAAGTGCGCTTTGACTTGACACTGATGTTGGCGATCCCGGAAGGGACAGTGGTTTCGTGGTCTCTGATGCTTCCAAGTTTGGGTTAGGTTGTGTATTGATGCGGCCGCGGTAAGGTCATTGCCTATGCTTCCCGTCACCGGCCGTATGAGCGAACTACCCAACTCATGATATGGAGTTGGCGTGATGGTGTTTGCAATCAAGATTTGGAGGCATTACCCGTATGGTGAGCGGATTCGAGATGTTTACCGATCACCGAGCCTCAAGTATCTATTTACTCGAAGGAGTTGAATATGAGGCGAGAGGAGATGGTTAGAGTTGGTAAAGGATTATGATCTGCGAGATTTTGTACCATCCGGTAAGGCCAATGTAGTGGCCGATGCTTTGAGTAGGAAGAAGTCGCACTCCGGGCGTTGTTGAGTTCCCAGCCAGTTGCGGAGAGAGTTCGAGCGGGCGAGGTTGCGATGTTGTTGGGTGAGGTTACCGCCAGAGTAGCTCGATTGTCGATTCGTACCGTCGATTAGACAAATTTATTGATAGCCACTTTAGTGACCCCGCACTTAAGAGATTGTTTGACAGAGTTAGTCTTGTGAGGGATTTTGATTTCGTATATTCACGGACGATGGGTTGACTTATAGAGGTCGATTGTGTGTTCCGATGTTGCGAGATTGCGGCGAGTTGCTCTCGAGAGGCCCACGATTCTCCGTTTGCTTGGCACCCCGGGAGTACCAAGATGTATCGGGACCTTAGCGGACATTCGGTGGATGGGTATGAAGAGAGATGTTGCGGAGTTTGTCGGTCGGTGTCTCACTTGTCGCAAGTGAAGGCACCAGCGACAGGCCGGTTTATTCGCGACCAGAGTGTGCCTCGGTGGAAATGGGAAGAGATCTCCATGGACTTTATTTACGGTTTGCCGAGGACCCGCAGAGGAAGTTCTCTCGATTTGGGTGATAGTCGACCGTTTGACTAAGAGTGCACACTTCATTCCAGGTAGAGACACTTATACCGTGGAATAGTGGGCGCAGTTGTTTTTGGAGCAGGTCATTCGTTATCATGGTGTGCCTGTGAGGATTGTATCTGACCGTGACTCGGGGTTCACTTCTCGTTTCTGGAGAGCACTCCAGAAAGGTTTAGGCACCGAGTGCGATTTCGGATATGACTTTTCACCCTCGCATGGATGGAGCCGGACTAAGAGGGTGAACCAGATTCTCGAGGATATGTTGAGGGCTTGTGTGTTGGATTTCGGCGCTTGGGGACCGAGAATCAGATCGATGGAGTTTGCATATAACAACGATTACGATCGGCGATTCGGATGGTTCCATTCGAGGCTTTGTATGGGAAGCGTTGTCGGTCCCCGTGTTCTGGGAAGAGGTTGGTGATAGGCGAGTTTTGGGTCCCGAGTTGCTGCGAGCTTGACTAATGGAGCGATCTGAGAAGATTAGAGCTCGTATGTTGACAAATTTCAGAGCGGCGAGAAAAGTTACGCCGATGTTCGGCGTCGAGATTTGGAGTTTGAGGTTGGTCAGCATGTGTTCCTAAAGGTTGCTCCGATGCGAGGTGTTTTGAGGTTTGGTAAGCGTGGGAAGTTGAGTCCCCGTTTTGTCGGTCCGTTTGAGATTCTGGAGAGGATTGGCAGAGTTTCTTATCGGTTGGCTCTACCTCCATCATTGTCAGTGGTGCACAGTGTGTTCCACGTTTCGATGTTGAGGCAGTATGTGCCGGACCCGTCACATATTGTGGACTTGAGCCCTTGCAGCTGAATGAGGATTTGAGCTTCGAGGAGAAGCCAGTGGGGATCCTTGCCTTTGAGACAAAGACGTTGCGTAATCGTGAGATTCGTTTGGTCAAGGTTCAGTGGAGGAGTCAGAGTTATGAGGAAGCCACTTGGGAGCGGGAAGAGCGAGATGAGATTGCACTATCTGGCTGCTCGATCTTAAGGACTTTTGAGGACGAAAGTCATAAAAAGGAGGGAATATTGTAACGGCCCAGGTTTTCATCCCGGTCTTCCGGTATGCCCTAGGGGTATTTTGGTAATTTGGTCGGGCCGTCGTCGGGGCGTTTATGTCTCTTTCGATTGCTAAAAATTATTGGATGGATTTATGTAGGTTTTTGAGGTTTTGTGGATGGGTTTGAGCATGGATAGATGCAAAAGTAAAAATAAAGGAAAATTGTGTTGCAGCTGGGATTCGAACCTGGGTCTCGGAGAAAGCCTGTGGGGATGCGTGCCAGTTGAGCTATGGAGAGCTCTTGTTGCTCTTTCTGCGTCATATTATGGTTCGCCTTGGATCTTGGAGTTTTGGTGCATTTGGTTAAATGAAAAAGAAATTAGGTTTTTTGTCCTTTTTCTCCAACACACCCCCCTTTGCCGTCTAAGCTTGCCTCTTAGATCTCCAATCCGATTGTTCATCCCCTTTGCAGCTCCGTTGCTCGATCATCAATCCAGGTAGGTATCGATCGTCTTTTCTTCTTCTCCTCCTCCGATTGGTGTGCTGTTTGGCCGGGTAAATAGTGTGTGTGTGTTGTGTTAGGTTGCAGCCAGCTGAGAGCAGCCCCCCAGCCGGCAGCCTCACCATCGCAGCTCCCCAGCCGGCCAGACCATGCCCAGGTCGCCGTCGCAGCCTGCCCAGATCGCCAGCTCCATCGTCCCGCCGTGCGCGCGCAGCGAGCGCCCGGATCGCCAGCCATCGTCCACATGCGTGCGCGGCGCGAGCGCCCAGAGTCGCCAGCCCGCCGCTCCGCTCCGCTCGCTGCTCGCGGCGCGAAAGAGCGCGAGCCGCCAGATCGCCCGGCCGACGCGCACGCCGCCGCGCGCCCAGTGCCCGAGCGCCGTCGCAGCTGCTGCTCGTCCGCGTCTCACGCTTCGATGCCGCTTCGTGTATGCGGCCCGCGCCCAGCGGCGATCATTCATTCGCGGCCCGGCGCCCAGCGCCGTGCCATCGCCTGCCCAGCGAGTAGCCCAGCCGCTCCAGCCCGCTAGCAGCGCCCAGCCTCGTGTCGCCGTGCCATGTGAGTTCCCCGAGCCGAGCCTGGTTTTTTTATTATATTTTAGGCCTATGGTTGTGATTATTGCTATGTTTGTTAGGTTCTCGATAGCTAGCTCAGGAGTGATCGCAACTTAGGTTTTTGTGTGTAGAAGCCTCCCGACCAAGGTAAGGATTTCTTACCGGAGTTGTGTGGGCCCAGCGGTATTATATGTGATTGCTGTTTGTATGTTTGTTTGTGATTATCAGCATGTATAGTGTTAGGTGCTCTGTTCTGAATTCCCGACTGGCATGATTCCTTATGTTGTTTCTCATGTTAGTCCATGCTAGGTTGTTCCGTTCTGGCATGCTCGTATCTGTTCTTGTTTCGTAGTATCCTACTAGGTTTGTTGTATCTGTTGAGCACGTATTGGATTGTATGTTATTGATATGATATGTTAGAGTGTAGGTAGGTAGCATCATCCGTGCCTGAATGCATAAAGTATCTTGCATCCATGGCAGGGACGTACGAGGTAGCACTCCGTCCCTGGACCCCGTTAGGGTTTAGCTAACCCGACCGGTAGGCCCTGCAATCTTGAGTGAGGGTGGCAAACTGTTAAATGCCCCAACGGTCGGGATGATGACTTGGCATTGCCTCTTCCCTGGCAGTCGGCACGTCCTCAGCGTGTTCGGGCGTAGCCCTTGATTGCCACCTGTTATAGCAAGGAGGATCGCTTCTCGGTGTAAGCCTACCACGACCGGTTCCTTAGCCTCGGTGTGGTGAGTACAGTGACATAGTTCACGTGTCCAGTCTCACACCCCTATGTCGGTGACACCGATCCAAAGATTTAGTTAGGCATGGTGGATCGGACTCAGCAGCTTGCGACTTGCCACTAGACCCGGCACCCCCCAAAGTCTGCAGTAGCATGCGGTGCGCGCTTAAGCTCTGTAACGGCCCAGGTTTTCATCCCGGTCTTCCAGGTATGCCCTAGGGGTATTTTGGTAATTTGGTCAGGCCGTCAGGGCCGTTTATGTCTTTTTCCAGTTGCTAAAATTATTGGATGGGTTTATGTAGGTTTTTTGGATGGGTTTGAGCAAGGATAGATGCAAAAGTAAAAATAAAGGAAAATTGTGTTGCAGCTGGGATTCGAACTAGGGTCTCTGGGAAAGCCTGTGGGGATGCGTGCCAGTTGAGCTATGGAAAGCTCTTGTTGCTCTTTCTGCATCATATTATCGTTATCCTTGGATCTTGGTGTTTTGGTGCATTTGGTTAAATGAAAAAGAAATTAGGTCTTTTGTCATTCTCCTCCATCATCCTCTTTGCCGCACAAGCCAAGCTCTCCCTAGCCCCCTTGCCGATTTTTCATTCCCTTTGCAGCCCCGAGGTTCAATCATCATTCTGGGTAAGTCCTTCGTCTCTTCGTCTTCTCCGTTATGGATTCTTCTTGTGGCCCGAATGTAAAAGGGGTTGTGTGTGTGTGTGTGTGTTTTGGTGCACCAAATAGAGGAAGCCCGATGGCGAGCTCGTCGCACCAGGCCAGCTCCATCGTCGGCGACCACCTGCCGCACCTGGTCGCCCTTCGCACGCCCAGCAGCCGAGTCGCCTGGATCGGCAGCTCGCCGTCGCAGCAGTCGCCCGGGGCCGCTCGCGAGCAGCCACGCCAGGATCGCCGCGCGTCCTCGCTGGCGGCTCGTGCGCCACACGCACGCCTGCGCCCAGCGCCGCTTTGTCTCGCCGTCGCCGTGCTCGGCGCGCTGCCCGCGCCCAACCAGCGCCGCTAGCTAGCTCGTGTCGCCGTCGCGTGTGAGTGCTCCGTGCCGAACTGCTTTATTTTATTATTTTTAGGCTTATAGATGTTGATTATTATTGTGTTTGCTAGGTTCCGTTAGCTAGCTCGGGATTGTTCGCAGCTTAGGATTTGTGTGTAGAAGCCTCCCGACCAAGGTAAGGATTCCTTACCGGAGTTGTGTGGGCCCTGCGGTATTATATGTGATTGTTGTTTGTATGCTTGTTTGTGTTTATCAGCATGCTTAGTGATAGGTGCTCTATTCTGAATTCCCGACTGGCATGATTTCTTATGTTGTTTCTCATGTTAGTCCATGCTAGGTTGTTCCGTTCCGGCATGCTCGTTTCTGTTCTTGCTTCGTAGTATCATGCTAGGTTCGTTGTATCTGTTGAGCACGTATTGGATTGTATTGGATTGTTTGCTGTTGTTATTATAGTTTAGAGTTCAGGTAGGAAGCATCATCTGGGCCGGATGCATAACGTAACTTGCATCCACGACAGGGATGTACGAGACGGTACTCCGTCCCTGATCCCATTAGGGTTTAACTAACCCTAACGGCTGGCCTTGCAATCTTGGGTGAGGGTGGCAGACTGTTAAATGCCCCAACGGTCGGGATGATGACTTGACATTGCCTCGTCCCCGGCAGTCGGCACGTCCTGAGCGTGTTCGGCCGTAGCCCTTGATTGCCACCTGATTGGGCAAGGACGGCTTCCTGGTGTAAGCCTATCACGACCGGTTCCTTAGCCTTAGGTGCACTGGTTCAGGCTGACATAGTTCACGTGTCCAAGTCTCACACCCCTATATCAGTGACATCGATCTAGAGATTTAGTTAGGCGTGGTGACTGGACATGGGCACCTTGCCACTAGACCCGGCACCCCCCATAGTCTGCAGTAGCACACGGTGCGTGCTTACGCACATTACAGCGCCAACCGGAGAGCTCCTCGGGATTTTGAGCTAGTGCACCTTTCGTATCAACAGTAGACAGGCTGAGGCCGAGACTTGTTTCTCGTATAGGGCGTATTGTGTGGTGGATTATTCCGGACTAAGACCCTGAGTTGGCATCCGAGGTCCAAGTGTGGACTTAAGTTATGTGCTCTATTCTGTGTTTATATTCATAGCTTGCATACCTTTCTGCTAGATGACCATGTATATCGTATTGTACCCCGGTTGGGGATTCTGACTGAGTAATTCGTTACTCACCCATATTTTGTGGTTTTCCACAGGTAACCAAGGTGCGAGACAGGATGGCTGAAGGAGGAGCTGTGATCATGGGAATTCTGCTGTCGTCTCTGACTTTTTATATTATGACTCTTGTCTTTTATTTTCCCCTGAATGCATGTAGTCGGGCACGGAGCCCTAGGATATTTTCTAAATGTTTTGTGGATTCCAGCATTGGTGTATCTGGGAGGTTTTGAATGATTTTAATAAATCTCTAATCAGAGTAAACTTTGGAAATGTATTTGTCCTGAAACAGGTGCTTTGAGACAGGAACAGGTTTCAGCAAACTGTAATGATTTCTGTTTGAATGTTGAATGTTTTAAGTTTTTAATTGGAATCCGAAATCATATTTTCATATTGTCCTTCACTTTGAATGCATGCATTGGGGTAAAGGCCCATTTAGAGCCCCTTTTTGGGTCGGGTCTTTACATCCTCACCTGAACTACCCAGGCTAGTCCACTCTAGGACCTGCTCCACAAGCATCAACCTGAGCAAAAGCCAAAGCTAACTCCTCTCCTGGAGTGGTACTAAAGGGCAAAACACCTCCACCCTCTCTCTAGGGGAAATCAACAGCTGGGCCACACCGTAGGGGCCTACGGGAGTCTAATCTCTGCCTTTCTCTAGGACGGTGTCCCAGCGGTGTCTGAATCTATCTGGATACCCTGGCAAGCTGCAAACATATATCTTACACTGCGGGAAGTTGGCATGATGGTGCTCAGGACCCAAACCAACAACGAGTCATAACCTGCTCGTCTCCGCTCCCCAACACTAAACAAGGCATACACTAGATGAAAAGTATTGTAAATTCTTAACCCTTTTCTAAAAAAAAGAAAACTTAGGCGTACTGATGATTGCTAGTCGAGTCTTTGGTGATCATGGGGAAAACGACCTACAACAAAAGGTCGATCCTCTGAATCTATGACTCGAGCTCGATACCAAGCTCAGAAAGACCCGACCAAAGAGGGGCTTTAAATGGGCCTTTACCCCAATGCATGCATTCAAAGTAAGGACATTATACAATTATGTTTTCGAATTCCAATTCAAAACAAAACATTCAAAACATTCAACTCAAAGTCAGACAATTTACTGAAACCTGTCCCTGTCTCCAAGCACCTGTTTCAAGACAAATACATTTCCAAAAGTTTACTCTGATCAGAGATTTATTAAAATCATTCAAAACCTTCTCAGATACAACAATGCTGGAATCCACAAAAACATTGAGAAAACATCCTAGGGCTTCGTGCCCGACTACATGCATTCATGGGAAATAAAACGACAAGAGTCATAATATAAATAGGTCAGAGATGACAGCAGGTTCCCATGATCACAGCTCCTCCTTCAGCCATCCTGTCTCGCACCTTGGTTACCTGTGGAAAACCACAAAATATGGGTGAGTAACGAATTACTCAGTAAGAATCCCCAACTGGGGTACAATACGATATACATGGTCATCTAGCAGAAAGGTATGCAAGCTATGAATATAAACATAGAATAGAGCACATAGCTTAAGTCCACACTTGGACCTCGGATGCCAACTCAGGGTCTTAGTCCGGAATAAATCACCACACAAAATGCCCTATACGAGAAACAAGTCTCGGCCTCGGCTCTCATCGTCGATACGAAAGGTGCACTAGCTCAAGATCCGGAGAGCTCTCCGGTTGGCGCCAGTAATGAGCGTAAGCGCGCACGCACGTGCTCACGCAGACTATGGGGTGTGTCGGGTCTAGTGGCAAGTCGCCCATGTCCATCCACCACGCCTAACTAAATCTCCGGATCGGTGTCACCGACATAGGGTGTGAGACTTGGACACGTGAACTATGTCGGCTGAACCACCGCACTTGAGGCTAAGGAACCGGTAGTGGTAGGCTTACACCGGGTGAAGTCGTCCTTGCCCTATCGGTGGAAATCATGGGCTACGGCCGAACACGCCGAGGACGTGCTTGCACGCCCGAGACGAGGCAATGCCAAGTCATCATCCCGACCGTTGGGGCATTTAACGATCGCCACCCTCACCCAAGATTGCGGGGCGGTAGTTTAGGTTAGCTAAACCCTAACGGGGATCGAAGGACGGAGAACCGCCTCGTCACGTCCACGCGTCGTGGATGCAAATTACGTTATGCATCCGGCCAGGATGATGCTACCTATCTGAACTCTACACTATAGCAACAACAACAAACAATCCAATACAATCCAATACGTGCTCAACAGATACAACGAACCTAGCATGATACAACGAAGCAAGAACAGATACGAGCATGCCAGAACAGAACAACCTAGCATGGACTAACATGATGAACAACATAGGAAATCATGCCAGTCAGGAATTCAGAACATAGCACCTATCACTAAACATGCTGATAAACACAAACAAGCATACAAACAGCATCACATAATATATCGCAGGGCCCACTCAACTCCAGTAAGAAATCCTTAGTTGGTTGGGAGGCAACTACACAAGAAATCCTAAGTTGCGATCGATCCCGAGCTAGCTAACGAGAACCTAACAAACATAATAATAATCACAATCCATAGGCCTAAATATAATAAAATAAATAGGGCTCAGCTCGGGAGCAACTCACGCGGCACGACTGACGCGCGGACGGACAGGCTGCACGACACTGGGCTGCCATTGGCGGCAGCTACCTGCGCAGCGTCTTGGCGTGCCGGCACACACGCAGCCGATAAAATTGCTGCGCGTGGACGAACCCAGTTGGACGCAGGCGCACGGGCGCGGGCAAGCGGACGGGCGAGGCGCGTTGGCGCTGGGACGGGGTGCGAGTGCGAGCGGAGCCGAGCGGGCGCGAGCGAGCTTCACCGGGCGGATCGTGTGCGTCGGCGACGGACTCTTCTTTGGCGCTGGCAGGCGTCTGGCGGGCGGCTGCTTTCTTCTCGGCTGGGCTGCACAACACCAACGCTCACCACTTATTCTCCATACCAGCAAGAATACACCAAACAAAGAAGGAGAAGAGGAAGAGAACTCTTACCCGGGATGACACACGATCAAAGGGCTGCTCGGGGGATGAAACTCGGCTTGGAGCTTGGGAAAGACATGCTTGGGCGGCCAAGGTGATTTTGGAGAAGAAAGATAAAAAACCCTATTTCTCTTCTTTTAATCAAATGCACCAAAATCCCGAAAACTCAAGGCTAACCAAGATATGCTGCGGAAAGAGTAACAAAAACTGCTCGAGGCTCAACCGGCAACGACATCCAACTGACCTCCAAGACCACTTGGGTTCGAAACCCACCAAACACACCTTTAACTCCTAATTTTTCTTTTGCATCTCACTATGCCCAAACACATCCACAAAGCATCAAAATCCTACTTAATACCAACCAATATATTTTAACAACTGCAAAAGACATAAACGACCCTGACGGCCCGACCAAATTACCAAAATGCCCCTAGGGCATACTTGGAAGACCGGGATGAAAACCTTGGCCGTTACATCACATGTTCGTATCCCAACAGACGCACTTTTAACTTTCTATTTCTTCTTTTTAAAACAAGCTTCCAAAGTCTGACTGGTCACCGATTCGAGTCCTAGCAGCAACCCTAATTAATTCTTAATTTAAACAACAACCAACTCCAACTTCTAGCCACCAGGGTTCGAGTCCTGGCTTGAACACTTTTCTTTTAAATTTTCCTTTTTCAATCCAAGCCACTGAAACACAAGAATAGACTCCAATTCAAAGAACCTAAAACTGAATAAAATCTCCGAGCTCAGAGAAAGACTAAAACAGCCCTAGCGGCCGAACCAAACAACCAAAATATTAATCGAACATACCTAAGGAATCAGAAATCTGGGTCGTACACTTTCTCAATCCATCAACTTAATCTCAACTTATCTTAAATTTTACTTGATCATGAGGTTCATTGCATGAATCTTTCTTGTGAGGTCCTCAAGACACTCACCTGAGCATAAACAATAACAAGTTATGAAATTTGTTACACAATTTTCTTGTGAGGCCCTTAAGACACCCATCTAAACATAGGAATACAACAGGTCATGAAGTTTGTTACACAACTCTCTAGCTCAATCAAATAAGACAACTCAAACACTACTAGTGTACTGATTACCGATCCATGTGAGCCATCTACCTGACACTCGACGCATGTACGCATAGACCGCATGGTATTGTAAACCAGTCAGGTTTAGGCCTACACAGACTGACTTGGTCCAGGTCGACATGCCTAACAACTCAAAGAAAGGTGTGCACTGAGTCACGGTCCTAGAGGCCCTCACAAGCGATCCGAGTCAGGCTGTTCACACATATCGCCCCAAGCTAAAACCATCCCAAAACAAGCGTACACTATGATCTGCACCCACCTATAGGGCTACAAACTAGGCATTGATGGGGCAACATGTTATAACACATCCCGAAATATCGGGTGTGGGATAAAAATCCTCAACGACATCGACCCAATGAGACAACGATACGTCGTGTCTCTACAGCCTCTAAATGATGACAACTAAGAGTTCTATTACAAATGCTTATTAGCTTAGTCCAAATAGATCATCAAACATGCTCAATACTCTTATATAATCACCCTAATAGGATACTCATTACATCATCAGGACTAGCTACATACTAACACACGTCATCACTAGCTCACACACATACCAAGAGAAGCATAGGACGAGCAACAGAAGTAACAACATGCTAGAACCTCATAATCTTAGCATGCTTATAAGAAAATCAAAATTATAATATTACACACAAGATGTACCCCGGGACCCCATAATCTCGAGTTTCTAAGCAAATAGAACATACTTAAACGTTGTAAACAATATACATAATGGCACCCTGGGGCCTCATAATCCCGAAGCACAACATGCAGAACAATAAAAAATAGATATCAAACAACAAACACCCTATTCAACATCAATACATATCAGAGAGCATAGTGAGTTTTGCCTTGTGTAGGCTCCACACAACCGGAGTAAAGATGGTCTTTACCTCTTTAAGACATAAAACTTCTCAAAAAACGTGTCTAAAAATCTCAAACGAGTCAACCAAACGATCCTAACAATCAAAACCTTGAATTAGGACCTCAAGTGATTTTTACTCCCAAATTACTACCTCTCAACAATAATAAAAGAGTATTAAGAATATCCAAATACTAAACGAATACTTAATTATCCAAAACTCATACTTTTATGATATTTAAAAAAAATATCTCAAAACTCTCAATTAAAAGATACAGAAGTATCTTACACAGATTTTATAAAAAGATTCCTTTCAGATTTAGAATAAAAGCATATATAGTTATGGATTAAAATCCCCAATACAGTAATATTAGTTATCATTTTCAAAGGCTTAAATTGCCAATTGAAACTCATGGCTCAACTTGATAATTCATATTACTCATGGACAAAGTTGTAATGTAACGACCCAGATTTTCATTCTTTTTCCCCAGGTATGTTTCTCTTCTGTTTCGGTTTTTTCGTTGGGCCGTTAGGGCAGTTCTAGTCTTCAAAGGTATTTTGGTCCTTTTACCCCTACTGCTAGTTTGGTAATTTGTTGAGTTTCGAGGTCGTTATTGAATTTTTCTGAGACCAGGGGTGTTTTTGTGATTTATAGGCTTCCGGGGTTTGTTTTGCAGAATGGAAGGTTTTGGGGTTGTTTAGTTGAAAACGGAAAAATAAAAGGAAAGGGTTTTGGCATTTGATCGATCGTTCCATTCAGAAGCCAAAAGCAGCGATTCCCTTCTCCATCATTTCCTTCTTCTTCTTCTTACCGAGACCTCATCGATCAGCCCTAGGCCTGTCGTTGATCCACCGAGCCTCACTCATGCATCGTCAAGCTCACTAGCTGCATCGCATCCCACAGCCGAACGTCGCTCCCGCAAGCACAACTGCACCTCGATCACCTCATCCACAATGCCTCGCAGCCCCACTAAGCCTCCATCGCCCTTCGCCGATCCTTGGCGCAGCTATCAAGCCCTATTACGCGCAGCACCGAGCGCACACGTCTAGTTGCACGCATCATAGCCCTTCGTCGAGCCACGCACCAGCTCCGCAGATCGGCTCGCTCAGCCCGCACACATGTCCTGCATGCCCGTTTCTTTTTCGCACCCCCTCGCTGCCGCACCGCTCAGCCAGCCCGTGCTGCACAACTGCTTTCCTCTTGATCGCTGCATGCAGTTAGCCGCACCACGCCGCCCATGAAGTCGTGCCGCTCGCCTTCGTCGTGCAGCCTCGCCCATGAGCTTCCGCCAGCTTACGCACACGCCGAGGCTCTTATTGCCTAGCCTTTCCTTCTTGGTTTGGGTATTTCCTATTCCCTAGCCTTGTCGTTGGTTTTCCTAGCTTATTTTTTATCTGTTTAGATATTGATTGTTTATTATTATTATTATTTTCCTAGGGTTTTCTTCATTGGTTCTGCAGCTCGAGGAGCAATTGAATGTTGTTTGTCTAATTCTAATTTACAGGTAAGGGTTCCTTACCGGGGTTGTGTGAACCGTACGCTTGCCATTGATGGTTTTCTGACTGTTTATTATTTGTTGTATGAACTTGTTAGTGGATAGGCTTTACTTGATTATTGCTTGATTGATATACATATTAGTGGATAGGCTCTTGCAGGTATCTGTTGTATGAACTTGTTAGTGGATAGGCCTTGCTTGTTTATTTCCTGTTTGATATACATGTTAGTTGATGGGCTCTTGTAGGTTATCATGGCTTGCCTGATAGAACCTGGCATGAAGAATGTTGTACCCTAGATTGCACTTTTCTGTTTACTGTGAATGCTTTGATCATGACTATTGGCATTATGTCTGTTATTATGTAATTTTATTGATGTTAAACTCTGTTAGGTCTAGAGTGCTTCATCTTAGTTAGATCCTGTTAGGTTGTTATCATCTAGAGGCTGAGAGTGGACCAACGTACGAGTCCCCACCAGTCGAGCTATGAGGACAGATTCCTTATCCTCGGTAGCCTGGCGTGGAGTAGCTTCCACCCCGGCATAAGCCTAGTCTGTGGCCTGCGAGAGCGGGGTCTTTTCCTTGGTGTAAGCCTGCATTAGGACGACCTTAACTTCAAGCATTGGTATGAACAAGCAGCCACAGTATGGTTCCGAGGCCTCCCGCTTGTTGTGGATTAGTGGACACCTTTCCGAGTCATAGACATGTGCACTTGGACCAACATAGTTTGTGTATGCCTACATTTATCCGGTTTGTAGGAGCGCGCGGTGTGCTCGTATGTGCATTAGATATCGGGAGGAGAGCTCCCTCGGGCTAGAGTATCAGTACACCTTTCCATTTCGTTTAAAGCCTGACACTTGGGTACTCTCCCAAGTGTCTAGGATTAGCATAGTGAGCTGATTATGTTAGCCGAGAGTTAGAGACTTTCGGGATTTTAGGGGTTGTATCGATAACCCATATGTAGATTCAAAGAGGATCTTTTAGCCGAGAGTTAGAGACTCTTGATGGTTGAGCATTCTGATGATTAAGCTTGTGTTTAGACTACCTGATTGATGTTTGGCTGCTTGTATGCTAGGATGCTAGATGATGTGACTTTGGCCCATCATCATCCCAATTGGCACCATCAAGTTGCTAACATTCTCACCAAACGACATTGTAGTTTGATGGCCAACATGTCAAATTTAAATTTAGTTTGATGTTGTTGGTCTCAAGATCGAATCCTAGTAGGTACATTAAAAAAAACATTCTCAAGAAAGCATTACCGTTGACCGATTTTGATGAATTTAATTCTAAACTTGGCTTGTAATCTAATCCTAAAGTGTTGATTTATATTTTCTATCTTTATTTTTTATGATCATGTATTATTTTTCCCTTGTATGATTTGATATTATATCTTCATTTTATAATTAAATCATCTCTTGTAGTCTATTTAAACCCAATATTGAATTTATTATTAAATGAAAGAATTTGAAAATTTTTAATTCAACTTTCAATAAAAATATTTACAAAAATCAAGTATGGTTTTAAATGTACGGTTGAAATAAATTTTTTAGTAGATTAAGAAATAGAATTATAAAATAGTAATAAAATATGTATGGAGATCTTATCACATAAATGTGATAGTGAAGGCTGTTTTTGTAAAGACCCGACCCGAATGGGGTTTTAAAATAGGCCTTTACCTCAATGCATGTGTTCAAAACTTAAAGACAATATGCAAGAATGGTTTTCGGATTCTAAGTGAAAACTAAAACATGCAAACAACCATTTAAAACAAACACAGTTATAGAATTCTTGAAACCTGTCCCTGTTTCCAAGTACCTGTTCCAAGTCAAATACATTTCCAAAACTCACTCTGATCAAAGATTTATTTAAAACATTCAAAACTTCCCAATAGTTACAATAGTGCAAGAATCTGGAAAAGCAGTCAGAAACAACCTAGGGTTCCGTGCCCAACTACATGCATTCAGAGGAAAATAAAACATAAAGAACCATAGACACAAACTCAGAGTTCGAACAACGAGTTTCCATGATCACAGCTTCTCCTCCAGCCATCCTGTCTCGCACCATGGTTACCTGTGGAAAACCACAAAATAAGGGTGAGTAACGAATTACTCAGTAAGAATCCCCAACCGGGTACAATACGATATACATGGTCATCTAGCATAAAGGTATGCAAGCTATGAATATAAACACAGAAGAGAGAACATAGCTTAAATGCACACATAAACTTCGGATGCCATCTCAAGGTCTTACTCCGGGAAATCCACCACCCGATACTATCCTATACGAGAAACAAGTCTCGACCTCAGCCTGTCTACTGTCGATACGAAAGGTTCACTGAACTCAAGATCCCGAGAAGCTCTCCGGTCGGCGCTGTAATGAGCGTGTGAGCGCACCGCATGCTACTGCAAACCATGGGGGGTGCCGGGTCTAGTGGCAAGCTGCCCAGATCCAGTCACCATGCCTAACTAATCTCTGGATCGGTGTCACCGACATAGTGGTGTGAGACTGGACACACGTGAACTATGTCGGCTGTACCACCCGAACCTCGAGGCTAAGGAACCGGTCGTGGTAGGCTTACACCAAGAAGCCGCCCTTGCCCTAACAGTGGCAATCAAGGGCTCTGTTAGAACACGCGAGGACGTGCCGATCGCCGGGACAAGGCAATGCCTTGTCATCATCCCGACCGTTGGGGCATTTAACAGTCTGCCACCCTCACCCAAGATTGCAGGGCTTGCCGTTAGGGTTAGCTAAACCCTAACGGTGAATCAGGGACGGAGTACTGCCTCGTACGTCCCTGCCGTGGATGCAAGTTACGTTATGCATCCTGGCCCGGATGATGCTACCTACCATATCTCAAACCTATTAACAGATACAACAAACAATCCAATATGTGCTCAACAGATACAACGAACCTAGCATGATACTACGAAGCAAGAACAGATAATGAGCATGCCAGGACGGAACAACCTAGCATGGACTAACATGAGAAACAACATAAGAAATCATGCCAGTCGGGAATTCAGAACAGAGCACGTATCACTAAACATGATGATAAACACAAATAAGCATACAAACAACAATCACATATAATATCGCAGGGCCCACAAAACTCCCGTAAGAAATCCTTACCTGGTCGGAAGGCAACTACACACAAAGAATCCTAAGCTGCGATCGATCCCGAGCTAGCTACTAAGACCTAACAAGCACAATAATTATCACAATCCATAGGCCTAAATATAATAAAATAAACAGGGCTCAGCTCGGGAGCAACTCACACGGCACAGCTGAAGCGCGGACGGATAGGCAGCACGGTCGGGACTGCTGCTGGGCGGCAGGACAAGCAGACGCGATGTAAGGACCCGACCTGGAATACGGTCCTAAACCTAGGTCCTCACTCAGCATGCAAGTTAAATATTTCAACAAGCGGTTTAGTGCTCATATTTAAAACTTTTTCAAAACATTTGGAAACGGGGAACACTTAAAACATAACCAACAATTTTCATAAGCAAATCCAATCAAGGTAAAATAAGCCTGGCCAGTATTTATAAAAGAACATTCAAAACAGTTTAAACAACTTTAATATCATTCCCCTAGGACTCATGTCCATCTACATGCTGAATAAACAAATGCAAACAATAAACGAGCCAGTGCTTGGTAGCCCCCATGATCAAACAAAGACCCTCAGCTAGCCATCCCGGTGTTGTCCCAAGTTACACAGTGGAAAAACCATAGAAATAAGGGTGAGTATAAACATACTCAGTAAGAATCCCCAACCGGGGTACAATACGATACATCAGTCATCTAGCACCCTAGTATACATGCAAATAAAACAATGACTTAGAGCAAAAAGGTTGAATTAGGCTATGACATACTTCTAGAGCGAGCCTATTCAAGGGCTTTCATCTACTGCCTATCCTAGATTCTACACTTGGATGCCCTTCGGGCCTTACACAACCTAGGACTCAGTGATGCTCAGTGGGGCCTTACACACCTACGATGCCTATCGGGGCCTTACACCTCCAGAATCAGTGATGCCCAGTGGGGTCTTACACACCTAGGATGCCCATCGGGGTCTTACACCTCCAACTCAGTGATGCCCATCGGGGACTTACACACCTAGGATGCCCATCAGGGTCTTACACCTCCAACTCAGTGATGCCCATCGGGGACTTACACACCTAGGATGCCCATCAGGGTCTTACACCTCCAACTCGGTGATGCCCATCGGGGACTTACACACCTAGGATGCCCATCAGGGTCTCACACCTCCAACTCAGTGATGCCCATCGGGGACTTACACACCTAGGATGCCCATCGGGGTCTTACACCTCCAACTCAGTGATGCCCATCACGGACTTACACACCTAGGATGCCCATCAGGGTCTTACACCTCCAACTCAGTGATGCCCATCAGGGACTTACACACCTAGGATGCCCATCAGGGGCTTACACCTCCGGATGTCCATCGGGGTCTTACCCGAGCGGGACCTAAACTAGTTACCCCTACAGTCTTCTACACTATACATCACCCGCCTATGCCTGGCACGGAACTAACGAGATAAAATAGAACAAGGTATGCCAAGATAATTACACCCTTGCATGGAACTAACGAATATATCGGGGACACAAGAGCAACACGATATGGAAGCAAGAGAAAACATGTAACCTACCCACTTTGGAAATTTCATACAATCACAAGACATGGCATGCTGGAAGAACAAACCTAGCATGGCACTAACATGAACAACAAGCAACATGCTAGCAAGATTTCAAACACAAGCTGTTCAATAGCTAACATACTCATAACAACAACCGAGCATACAAGGCACAATCATGATAGCATCGCAGGGTCCACACAACCACGGTAAGAAATCCTTACACGAAACATGCGAAAATAACTACCATAAGCCAACCAAGCGACTCCCGAGCTTCTAAGTGAACCCGAGCAACCTAAGCATTTAATAAAAATATCCTAATTAAATAACAACAGCAAATCAACTTAGGCTCCAAAAGAGTGGAGGCTCGGGAATTAGCAACCGAGAAGGCACTAGGTCTCGGCCCAACTTTCTTGGCAAAAATCGGGCTCTCGCGGCAAAAGGCGGCGCGGTTGGGCGCGGAGGCGAGCAATGGCGCCGCCTTGAGAGGATCTTGGGCACGCTGGCGGCGAGGCAGGGACGGCGCGCTGCACGGCGACACGGGCAGCCGGCGCGCTGCGAGGGGACAAAGCGCGGACAGAAGCGCCCTGGGTGCGGACAACCGCGCGACACGGATCGGGGTGTGGCGCGCGCGAGCAGCGGTGGCGGCGTCTGGGCGCGATCTGCGGTATCTTTGGGCGTCTGGTACGCTTAGCTGGCTGGTGCGTGACGATGGGTACATCTTTGGGGCGTCTGGGGTGCTCGGCCGGTGTCATCGACAGCATGCATTCTGCTTCTTCTTTGGTCTTTGTGGCTCGGTGTGGCTCGGTTGAGTTTCTTGGTGAGGTCGGCAAGGAGAGAGAGAGAGAGAGAGGGAGAAGGGGAAAGAATAAGGGTTTTTCTCTTTTCTTTTCCTTTTTCCTAAATTAAATAGGCTTTGGGTGGTCCAAAATCCCTTCCCAAGGCTTTCCTCCTTCGAGTCCTAGCTGACGCATTCTTTTCCATTTAAAAAAACCCATTTAAATCAAGCCTCCTAATAATCGTTAGGTCAAGGGTTCAATTCCCAAAGGAAGCACTCTAATTAACAATAATTTTGTTAATTACCAAATCACCTCCAAACTTCCAACCAACTAGCCCGAACTTCTTGGGTCATGCAACCAACAACAATCAAGCCAAGGGCAGGAGTGACCCCGAAGTCTTGAAAATCCACAAAACCCTTACCGGGGGCAAAAAGACCAAAATACCCCTAAGGGTTAAAATAGCTCTAACGGCCCATCCGAACATCCGAATAATGAACCGGAAACACCTAGGAAACCGAAATAGAAAACTGGGCCGTTACACGCGATGGCACAGACGCGGGCGTGCGGGCGCAGGCTGCGAGCGGACGGGAGGAGCGATGTGGCACGGTCGGACGCACTGGAACTGACGAGCGACGAGCGCTGGGCGCGCGGGGACGGCTGCGATGCGATCTGGCTGCTGGGCGTCTGGGCATGCGATCTGCTTGTCACGATGGGCGATGGCGATCTGAGAGTCGTTTCGGTGTGATGGGGCCGCGGCTATGCGGCGGGTTTCTTTGGCGATGGGCATCTGGCGCAACACAAAGGCTTTGCTAAGCTGCGACCTCTTTGCTCGGTGAAATCATTCTTTGGGCGACCTCTTTGCTCGATCGGGACGACGCTCGATGGAGCTTGGGTAGAAAAGCACGGCAAGGGGGCTTGGGAGAGAAGGTTTAGGGCGGCAAGGGAATTTTGGAGAAGAAACACTCAAACCTAATTTCCTTTCTTTTAATCAAATGCACTAAAACCCCAAGGACTCAAGGCTAACCAAAACATGCAGCGGAAAGAGCATCAATATCACCTGGTGGCTCACCTGGCAAGGCCCTGCTCTAGCACTCAAGGCCACCTTGGCTCGAACCCCGGCTGCTACAACTTAAATACCTATTTTACTTTTGCATCTCTCCATGCCCAAACATATCCACAAAGCAACAAAATCCTACAAAATCCATCCAATAATTTTAACAACTGAAAAAGACATAAACGGCCCTAACGGCCCGACCAAATTACCAAAATACTCCTAGGGCATACCTGGAAGACCGGGATGAAAACCTGGGCCGTTATAGTTTTATATGAAGGGATTAAAACATTCAGATTGTCAACAATTTAATTAAAAGTTATATTAACCGTATTAAAATTGAATGTGCTAAACTGTCTAGCATTTCTCTCTATTTTTTTTAATGAGGTTTTGGGAGGCGTTGCCTCAGATTTGGGAGCTTCATTCCTCAGGCTTGAGAAGTCTTTTGTCTTCAGTGTGGTTCTCTTTAAGGTTCATTTGCTTTTCGTTGAGTTAGGTTGTCATTCCTCCATGAAGTTAACTCTTTCTCTCAGCTTCGAAGATAGGCGCCGTCTCCCAGGCCTTTGCGATTCTGTGCCCAAAAGGCGGAGTTTGTTGGAAAGGGGTTCGACCATTGCTTGTCAAAGGTTACCCCAATGTTTCATTCGAAATAAGGCAAGCGGCAAGTTGGTGTGGTGGTGGTTCTTTCGGAGCTTTGGTGAAGACATGCAGGCAAACAAGAAAGTCATGGAAAGATGGGCTGGGTGGATGGCTAAAGGGGGTTTAAAAGAATGTGGAGATAGGGTTCGGGTGAGAAGATCTCGAGGAAGAAAGCTTCTTTCTTTTGACAGAGGAAAAATTTATGTGCAAGAAAATAAGGGAAACAAAAATCGGAAAGGATTAACAATGAGGAGTCGAAAGAAGGGAAAAGGAGATTGCTTAAAGGTCTCCGGCGAAGATTCTGGTGAGGAGAAGTTGGACGTGATTGGGTGGGAAATGCTAGTGATGTGGACATTTGTCCTTATTGTGCCAGGTGCGCTGCTCGAGAAGACGCAAGTTGTCAAGCATGATGTGACCTTATTTCTAGGTAAGTGGTATAGTTTTCGGGTTTGGTTGGGTTCGATCTTGAGCCAAGCCACTTGTCTAACTGGTTCTAGTCCAGTCGAGTTTGGCAGAATCAGTTTTCTAGACTTGGTTTGGGCTACTATTGGAACCGACGACCCGCGAACCAGTTCATTTGTTTGGTCTGAGGTAGTCATTCTCATCGAATTTTTCGATCTCCCATCCAAGGTCGAAGGCAAAACGAGGTTTGTTTGGGTTGGTTTTGGTGGCTCCTACTGGACTTCTCATTTTAAGATGTATTGTTTTAACCTCACTTTTCATTTGCTTCTTGTAGTTCTGCTTTTAATTGAGTTTAGGTTAATGTAACGGCCAAGTTTTCCTTTAAGATTTCCCAGGTACGTTCGATTGATTTCCAGTTGTTCGGTTGGGTCGTTAGGGTTGTTTAAGTCTTTTGCTAAGCTTGGAGAATTATTTCGTTTGTTGGATTCTTGCCCTAGAGGTGTTTGGAAAGGTTTGGTGGCCTTGGTTTTAAAAGAGAAAATAAAAAGAAAACGTTGTTCGAGCCAGGGCTCGAACTCGAGTTGGTCTGGTTGCAGCGGTTTGCAAAAAGGGAGGCTAGTTCTGGTTGAGCCAATGTTAGAAGATATGCTCTTATCCCTATTATTATTCACTTGACCCTTGGTAGTTTGGATTTGAGAGTTAAATAAAAAAGGGATTCTGAGTTTGCCTTGTGTTATTCGTACAGATAAAAAAAGATCGTCTCTCCCTGTTCTCCCAGATCCCCAAATCGCCATTCTCATTCTCCAATTCGTTTTCCCTCTCCCTCGATCACCAAACTCACCCACACCAAGCCATCACCCTAGAAAATAGCCACAAACCGCCGATCATCAATCCTCCATCACCGATCACCGTCACCATTCCCATCTCATTCACAAAAATAAACCCTAGCTGCATCACCGCTTGGTTGAGCTCGACCACCGAACAGCCCCATCTTCTATCGCATCCTTCATCGCAACACTTCTCTGATCCGCAGCTTTGCTCGTTCGCCTCATTGCAGCCGCAGCGTTGATCGCCTCGCCTCCCAAAGCCTTGCGTTCGCCGATTTGTGCAGCACGCAGCCGTGACACAGCGCACGGGTGCCCTTGCCGATCCAAATCACCTTGGTCATTCCACACGAATCACCACAGCAGCGAACCGCATCCCAGCCGTTCACCCTTCGCAGTAGCTTGTCCGCAGCCAGCAACTCATCGCTTCGCCGTAGCGACATGCCCCGCAGTCTTTGCGACGCCTCGCTCCAGCGAACAGCCCAGGCCGTGTCACTGCCTTAGCTCCTGAGATCCTTGTCGAGCTACAGTGTGAGCTTCGTTTGGGTAAGCACTTTCTGGAGGCTGCTTATTTGTTGTTGTTTGCCTCTCGCCGAGAGCTAACGTGGTGTGTTGGTTGGTTGTCGCCTAGTAGAGAATTGCCTTACCGAGGAGTGGTTTTGCTTAGCCTTGCCGAGAGCCCTGTTTGGCCGATAGGTTGTCTCGAGCACCTGTTTAGGATTTGGTAAACTCTGTCCTTAGCTCGGTTTAGATGTTTGGTGTAATGCCCCGCATTTTTCGGGTTAAATTATAGTTATTTGGTCATGAGGATACTTTGGTGATTTTACCCCTAAAGACATTTTTGCAATTATATTGTGTTGGGCATTTTGGTAAATTGTAGGAACTCGAGGGCATTGATGGAAACGAGGTTGATTGTTTTGTAAAGAAAAAGGGCACATTAAAAGATTATATATATATATATAGGTATATATATATATAAGTGAACAATAAGGATTGAGTTTTATTTTGGTGTGATTAAAGAGTAAAAGTTCATCTTATGGAAAAATGATTTATTTGGAGTTGAAAATAAAATAGTGAAGAGTTGTACCTTGTTTTAAAATAAATAAAAGGGGATTAAAAGACCCATCAATAGAAAACCTATTTTTTAAAGTTGTTTAGAAATAAAAAAGAAAAGAAAAGAAAAGAAAATGAGTCAACCCAAAGTCTTCTTCTTCTTGTTTCTTCCTCCCCCTCAATCTTCAAACCCTAGTTTTACCCACCCACCCACCCCGCTGCCGAGTGCCACTACCCCTGCTCGTCGCCGACCGTCGTTGAACCCCGCCTTCTTCCTTTGCGACTCGCCGCACGCACAAGCAGCGCCAGATCGCGGCCCGAGCGACCTTGCCGACCAACGCCTCTTCGACGACTCCAGCCGCAGCGCCTGTGCAGACGCAAACCAGCACCTGTTCGCGCGCGCTAGAGCCCAACCTGTGTCTTCCGCTCACAACCGTCGCTCCGGATCTTGTAAGAACCCGACCCAAAATACGGTCCTAAACTTAGGTTCTCACTCATCATGTAAGAGAAATACGTTTACAAACAGTTTAATGCTCATATTTAAAACTTTTCAAACATTAAAGAACGGGGAACAATTAAACCATCACCAACAGTTTTTATTAAGCAAAACCAATAAAGTAAAAACAAGCCTGGCAAGTATTTATAAAAACACGCAAAACAGTTTAAACAACTTTTAACAACGTTCCGCTAGGACACCTGTCCATCTACATACCGAATAAACAATGCAAATAAGTGCCGAGGGCCGGTTCTTAGCTTCAGGTCGGTGGTACAGGCTGCACAGATGAGTGCCGAGGGCCTCGCACTACTGTGTTCAGTGACATCGCTTCCGAGTCTTTAGGCATGCGTACCTGGCCCTCGTAGTTTGTACTTAGGCCCCCACATTTACGCCGGTTGCAGCAGCATGGGTGTGCGCGCACATGCGTTAGTCGCCAGTTCGGAGAGCTCCCCCGGGCTAATGTTCGTGAGTACACCAGTTCCTTCCTGTTTAGAGCCAGACTTCGGGTACTCTCCCGATAGTCCAGATTTGTTAGCGAGGGTAAGATGCCCTCGAGGGTGTCAGACATCCATTGGGATTGGCTTTTGAGATGATCATATGGTCGAGGGAGAGAGACCCTCGAGGGTGTCGGACACCTTTGGGATCGGTTTTTGAGCTGATCAATTGGCCGAGAAAGAAAGACCATCGGAGATGTCCCGGGATTGGTTATGAGAGCTAATCATTAGGCCGGAAGAAGGAAACTTCCGAGGATTCCAGATTCTGCCTTGTAAGCTCGTTGAGCTATGATCTGTGTTGGTAACTGTTTGCATGTATACTAGGGTGCCAGATGATTGATGTATCGTATTGTACCCCGGTTGGGGATTCTTACTGAGTATGTTTATACTCACCCTTATTTCTGTGGTTTTCCACCAGGTAACTTGGGACAGCACCGGGACGGCTAGTGGAGGGAGCTGATTGATCATGGGAGCCGCCGACACTCTGTCTTTCATTGTTTGCATAATTTGTTCAGGATGTAGACGGACGACAGAGTCCTAGGGGACGTTTTTAAAAGTTGTTTAAATTGTATTGTATGTTTTATAAACACTTGCCGGACTTGTTTTACTTTGTTGGTTTTGCTTAAATGAAGGTTGTTGTTATGCTTTAAGTGTTCCCGCTTTTAAATGTTTTGAAAGGTTTTAAATATGAGCACTAAACCGCTTGGTGAAGTATTTAACTTGCATCTTTGAGTGAGAACCTAGGTTTAGGACCGTATTTTGGGTCGGGTTTTTGATTTGGTATCGAGCACGAGTCATAGATTTTGTAGACTAACTTTGCTGCGAGTTGTTGCCCCCATGATCATCGACGCTTGCGGCCGTCGGTTTATCTCGAGTTCATTAAGCTAAGGGTTTTATTTTACAATATCGCATCTAGTATACATGTGTTACCCTTGTTTGGCGGTGAGAGCCCAGCGTGGGCTAGCTTTTATGCTTTGTGTGGATCGCTAGTAGGTTGATTGCACTTAGAGGAGCGAGGGGCGTTTGGTATTTCCAACCGAGGAGTTGGACTGTTCATGTTGATGATGAGACCGCGTCCAAGGTTGTCTAGACCCGTAGGCCACCTTTGGCCCTAGCAGATGAGTTGCCAAAAGTAGGGGGGGTTGAGGCTAGCACGCCTCAGAGTGAGACTCCTTGAGCAGAGTGTGCTCCAGCCATGAGGGAGTTGATGGCAGGTTTTTTAGCTAACAGAGAGCGGAGACCCGAGCGCAATTTGTAGCGGGTAGTGAGGAGTCTTGGGCACAGAGATAGCCCACCGTGGCGAGTTTATTTAGGAGGCACTCCCTAGTAGCTCCAGTAGCCCCGGAGGTTTCCGAAAGGGCTTCATCAGCAGGTTTATGCTGATGAGTAAGTTGGCGTTGATCGAGCCGCCTAGTTTGGCAAGTGGAAGCCTGTAGAGCTGGATGTTGTTGAGACCTACTGCTAGCAGCAAGGTGGTTGGCCAGGTTCGAGTTTATCATCCAAGTGTTGGGATGACCTGGTGTTCAGAGGCCGATGACCAGATGTTTAGAGGTCGAGGCGCGCCATTCTGGTGTTGTTTGATGCAAAGCGGTGTGGTGGTGGAAGTCCCCAGAGAGGCGGACCAAGTGAGTCTCCACCACCACCCTGGTCGATTGGCAAGCTTCCAAGTTAGTAGCTTTTGAGGAAGATGTAGAGACATCTTGTCCTCCCGCAAAGCTGCGATCGTTTTGCGACCAGCTTCTTTTAGTACCCTCGTGAGCTGTGGGGTAGTGTGGAGTTTGCTTGTCAGGACTTAATCCGTCCGTGGTTTTCAGCTGGCTAGTAGAGAGAAGCACCTGCTGTTAGCATGTTCTAGGTGTGGAGCTAGGTGTTGCCACCCGAGGGTTGGCCTGAGTATTCGTTGAGCATCGAGTGGGATGCAGGAGTAGGCCGTGGCATGTCTGTTAGGCGAGATGCCAGAGTTTAGGCTGCTCGAGTGTTTGGACTCTTGTGTTGAGTGCCTTTGCCCGTCACCTGGAGTGTGACCTTCCCTACCCTTAGAGGGGCATAAAGCTTGTTTTGGGCTGATTTGTGTTGTAAAGGATGTTGTGCCTATTGGCACCAAGCTTTGAGAGGAGGCCTAGATTCGGGCCAGTTGGCACTTTCTGTGCAGATGGTTCCATGCCCGCCCAGAGTATAGCACCCCACCACCTTGTACCCGTTTTTACGAGTTGCATCATTTGGATTGCTTAAGAGATCTAGCTCGGTGGTAGTCAGAGAACTACAAGTGTGAGGTCGTTCGAGGGAAGAGTAGGAGCTTTTCAGGGTCACCGAGAGATGGGTGCAAAGGATGTTGTAGGTTGGTGAGGGCTAGCGCGTCAGAGTTCTCGCGCTTGTGTGTGGGCTTGTGAGCCAGCTTGATGGTAGTGTGTTTCGACTACCCTTGGAGTTACCCTAATATGAGTAGGGTTGGCATCGATGATGCGTGGTTGATCCAGTGTTAGAGCCATGGGTTGGATGGTTGAGTGGAGCATCTAGTGGGCACATTGGTATGAGGTATGTCAGCTTGGTGTAGTTATGCTCTGGTAAGAGTGAGTTGACCAATGTAGCTTTTCGTGGTGAGTTGACCCCGAGTGGTTTGAACTCTTGTTGCTCCGGTGCTAGTTGTGGCTCTATTGGGATGCAAAAGTTGCCTTGTGTGAGAGTAGTGTTGAGTTTGGATCTTAAGGAACCAAGTTGGAGCTGTACACGTCGGTGTACTTTTGTGTAGCTTGTTCCGTGGTGTATTTTTCAGGAACCACGAGAGGATCCGGGTTGAGAAACCAGTGCTCAGCTCTAAGGAGTTAGGGCTTTAGTTCTTGACAAGTGCCCTAACTTTGGTTGAGAGGTTACCGTGCCGGTAGCCGGGTTGTTGCGTAGGCAAGTTATGTCTGTTGGCCCTTGACCAGGGTAGAGGCATTTCTTGTTGATCGATGGTTAGAGTTCAGTTGGAATTGATCCAGGGCGATGGTAGTAAAATCGCGGAGTTTCTGGCCGCCATGGCTAAGAGTGTTGTTCAAATCCTTACCCTGGGTAGAAGCTACGATGTGGCTGATGCTTTGGGCAAGAGGAAGTTTGGGTCTTCCGGTGGTTCCCGCTCAGGTGGATAGCAGACTCGCCGACAGGGCCAGTCTAGGGGTCGGGATCAGCGCCGACCGCAGGTTAGAGCTCAGGATTGTCAGTAGGGTAGGGCCAGGCCGCCGACTCATTGCATCAACTCTAGTAAGGCACTTTTTGGATTGTGTGGAGCATCGCCCCGTGCTTGCTGCAGATTTGGCAAGAAAAAGCTTTTGGCCAGCACAGTTGAGATGCTGGAGGGAGATGTGCTCGTGTAGTCAGATGTCTGTTAGACCGTTGACGACAATATGTATCGGAGGGTGATCGGAGGAACCCTAGTTTGTGGAGAGCTTCACTAGAGCTAAGTCAGACCAGGCAGTGTTCCACGGTTTGAGTTGCTGGATGCTTGTTGTCGGTTAACAAGCTAGAGTTGTTCTTGGTAACCTCCACGTTGATTTTCGGAATTCTTAGCGAGGTGGTGCTTGGTGTTGACCAAGGTTTGGTTCCCATGTTGTTTCGTGAGCTAGCTCGGTTCGAGCAAGCGGGCGTTGCCCTGAGGACTTGTTCCTAGTCAGGAAGTTTTGGGAGTTGACCCCTCCCTCGGCAATTGAGTAGGCACTGCTAGTTCCAAGTTGGGGGTACAAGCGATTGAGGATCCTCGGATGTTGCTTCCGAGAGAGTTGGTTGTTGTTGCACTTGGGTTTGAGCAAGGCAGCGAGCGTGTGTGAAGTTCGCTGTCCTTCGGAAGTTTGCTTGCTGGGGAAATCGTTCCTGTTGAGGAGGAGTCAGCTTAGCTCCTGAGTTGTGTAGTTGATCGAGTAGCTCAAATGGTCACCAAATGAGAGTGTCCTCTGCGTTTGTTTGTTAGCAAGCGGAAAGTTGTTTGTTCCCGCATAAAGCGAGGCTGCCAGTTCAAGGGCTTGAGTTGTTGCTGGAAAGTTGTTGGATCTTTGGAGTTTGTAGAACCCCTTAGTTCTTGGGTAGTTGAGTTGCACCGTGGATGCCGGCCTCGAGTTTTAACTTTTGAGGTAGTCTTGCCGTTCTCGTGTTGTTCAGGATCCGCAAGCTTGTGGTCGTCGCTATTCTTATTCCTCGCGATGTTTCGTGGGTGGAGTTTCTGGATTGGAAGAAGAGTTAGGTCTAAGCTATAAGGAGGAAGTCCTTGGAGCAGCCAGATGGGCTTAAGAGTTGAGTGGCAGCTTGGAGGCGAGCCTTGCTCGTTATAAGCTTGGGTTGAGTTTCTGCAGAGCAAGCCTTCTCGGGCTTTGTTCCTAGTTGATGTGCGTTGGCAGTTGGCGTTATAGCTGAGCAAAAGTTGAGTGGGTTGGCACAGAGATGTCGTGGCATTGGTTGGAAACGTTAGAGTTGTTATCCTCCAGCTATTGTGTTGCAGTAGCCACGTAATGTTTTATTCCTTGCTGCTCGAGATTTCCGTAAGAGGAATGTTGTTTGTTTTTCTGTCTGGCGATGTTCTCCTAGGCCAGTGGCTGATCGGATTGCATTGGAAAGTTTGTTGTCGGCCGATGAGGGGCTCCGGTTTATTAGTTTGGCTGAGTGGAGCCTGTTCCTGGACCTTGTCGTTCAGGGGTGGCCGAAGCTGAAGTATCAGCTAGTGTGTTGGTGGTAGCCGTTTGGTGAACCAGAAAAGTGCCCCTTGGCTTTGGTGCTTCGATTTCTCGTAAGATGGTTGCTTAAGTGTTGTGGACGCATGCTAGTTGGAGAAGGTTGCCTTGGGATCAGTCACCAGTTGGTGGTTCGAATTGGATTTCGTTAAGGATTGTAGGCAACCAGTGGGGTTCGCAGGTCTCTTGCGAAGTAAGAGTAGGCCGTTTTGTTTCTGAAACCTGGGAGGTTCAGTTGTTTTGTCAGAATGGTGAAGGGTCAAGGTTGTTTGATAACAGCTGTGAGCATTCAGAGAAGTTACGCCGAAGCGTGGCATAGAGTTTTAGAGCTTGTGACCCGTCCACGAGTTTGTTGTGAGTAGCGCCAGTAGAGGCGTTCCGAGTTGGGTTAGCGAGGGGCTAAGTGAGCCCTAAGATTTTAAGACCGTTTGAGAGTTGGTGCGAGTCAGAGGATGTGGCTCACCGACTAGTTATCGCATGTTTTCTTCGAAGCTCAGTGTTAGTTCGGTTTTGGTTGAGATAGTTCGTGGCGCACTCGGTGTCTGCTTGGGCTTGAGCCTTTGGGAACCCAAGAGGGTTCGGTTTCGAAGAAGGATTTGTGTTGTCTTAATCGGGATCTTGGTTGGTTAAGAATCAGTGGAGTTTCCTAGAGTTGTTTTCGTTTTAGGACTTTCGAGGATGAAAGTCTTAAAAGGAGGGAGTATTGTAACGGCCCAGTTTTCTATTCCGGTTACCCAGGTGTTTTCGGATCATTATTCGGATGTTCGGATGGGCCGTTAGAGCTGTTTTAACCCTTATGGGTATTTTGGTCTTTTGCCCCCGGTCAGGGTTTTGAGGATTTTCAAGATTTCAGGGCCTTTCCTGCCTTCGTCGAGGTTTGGTGGTCAACGTTGCAAGACCCAAGAGGTTTGGGCGAGTTGTTTGGGAGTTTGGAGGTATTTTAGTTATTGGCAAAATTAATGGGTTTTTGAGTGCTTCCTTTGGGATTTGAACCCTTGCCCTAAATGGTTTTGGGAGTTTGTAGGAAAAGAGTTTTAAAAAGAAAAGTTTGTTTGGGCCGGGTTTTGAAAGAGGAAGCTTTGGGAAGGGATTTTAGACCCATTTAAATTAGGAAAAAGGGAAGAAAATTAAGAAAGTCCCTTTCCCCTTGTTTTGCAATCTCTCTCTCTCTCTCTCTCTCTCTCTCTCTCTCTTTCTCTCTCTCTCTCTCTCCTAGCCGACCTCACCAAGAAATCCCAACCCTAGCCGCCTAGCCATGCCCTAGCCGCCCAGCCATGCCCTAGTCGCACCACACCCTGGCCGCATCAGACCGCTCAGCCCGAGCCACAGCCATGCCCTGCCGCTAGACGCGCCGCGCCGTTCCGCACTAGGCCGTCCAGACGCGCCGCCCCGCTCCGCTCGCTGCCGCCCAGACGCGTCGCCCGCCCGCTGTCCTCGCAGACCCGACGTCTCGCCCGCGCTCCCGACCCAGCGTGTTCGCTTGCTGCGGCGACTGCGTCTCGCTGCGTCCCTGCCTGCGCCGGCGCCAGCGTCGGTCGGCCAGCGCCGCGGCCGCGCCACCGCTTGTCCTTGCGACGGACGGCACTTTGCGCCTGCCGTGCGGGTTGGGGCGTGACCTTGTGTCTTCTCGGTCGGTAATTCCCGAGTCTTTTCTCCTTTGGGCACTAGGCTGTTGGCTGCTGTTTATTTAATTAGGTTGCTTTTGCTAAAATGCTTAGGTTTCCCGGTTTCGCTTTAAAGCTCTAGGGTCGCTATTTGATTGTGAAAGTAATTTCTACTTGCTTCCAGGTAAGGATTCCTTACCGTGGTTGTGTGGACCCTGCGATGCTTTCTTGATTGTGCCTTATATGCATGTTTACTTGTATGAACATGATTAGTGGATAGGACAGCTTGTGATTGCACTCTTGCTAGCATGTTTGACTGTTTGTACATGTTAGTGCCATGCTAGGATTGTTCTTCCAGCATGCTTGAGATTCCTGCTTTAAGTTCGTAGTATCATGCTAGGTTATGTGTGATTGATGATGATATGTATGTTTAGCCAGGAATTAGTTATTTTGTACTTTTAGCTAGTATAGTAGAGTTTGTCATCATCCAGAGGCTGAGAGCGGACATAACGTACTTTGTCCCCACCGGTCGGGAGTAGAGCTAAGCATAACGTACATTGCTTCCCCTTGGCAGCCGATTTGGATTTAGCTACCACATCGGCATAAGCCTAGTTTGTAGCCTGCTAGAGCGGAACCCTGCCAA
The DNA here is from genome assembly GCA_036507275.1 of Sicyos edulis. NCBI lineage: Eukaryota > Viridiplantae > Streptophyta > Magnoliopsida > Cucurbitales > Cucurbitaceae > Sicyos > Sicyos edulis. Next base: position 21,204,707 of record CM071855.1, on the reverse strand, counting down.
CGGTGCAAGCCTGCCTTGGCCGGTTCTTAGCTTCAGGTCGGTGGTACAGGCTGCATAGATGAGTGCCGAGGGCCTCGCACTACTCTGTTCAGTGACACCGCTTCCGAGTCTTTAGGCATGCGTACCTGGCCCGCGTAGTTTGTACTTAGGCCCCCACATTTACGCCGGTTGCAGCAGCATGCGGTGTGCGCGCACACTCGTTAGTCGCCGGTTCGGAGAGCTCCCCCGGGCTAATGTTCATGAGTACACCAGTTCCTTCCTGTTTAGAGCCAGACTTCGGGTACTCTCCCGATAGTCCAGATTTGTTAGCGAGGGTAAGAGGCCCTTGAGGACACCCATTGGGATTGGCTTTTGAGCTGATCATATGGTCGAGGGAGAGAGACCCTCGAGGGTGTCGGACATCTTTGGGATCGGTTTTTGAGCTGATCAATTGGCCGAGGGAGAAAGACCCTCGGAGATGTTTCGGGATTGGTTATGAGAGCCAATCATTAGGCCGGAAGAAGGAGACTTCCGAGGATTCCAGATTCTGCCTTGTAAGCTCGTTGAGCTATGATCTGTGTTGGTAACTGTTTACATGTATACTAGGGTGCCAGATGATTGATGTATCGTATTATACCCCGGTTGGGGATTCTTACTGAGTATGTTTATACTCACCCTTATTTCTGTGGTTTTCCACCAAGTAACTTGGGACAGCACCGGGACGGCTAGCGGAGGGAGCTGATTGATCATGGGAGCCGCCGGCACTCTGTCTTTCATTGTTTGCATAATTTGTTCAGCATGTAGACGGACAGGAGTCCTAGGGGGACGTTTTTAAAAGTTGTTTAAATTGTATTGTATGTTTTTATAAACACTGGCCAGACTTGTTTTACTTTGTTGGTTTTGCTTAAATGAAGGTTGTTGTTATGCTTTAAGTGTTCCCCGCTTTTAAATGTTTTGAAAGGTTTTAAATATGAGCACTAAACCGCTTGGTGAAGTATTTAACTTGCATGCTGAGTGAGAACCTAGGTTTAGGACCGTATTTTGGGTCGGGTTTTTACAAGCACCCTAGTATACATGCAAACAAATACGAGCTCAGAAGCAAAAAGCTGTCTTAGGCTAACCGCCGATCTAGAAATTGCCTATTCAAGGACTTACAACCACGACCTACACTAGGTTCTACACCTTGATGGCCATCGGGATCTTACACAACCTAGGACGCGATGATGCCCATCGGGGTCTTACACATAAGGATGCCCATCGGGGTCTTACTCCTGCTACACAAAGTGATGCCCATCGGGGACTTACACACAAGGATGCCCATCGGGGTCTTACTCCACAATCAATGATGCCCATCGGGGTCTTACACATACCGATGCCCATCGGGGTCTTACACATAGGGATACCCATCAGTGTCTTACACCTCAAATCAATGCTGCCCAACGGGGTCTTACACATCTAGGATGCCCATCGAGGTCTTACACCACAAATCAATGATGCCCATCAGGGGCTTACACATACGAATGCCCATCGGGGTCTTACACCACAAATCAATGATGCCCATCGGGGTCTTACACATAGGGATGCCCATCGGGGTCTTACTCAACAATCAATGCTGCCCAACGGGGTCTTACACATCTAGGATGCCCATCGGGTTCTTACTCCAGCTAGGATCACAGAGAGGCCCATCGGGGTCTTACACTCCCTAGCAACCTTATGACGCCCATCGGGGACTTACACATAAAGCCAGAGTGTAGTGCCCATCGGGGACTTACATACACTAGCAACGCATTGGTGCCCATCCGGGATTTACCCAAGCTAGACCTAAACTAGTAACCCCTAACGGTCTCCTAAGTACAGGAACACCAACTAGCCTAACAATCGGACAATCAACATTACCTTTCTAACCCTACCACAAACTAACGAGAATCTGAGCAGAAACATGGATATGCCGGATAAGAAAAACCTAGCATGATACTACGAACTTAAGCAGGAATCAAAAGCATGCTGGAAGAACAAACCTAGCACGACACTAACATGAACAACAAGCAAACATGCTAGCAAGATTTCAAACACAAGCTGTCCTATAGCTAACATGCTCATAACAGTAACCAAGCATACAAGGCACAATCATGATACATCGCAGGGTCCACACAACCACGGTATGAAATCCTTACCTGGAAGCAAGCAGAAAATAACGACCACAACCAGCAAGTGACCCTCGAGCTTCTAAGTGAACCCGAGCAACCTAAGCAAACAATAAAAATCATCTTAATTAAACAAACAACAACTAACATCTTAAGGTCCAAAAGAGTGGAGGCTCGGGAATTACCAACTGAGAAGGCACTAGGTCTCGGCCCAACTCTTTTGGAAAAACAGGCTTTCGGCAAGGCTACAAGCATCGGCAGGTGGCAGGAAGGCGTGCGGAAAGATAGGCTTCTACGCGTACGGACGAGCGATGGCGCGGCACTAGGGCTGTGCTACTAGGCGTGCTGGTGCGGCAGGGGGGCTGCAAGCGCTTGGATGGCTTGCGCTGGAGCTGGGCGAGGTGACACACGCGCTGGCTGCGCTAGAACGGGCGACGGCGATGCTGGCGCACAGATGCAGACGAACAATGCGGCGAGCTCGCGCTGGGACGGCGCGAGGGTGATCGGAGCGACGCGGCACTGGCTGTGTGCAATGCAGGTGACGACGTGTGGGCGGTGGGCGCGATGCAGGCGACGACGTGCGGCTCTGTGCGTTGGCTGCTATCGCTGCGATGGGGCTGCTGTAGAGCTGCTCGGTGTAGCGCTGGAGCTGGCGGCAGCGTGCGGCCTGGGCGATGCAAGGGCTGGGTGACGGCTAGACTCGGTTGGGGCAGAATCACACACACAAACTCTCGATTCTTGATTCTTGGAGGACGGCGAGGTGAGAGGGCGAGGGTGAGGTAGGCGTGGGGCAAGAGCTAGGGTGAAATAAGGTTTTCTTGATTTTCCATTCTCTTTTTCTTTTTTTTTTCCTAAATTAAATAGGTTTTGGCAATTACCTTCCCTGGGTTTTCCCCCTTCGAGTCCCAGCTGAGACAATCTTTTCTCTTTAATTAAACTCATTTAAATCAAGCTTCCAAATCACCATTAGGTCAAGGGTTCAAATCCCAATGGAAGCACTTTAATTATCATTAATTTTGCTAATAACCAAATCACCTCCAAACTTCCAAACAACTTGCACAAACTTCTTGGGTCTTGCAACCAACAACGATCAAGCCTTGATAAAGGGCAGGAATGACCCTGGAATCCTGAAAATCCACAAACCCTGACCGGGGAGCAAAAAGACCAAAATACCCCTAAGGGTTAAAATAGCTTTAATGGCCCAACCGAACAATCGAATATTGAACCAGAAACACCTGGAAAATCGGAATAGAAAACTGGGCTGTTACGATACTCCCTCCTTTTAAGACTTTCGTCCCCGAAAGTCTTAAGACGAAAACAACTCTAGGAAAACTCCACTGATCCTTAACCAACCGAACTCCCGGTTAAGACAACACTAGTTCTTCTTCGAAATCCAAACCCTCTTGGGTTCCCCAAGGCTCAAAGCCATAATGACATCGAGTCCGCCACAAACTATCTCAACCAAGACTGGACATACACTGAACTCCGAAGAAAGAGATGCGATAGCGCTAGACGGTAAGCCACATTCTCAAACTCGCACCAACCATCAAACGGTCTTACGACCCTAGGGCTCACTTATCCCTGCTGACCCAACTCAGAACGCCTCTCTATGGCGCTACTCTCAACAAACTTGTGGACTGGTCACAAGCTCTAAAACTCTACGCCACTCACCGGCATAACTTCTCTTAATGCTCACAGCTGTTAATGAACAACCTCAACCCTACACCATGCTGGCCAAAGAACTGAACCTCCCAGGTTCCAGAAACTAACAAGCCTTCTCATACTTTACAGGAGACCAACGAACCCCAATGTTTGCCTACAAGCCTTAACGAAATCCAATCGAACTACCAACTGACGATTGATCCCAAAGGCAAACTTCTCAAACTATCACGCGCTCACAACACTTAAGCAACCATCTTAAAGAGAAACCGACGCACCAAAGACAAGGGGCACATTCCTGGTTCACCAGACGGTTAACACCACTCGCACCAACTGAAACTTCAGCTGCGGCCACCTCTAAACGGCAAGGTCCAGGCACAGGCTCCACTCAGCCAATCAACAAACTGGAGCCCCTCATCGGCCGACCACAAACTTTCCAATGCAATTCTATCAGCAACTAGCCTAAGTGAACATCGCCAGCCAAGGAAACAAACAACATTCCTCTCACGGAAATCTCGAGTATCAAGGAATAAAACATCACACAACTACCTAAAAAGTTAAGGCTCGAGGCTGGCACCCACGGTGCAACTCAACGACCATAGAAACTAGGGGTTCCTCAAACTCCAATGATCCAACAACTTCTAGCAACCACTCAACCACTTAAACTGGCTGACCACTGTCCTCACGAGGTCGAACAACTTGCCGCTTGCTATCAACTCCACGCAGGAATTCCTCTGGCTGGGCTGATCGCTGCGCCACCCAGATCAACTACACAACTCAGGAGCTACGCTGACTTCTCCTAAATGGGGACGATTCCCCAGCAAGGGACTTCCGAAGGACAACGAACTTCACACACGCTCGTTGTCTTGCTCAAACCCAAGGGCAACAACAACCAACTCTCCCGGAAACAACACCAGCGGGATTCCACAATCGATTGAACCATCAACTTAGAACTAGTAGTACTTACCCAAACACCGAAGGAGGTGTCAACTCCCGAAACTTTCCAAACAAGAACAAGTCCTCAGGGCCACGCCCGCTTGCTCCAACCAAGCTATCTCTTAAAACAACAGGGGAACCAAACCTTGGTAAACGCCAAGCACTAACTTGATAACAGTTTCGAAACCAACGCGGAGGTACTAAAAACAACACTAGCTTGTCAACCAACTACAAGCTTCCAGCAATTCGACCGAGGAACACTGCCTGGGTCTGACTGAGCTCTGGTGAGGCTTTCCACAACTTAGGGTTCCTCCGATCACCCTCCGACACACACTGTCGTCAAACGGTCTAACAGACAACTGGCTACACGGGCACAACTCTCTCCAGCATCTCAACTATGCTGGCCCGCTCCATCTCTACGAAAAACAAGAAGACCAGAAATACTACAGAATGTGTCAACCTCCACTCAATCATCGACCACATCGTAGCTTCTACCCAAGGTAGGGATCTGAACAACACTCTTAGCAATGACGGTCAGAAACTACGCGGCTTTGCTACCACCGCCCTTGTTCAGTTCCAACTGAACTCCAACCATCGATCAACAACAAATTCCTCTACCCAGGTCAAGGGCCAACTAGCATAACTTGCCTAAGCAACAACCCGACTACAAGCACGGTATCCTTACAACCAAAGTTAGGTCACTTTACAAGAACTAAAGCCCTAACACCTCAAGGACTGAGCACTGGTTTCTCAACACGAACCTTTCGTGGTTCCCAAAACATACACCATGGAACGAGCTACACAAAAGTACACTGGCATGTACAGCTCCAACTTGATTCCTGAAGGTCCAACAAGAACTCTCACACAAGGTCCAAATAGAGCCACAACTAGCAAGGGAGCAACAAGAGTTCAAACCCACTCGGGGTCAACTCACCACGAAATGCCACATTGGCCAACTCACTCTGCAAGAGCATAACCACACCAAGCTAACATACCTCGCACCAATGTGTCCACCAAATGTGCTCCGCACAATCCATCCAACTCATGGCTCCAACGCTGGACCAACCACGCATCATCGATGCCAACTCTTCTCAAACTAAGGAAACTCAAGGATGGTTGAATCACTCTACCAACAAATTGGCTCCCAAGGCCACAACACAAGCGCGAGAACTCGGTCGCGCTAGCCCTTAACAACCAACAGCATCCTTTGTACCCAACTCTCGGTGACCCCGAAACTCCTACTTTCCCTCGAACGACCTCACACTTGTAGTCATCCGACTACCACCGAGCTAGATCTCTTATGCAACCCAAACAGGTGCAACCTCAGGAAATGGGTACAAGACTAGTGGGCATGCTAAACTCCGTGTGGGCCATAGAACCACCTGCACATCTAGTGCGAACTAGCCTGAACCTAGGCCTCCTTACCAAGCTTGGTGCCAACAAGCACTACATCTTTTACTACACAAAACAACTATTTACGAGCTCTACGTCCCGCTAAGGGTAGGGAAGGTCACACTCCAGGTGACGGGGACAAAGGCACTCAAAACAAGAAGCCCAACACTCGACCAGTCTAATCTTTGGCTTCTCGTTTAACAGACATGCCACGACCTACTCTTGCATCCCACTCGATGCTCAACAAATACTCAGGCCAACCCTCGGGTGGCAACAACTAGTTCCACATTTGGAACATGCTAACAAAAGGAGTGCTCCACTCTACTAGCCAACTGAAATCCAAAGACTGATTAGGTCCTGACAAGCAAACTTCACACTACACCCTGGCCATGGGGTACTAATAGAATAGGCTGCGAAACAACGACAGGCTTGCAAGGGGTCAAGATGTCTCTACATCTTCCTCAGAGCTACTAACTCGACAACTAGCCATACGACCATGTGGCTGGTGGAGGTTCTACTGGTCCGCCTCTCCCGGTGGACCTCCACCACCAAACTGCTGTATCAACAGCTCACGAGCAGCACATCTCGGCCTCTAAACATCAGGTCATCCCAACACTCGGATGAGAACCTCTACAGGCTTCCACTTGCCAAACTCGGCGGCTCCATCAACGCCATCTAATTCCTCAGCCTAAACTTGCTGATCCTACCCTTCCGGGGAACCTCTGGGGCTACTGGAGCTACTGGGGGTGTCTCCTGATAAACTTTGCTGCTGGGCTATCTGTGCCCGGGACTTCTCACTGCGCTACAAACTGAGCCTGGGTCTCCGCTCTCTGTTAGCTAAAAAGACCTGCCATCGACTCTCTCATGGCTGGAGCACACTCTTCTCAAGGAGTCTCACTCTGAGGCATGCTAGCCTCTACCCTGTTCTCTTGGCAACTCAACTGCCAGGGCCAAAGGTGGCCTACGGGTCTAGACAACCCTGGACGTGGTCTCATCATCAACATGCGCAGTCCAACTCCTCGGATGGAAATACCAAACGTCCCTGCTCCTCTATGTGTAATCAGCATACGCGATCTACACCAAACACAAATCTAGTCCACACTAGGACTCTCACTACCCAACAAGGGTAACACATGTATACTAGATGCAGTATTGTAAAATAAAACCCTTCGATAATGAACTTAGACAAACCTGACGGCCATGGAGTGCTGATGATCATGGGGACAACAACCTATAAAGCAGGTTAGTCTACAGAATCTATGACTCTGTGCTCTGATACCAACTGTAAGAACCCGACCCGAAATACGGTCGTAAACCTAGGTTTTCACCCAGCATGCAAGTTAAATATTTCAACAAGTGGTTTAGTGCTGTTATTTAAAACTTTTCAAAACATTTGAGAACAGGGAATACTTAAAACATCACCACAATTTTCATTAAGCAGATCCAACAAAGTAAAAACAAGCCTGGCCAGTATTATAAAAACACTCAAAACAGTTTAAACTACTTTTAACAACATTCCCCTAGGACTCCTATCCATCTACATGCTGAACAAATAATGCAAATAATAAACGACAGAGTGCCGGCAGTTCCCATGATCAATCAGCTCCCTCCGCTAGCCGTCCTGGTGCTGTCCCAAGTTACCTGGTGGAAAAACCACAGAAATAAGGGTGAGTATAAACATACTCAGTAAGAATCCCCAACCGGGGTACAATACGATACATCAGTCATCTAGCACCCTGAAATAGATGCAAACAAATACCAGCTCAGAAGCAAAAAGCTGTCTTAGGCTAACCGTCGATCTAGAAATTGCCTATTCAAGGACTTACAACCACGACCTACACTAGGTTCTACACCTTGATGCCCATCGGGGTCTTACACATAAGGATGCCCATCGGTGTCTTACTCCTGCTACACACAGTCATGCCCATCGGGAACTTACACACAAGGATGCCTATCGGGGTCTTACTCCACAATCAATGATGCCCATCGGGGTCTTACACATACGGATGCCCATCGGGGTCTTACACCACTAATCAATGATGCCCATCGGGGTCTTGCACCACAAATCAATGTTGCCCAATGGGGTCTTACACATCTAGGATGCCCATCAAGGTCTTACACCACAAATCAATGATGCCCATCGGGGTCTTACACATACGGATGCCCATCAGGGTCTTACACCACAAATTAAGGATGCCCATCGAGGTCTTACACATAGGGATGCCCATCGGGGTCTTACTCCACAATCAATGCTGCCCAACGGGGTCTTACACATCTAGGATGCCCATCGGGGTCTTACTCCAGCTAGGATCACAAAGAGGCCCATCGGGGTCTTACACTCCCTAGCAACCTTATGACACTCATCGGGGACTTACACATAAAGCCAGCAGTGTAGTGCCCATCGGAAACTTACATACACTAGCAACGCATTGGTGCCCATCAAGGACTTACCCAAGCGAGGCCTTAACTAGTAACCCCTAACGGTCTCCTAAGTACAGGAACACCAACTTGCCTAACAATCGGACAATCAACAGTACCTGTCTAACCCTAGCCTGAAACTAACAGAAGACGAACAGGAAACATGGATATGCCAGGATAAGAAAAACCCCTAGCATGATACTACGAACTTAAGCAGGAATCAAAAGCATGCTAGAAGAACAAACCTAGCACGGCACTAACATGAACAACAAGCAAACATGGTAGCAAGAATTCAAACACAAGCTGTCCTATAGCTAACATGCTCATAACAGTAACCAAGCATACAAGGCACAATCATGATACATCGCAGGGTCCACACAACCACGGTAAGAAATCCTTACCTGGGAGCAAGCAGAAAATAACGACCACAACCAGCAAGTGACCCTCGAGCTTCTAAGTGAACCCGAGCAACCTAAGCAAACAATAAAAATCATCTTAATTAAACAAACAGCAACTAACATCTTAAGGTCCAAAAGAGTGGAGGCTCGGGAATTACCAACTAAGAAGGCACTAGGTCTCGGCCCAACTCTCTTGGAAAAACAGGCTCTCGGCAAGGCTACAAGCATCGGCAGGTGGCAGGAAGGCGTGCAGAACGATAGGCTTCTACGCGTACGGACGAGCGATGGCGCTAACAAATAAACAACACTAACATCTTAAGGTCCAAAAGAGTGGAGGCTCGAGAATTATCAACTGAGAAGGCACTAGGTCTCGGCCCAACTCTCTTGGCAAAACAGGTTCTCGGCGAGGCTACAAGATCGGCAGGTGGCAGGCAGGAGTGCGGAACGACAGGCTTCTGCGCGTACGGACGAGCGCTGGCGCGGCGCTGCTTGGTGTGCTGGTGCAGCAGGGGGGCTGCGCGAGCGCGGATGGCTCGCGCTGGAGCTGGGCGAGGCGACACAGGTGTTGGCTGCGCGCGGACGGGCGACGGCGACGCTGGCGCGCAGATGCGAACGAACGATTCAACGAGCTCTCGCTAGGACAGCGCGCGGGCAATCGGAGCGATGCGGCGCTGGCTGTACGCAATGCAGGCGACGACGTGCGGGCGATGGCGTGATGCAGGCGACGGTGTGCGGCTCTGTGGGTTGGCTGCGACCGCTGCTATGGGGCAGCTGCAGAGCTGCTCGGTGCAACGCTGGGGCTGGAGGCAACGTGCGGCCTGAGCGATGCAAGGGCTGGGCGACGGCTAGACTCGGCTGGGGCAGAATCACACACACAAACTCTCGGTTCTTGATTCTTGAACGACGGCGAGGTGAGAGGGAGAGGGTGAGGGAGGCGTGCGGCAAGAGGTAGGGTCAAATAAGGTTTTCTTGATTTTCCTTTCTCTTTTTCTTTTTTTTTTCCTAAATTAAATAGGCTTTGGCAATTACCTTCCCTGGGCGTTCCCCCTTCGAGTCCCAGCTGAGACAATCTTTTCTCTTTAATTAAACTCATTTAAATCAAGCTTCCAAATCACCATTAGGTCAAGGGTTCAAATGTAACGGCCCAGGTTTCTATTTCGGTTACCCAGGTGATTTCGGATCATTATTCGGATGTTCGGATGGGCCGTTAGAGCTATTTTAACCCTTAGGGGTATTTTGGTCATTTTGCCCCCGGTCAGGGTTTTGAGGATTTTCAAGATTTCAGGGCCTTTCCTGCCTTCGTCGAAGTTTGGTGGTTGTTGGTTGCAAGACCCAAGAGGTTTGGGCAAGTTGTTTGGGAGTTTGGAGGTATTTTAGTTATTGGCAAAATTAATGGGTTTTTGAGTGCTTCCTTTGGGATTTGAACCCTTGCCCTAAATGGTTTTGGGAGTTTGTAGGAAAAAGAGTTTTTCTAGAAAGAAAAGTTTGTTTGGGCTGGGTTTTGATAGAGGAAGCTTTGGGAAGGGATTTTAGACCCATTTAAATTAGGAAAAGGGAAGAAAAATCAAGAAAGTCCCTTTCCCCTTGTTTTGCAATCTCTCTCTCTCTCTCTCTCTCTCTCTCTCTCTCTCTCTCTCTCCTAGCCGACTTCACCAAAAAAACCCAACCCTAGCCACCCAGCCACGCCGCACGAGACGCCCTGCATAGCCCAGCCCAGGTGCGCCCAAACGCGCTGCATCGCCCAGCCCAGGTGCGCCCAAACGCGCTGCATCGCCCAGCCCAGGTGCGCCCAGACGCGTTGCATCGCCCAGCCCAGACGCGCCCAGACGCGCCGCGCCGTTCCGCACCAGGCCGCCCAGACGCGCAGCGCCTCTCCGCTCGCAGCCGCACTAACGCGTCGCCCAACACCACTCGCTGCCGCCCAGACGCGTCGCCCGCGCGCTGTCCTTGCAGACCCGACGTCTCGCCCGCGCGCCCGACCCAGTGTGTTCGCTCGCCTGCGACAACCCACGTCTGCACGTCCCCTGCCTTGCTAGCGCCAGCGCCAGCGCCCAGCGCCAGCGCGCCCTACTTGTCCTTGCTGACGGACAGCCTGCCCTGCCGTGCGGGTTGGGGCATGACCTTGTGTCTTCTCGGTCGGTAATTCCCGAGTCTTTTCTCCTTTGGGCACTAGGTTGTTGGCTGATGTTTATTTAATTAGGTTGTTTTTACTAAAATGCTTAGGTTGCTCGGTTTCGCTTTAAAGCTCGAGGGTCATTATTTGATTGTGAAAGTTATTTCTGCTCGTTTCCAGGTAAGGATTTCTTACCGTGGTTGTGTGGACCCTGCGATGCTTTCTTGATTGTGCCTTATATGCATGTTTACTTGTATGAACATGATTAGTGGATAGGACAGCTTGTGATTGCATTCTTGCTAGCATGTTTGCCTGTTTGTACATGTTAGTGCCATGCTAGGATTGTTCTTCCAGCATGCTTGAGATTCCTGCTTTAAGTTCGTAGTATCATGCTAGGTTATGTGTGATTGATGTTGATATGTATGTCTAGCCGTAAATCGATTTATTTTGTACTCCTAGCTAGTATAGTACGGTTTGTCATCATCCGCAGGCCGAGAGCGGACATAACGTACTTTGTCCCCACCGGTCGGGTGTAGAGCGAAGCATAACGTACATTGCTTCCCCGGCGGCCGATGTGGATTTAGCTACCACATCGGCATAAGCCTAGTTTGTAGCTGCTAGAGCGGAACTTTGTCAACGGTGGAAGCTTTGCCTTGGCGGTTCTTAGCTTCGTGTCGATGGTACAGTGCGCAGATGAGTGCCGAGGGCCTCGCACTATTGTGTTCGGTGACACCGTTTCCGAGTCTTTAGGCATGCGTGCACTGCCCGCGTAGTTTGTACTTAGGCCCCCACATTTACGCCGGTTGCAAAGAAGATGCGGTGTGCGCGCCTGCACGCGCGTTAGTCGGTGGTTCGGAGAGCTCCCTGGGCTAATGTTCGTGAGTACACCGTTCCTTCCAGCTTAGAGCCGGACTTTGGGTACTCTCCGATAGTCCAGTTTGTTAGTGAGGGTAAGAGGCCCTTGAGGACACCCATTGGGATTGGCTTTTGAGTCGATCATATGGTCGAGGAGAAAGACCCTCGAGGTCGCTTGGACATCTTTGGGATCAGCTTTTGAGTGATCAATTGGCCGAGGGAGAAAGACCCTGAGATGTCCCGGATTTGTTATGAGAACCAATCATTAGGCCTAAGTAGGTGACTTCCGAGGATTCCAGATTCGCCTTGTAAGCTCGTTGAGCTATGATCCATGTTGGTAATCGCTTGCATGTATACTAGGGTGCGGATGATTGATGTATCGTATTGTACCCCTGCTGGGATTCTTACCGAGTATGTTTATACTCACCCTTATTTCTGTGGTTTTCCACGGGTAACTTGGGGCAAAGACCGGACGGCTAAGCGGAGGGAGCGATTGATCATGGGAGCCGCCGACACTCTGTCTTTTTGTTTGCATAATTTGTTCAAAGATGTAGACGGGCCAGAGTCATAGGGGGATGTTTTTAACAGTTGTTTAAATTGTATTGTATGATTTCATAAACACTGGCCAGGCTTGTTTTACTTTGTTGGTTTGCTTAAATGAAGGTTGTTGTTTATGTTTTAAGTGTCCCCACTTTTAAATGTTTTGAAAGGTTTTAAATATGAGCACTAAACCGCTTGATGAAGTATTTAACTTGCATGCTGAGTGAGAACCTAGGTTTAGGACCGTGTTTTGGGTCGGGTTCTTACATCAAATCCCAATGGAAGCACTTTAATTACCATTAATTTTGCTAATAACCAAATCAACTCCAAACTTCCAAACAACTTGCACAAACTTCTTGGGTCTTGCAACCAACAACGATCAAGCCTCGATAAAGGGCAGGAATGACCCTGGAATCCTGAAAATCCACAAACCCTGATCGGGGAGCAAAAAGACCAAAATACCCCTAAGGGTTAAAATAGCTTTAACGGCCCAACCGAACAACCGAATATTGAACCGGAAACACCTGGGAAACCGGAATAGAAAACTGTCCTACTTCCGGCCTAATGATTGGTTCTCATAACCAATCCCGTGACATCTCCGAGGGTCTTTCTCCCTCAGCCAAATGATCAGCTAAAAAACCAGTCCCAATAGATGTCTGACACCCTCGAGGGTCTCTCTCCCTCGACCACATGATCATCTCAAAAACCAATCCCAATGGGTGTCCTCAAGGGCCTTTTACCCTCGCTAACAAATCTGGACTATCGGGAGAGTACCCAAAGTCTGGCTCTAAACTGGAAGGAACTGGTGTACTCACGAACATTAGCCCGTGGGAGCTCTCCGTACCGGTGACTAACGCGTGTGCGCGCACACCGCATGCTGTTGCAACCGGCAAAAATGTGGGGGCCTAGGGAAAAACTACGCGAGCCAAGTACGCAAGCCTAAAGACTCGGAAGCGGGGTCACTGAATACAGTAGTGCGAGGCCCACGGCACTCATCTATAACATCCTGTACCACTGACCTGGAGCTAAGAACCGCCCAAGGTAGGCTTGCACCGTTGGCAGGGTTCCGCTCTAGCAGGCTACAAACTAGGCTTATGCCGATGTGGTAGCTAAATCCACATCGGCTACCAGGGGGAAGCAATGTACGTTATGCTTCGCTCTAACTCCCGTTCCGTGGGGACAACGTACGTTATGTCCACTCTCAACCACTAGATGATGACAAACCCTACTACTCTAACTACGAGTACAAAATAATTGATTCCTGGCTAAACATATATATCAACATCAATCACACATAACCTAGCATGATACTACGAACTTAAAGTAGGAATCATAAGCATGCTGGAAGAACAAACCTAGCATGGCACTAACATGTACAAACAGGCAAACATGCTAGCAAGATATCAATCATAGCTGTCCTATCACTATCATGCTCATAACAGTCAACAAACATACAAGGCACAATCATGATACATCGCAGGGTCCACACAACCACGGTAAGAAATCCTTACTTGGAATCAGCAGTAAATAAGAATAACGCTCCTAAAGCTGCAGAACACACAACCTAGCAAAACATAGTTACATCAATAACCTAAACTAGCTATCTCTAAACTAAACTCAAAGAAACAAGAACCGGGAAGTTACCCAGTGAACTATACAAGCTCTCGGCCAACCCCTTGGAAAAGTCCAAGGGAACTCTCGGCTAGGGCTTTTCTTCCGGCTTCCTCACAACACCTCCTGGAACAAGCTCGGCTTCATGTTAAGCCTGTATGTGTTATCGTTTGGACTTGTGAGATGTGTTTCATATTAGAGGCAAGCTTCGTTCCGTTGCTTGCATGGAGGTAAGTTTGGTGAAGGGAGCCCTCTGGGGCCCGGTTGTTGGCAGGCTGACTTTTCCAGGCAGTGATCTAGGTCGAGTTGGAGTTGAGTAGATTGTCGTGGTTATGCAGTGTGCGGTTGGTTAGGCTATCGAGTTTGTAGCACTCAAGTTGTTGGTTTGTAGGAGTCCGTGTGGAAGCTGACAGTTGGTTGAGGTTGCTGTGTGAGTTCGGATTTTTGGTGGAATGGTTGCAGTAGTTAGAGCTCGCACCTCGCCCAGGTGAAGATGTCATTACTGTGGAGTAGTGGCATGGCAGTTTCAGGCTAGAGTTGTTGGCCCCAGGGTGTGGCAACAAAGGTTATTCTAGGCAGTGCGTTGATGAACTGTGGTTCTGGAGAGCGTTTCGAGGCTTATGAGCCGAGTGCAGTTCTGTAGTGTTTTCACCCTCTGACCGATGGTCTTTTGGGAGGAGTGAACCAGATCCTTCAGAGCTTGTTGTGTGACGAACACGACCCAAAACATGGTCCTAAATCGGGGTTCTCACTCAGCATGCAAGTTAAATATGATAACAAGCGGTTTAGTGCTCATATTTAAAAACCTTTCAAAACATAAGAGAAGGGGGAACCCTTAAAACATAACCAAAAATTTACATTTAAACAAACCAACGAAGTAAAACAACCTGGCCAGTGTTTATAAAAACATACAATACAATTTAAACAACTTTTTAAATATGTTCCCCTAGGACTCCTGCGCATCTACATGCTGAATAAACAATGCAATAATAAATGACAGAGTGCCGGCAGCTCCCATGATCAATCAGCTCCCTCCGCAAGTCCTCCTAGTGTTGTCCCAAGTTACCTGAAAGATAAATAAGGGTGAGTATAAACATACTAAGTAAGAATCCCCAACCGGGGTACAATACGATACATCAGTCATCTAGCACCTCAACATGCAAGCAAACAGCTATCAACACATATCATAGCTCAACGAGCTCATAATGCAAGATCTGGAGTCATCGGAAGTCTCCTACTTCCGGCCTAATGATTGGTTACCCTGACCAATCCTGGGACATCACCGAGGTATCTTTCACTCGGGGGATTGATCAGCTCAAAAGCTGATCCCAAGGTTGTCCTCAAGGGCCTCTTTTCCCTTGCTAATAACTGACTTACGGGGCGGGCCGAAGTCCGCTCAAAATCGGAAGAATGGTGTACTCACGAACATTAGCCCGGGAGCTCTCCGAATCGGGCGACTAACGCGTGTCTTGCGCACACCGCATGCTTTGCAACAACCGGCGTAAATGTGGGGCCCGAGGACAAACTAAGCGGGCGGTGCACGCATGCCTATGACTCGGAAGCGGTGTCATCGATCACGATGCGCGAGGCCCTCGGCGCTCATCTGTGCAGCCTGAACCACCGACCTGAAGCTAAGAACCGGCCAAGGTAGGCTTACACCGTTGGCAGGGTTCCGCTCTAGTAGGCTACAAACTAGGCATACGTCAATAAAGTAGCTAATTCTCATTGGCTGCCGGGAGGGGGGAGAAAAAGCAATGTACGTTATGCTTTGCTCTATTTCTGACCAGTGGGGACAAAGTATGTTATGTCCGCTCTCAACCCATGAAGCAATGTACGTTATTCTTCGCTTTACTCCCGACTGGTGGGGACAAAGTACGTTATGTCCGCTCTCAGCCTCTAGATGATGACAAACCCTACAACTCTATCTAAGAGTACAGAGTAAAATGATTCATGGCTAGCAAACAATGACCGACATCAAACACGCTTACCTAGCATGATACTACGAACGTAAAGCAGGAATCATAAGCATGCTGGAAGAACAAACCTAGCGTGGCACTAACATGTAAAATCAAGCAAACATGCTAGCAAGAGATCAAACATAGCTGCCTATCACTATCATGCTCATAACAATCAGCAAACATACAAGGCACATCGTGATAATATCGCAGGGTCCACCCAACCACAGTAAGAAATCCTTACCTGGAACAAGCAGAAATAATTAATCATAAATCAACCAACGACCCACAAGCTTCGATGGAACCCGAGTAGCCTAAACATCAAATAAAACACCCCAATAAATACAATAACCAGCAGCCAACAAATCAGGGACCAACAAAGAAAAGACTCGGGAAATACCATCCGAGAAGCCACAAGGTTCGGGCCAACCAACACACAACAGGCAGGCTGGGCTTGCTGGGCACAAGCGCTGGGCGACGACGTGTGGCGTGGCTCGGCACAAGGGGCGGCGCGCGGGCGCGAGCGACACAAGCTACAAAACGCGTGCAGGCGACGCGACGCGACGGGCTCAGGGCACTCGGGATGGCACGGCGAGCTACAGGGGCGCGCGACTCGGTGCGGCTCTGTAAGGACCCGACCCAAGAAACAGTCTCTAACCTAGATCCTTACTTAGCATGCATGATTAAGAATGTAAAACGTCATTCAGAGCTCCAAATTTAAATCTTTGCAGTCAGCACATTTAAAACAAAAACCATAATTCCAATAAATAAAACCAACAAGTAAGTGATGATCAAGATTTCTTAAAAACAAATCAAAGGGAAACGGTTTGTGAACATAAAATAGTTTTTTTTTAGTGTTTTCCTAGGGACTCAAGTCCCACTACATGCTAATTCATAAAAACAGTAAAAGAACGTGCAATCTCAGAGTCAGCTATCCATGATCATCCAGCAGCCTCATCCTAACCATCCAGCCTCTGTCCCAAGTTACCTGGTGGAAAACCAAAGAAAATAAGGGTGAGGAACAAGTTACTCAGTAAGAATCCCCAACCGGGGTACAATACGAAAACATCTCATTTAGCACAAGCACATGCAACCATACAACGACTTGGAGCAAACAGTTGGGTTAGACCATACGCCTCTCCTGGAGCTTGCCTATTCGAAGGCTTACACACTATAAACTACCCTAGGTTCTACACTGGATGCCCTTCGGCCTTTCACAACCTAGGACTCGGTCTTTGCCCATCGGGGACTTACACACCGAGGATGCCCATCGGGGTCTTACACCTCCAACTCAGTGATGCCCATCGGGGTCTTATACACCTAGGATGCCCATCGGGGTCTTACACCTCCAACTCAGTGATGCCCATCGGAGTCTTATACACCTAGGATGCCCATCGGGGTCTTACACCTCCAACTCAGTGATGCCCATCGGGGTCTTATACACCTCGGATGCCCATCGGGTCATACACCTCCAACTCGGTGATGCCCATCGAGTCTTATACACCTAGGATGCCCATCGGGTTTTACACCTCCAACTCAGTGATGCCCATCGGGGTCTTATACACCTAGGATGCCCATCGGGGTCTTACACCTCCAACTCAGTGATGCCCATCGGGGTCTTATACACCTGTCTAAACCTAACATGGATCTAACAGCATTCAACGGAGAACATGGATATGCCAGGATGGAAGAACGTAGCATGGAACTAATAGAATACAACATAAAGCATGGATATGTCAGGATAGGAGAACCCTAGCATGGAACTGACGGAACGCAAACATAACACGAACATGAATCAAAAGCAAGCATGAAGCCTATCCACTAGAAACTCATACAGTTACAATAATCAATATGCTACCAAGTGTTCGCAGGGTCCACTGTAAGGACCCGACCCGAATGAGGCTCTAAATGGGCCCTTACCTCAATGCATGCATACAAATCAACACTAGAATTTGCAAGATGGTTGTTTCGGATTCTAAGTAAAAAAAACAAAAACCGGCAAGAGTTCATTTAAAAAGTCAATACAAAATTCTTGAAACACATCCTGTTTCCAAGCACTGCTCCAAGACAAATACATTTCCAAAACTTACTCTGATCAGAGATTTATTAAAAACATACAACTTTACAACATTTACAACAATGCTAGAATCCGGAAATACATTCATAAAACAACCTAGGGCTCCGTGCCCAACTACATGCATTCAGAGGACATTTAAAACATAAATACAAGACATAAGACTCAGAGTTGAACAATGGGTTTTCCATGATCACAGCTCCTCCTCCAGCCATCCTGCCTCGCGCCATGGTTTCTTGAAAGATAAGTAAGGGTGAGTAACGAATTACTCAGGTAAGAATCCCCAACCGGGTACAATACGATATAATCAATCATCTAGTACCAAAGCATGCAAGCAAACAGCTACCAACACGGATCATAGCTCAACGAGCTTACAAAGAAAGATCTGAGTCATCGGAAGTCTCCTACTTCCGCCTAATGATTGGTTATCCTAACCAATCCAGGACATCTCTGAGGGTCTTTCTCCCTCAGCCAGTTGATCAGCTCAAAAACCGATCCCAAGGATGTCCTCAAGGGCCTCTTACCCTTGCTAATCTGGACTTACGGGAGAGTACCCGAAGTCAGGCTCTAACGGAAGGAATGGTGTACTCACGAACATTAGCCCGGGGGAGCTCTCCGAACCGGCAACTAACGCGTGTGCGCGCACACCGCATGCTCTTCTACAACCGGCGTAAATGCGGGGGCCTAAGGGCAAACTACGCGGGCAGTGCACGCATGCCTAAGGCTCGAGCGGTGTCACCGATCACGATGAGCGCGAGGCCCTCGGCGCTCATCTCATGCGGCTGGTCCACCGACACGAAGAAGCTAAGAACCGCCAAGGCAGCTTACACCGTTGGCGGGGGTTCCGCTCTAGCGAGCTACAAACTAGGCATACGCCAATGAGGTAGCTAAGTCTCATTGGCTGCCGGAGGGGGAGAAAAAGCAAGGTATGTTATGCTTTGCTCAATATCCGACCACTTTGGGGACAAAGTACGTTATGTCCGCTCAACCCCTGAAGCAATGCTTCGCTTTGCTCCCGACCGGTGGGGACAAGATACGTTATGTCCGCTCTCAGCCTCTGGATGATGACAAACCCTACAACTCTATCTAAGAGTACAGAGCAAAAAGCAATGATTCCTGGCTAGCAAGCAAAGACCGACATCAATCACACTACCTAGCATGATACTACGAGCTTAAGCAGGAATCATAAGCATCTTTGCGAGAACAAACCTAGCATGGCACTAACATGTAATATCAAGCAAACATGCTAGCGTAAATCAATCAAAGCGCCCTATTATTATCATGCTCATAACAATCGACAAACAAGCAAGGCAAAATCATGACAATATCGCGGGGCCCACACAACTCGGTAGAAATCCTTACAGGCCGGAAGGAAACAACACACAATAAATTAATCTGCGATCGAACCCGAGCAACCTATATCGAGCCAAACAAATACATCAATAATCATAAAATAGCCCTAAATACACTAAAATAAACAGGGCTCGGCTCGGGAGCAACTCACGAGGCGCGGCTGACACTCGAACGAGCCGGCTGCACGGGCTAGGCAGCCAAAAGGGCTGGCTGGGCGCGCTGGGGCCGCAGGGGGCGCGAGCTGCGCGCGGAGGGGCGCTGGGCTGCGCGCGGAGGGGCGCACTGGCTGCGCGCAGACAGAGCTGCGCGCTGCGCGGGCGCGGCTCAGCTGGCGGCGGCGCGCGCGCGCGCTCGCAAGACAGAGACGGCGCGCGGCGCGGCGCGACATGATGACGCGGGCGCGCGATCGAGCTGGGCGAGGCTCGGGCGGCGCGACGCGACGCAGATCGCGGCGGCTCGCACAAAGATCTGCACCGAGAGACACGACGTGGCAGCGAGCGAGGCGCGCGCGGCCGGGCGACGCTGGGCGAGGGCGCGCGGTGGGCGACGCTGGCGAGGGCGCGCGACGCCGGGCGGGCGAGGCGGCGCGTCTGGCGCGCTGGCGAGCTCGGGCTGGCTCTGCGACGCTTAGCTCGGGGCCGGGCGTGGGCGAGCCAGTGCCAGACGGCTGGGTGGGCGAGCCAAGGGTGGTCGGGGGCTAGGTGGGGGGCTCGGGGAGAGAGAGAGAGAGAGAGAGAGAGAGAGAGAGAGAGAAAAATGCATTTTGGGGAAAAAAGAAAAGAAAAAGAGAAATAAAAAGGAAAATGGGAAAAAAGGGAAAAAATGGGATTTTTAATTCCATTTTCCATCCTTATCCACTTTAAAACCTCAAAATCCCATTTCCCGGCTTCCTCCTTCGAGACCCGACCGAAGCAATCTTTTCCAATAAATCAAACTCACTTAAATCCAACTCCCAAAGCAACACTAAAGGCCCGGGCTCGAATCCCAAAGGAAACACACAACAAACCAACATTTTGCCAAAGCCCAAACCACAACCGAGCATCCAACCGACTAGCCCAAACACCACGGGACTCGCAGCCACCAACAAACAAGCCTCGACAAAGGCAGGAGCTACCTCGAAGCCCTGAAAACCACAAATCCTGCCCGGAGAGCCAAAAGACCAAAAATACCCCCAAGGGGCCAAACGGCTCTAAAACCCAACCAAACAACCGAATCTTGACCCGATGGCACCTCGAAAACTGGGATAGGAAACTGGGCTGTTACATCCACACAACCCCGGGTAAGAAATCCTTACCTGGAAACGAGTGGGAAGTAACTTATCACGAATCTACTAACAACCCTCGAGCTTTTAAGCGATCCCAAGCGACCTAGGCATACAATAAAATATCCTAAATAAATAAACAGCAGCTAAAATCATGAAGTCCAAAGGGTGGAGGCTCGGAAATTTACCAACCTAGAAGACACACGTCTCGGCAGCAAGGAGCAGGAACGGGCGCGCGGCAAGCCAAGCAGACACGCTGGAGCGGGCGCGCGGCAAGGCGACGGGACGGCGGGGCAGCGAGCGGGCGACCTGGGCTGTGGAGACGGCGCGCGGACGTGCGGTCTCGCTGGGACAGCGCGCGAGCAAGCGGAGCGACGCGGATGGACGGCTCGGCCGGTGCGCTGGGGCGCAGCGATGTAGACGTGATGGCACTGGGCGCTGTCGTGCGGGTGCGGCGACGGCGGCGATGGGTGGCGCGAGACGTGCGACACCGTGCGCGCGATGCAGTGCGGCGCGGCGGCACAGGTTGGGCGACATGGTGCGGCGTGAAGGTTGGGCTGGCTGCAAGGCGGCTCAGTGCGGCTTGGGCTGGTGGCTGCGCACGGCGAGGCGGCGGGCGATGGGCAACTACGAGCGGCGGCGGTGGCGAGGGTGTGGGGAGAGGGTGAGGGTTTGCGAGAGAAGGGGCTTTTCCTTTTTTTTTTCTTTTTCCTTCCTTCCCTAAGTTAAATAGGCTTTGGGAATCTCAAATGCCCTTCCCAAGGCTTCCCCCCTTCGAGCCCTGGCCAACGCATTTATTTTTCCTTAATTAATTCCAAACTCCCTTCCTCTTTGAGGCTAAGGGTTCGAGCCCTCCTATTTCTTTTCTTTTTTTTAAACTAATTTCCATTTAACTGAAATCCGAGCTATTACAGGCTCGGCACGGTCTGGCAAAGACGGACTGGGCGACGCGAGCTGGGGCGAGGGTCAGTGCGACGCGTACTGGTCTGCAGGCGACAACGATCTGGGCGCGGATGGCTTGGGTGAGGCTGGGCGACGCTGGCCGGCATTGTCTTGGGTGGGCTCGGGCTGCTCGGGCTTAGGCGGTAGGGCGGCAGTGAGGTGACCAGGGCTCGCTGGGCTGGAGGTGAGGGCTCGGGGAGAGAGAGAGAGAGAGAAAAGGGAAAAATGGGAAAAATGGGGATTTTATTTTCTTTTTCTCTTTTATTATTTTTCCATCCTTATCCAGATATCCATTTTAAAAAAATCCTTGAAATCCTTAAAATCCCATTTCCCGGCTTCCTCCTTCGAGACCCGACTAAAGCAACCTTCTTCCAATGAATAAACTAACTTAAATCAACCTCCCAAATCAACTCTAAGGGCCCGGGCTCGAATACCAAAGGAAACACCCAAACAACCATAACTTTGCCCAAAACCCAAATCACAACCGAACTTCCAAACGAATAGCCCAAACATCTCGGGACTCGCAGCCACCAACAAACAAACCTCGACAAAGGTAGGAGCTGCCTCGAAGCCCTGAAAATCCACAAATCCTTCCCAGGGAGCCAAAAGACCAAAATACCCCTAAGGGTCAAAATAGCTCTAACGGCCCAACCGAACCACTGAATCTGAACCGGAAGCTCCTCGAGAACCGGAATAGAAAACTGGGCCGTTACAATACTCCCTCCTTTTAAGACTTTCATCCTCGAAAGTCCTAAAACGAAACATGCATTCACGGGAAAATAAAAGACAAGAGTCATAATATAAAAATTCAAAGACGACAGCAGGATTCCCATGATCACAGCTCCTCTTTCAGCCATAATGTCTCGCACCTTGGTTACCTGTGGAAAACCACAAAATAAGGGTGAGTAACGAATTACTCAGTAAGAATCCCCAACCGGGGTACAATACGATATACATGGTCATCTAGATGAATGTATGCAAGCTATAAATATAAACACATAATAGAGCACATAGCTTAAATCCACATATAAACCTCGGATGCCAACTCAGGGTCTTAGTCTGGAAAATCCACACCACACAATACGCCCTATACAAGAAACAAGTCTCGGCCTCAGCCTGTCTACTGTCGATACGAAAGGTGCACTAGCTCAAGATCCCGAGGAGCTCTCGGTGTGGCGCCAGAATGAGCGTAAGCGCACACCGCATGCTCTGCAGACTGCGGGTGCCGGGTCTTGTGGCAATCTACCCAGGTCCAGTCACCATGCCTAACTAAATCTCTGGATCGGTGTCACTGACATAGGGGTGTGAGACCTGGACACGTGAACTATTTCAGCCTGTACCACCGCACCTAAGGCTAAGGAACCGGTCGTGGTAGGCTTACACCTGGAAGCGGTCCTTGCCCTAACATGTGGCAATCAAGGGCTACGGCCGAACACGCTGAGGACGTGCCGACTGTCGGGGACGAGGCAATGCCAAGTCATCATCCCGACCGTTGGGGCATTTAACAGTCTGCCACCCTCACCCAAGATTGCAGGGTGTAAGGACCCAACCTGGAATACGGTCCTAACCTAGGTCCTCACTCAGCATGCAAGTTAAATATTTCAACAAGCGGTTTAGTGCTCATATTTAAAACTTTTTCAAAACATTTGGAAACGGGGAACACTTAAAACATAAGCAACAATTTTCATAAGCAAATCCAATCAAGGTAAAATAAGCGTGGCCAGTATTTATAAAAGAACATTCAAAACAGTTTAAACAACTTTAACATCATTCCCCTAGGACTCATGTCCATCTACATCTTTGAATAAATAAATGCAAACAATAAACGACAGAGTCTTTCGGTAGCCCCCATGATCAAACAGGCTCCCTCCGCTAGCCATCCCGGTGTTGTCCCAAGTTACCTGGTGGAAAAACCACAGAAATAAGGGTGAGTATAAACATACTCAGTAAGAATCCCCAACCGGGGTACAATACGATACATCAGTCATCTAGCACCCTAGTATACATGCAAATAAAACAATGACTTAGAGCAAAACGGTTGAATTAGGCTCTGAGCTACTTCTAGAGCGAGCCTATTCAAGGGCTTTCATCTACTGCCTATCCTAGGTTCTACACTTGGATGCCCTTCGGGCCTTACACCACCTAGGACTCAGTGATGCCCAGTGGGGTCTTATACACCTAGGATGCCCATCGGGGTCTTACACCTCCAACTCAGTGATGCCCATCGGGGACTTACACACCTAGGATGCCCATCGGGTCCTACACCTCCAACTCGGTGATGCCCATCGGGACTTACACACCTAGGATGCCCATCGGTCTTACACCTCCAACTCGGTGATGCCCATCGAGGACTTACACACCTAGGATGCCCATCGTGGTCTTACACCTCCAACTCGGTGATGCCCATCGAGACTTACACACCTAGGATGCCCATCGGTCTTACACCTCCAACTCGGTGATGCCCATCGGGACTTACACACCTAGGATGCCCATCGGGTCTAACACCTCCAACTTAGTGATGCCCATCGGGGACTTACACACCTAGGATGCCCATCGGGGTCTTACACCTCCAACTCAGTGTAACGGCCCAGTTTTCTATTTCGGGTACCCAGGTGATTTCGGGTCATTATTCGGATGTTCGGATGGGCCGTTAGAGCTGCTTTAACCTTTAAAGGTATTTTGGTATTTTGCTCCCTGGTTAGAGGTTGAGGATTTTCGTGGCTTCGTGGTCATTTCGGCCTTCGTTGAGACTTGATTAACGTTGGTTGCAAGACCCAAGTAGTTTGGGTTAGTTGATTAGAAGTTCGAGTCATTCCTGTTGATAGCAAAATTAATTGGAATTTAATTGGTCCCTTTGAGATTTGAACCCTTGCCTAATGGTGAAATTGGAGTTTTTAGAAAAGATGATTTAGTTAAAAGAAAAGAATTTCTTTAGTCGGGACCCGCAAGAGAAAGCCTTGGGAAGGGATTTTAGACCCATTTAAATTAGGAAAAGGAAAGAAAATCCTATTCCCCTTGTTTTGGAAAAATCTCTCTCTCTCTCTCTCTCTCTCTCTCTCTCTCTCTCTCTCTCTCTCTCTCTAGCCGCTCTCACCAACCCCCTAGCCGCCCTAGCCGCACCACCACTTCAGCCCACTTCGGCCAGCGCACAAGGCGGCCAGTTCACCAGCCAGCGCACACGAGGCCCAGCCCGTCCAGCAGGCGCACGAGCGCCCAGACGCTCCGCACCAGGCTGCCCAGACGCGCCGCACCGACCTGCATCGGGTCGCCCGAGACGCGCGTCGTCCCGCCTGAGCCGCCACACGCACGCAAGACGCTGCCGCTTCGCCACGCGCGCGCGCGCTTCAAAGACTGCCGTCGCGTCTGCGTGCCCGTGCCACTCGTCCGCGTCCGCCCGCCAGCGCGCCTGCGCCCTGTCGCAGTCCGCGCGCAGCCCAGCGCCAGCGCCCGTCCCCTGCCCAAGCGCCCGCCGCCCGAGCAGCGCCAGCGCCAGCGCCAGCGCCCAGCCACACCAGCGGCGCCCAAAATCGCTTCTTGCCTGCGAGACCCCGTGCCTTCTCGGTTGGTAATTCCCGAACCTATCCCTTTTAGATTTTTAAGCTGCTGGCTGCTATATATTTATTTAGGATGCTTTTAAAATGCTTAGGTTGCTCGGTTTCGCTTTAAAGCGCGAGGGTCATTATTTGATTGTGAAGGTTATTGCTGGCTCGTTTCCGGGTAAGGATTCCTTACCGTGGTTGTGGGACCCTGCGATGCTTTCTTGAATGTGCCTTATATGCATGTTTACTTTTATGGACATGATTAGTGGATAGGATGACTTGTGATTGCATTCCCGCTAGCATGTTTGCTTGTTTGTACATGTTAGTGCCATGCTAGGATTGTTCTTCCAAAGATGCTTGAGATTCCCGCTTTAAGTTCGTAGTATCATGCTAGGTTATGTATGATTGATGATGATTATGTATGTTTAGCCAGAATCGTTTACTCTATACTCTAGCTAGTGTGTTAGAAATGTCATCATCTAGAGGTCGAGAGCGGACATAACGCACCTTGTCCCCACCTGGGTCGGGAGTAGAGCGAAGCATAACGTACATTGCTTCCCCGGCGTGCGATGTGGATTTAGCTACCACATCGGCATAAGCCTAGTTGTAGCTCGCTAGAGCGGAACCCCCGCCAACGGTGCAAGCCTCGCCTTGGCCGGGTTCTTAGCTTCGTGTCGGTGGTACAGTGCCGCACAGATGAGTGTCGAGGGCCTCGCACTCATCGTGTTCGGTGACACCGCTTCCGAGTCTTAGGCATGCGTGCACGCCCGCGTAGTTTGTACTTAGGCCCCCCACATTTACGCCGGTTGCAGCAAGATGCGGTGTGCGCGCACGCCAGCGTTAGTCGCCGGTTCGAGAGAAGCTCCCCGGCTAATGTTCGTGAGTACACCGGTTCCTTCCTGTTTAGAGCCGGACTTGGGTACTCTCCGATAGTCCAGTTATAAGCGGGGGTAAGAGGCCCTTGAGGACACCCATTGGGATTGGCTTTTGAGTCGATCATATGGTCGAGGAGAAAGACCCTCGAGGGTGTCGGACATCTTTGGGATCGGTTTTTGGTGATCAATTGGCCGAGGAGAGAGACCCTGGAGATGTCCCGGGATTGGTTATGAGAGCCAATCATTAGGCCTAAGTAGGAGACTTCCGAGGATTCCAGATTCTGCTTTGTAAGCTCGTTGAGCTATGATCCGTGTTGGTAATCGTTTGCATCATACTAGGGTGCTAGATGATTGAAGTATCGTATTGTACCCGGTTGGGGATTCTTACTGTGTATGTTTATACTCACCCTTATTTCTATGGTTTTCCACTAGGTAACTTGGGACAAAGACAGGACGGCTAGCGGAGGGAGCGATTGATCATGGGAGCCGCCGACACTCTGTCTTTATTGTTTGCATATTTGTTCAAGATGTAGATGGACAGAGTCCTAGGGGAAACATTATTAAAAGTTGTTTGAACTGCTTTTTGAATGTTTTATATATATACTGCAGAGCTTGTTTTACTTCGTTGGTTTTCTTAAACAAAATCGTTGATTATGTTTTAAGCATTCCCGTTCTAAAAGTTTTTAAAGGTTTTAAATATGAGCACTAAACCGCTTGATGAAATATTTAACTTGCATGCTGAGTGAGAACCTAGGTTTAGGACCGTATTTAGGGTCGGGTTCTTACACTCAGTGATGCCCATCGGGGACTTACACACCTAGGATGCCCATCGGGGTCTTACACCTCCAACTCAGTGATGCCCATCAGGGACTTACACACCTAGGATGCCCATCAGGGTCTTACACCTCCAACTCGGTGATGCCCATCGTGGACTTACACACCTAGGATGCCCATCAGGGTCTTACACCTCCGGATGTCCATCGGGGTCTTACCCGAGCGGGACCTAAACTAGTTACCCCTACAGTCTTCTACACTATACATCACCCGCCTATGCCTGGCACTGAACTAACAGGATAAAATAGAACAAGGTATGCCAAGATAATTAAACCCCTTGCATGGAACTAACAGAATATATCAGGGGACACAAGAGCAACACGATATGGAAGCAAGAGAAAAAATGTAACCTACCCACTGGAAATTTCATACAATCACAAGACATGGCATGCTGGAAGAACAAACCTAGCATGGCACTAACATGAACAACAAGCAACATGCTAGCAAGAATTCAAACACAAGCTGTTCAATAGCTAACATACTCATAACAACAACCAAGCATACAAGGCACAATCATGATAGCATCGCAGGGTCCACACAACCACGGTAAGAAATCCTTACCTGGAAACAAGCAGAAAATAACTACCATAACCCAACCAAGCGACTCCCGAGCTTCTAAGTGAACCCGAGCAACCTAAGCATTTAATAAAAATATCCTAATTAAATAACAACAGCCAATCAACTTAGGGTCCTAAAGAGTGGAGGCTCGGGAATTACCAACCGAGAAGGCACTAGGTCTCGGCCCAACTTTCTTGGCAAAAATTATGCTCTCGGCAGCAAGGGGCAGGCAGGTTGGGCGGCAGAGGCGAGCAATCTGGGCGCTGCTGGGCGCGCTGGCGCGGCAGAAGACGGGGGCGCGCGGACGGCACGGCGACGACACGGATCGGCAGGGCAGCGCGACGCGCGAGCGAGCAGCGGCGCGCGTCTGGCGCGCGATCTGTGGCTTTGGGCGTCTGGGCTGCTTGGCCGGTATCTGGCCGTGGCGGTATCTTTGGGGCGTCTGGGTTGCTCGGTTGTGTCACGACAGGCATGGCTGCTTCTTCTTTGGTCTTTGTGGCTCGGTGCGGCTCGGTTGGGTTTCTTGGTGAGGTCGGCAAGGAGAGAGAGAGAGAGAGAGGGAGAAGGGGAAAGAATAAGGGTTTTTCTCTTTTCTTTTCATTTTTCCTAAATTAAATAGGCTTTGGGTGGTCCAAAATCCCTTCCCAAGGCTTTCCTCCTTCGAGTCCTAGCTGACGCATTCTTTTCCATTTAAAAAAACCCATTTAAATCAAGCCTCCTAATAACCGTTAGGTCAAGGGTTCAATTCCCAAAGGAAGCACTCTAATTAACAATAATTTTGTTAATTACCAAATCACCTCCAAACTTCCAACCAACTAGCCCGAACTTCTTGGGTCATGCAACCAACAACAATCAAGCCAAGGGCAGGAGTGACCCCGAAGTCTTGAAAATCCACAAAACCCTTACCGGGGGCAAAAAGACCAAAATACCCCTAAGGGTTAAAATAGCTCTAACGGCCCATCCGAACATTCGAATAATGAACCGGAAACACCTGGGAAACCAAAATAGAAAACTGGGCCGTTACACAGGGCCTACCGGTCGGGTTAGCTAAACCCTAACGGGGTCTAGGGACGGAGTGCTACCTCATACGTCCCTGCTATGGATGCAAGATACTTTATGCATTCGGGCCCGGATGATGCTACCTACCTACACTCTAACATATCATATCAATAACATACAATCCAATACAATCCAATATGTGCTCAACAGATAAAACGAACCTAGCAGGATACTACGAAACAAGAACAGATACGAGCATGCGAGAACGGAACAACCTAGCATGGGCTAACATGAGAAACAACATAAGGAATCATGCCAGTCGGGAATTCAGAACAGAGCACCTAACACTATACATGCTGATAATCACAAACAAACATACAAACAACAATCACATATAATACCGCAGGGCCCACACAACTCCGGTAAGAAATCCTTACCTTGGTCGGGAGGCTTCTACACACAAAAACCTAAGCTGCGATCACTCCCGAGCTAGCTATCGAGAACCTAACAAACATAGCAATAATCACAACCATAGGCCTAAAATATAATAAAACAAGCAGGCTCGGCTCGGGGCACTCACACGGCACGGCGACACGAGGCTGGGCGCTGCTGGCGGGCTGGAGCGGCTGGGCTGCGCGCTGGGCAAGCGATGTCACGGCGTTGGTTTCGCGCACGGACAAGCGCTGGGGCGCGGGCTGCGCACACGGGCGGCGCTGAGCGTGCGACGCGGACGCGGACGAGCAGCAGCTGCGATGGGCACGCAGGTGCTGGGCGTGCGATGGAGTGCGACAGAAGCTGGGCGATCTGGGTGGCCTGGCACCTGCTACTGCGCGCGACAGGGAGCGAAGGGGCTGGCGATCTGGGCGTCTGCTGCTGCGCACGACAGGGACGATGGCTGGTGATCTGGGCGTCTGCTGCTGCGCATGACAGGGACGATGGAGCTGGCGATCTGGGCAGACTGCGACGGCGACCTGGGCGTGGTCTGGCCGGTTGGGGAGCTGCGATGGTGAGGCTGCCGGTTGGGGGGCTGCTCTCGGTTGGCTGTAACCTAACACAACACACACACACACTATTTACCCGGCCAAACAGCACACCAATCGGAGGAGGAGAAGAAGAAAAGACGATCGATACCTACCCGGATTGACGATCGAGCAACAGAGCTGCAAAGGGGATGAACAATCGGATTGGAGAGCTAAGAGGCAAGCTTGGACGGCAAAGGGGGGTGTGTTGGAGAAGAAGGACAAAAAACCTAATTTCTTTTTCATTTAACCAAATGCACCAAAACCCCAAGATCCAAGGTTAACCATAATATGACGCAGAAAGAGCAACAAGAGCTCTCCATAGCTCAACTGGCACGCATCCCCATAGGCTTTCTCGGAGACTTTGGTTCGAATCCCAGTTGCAACACAATTTTCCTTTATTTTTACTTTTGCATCTATCCATGCTCAAACCCATCCACAAAACCTCAAAAACCTACATAAATCCATCCAATAATTTTAGCAACTGGAAAAAGACATAAACGGCCCTGACGGCCCGACCAAATTACCAAAATACCCCTAGGGCATACCTGGAAGACCGGGATGAAAACCTGGGCCATTATAGATGGCCTGGGCGAGGCTAGGCGACGCTGGCTGGCACTTTGTCTTGTGGTGGGCTCGGGCTTAAAGGCGAGCTTAGCGGCGGTGCCGCGCGACAGTGTGGGGCCGTCTCGGGCCGAGGTGAGGGCTTGGGGAGAGAGAGAGAGAGAGAAAAGGGAAAAATGGGGAAAAATGGGGATTTTATTTTCTTTTTCTCTTTTATTATTTTTCCATCCTTATCCAAATATCCATTTTAGAAACGTCCTTGAAATCCTTAAAATCCCATTTCCCGTCTTCCTCCTTCGAGACCCGACTGAAGCAACCTTCTTCCAATGAATAAACTCACTTAAATCAACCTCCCAAATCAACTCTAAAGGCCCGGGCTCGAATCCCAAAGGAAACACCCAAACAACCATAACTTTGCCCAAAACCCAAATCACAACCGAACTTCCAAACGAATAGCCCAAACATCTCGGGACTCGCAGCCACCAACAAACAAACCTCGACAAAGGTAGGAGCTGCCTCGAAGCCCTGAAAATCCACAAATACTGCCCAGGGAGCCTAAAGACCAAAATACCCCTAAGGGTCAAAATAGCTCTAACGGCCCAACCGAACCACTGAATCTGAACCGGAAGCTCCTCGAGAACTGGAATAGAAAACTGGGCCGTTACGTGTTGCGAGTTGGTGTTTTCGTGATGAGGCAACGAGAGACCAGTGTTGGTTTTATGAGTTTGCTTTGGGTAGCAGTTCCCAGCTGTTAGTTCATATAGTTCCGTTGAGGCGTTGTATTGTAAGTGTTGCAGGATTCTAGTGTTCTGGGAAAAGGTTGGTGGTCGTCAGTTTTGTTTTGGTTCCTGAGTTGCTGCGGTTGGCCAGTAGTGCAGTGCAAAAGTGTAGAGCTCGTATCTTTGGTAGCCCGAGCGAGCGAGAGTTTCGCCGATGTTCGGCGTCGAGTTTTAGAGTTTGAGGTTGGACAGTGCGTGCTTTTAAGGTTGCACCGTTGTGAGTTGTGTTGAGGTTTCGTAAGCGGGAGAAGAGGAGTGTCCTGTTGTTGGACCATTTGAGATTCTCGAGAGGATTGGCAGAGTTGCATATTGGTTAGCTTTTTCTGTCATTGTCAGCTGAGCACAGTGTTTTCATGTATCGATGTTGAGGCAGTATGTGTCGGGCCCATCGCTCATTGTGGACTTTGAGCCTTTGCAGCTGATTGAGGATTTGGGCTTCGGGGGGAAGCCTGTAAGTGTTCTGGTCTTTGACACGAAGACGTTGCGTAATCGTGAGGTTCGTTTGGTAAAATTCAGTGGAGGAGTCAGAGTTGAGAGGAGGTCGGTCGTGAGCGGGGAAGACGGGATGAGATTGCAGTATCTTGTGCTGTTTTAGTCTTAAGGACTTTCGAGGACGAAAGTCATAAAAAGGAGGGAATATTGTAACGGCCCAGGTTTTCATCCTGGTCTTCCAGGTATGCCCTAGGGGTATTTTGGTAATTTGGTCGGGTCGTCAGGGCTGTTTAAGTCTTTTTCCAGTTGCTAAAATTATTGGATGGGTTTATGTAGGTTTTTTAGGCTTGGTGGATTGGTTTGAGCAAGGATAGATGCAAAAGTTAAAATAAAGGAAAATTGTGTTGCAGCCGAGATTCTAGCCAGGGTGGCCTTGTGTGCTAGAGGAGAGCCTTGCCAAATGAGCCACCAGGTGTTATTGTTACTCTTTCCGCGTCATAGCTTAGTTACCCTTGGATCTTTGGAGTTTTGGTGCATTTGTTTAAAAGAAGAGAAAATAGGGTTTTGGGTTTTCTTCTCCAAACTCCATGGTCGCCCAACCTTTTTCTCCCTAGCTCCCAAGCAGAGCTTCTTCTCCCCTTGCAGCCCCGTAGTTCGTGCGTCGTCCCGGCCGAGCAGTAGCCCAACTAGGCGCCCAGCAGCAGGCTGCCCAGACGCCCAGACAGCCCCAGATCGTAGCCTAGGCCGCCCAGATCGCCTGCAGCCCTGTCGCCGCCATGCGCTGCAGCTGCTCTGTCGAGCGCACCACCGTCGCGGCCGCCAGACGCCGTCGCGCGCCGCCCAGGTCGCCCATCGCAGCTGTCGCGCGGCTGCCTCATCGCGTCGCTCGCCCGCGCGCCTGCCTCAGCGTCGTCCGCGCGCAGCCCGCGCCAGCGGCGCTTTATCGGCGTCGCGACCTCTGCAGGCCCACCCGGGCTCACTCAAAGCCGTCTTTGCTGCCGTCAGCGTGCCTCACAGAGCGACGACGTGAGTTTCTCCCGAGCCGAGCCTTGTTTATTTTTATTATATTTAGGCCTATGGATTGTGATTATTATTGTGTTTGTTAGGTTCTCGGTAGCTAGCTCGGGTTCGATCGCAGCTTAGGATTTTGTGTGTAGTTGCCTCCCGGCCAGGTAAGGATTTCTTACCAGAGTTGTGTGGGCCCTGCGATATTATATGTGACTGTTGTTTGTATGCTTGTTTGTGTTTATCAACATGTTTAGTGTTAGCTGCTCTGTTCTGAATTCCTGACTGGCATGATTTCTTATGTTGTTTCTCATGTTAGTCCATGCTAGGTTGTTCCGTTCTGGCATGCTCGTATCTGTTCTTGCTTCGTAGTATCATGCTAGGTTCGTTGTATCTGTTGAGCACGTATTGGATTGTATTGGATTGTTTGTTGTTGATATTATAGGTTAGAGTTCAGGTAGGTAGCATCATCTGGGCCGGATGCATAACGTAACTTGCATCCACGACAAGGACGTCCGAGACGGTTCTCCGTCCCTGATCCCCGTTAGGGTTTAGCTAATTCTAACGGCTAGCCCTGCAATCTTGGGTGAGGGTGGCAGACTGTTAAATGCCCCAACGGTCGGGATGATGACTTGGCATTGCCTCGTCCCCGGCAGTCGGCACGTCCTCAGCTTGTTCGGCCGTAGCCCTTGATTGCCACCTGTTAGGGCAAGGACGGCTTCCTGGTAGCAGTGAGAGCCCCAGCGTGGGCTAGCTTTTATGCTTTGTGTAGATCGCCAGTATGTTGATTACACATGGAGGAGCAGTGTAAGAACCCGACCCAAAACACGGTCCTAAACCTAGGTTCTCACTCAGCATGCAAGTTAAATACTTCATCAAGCGGTTTAGTGCTCATATTTAAAACCTTTCAAAACATTTAAAAGCGGGGACACTTAAATCATAAACAACAACCTTCATTTAAGCAAACCAACAATGTAAAACAAGCCTGGCCAGTGTTTATGAAATCATACAATACAATTTAAACAACTGTTAAAAACATCCCCCTAGGACTCCTGTCCGACTACATGCTGAACAAATTATGCAAACAATAAAGACAGAGTGCCGGCGGCTCCCATGATCAATCAGCTCCCTCCGCTAGCCGTCCCGGTGCTGTCCCAAGTTACCTGGTGGAAAAACCACAGAAATAAGGGGTGAGTATAAACATACTCGGTAAGAATCTAGCAACCGGGTACAATACGATACATCAATCATCGGGAACCCAGTATACATGCAAACAATTACCAACACCGATCATAGCTCAACGAGCTTACAAGGCCAGAATCTGGAATCCTCGGAAGTCTCCTACTTCCGGCCTAATGATTGGCTCTCATAACCAATCCCGGGACATCTCCGAGGTCTTTCTCCTCGGCCAATTGATCAGCTCAAAAACCGATCCCAAAGATGTCCGACACCCTCGAGGGTCTTTGTAAAGACCCGACCCAAAAGGGGCTCTAAATAGGCCTTTACCCCAATTCATGCATTCAAAGGAAAGGATAATATGCAAATAAGTTTTCAGATTCCCAATTAAAACAAAACAATCAAGGTTCAATCAGAATCAATATAGTTTGTTTGAAACTCATCCCTCGTCTCCAAGCACTGTTTCAAGGCAAATACATTTCCAAAACGTACACTCGATCGAGAGATTTATTAAAACATTTGAAACATCCTCAAATTCAATAAAGCGGGAATCCACAAAATCATTCAAAACATCCTAGGGCTCGTGTGCGTCTACATGCATTCGGGGAAAATGAAAGACAAGAGTCATAGAAATAAAAAGTCGAGACGCACAAAGACGCGTTCCATGATCATAGCTCCTCCTTCACCATCATCCTCCTCGCGCCATGGTTACCGAAAGATAAGTAAGGGTGAGTAACGAATTACTCAGTAAGAATCCCCAACCGGTACAATAATACGATGCACATGGTCATCTAGATGAGTGTATGCAAGCTATGAATATAAACACGAGAATAGAGCACATAGCTTAAGTCCACACTTGGACCTCGGATGCCAACTCGAGGGTCTTAGTCCGGAAATAAATCCACCACACAATACGCCCTATACGAGAAACAAGTCTCGGCCTCGGCACATCTCTTCGCCGATCACGAAAGGTACACTAGCTCAAGATCCCGAGGAGCTCTCCTGTCGTGCTACAGTAATGAGCGTAAGCATGCACCGCGTGCTTCCACAGCAGACTATGGGGTGCCGGGTCTAGTGGCAAGCTGCCCATATCCGGATACCACGCCTAACTAAATCTCTCGGATCGGTGTCACCGACATAGGGGTGTGAGACACGGACACGTGAACTATGTCGGCTGTACCACCGCACCGAGGCTAAGGAACGGGTCGTGGTAGGCTTACACCGAGAAGTCGTCCTTACCTTAACAGTGGCAATCAAGGGCTACTACCGAACACACCGAGGACGCGTCTTGCGTTGTCGGGACTAGGCATTGCCAAGTCATCATCCCGACCGTTGGGGCATCGCTAAGACTACCACCCTCACCCAAGATTGCGGGGCCAACCGGTTGGGATAGCTAATCCCTCACGGGGTCCAAGGAAGGAGAAGCGTCTCGAACGTCCTTGCCATAGATGCAAGATACTTTATGCATCGGGCGGATGATGCTATCTACACGAATTCTAACTCGCCTTAACAATCGCCAAAACAATCCAATACGTGCTCGAAAGAATACAAAGAGACCTAGCATGGTACTACGAACAAGAATGAATATGAGCATGCGAGCGGAACAACCTAGCATGGACTAACATGAAAGAACAACATACGAAGTCATGCCACCAGAATTCGAGCAGAGCACCTAAACTATACATGCGATAATCACAAACAAACATACAACATCAATCACATAGAACATCGCAGGGTCCACACAACTCCGTAAGAAGAGATCCTTACAGCCGGAGGCAACTACACACAAAATCCTAAGCCGCGATCGAACCCGAGCTAGCTACCGAGAACCTAACAAAACAATGATAATCACACTCTAAAGGCTTAAATATAATAAAATAAATAGGGCTCGGCTCGGGAGCAACTCACGCGATGCGTGGCCGACACGCGGACGGGCGAGCAAAGCGGCACGGTGAAATTTCTTCTTTGGCGCGGATGGCGCTGATGGGCGCTGGCGGCGGCAAATGGCGCACATCTGGCGCTGCGCGCCTGCGCAGACGGACAGCGCTGGCGCGCGGATGGCGCGCTAAGCGCGCGACGCAGCTGACGGCAGCACTGCGGGCACGGCGGCGCGCAGACGCGCGAGGCGGGCGCGCGGGCGCGACGCGACGACGGGCGCTTCGGCGCTGCGATGCGGACGCGCGGATCGGTCTTCGACGCTCGCCTCTTTGCGGCTGCGACGCGGCGCTGGCGCTGGGCGCGTCTGCTGGCGCTGGCGCTGGCGTCTGGGCGCCTTCTTCTTTGGCGCGCTGGGGCTGCTGGTGCGATCTGGTTGGGCCGCTTGCTCGGCTGCTGCTGCTGGGTCGCTTGGCTGCTGGCGGAGCAGCGCTTCGGGCCGCAAGGGAAGAAAATCACGGCAAGGGGCTTGGGAGAGAAGAGGGTTGGGCGGCCATGGAGTTTTGGGGAAGAAAACACAAAACCTAATTTCTTTTCATTTAACCAAATGCACAAAACTCCAAAGATCCAAGGGTAACTAAGATATGACGCGAAAAGAGTAACAAGAGCTCTCAATAGCTCAAGCGCACACGCATCCCCACAAGCTTTCTGGAGGCTCGGGTTCAAAACCCAAATTGCAACACAAATTCCTTTATAAATCCATCCAATAATTTTAGCAATCGAAAAAGACATAAACGGCCCCGACGGCTCGACCAAATTACCAAAATACCCCGGGGCATACCTCGAAGACCGGATGAAAACACGGGCCGTTACAATATTCCCTCCTTTTTATGACTTTCGTCCTCGAAAGTCCTTAAACTCAAACAAAGACAGATATCTGCAATCTCATCCCGTCTTCCCGCTCACAAGCGGCCTCCTCTGAACTCTAACTCCTCCACCGAACTTTTACCAAACGGATCTCACGATTATCCAACGTCTTCGTCTCAAAGACCGAGAATACTCACAGGCTTCCCCTTGAAGCTCAAACCTCAATCACCGCAAAGGCTCAAAGTCCACAATGAGCAATGGGTCCGACACACATCTTGCCTCACACCGATACATGAGAACACTTTGCACACGGTGACAATGACAGAAAAAGCTAACCAATATGCAACTCGCCAATCCTCTCGAGAATCTCAAATGGTCCAACAACGGAGAGACTCCACTTCTCCCGCTTACCAAACCTCAACACAACTCACAACGGCACAACCTTAAAAGCACGCGACCGCTCCAACCTCAAACTCTAAAACTCGGCGCCGAACATCGGCGAAACTTTCATGCTGCTCTGAGCTAACCACAAACGAGCTCAACCTCCTGCACAACACCTCTGGTCAATCTGCGGCAACACAGACCCAAAACAACACCGACGGCCACCAACCTTTTCTCACGGCACTAGAGACTCGCAACACTTACCATACAATGCCTCAATGGAACCACAAGAATCGATCACCCGAGAATCGCAACCCAAGGCAACCTCCTAAAACCACACCGGTCTCCCGGCCGCCTAATCACGGAAACACCAACTCGCAACAAGCTCCGAAGGATCTGGCTCACTCCTCCCAAAAGACCATCGGACAAAAAGGGTGAAAACACTACGTGAAGCTCGCACTCGGCTCATAAGCTTCTAAGAACACTCTCTGAACCACGGTTCGCCCACGCCTTGCCTAGAACAAACCTTTGTTGCCACACCCTAATGGCAACATCTCCAACTCTGAAAGCGACATGCCTCTACTCCATAGAAATGGCATCTCGCACACTAACCGAGGTGCGAGCTCTAGCTCTCAAGTCAATACTCCAAAAATCCGAACTCACACAACAACCTCAACTAGGACACGGCTCCCACACGAAACTTACAATCCAACAACTTGAGTGCTACGAACTAGGAAGCTCAAACAACTACAAATCGCATAGCTATGCCAATCCACTCATTTCTAGCTCGACTCAAATCACTAGTGGGCAAGACAACTTGCAAACAACCAGGCCCCAGAGGGCTCCATCCACTAAACTTACCTCCATGCAAACAACGAGCAAAGCTCGCCTCAAATATGAAACACATCTCACAAGTCCAAACGATAACACATACAGCTTAACCCTCAAGCTTAGGCTTAATGCACCTTCCCACCGAAACTTCATAAACGGAACTCCACTACACGGTCAACACCAACTACCAAGAACAAGAATACCAACAATGGTCGGCGAGTGCAAGCTACACTAGCCAACAAGGATCCTCAATAAGTCCGGACCCTAATCCAAACACAAAGGTGCAACCTCATCCACAATCTGAAACAAAGGGGCCTTCAACTACAAAGGTGCAACACTTCCAAGCCAACACTCAAAACCTTAACCAACTAGGCCAAACACTCATAGGAGGCGAACAACCCTTCTGCAACTTCCAAAGACACACCACTCACGAGTCCGCTTAACTAGACCAACAAGCGCTTCCTAAGCGACCAACAATCTTTTCCTCCTACTAGCACCACTACCACCAATTCCAAGACCAAGGAATAACCTAACAACTCCCAAGGAGAAACAGTCCTTACAAGCG
The DNA here is from genome assembly GCA_036507275.1 of Sicyos edulis. Classification (NCBI taxonomy): domain Eukaryota; kingdom Viridiplantae; phylum Streptophyta; class Magnoliopsida; order Cucurbitales; family Cucurbitaceae; genus Sicyos; species Sicyos edulis. The sequence goes on along the minus strand of CM071855.1, from coordinate 21,166,778 downwards.
GACATCGGAAGGACAGAGAGCTTCATAACCGCTCATTTGTCTTGCTCGGCTAGGCACAACATCCAACTCTCCCAGAGGCAACAACAAGGGGTCCACCACAGATGGACCGCCAACCACTGGGCAGAGAAGACTCACCCCCAAACAACAAATAAGGGCACTCTCAAACTCAGGAGCAGGAGAGACATCCTACAGGGGCAAACCACTTACCCACGAACAAGGCTAACTCCTTGGCAACTCGAAAACCACACCTTGGCCAACATCAAGCACCAACTTGCCACCACACCGGAACCAAATCCGACTCTACTCCAAACAAACTCGGCTTGTTAGCCTACCAAAATCGCCAAAGAACTCACCCGAGGCTACAAACTACCCGACTACGGCTTGCCAACTAAACTCACTACAGGGTCCGACCGAGCTCGGTGAGGCTCTCCACAACTAGGGTTCTTCGGCAACCCTCGACACACACTGCTTATCGCCTAACGGTCTAACAACCAACTACCCGAACAAACAACTCCTTTTCCCAAAGATCACAACCACGCTGGCTGCTCCAAACCTCGAAACCAAAAAGACCGAAACGCTTGCGAATGTGTCATCCTCCTACTCAAAGCATCGGCCACAATGTAGCTTCCACCTAGGGTAAGGATTCCGAGCAACACCCTTAGCAACTACGGTCGGGAACTACGCGGCTTCACTACATCCACCATTCGTTCAAAGACCATCCAACACCAACCATGAACACAAGAGGTTCCACCAACCAAGCTTAGGGTCAACTTAACAAACTTGCCTAGGCAACAACCCAACTACGAGCACGGTATCCTTACAACCTCAACTAAAGCCTTACAACATCCACAGAGTCCAACTTCTCCGAGAACCGAGCACCAGTTCTCCAATGCAATCCCTACATGGTTCCGGAACTCTCGCCACGAGCGAACTACACGAACACACTTGTGTGCACAACTCTCAACCTTCCTTCAGAGATCCAAGACTAACGGTGCTTTCCAAAAGGCAACACTAACTTCTCGGGGATACAATCAACCAAAGGAACACCAAAAGTTCCATCTCCACACGATACTCGAAGCAGTGGCAACCTTGCTCTGCTAAAACATAACGATGCCAAACCGAACTTACTTTATACCAAGACTCTACCAAGTGCGCTTACACATAAGGCGTCCTACTCATCTCATAGGCATCCAACTCATCTCGAGAGCATCCAACTCATCTCACGGGCATCCAACTCATGGTTCCCCTCATTGGGACCGAACTCGCATCTACAATGCTCACTCAACTCAGGTTTAGGCACCCGAAGGTAGTGGACCGCACTACCAACCACAAAGATCTCTTGGCCTTAGCACTAGCGTGAGACTCACACGCACTAACACTTACCAGCCGCCAACCTGCTGACTTACTCGACCCCCAGTAACACTGGGAAGAGGCTCCAGCTCCTCTCGAACATCCTTTCACTTGTGGTCCTTCAACTACCACTGAACTAGCCCTCTTGCACGACCTAAACAAGTGCATTTTCCATAAATGGATCCAATGGCTAAAGAAGTGTGCTGAACTCCGGACGGCATAGAACCATCTGCTATGCCAAGCCAAACTCAAGCCTGAACCAGACTTAGTGCCAAAGTGGCACACCAACCAACGCACCTCAAGTGCTACTACTACCAAATCCACACCTGAGGAAGCTGGGCTGTTAAACAACAGCAGGCTCGCAAGGGGGCAAAGATGACCCTTCATCTGCCTCAAGCCACTAACACGGCAACTTGCCAAACAATCGGGCGATCGGTGGAGACTCGCTAGTCCACCTCTCACAAGGGACTTCCACCACCATCGATGAACCAAATAAAGACAGAACGGCACACCTCGGCCTTTGAGCAGCGGGGCATCCCACACACGGATGCTAAACTCAAACACAGCCAACTACTTTACTACTAGCGATAGGACTTACTAAAACATCGAGCTCTCAGGGCATCCATTTGCCAACCTGGGCGTCTCCATCAACGCCAACAAACTCATCTGAATAAACCTGCTGATCATGCCCTCCCGAGAACCTCCGGGGCTACAAGAGCTACTGAGGAAAAATGCTGAAATAAACTCTGTCAGCTGGGCTAACTGTGCCCGGGACTCCTCACTACGCGCTACAAACTGCTCCTGGGTCTCCGCTCTCTGATAGCTAAAGACCTGCCATCAAATCTCTCAAAGCTGGAGCACACTCTCCTCAAGGAGTCTCACTGCAGGCGCCGCTAGCCTCTACCCCTCCTCTAGGCAACTCAAGCTGCCGGGGCCAAATCGGCATGCGGGCCTAACAACCACCTGGCGCGGCCTCAACATCAACACGATCTGTCCAACTCCTCGGTCGGACATGCCAAGCGCCACTGCTCCTGCAGGTGCGATCAACATCTTCGGCGATCGCACGAAGCACCACCACCCTCTCACTAGGGAAAAGCGACAAGCCCCGGGCCACAAATGGCCAGCGGGAGTCTAATCTCTACTTCCCTGCAGGACGATATCCCGATGGTATCTCGAATCTATCTGGATACCACGACAAGCCGCAAACATACTCCTTACATCTGCGGGAAGTTGGCATGATGGCGCTCTAAACCCAAACCAACGACGAGTCGAGACTCGCTTTCGTCTCCGCTCCACAACACAAAACAAGGCATACACTAGATGAAAGGTATTGTAAATTCTTAACCCTTTTCTAAAAACAGAAAACTTAGGCGTACCTGATGACTGTCGGAGTGCTGGTGATCATGGGAAAGACGACCTACAACAAAAGGTCGGTCTACAAAGTCTATGACTCGAGCTCGATACCAATCAGAAAGACCCGACCCAAAAGGGGCTCTAAATAGGCCTTTACCCCAATGCATGCATTCAAAGGAAAGGATAATATGCAAATAAGTTTTCAGATTCCCAATTAAAACAAAACAATCAAGGTTCAATCGAAAATCAATATAGTTTGTTTGAAACTTTGTCATCCCTGTCTCCAAGCACTGTTTCAAGGCAAATACATTTCCAAAACGTACACTCGATCGAGATTTATTAAAACATTTGAAACATCCTCAAATTCAATAAAGCGGGAATCCACAAAATCATTCGAGAAAACATCCTAGGGCTCGTGCGCGGCTACATGCATTCGGGGAAAATGAAAGACAAGAGTCATAGAAATAAAAAGTCGGAGACGACAACACGTTCCCATGATCATAGCTCCTCCTTGACCATCATCCCGCGCGCGCCATGGTTACCCGAAAGATAAGTAAGGGTGAGTAACGAATTACTCAGTAAGAATCCCCAACCGGGGGTACAATACGATGCACATGGTCATCTAGATGAGTGTATGCAAGCTATGAATATAAACACGAGAATAGAGCACATAGCTTAAGTCCACACTTGGACCTCGGATGCCAACTCGGGGTCTTAGTCCGGAAATAAATCCACCACACAATACGCCCTATACGAGAAACAAGTCTCGGCCTCGGCTGTCTCTCATCGTCGATCTGAAAGGTACACTAGCTCAAGATCCCGAGGAGCTCTCCGTCGTGGCGCGCCAGTAATGAGCGTAAGCATGCACCGCGTGCTTCCACGCACTATGGGGTGCCGGGTCTAGTGGCAAGCCCCATATCCGGATACCACGCCTAACTAAATCTCTGGATCGGTGTCAGCGACATAGGGGTGTGAGACACGGACACGTGAACTATGTCGGCTGTACCACCGCACTGAGGCTAAGGAACGGGTCGTGGTAGGCTTACACCGAAGTCGTCCTTACCTTAACAGTGGCAATCAAGGGCTACTACCGAACACACCGAGGACGTGCCGGTACCGTCGGGGACTAGGCATTGCCAAGTCATCATCCCGACCGTTGGGGCATCGCTAAGACTACCACCCTCACCCAAGATTGCGGGGCCTCATGGTTGGGATAGCTAATCCCTCACGGGGTCCAAGGGCGGAGAAGCGTCTCGAACGTCCTTGCCATAGATGCAAGATACTTTATGCATCGGGCCCGATGATGCTATCTACCTGAATTCTAACTCGCCTTAACAATCGACAAACAATCCAATACGTGCTCGAAAGAATACAAAGACCTAGCATGGTACTACTGAGAACAAGAATGAATATGAGCATGCGAGCGAACAACCTAGCATGGACTAACATGAAAGAACAACATACGAAGTCATGCGATCGAGAATTGAGCAGAGCACCTAAACTATACATGCTGATAATCACAAACAAACATACAACATCAATCACATAGAACATCGCAGGTCCACACAACTCCTGTAAGAGATCCTTACACAGCCGGAGGCAACTACACACAAAATCCTAAGGCGCGATCGAACCCGAGCTAGCTACACGAGAACCTAACAAAAACAATGATAATCACACTCTAAAGGCTTAAATATAATAAAATAAATAGGGCTCGGCTCGAGCAACTCACGCGATGCGGTGACACGCGGACGGCAGCGGCGGCGGCGGGTGAAATTCTTCTTTGGCGCGGATGGCGCGGCGATGGGCGCGATGGGCGGCAAATGGGCGCTGCACATGGCGCGCTGCCGCGCCTGCGACGAGCGTTAGGCGCGCGGGCGCGCTGGGGCGGCTGCGGCGGGCGGCGGCGCGCGACGCGAGAGGCGCGCGCGCGACGCGGACGACGGGCGCTCGGGGCTGCGATGCGGGCCAGCGGATCTGGTCTTCGCGGCGCCTCTGCTTGGCGCGCGCTGCGACGGCTGTCGCTGGGCTGCGTCTCTTTGGCGCTGGCGTCTGGGCGACCTCTTCTGGGCGCTGAAATTCTTGGTGCGATCTGGTGGCTGCTGCTCGGCCATTTGCTCGGTGGTCGCTTAGGTGGCGGAGCAGCGCTTCGGGTGCAAAGGGAAGAAAATCACGGCAAGGGGCTTGGGAGAGAAGAGGTTGGGCGGCCATGGAGTTTTGGGGAAGAAAACACAAAACCTAATTTCTTTTCATTTAACCAAATGCACAAAACTCCAAAGATCCAAGGGTAACTAAGATATGACGCGGAAAGAGTAACAAGAGCTCTCAATAGCTCAACCGCACGCATCCCCACAAGCTTTTCTCGGAGGCTCGGGTTCAAAACCACTGCAACACAAATTCCTTTATAAATCCATCCAATAATTTTAGCAACTGGAAAAAAGACATAAACGGCCCCGACGGCCCGACCAAATTACCAAAATACCCCGGGGCATACCTCGAAGACCGGATGAAAACTCAGGCCGTTACAGATCTTTCTCCTCGACCATATGATCACTCAAAAGCCAATCCCAATGGGTGTCCTCAAGGGCCTCTTACCCTCGCTATAAATCTGGACTATCGGAGAGTACCCAAGTCCGGCTCTAAAGCTGAAGGAACTGGTGTACTCACGAACATTAGCCCGGGGAGCTCTCCGAACCGCGACTAAAGCGTGTCGCGCACACCGCATGCTTCTTGCAACCGGCGTAAATGTGGGGGCCTAAGTACAAACTACGCGGGCCCAGTACGCATGCCTAAGACTCGGAGCGGTGTCACTTAACACAGATGAGTGCGAGGCCCTCGACACTCATCTGTGCGGCACTGTGCATGGCGACACGAAGCTAAGAACCGGCCAAGGTAGGCTTGCACCGTTAGCGGGGTTCCGCTCTAGCGGGCTACAAACTAGGCTTATGCCAATGAGGTAGCTAATCCTCATTGGTCGGGGAAGCAATGTACGTTATGCTTCGCTCTACTCCCAACCGGTGGGGACAAGGTACGTTATGTCCGCTCTCAGCCTCTAGATGATGACAGCCCTACTACACTAGCTAGAGTATAGAGTAAACGATTCCTGGCTAAACATACATAATCATCATCAATAATACATAACCTAGCATGATACTACGAACTTAAAGCAGGAATCTCAAGCATGCTGGAAGAACAATCCTAGCATGGCACCAACATGTACAAACAAGCAAACATGCTAGCAGGAATGCAATCACAAGCTGTCCTATCCACTAATCATGTTCATAAAAGTAAACATGCATATAAGGCACAATCAAGAAAGCATCGCAGGGTCCACACAACCCACGGTAAGGAATCCTTACCTGGAATTAAGTGGAAAAAGCTATCACGAATCAAAAAGACCCTCGAGCTTTAAAACAAAACCCGAGCAACCTAGGCATAATAAAAGCATCCTAAATAAATATACAGCAGCCAGCAGCTTAAAAATCTAGAAGGGATAGGTTCGGGAATTACCAACCGAGAAGACACAGGTCTCGCAGCAGCAAGAGGCGATTTTGGCGCCGCGCTGGCGCTGCTCGAGCGCACAACAAAAGCGGCGGGCGGACGCGCGCGAGCGGGCGTGCGCACGCACGTCGTCTGGGCGGTGGGGCAAAGACGCGGCGATCGATCAGCTGCGCGCGGCGCGCGCGGCGAGTGGGCTCGGCCCAGGTTGGCGCGAGCGGCGTCTCGATCTATCTGGGCGTGTCGCTGCTGCGACGGCGATCTTGGCGTCGGCCGGCGACGTCGAGCGGTGTTGGGCGTCGCGGCGGTGGGGCTTCTGAGGCTGCAGACGTCGGCGCGGCGGCGGCGAGGCGGGCCGAGCCGCTGGTGCGATGCGTGCGTGCGCATGGCCGGTGGCGGCTGGTGCGATGCAGTGCGCGTGCAGATGGTGGCCGAAAGCGGGCGTGTGTGGTGCGGTGTGGCTAGGGTGGCTTGGTTGAGTGGTGCGGCTGGGTTAGGGTGGCTCGGTTTTAGGAGAGAGAGAGAGAGAGAGACTACCAAGGGAACAAAGAGGGTTTTCCCTAATTTCCTTCTTTTTCCTATTTTAAAAGGGTTAGGAGACCTAAAATTCCCTTCCCAAGGCTTTCTCTTGCGGGTCCCGGCTAAAGAAATTCTTTTCTTTTAACTAAATCTCTTTTTTCTAAATACTCCAATTCCACCATTAGGGCAAGGGTTCAAATCTCAATGGGACCAATTAAATTCCAATTAATTTTGCTATCAACCGGAATGTCTCCGAACTTCTAATCAACTAACCCAAACTCCTTGGGTCTTGCAACCAACATTAATAAAGTCTCAACGAAGGCCGAAATGACCCTGAAGCCCTGAAAATCCTCAACCTCTGGCCGGGGAGCAAAAGACCAAAATACCCTTAAAGGTTAAAAAGCTCTAACGGCCCATCCGAACATCCGCATAATGTCCCGAAAACACCTGGGAAACTGAAATAGAAAACTGGGCCGTTACAATACTCCCTCCTTTTAAGACTTTCGTCCTCGAAAGTCCTAAGACGAAAACAACTCTAGGAAACTCCACTGATTCTTAACCAACCAAGCTCCTGATTAAGACAACACAAATCTTTCTTTGAAACCGAACCATCTTGGGTTCCCAAAGGTTCCAAGCCCAACAGACACCGAGTGTGCCACGAACTATCTCAACCAAAACTGAACTAACACTGAGCTTCGAAGAAAACATGCGATAACTAGTCGGTGAGCCACATCCTCTGATTCGCACCAACTCTCAAACGGTCTTACGACTCTAGGGCTCACTTATCCCTGCTAACCCAACTCGGAACGCCTCTCTACGGTGCTACTCTCAGCAAACTCGTGGACGGGTCACAAGCTCTAAAACTCTACGCCACGCTCCCACGTGTAACTTCTCTGAATGCTCATAGTCATTATCAAACGACCTCGACCCTTCACCATGTTGACCAAACAACCAAACCTCCTGTGTTTGAAACTAAACGGCCTACTCATACTTCGCAAGAGACGTGCGAACCCCACCAAGTTGCCTACAATCCTTAACGAAATACAATTCGAACCACCAACTGGTGACTGATCCCTAGGCAACCTTCTCCAACTAGCATGCGTCCACAACACTTAAGCAACCATCTTACGAGAAATCGAAGCATCAAAGCCAAGGGGCACTTTTCTGGTTCACCAAGTGGCTACCACCACTCACACTAGTTGAAACTTCACTTTGGCCTACACCCCGAATGACAAGGTCGAGAACAGGCTCCACTCACCAAACTAATAAACCGAGCCCTTCATCGGTGACAACAAACTTTCCAATGCAATCCGATCAGCCACGGCCTAGGTGAACATCGCCGGACAAGAAAACAAACAACATTCCTCTCACGGAAACCTCGAGCGGCAAGAAGGAATAAAACAACACGCGCGCTACTAGCAACACAATAGCTTGAGGATAGCAACTCTAAGGTTTCCAACCAATGCCACGACAACTCGTGCCAACCCACTCAATCGTGGCTCAAATATAACGCCAATCGCGAACGCACATCAACTAGGAACAAAGCCCGAGAAGGCTTGCTCAGAGAAACTCAACCCAAGCTTATAACGAGCAAGGCTCGCCTCCAAGCCGCCACTCAACTCTTAAGCCCATCCGTTTGCTCCAAGGACTTCCTCCTTATAGCTTAGACCTAACTCTTCTTCCAATCCAGAAACTCCACCCACGAAACATTGCGAGGAATAAGGATAGCGACGACCACAAGCTTGCGGATCCTGAACAACACGAGTAGGCAAGACTACCTCAAAAGTTAAAACTCGAGGCCGCCATCCACAGTGCAACTCAACTACCAAAGAACTAAGGGGTTCTACAAACTCCAAAGATCCAACAACCTTCCAGCAACAACTCAAGCCCTTGAACTGGTAGGCCTCTGCCCTTTGCGCGGGAACAAACAATTTTCCGCTTCCTAACAAACGAACGCAGGGACACTCTCGCTGGGCTGACCGCTGCGCTACTCTGATCAACTACACAACTCAGGAGCTAAGCTGACACCTCCTTAACTGGAACGATTTCCCAGCAAGCGAACTTCCGAAGGACGGCGAACTTCACACACGCTCGCTGCCTTGCTCAAACCCAAGGGCAACAACAACCAACTCTCTCGGAAGCAACATCCGAGGATCCTCAATCGCTTGAACCCCCAACTTGGAACTAGCAGTGCCTACTCAATTGCCGAGGGAGGGGTCAACTCCCAAAACTTCCTGACTAGGAACAAGTCCTCAAGGCAACGCCCGCTTGCTCGAACCGAGCTAGCTCACGAAACAACATGGGAACCAAACCTTGGTCGACACCAAGCACCACCTCGCTAAGAATTCCGAAAATCAACGTGGAGGTTACCAAGAACAACTCTAGCTTGTTAACCGACAACAAGGATCCAGCAACTCAACCGAGGAACACTACCTGGGTCTGACTGAGCTCTGGTGAGGCTCTCCACAACTTAGGGTTCCTCCGATCGCCCTCCGAGACACACACCTGTCGTCAAACGGTCTAACAGGACAACCGGCTATACGAGCACATCTCCTCCAAAGATCTCAACTGTGGCCGGCCAAAAGCTCTTCCTTGCCATCATCTGAGCAAGCACGCAGGCGATGCTCCACACAATCTGAAAAGTGCCTTACCACACTTGATGCAATGAGTGGCCGCTGGCCCGCGCCTGGCGGCGATCCTGAGCTCTAACTCGCCGGCGGCGCACGATCGCGACCCTAGATCGCCCTGCCGTCATGATGTCTGCTATCCACTGAGCGGGAACAACCGAGAAGACCCAAACTTCCTCTTGCTCAAAGCATCACCACATCGTAGCTTCTACCTGTGGTAAGGATCCGAACAACTCTCTTAGCCATGGCGGCCAGAAACTCCGCGATTTTGCTACCATCGCCCTGGATCAGTTCCAATTGAACTCCAACCATCGATCAACAAGAAATGCCTCTACCTGGTCAAGGGCCAACTAGCATAACTTGCCTACGCAACAACCCGCCACTCTGCACGCAGAACCTCTCAACCCAAGCTAGGGCAGTTGCCAAGAACTAAAGTCCTAACTCCTCAAAACTGAGCACTGGTTTCACAACCCGAAACCCCTCGTGGTTCATGAAAAATACACCACGGAACGAGCTACACAAAAGTACACCGGCGTGTACAGCTCCAACTTGGTTCCTTAAGATCCAAACCAACAAGTATTCTCACACAAGGCAACTTTTGCCTCCCAATAGAGCCACATCTAGCAAAGGAGCAACAAGAGTTCAACCCACTCAGGGTCAACTCACCACGGAATGCCACATTGGTCGACTCACTCTTACAAGAGCATAGCCACACCAAGCTAACTTACCTCATACCGATGGTCCACTAAACGTGCTCCGATCTACCATCAAACTCATGGCTCTAACAGTGGATCAACCACGCATCATCGATGCCAACCCTACTCATATTAGGGTAACTCCAGGGTAGTCGAATCACACTACCATCCAACTGGCTCACAAGCCCACAACACAGGCGTGAGAACTCGGACGCGCTAGCCCTCACCAACCTACAACATCCTTTGCACCCATCTCTCGGTGACCCTGAAAAGCTCCTACTTTTCCCTCGAACGACCTCACACTTGTAGTTCTCTGACTACCACCGAGCTAGATTTCTTAAGCAATCCAATAGATGCAACTTCAGAAAAACGGGTACAAGGCTGGTGGGGGTGCTATACTCCGGGCGGGCATGGAACCATCTGCACCAAAAGTGCCAACTGGCCCTGTAAGAGACCGACCCGAATGGGGCACTAAATGGGCCCTTACCCCAATGCATGCATTCAAAGTAAAGGACATTTAAACAGACATGATTTCGGATTCCAATTAAAACAAAACATTCAAAATAACCCCTTTAAAAACTAGACATTTTCCTGAAACTCGTCCCTGTTTCCAAGCACTGCTCGGGATAAATACATTTCCAAAGTTTACTCGATCGAGATTTACTAAAAGCCATTCAAAACTGTTCGGATACAACATGTTGGAATCCACAAATATTTACAAACATCCTAGGGCTTCGTGCTGCCTACATGCATTCGGGGAAAACAAAAACACACGAGAGTCATAATACAAAAATCGAGTTGGAAGATCGGGCCCCATGATCACGGCTCCTCCTTCACCATCCTGTCTCGCAACTCGGTTACTGTGGAAAAACCACAATAATAAGGGTGAGCAACGAATCGCTCGGTAAGAATCCCCAACCGGGTACAATACGATATACATGGTCATCTCGATGGCGTATGCAAGCTATGAATAAAAACACGTAATAGAGCACATAGCTTAGCCCACACTTGGGCCTCGGATGCCAACTCGGTGGCTTAGTCCGGAATTAAATCATCACACACCCAATACATAAGTCGCCTATACGAGAAACAAGTCCCGGCCTCACTGCTGTCTCGTCGGACGAAAGGTACACTCGGCTCACAATCCCGAGGAGCTCTCGATCGGCGTTTGTAATGGCGTAAGCATGCACCGCGTGCTCTGCGAACTATGGGGTTGCCAGAGTCCGAAGGCAAAGCCGCCCATATCCAGTCACCACGCCTAACTAATCTTTGGATCGGTGTCACCGACATAGGGTGTGAGACACGACACGTAAACTATGTCACTGAACCACCGCACTTTGGGGCCAAGAAACGGTCGTGGTAGGCTTACACCGTGAAGCCGCCCTTGCCTTAACAGTGGCAATCGGGGGCTCTTGCCAAACATGCCGAGGACATGCCGGCTGCCGGGGACGAGGCAATGCCAAGTCATCATCCCGACCGTTGGGGCATTTAACGATCTGCCACCCTCACCCAAGATTGCGGGGCCTATCGCTCGGGTTAGCAAATCCCTCACGGGGTCGGGGGACGGAATGACTTGCTCGGCGTCCCCGCCATGGATGCAAGGTACTTTATGCATCGGGCCCGGATGATGCTATCTACCCGCAACTCTAACTCGCCCTTAGCAAACGAAAGCAAACAATTCCATAAAATCCAATACGTGCTCAATAAGAATACAACGAGCCTAGCATGATACTACGAAGCAAGGAGATGTCTACGAGCATGCCGAAAGGAACAACCTAGCATGGATTAACATGAGAATTAACCAAGAAATCATGCTAACAGGAATTCAGATTGAAGCACCTAGCTACACATGTCAATAATCACAAACAGGCAATCAATCAACAATCACATATAATATCGCAGGTCCACACAACCCCGTAAGAAATCCTTACCTTGGTCGGGGCGGTTTGGCACGAAATCCTAAGTCGCGAACAATCTCGATCTAGCTACCGGAACCTATCAATCATCACAAAAATCACACAATAGGCCTAAATGCAATAAAATAAATGAGGCTCGGCTGGGAGCAACTCACGAGGCACGACGAACGCATTTAAGCGAGCCGATTGCACGAACGGGCGAGCAACGGGGCTCGAAGGCGCGCGCGCGCGCGCGCAGAAATGGGCGCGTGGCGCGCGTTAGGTGCGCCGCTGGGCGCGGACGGGCGCGGGCGCGGCGCGCGAGCGCGCGCGCGCGCTGGCGCTGGCGCGATGCGACGACGCGTAGCCCGGGCGAGGACGCAGGACGCGCGCGCACGGGCGGTGAGCGGCGAGGCTCGGCGGCTGGGCTGCTTCTATGCACGCGAGCTCGGCGAACGGGGCGATCTGGGCGACGGAGAAAACGAACTCGAATTCGAGCGATTGGAGAGGATTCGACGTTCGTTCGATTGATGGATGAGTTCCTCTACACCCTGCCGAACAGAAAACACACAAATTTCCTCACTCCCTCGGCCGGCAGGGACGAAATTGAAAACAGGGGAAAAACGAAGGAGAAGAAGGAAGAGAGCTTACCAACAGCGTGAGGATGAAACGCCTTCACCAAAAATCCTGATCCCATTCAAATTGACTCGTAATTATTCTGGCAATTTTAAATTTCAAAACCGGCCCGACCCAAAATTACCAAAATGCCCACTGGGCCTCCCGAAAGGCCGGATGAATTTTCCGGCCGTTACAATACTCCCCCTTACAAGACTTTCGTCCTCGAAAGTCACTTAAGATTGAAACAGCTCGGGATAATGCAATCTCATCTCATCCTCCCGCTCCCAAGTGGCTTCCTCTGAACTCTGACTCCTCCACTGAACCTTTACGAGCCGGATTTCACGATTACGCAGTGTCTTTGTCTCAAAGGCAAGAATTCCCACTGGCTTTTCCTCGAAGCTCAAATTCTCATTCACCGCAAAGGCTCAAAATCCACAATGTGCGACGGGTCCGGCACGCATCGCCTCAACATCGATACATGAAATACACTGTGCACTGCTGACAATGACGGAGGCAAGGCTAATCGATAAGCAACCCGACCGATCCTCTCCGAGATTTCAAACGGACCAACAAAACGGGGCTCGGCTTCCCACGCTTGCCAAACCTCAAAACTCCTCGCATTGGTGCGACCTTGAGAATACATGCCGACCAACCTCAAACTCCAAATCCCGGCGTCGAACATCGGCATAACTCTTCATGCTGCTCTGGGTCACAACATACGGGCTCTAATCTTCGCACGAAGATCATTGGTCAATTGCAAAGAAACTTCGGGACCCAAAACTCGCCTATCACCAACCTCTTCGCAAAACACGGAGATCGGCAACGCTTGCCATACAAAGCCTCGAATGGAGCCATCTCAATCGCCGATCGATAATCGTTGTTATATGCAAACTCCATCGATATGAATCATCGGTCCCAATCGCCCGGAAATCCAACACACAAGCCCTCAACATATCTTGAGAATCTGGTTCACCCTCTCGATCGACCATCGGTCCGAGGGTGAAAAGTCATCTTTGAATCGCACTCGGTGCCTAAACCCTTCGGGAGCTCTCGAAGCGAAAGTGAACCTCGAATCACGGTCGAATCGATCCTCACAGGCACACCGTGATAGCGAATGATCTCGCTCTAAAAATACAGTGCACCCATCGTTCCCACGGTATAAGTGTCTCTACCGGGAATGAAGTGTGCGCTCTTAGTCAAACGGTCAACTATCACCCGATCTGAGTGAACTTCCTCGAGTCCTCGGCAAACCCGAAATGAAGTCCATGGAGATTTCTTCCCATTTCCACTAAGGCACACTCACGTGTTGCAACAATCTGGGCCGGTCTCTCTGCTGGGTGCCTTCACTTGGCGACAAGTGAGACATCGACCGACAAACTCCGCAACACCTCTTTTCATACCCATCCACCGAATGTCGCTTAAGATCTCGATACATCTTGGTACCCCCGGGTGCCAAGCAAACGAGAATCAGGGCCTCTGAGAGCAACTCGCTCGCAAACTCGCAACATCCGGAACACACATCCGCCTCTCAGACGTCATTGCACCGTATCGTGAATATACAAAATCAAAGTCGCCGTCAACACAACGACTCACAACCAACCTCTTAAGTGCGGGGTCACTCACCGACTATCAATAATCCATTGCCTAATCGATGGTTTGGATCATCAATCGAGCTACTCGGCGAGAACCTCACCCGAAGAATATCGCAATCTCGGCCGCTCGAACTCTCTCTCGCAATCTGGCTGGGAACTCAAGCGATCAAAGAGAGTGCGACGTCTTTCTACTTAATGCATCAGCTACAACGTTGGCTTTACCCGGATGGTACAGAATCTCGCAATCATAATCTTTCACTAGCTCTAACCATCTCCTCTGCCTCATGTTCAACTCTTTCTGGGTAAACAGATACTTGAGGCTCTGGTGATCGGTAAACATCTGAATCCGCTCACCGTATAGATAATGCCTCCAAATCTTGATTGCAAACACCATCGCCGCCAACTCCATATCATGAGTCGGATAGTTCTGCTCATATGGCTTCAGCTGACGGGAAGCATAAGCAATGACCTTCCCGTGCTGCATCAACACACAACCCAACCCGAACTTGGAAGCATCGCTGTAAACCACGAAACCACCTGTCCCCTCCGGACTGCCAACACTGGGGCTGAAGTCAAACTGCGCTTGAGCCTGGCAAAGCTCTCATCACACCTACCGTCCCAAACAAACTCGACACCCTTCCTCGTCGACGAGTGAGGGGGGCAGGCTATGGCGGAAAAATCCTTAACAAACCGACGGTAGTAACCTGCCAAACCTAGGAAGCTGCGTATCTCGGTAATCAAGTCGGCCTGCCCACGAACTCACGGCCTCAATCTTTGCAGGATCCACAGCTATACCATCTCTCGAGACTATATGACCTAAGAAGGCCACTTGTTCCAACCAAAACTCACATTTGGAAAATTTCGCATAAAGCTGGTTTTCCTCAAGGTCATCAACACTTTCCTCAAATGCTCGCGCATGATCCTTTCTCGTCCTTGAATAGATCGAATATCGCCAATGAACACAATGACGAAGCTGTCCAAAAATGCTTTGAACACCCTATCCATCATGTCCATGAACGCTGCTGGTGCATTCGTCAATCCAAACGACATGACCCCAAACTCGTAGTGCCCATATCTAGACCTGAACGCTGTCTTAGGAATGTCGGCGTCCCTAATCCGCAATTGATGATACCCGGATCTCAAATCTATCTTGGAGAACACGGAAGCTCCTCGGTGATCGAACAAATCATCGATACGGGGCAACGGATACTTATTCTTCATCACACCTTATTAAGCTCACGATAGTCAATGCATAGGCGCATCGAACCATCCTTTTTCTTCACAAACAACATCGGCGCTCCCACGGGGACACACTCGGTCGGATGAATCCTCGATCTAACATCTCCTGCAGCTGAACCTTCAGTTCCTTTAGCTCGGCTGGCGCCATACGATACGGAGCCTTCGAGATAGGGAGGGTCCCTGGCTCGAGCTCAATTGTGAAGTCAACCTCTCTCTTCGGGGGCAACCCCGGTAATTCCTCAGGGAACACGTCAGCAAACTCCCGCACAACCGGCACTTGATCAACAGTCAGTGAGGGACGGCTCTCTCCGGACAATTTGGCTAGGTAGCCCCAAGCTCCATGAGCTAGCAAACGACGGGCTTTCACGGTGACACCATCGGCGGGCAAACTCCACCACAGGCTCCACGAAACTTGAAGTCGGGCCGACCGTGCTTTGAACACTACTTCCTTCCGGTGGCAGTCAATCAATGCGTGGTTAGCGGCTAACCACTCCATACCAAGGATCACGTCGAAACCACTCATGGGTAGAACTATGAGCGTAGCTACCAGCAACTCTCCGGATATCTCGATCCGGCCATCCTTAATCTTATCTTTAGCTAACATATTAACTCCCGAAGGAGTAGCAACAGATAATTCAAAACCTAGAGGCTCTAATCTCAACTTAGCATGCTCAAAGAAACAAAAACAGATACAAACGAGTCGTGTAGAACCGCAGTCAAACAAGACAAATGCACAATGATCCAAAACAAGAAGCGTGCACCGCAATCTGCATCATCTGCGCGCTTCACCCTCTCCGACGGTTCGTAGCGAACACCCGCCTCTTCTTTGTGTTGCCGGCTGAATCGCCATAGCCGGCGAGATCACAAGAACGGATCATATGCCCCTCCTTTCCACATCGGAAACACCGCCTCGGCCCGGCGACAAGCTCCGGTGGGCTCTTCCACAAGTGGCACAAGTAGGAGTTCGCCTAGACCGCCTGGCGTGGCTGGAATCGGGCGGAACCCTACGCCGATCCTGCTTGCAATCGCCCTTGGCGACGCGCCGCCCCCTCTCGAACTCAAACCTTCTCTTACGCCCCACTACGGCCGGGACGGACGCGCGGCACGAGCGGCGACGGTCCGCTCAACAGATACTTCCCATTGTAAATAGTGGCCACCAAACCGCTTTAGCATAAGTGATAGGGGCGGGGCCTGACATCCTGAGACACACCCCTGCCTCGGACTGAGAAATGAACTTCCGAATTTTCAACTCGAGGTCGCTATCACCATGAGCAAAATAGCCATACTCCAAAAACTTCCTCTCGTATTCTTCTATCGAATCGAACCCTGCTGCAGATTCGGAAAAGTGCCACCATCTTCTCTTGAGCCTCATCGCTAATATATTTGACCACGACTCGGACTTAAAGAACTCCCGGTGGCGGTGGAGACCAGGTGGTCTCTCACTCAAGGTGGACTCCACCACCATCTAGCTACGCCCCTAACGCATGGGCCGCACACCTCGGCCTCTGCACATCGGGGCACACCATAATCGGGAAGGTGTACTCCAAATGGGCAATCCATCATGTCGGCCGATAAAGCGTCACCGTGGCGTCAAACTTATCGGGTTCCACTTTACGAAGTCCTTCAACCATTTACCAAGTTCATCGACACCTTCGCCACTTCGCCTCAAAGGTGCTGGCTCTGCGGTCTGGGAGTCTTCTTTGCGCCTCTTTGAAACAAACGAGTCAGCTGCTCGATCTGAGCTCGGGACTCTTCCCGCTGTGCTGCCAATAAAGCCTGGGTCTCGGCCCTCTGGCCACTCAACAGGTCAACCACCATAGACCTCATGGAATTAGCAAATTCTGCTCCAGAGGCGATCTCACGGCGCCTGATCGCCTCAATGCCTACTCGGCCTCAACCGGGAGCTACGAGCGGAATGCTATCCGTCTCGGCTTGGGACGATGTCCTGCGGTGTCGATCCGATCCCGACACCTCGGCCTCTTCTCGGGCGTCCTCTTCCTACGGTAAGCGGCATGTTTGGCGATCTACACCCAAACCAATAACGAGTCGAGAACATGCTCGTCTCCGCTCCACAATACTACACAAGGCATACACTAGATGACAGTATTGTAAATTCTTAACCCTTTTAAACAACAAATAGTAAACTTAGGCGTGCTGATGACTGCCGGAGTGCTAGTGATCATGGGAAAACGACCTACAACAACAGTCATACTACTACGAAATTTATGACTCTAAGCTCGATACCAATCGTAGAGAGACCGACCCGAATGGGGCACTAAATGGGCCCTTACCCCAATGCATGCATTCAAAGTAAAGGACATTTAAATGCAGACATGATTTCGGATTCCAATTAAAACAAAACATTCAAAATAACCCCTTTAAAAACTAGACATTTTCCTGAAACTCGCCCCCCTGTTTCCAAGCACTGTTCTAGGATAAATACATTTCCAAAGTTTACTCGATCAGAGATGTACTAAAAGCCATTCAAAACCTGTTCAGATACAACATGCTGGAATCCACAAATATTTACAAACATCCTAGGGCTTCGTGCCCGGCTACATGCATTCGGGGAAAACAAAAACACACGAGAGTCATAATACAAAAATTAGAGTTGGAAGATCTGGGCCCCATGATCACAGCTCCTCCTTCACCATCCTGTCTCGCAACTCTCGGTTACTGTGGAAAAACCACAATAATAAGGGTGAGCAACGAATCGCTCAAGTAAGAATCCCCAACCGGGTACAATACGATATACATGGTCATCTCGATGAGCGTATGCAAGCTATGAATAAAAACACAGAATAGAGCACATAGCTTAGCCCACACTTGGGCCTCGGATGCCAACTCGGTGGCTTAGTCCGGAATTAAATCATCACACAATCCAATACATAAGTCGCCCTATACGGAAACAAGTCCCCTCGGCACCGCTTCATCGTCGACGAAAGGTACACCGCTCACAATCCCGAGGAGCTCTCCGATCGTGGCCAGTAATGAGCGTAAGCATGCACCGCGTGCTCTGCAGACTATGGGGTTGCGAGTGCGAAGGCAAGTTTTGCCCATATCCGATCACCAAGCCTAACTAATCTTTGGATCGGTGTCACCGACATAGGGTGTGAGACCTGACACGTAAACTATGTCGGCTGAACCACCGCACTGGGGCCAAGAAACGGTCGTGGTAGGCTTACACCGAGAAGCCGTCCTTGCCTTAACAGTGGCAATCGGGGGCTACCTTGCCAAACATGCCGAGGACGTCTTGCGGCCGCCGGGGCGAGGCAATGCCAAGTCATCATCCCGACCGTTGGGGCATTTAACGATCGCCACCCTCACCCAAGATTGCGGGGCCTATCGCTCGGGTTAGCAAATCCCTCACGGGGTCCGGGGACGGAATGACTTGCTCGGCGTCCCCGCCATGGATGCAAGGTACTTTATGCATCGGGCCGGATGATGCTATCTACCCGCAACTCTAACTCCGCCTTAGCAAACAAAAAGAAACAATTCCATAAAATCCAATACGTGCTCAATAAGAATACAACGAGCCTAGCATGATACTACGAAGCAAGGAACAGATACGAGCATGCGAGAAAAGGAACAACCTAGCATGGATTAACATGAGAATTAACCAAGAAATCATGCTAACCGGAATTCAGATTGAAGCACCTAGCTACACATGTCAATAATCACAAACAGTGCAATCAATCAACAATCACATATAATATCGTAGGGTCCACACAACCCCTGTAAGAAATCCTTACCTTGGTCGGGGACGGTTTGGCACGAAATCCTAAGTCGCGAACAATCTCGATCTAGCTACAGGAACCTATCAATCATCACAAAAATCACACAATAGGCCTAAATGCAATAAAATAAATGAGGCTCGGCTGGGGAGCAACTCACGAGGCACGACGAACGCATTTAACGCAGCCGATTGCACGAACGGGCAAACAGAACGGGGCTCGAAGGGGCGCGCTGGGCGCGAGAAATGGGCGCGTGGCGCGTTAGGTGCGCCTGCTGAGCGCGACGCCTTGACGCGCGCGCGGGCGCGGCGGCAGGCGCGAGCGAGGCGCGCGGCCGGGCGCGATGAGATGAGCGCGCGTAGCCGGCGCGGAGGAGGCGCGCGCGCGCACGGCGGCGGTGGCGGCGCGAGGCTCGCGGCTGGCTGCCTGCGCATGCGAGCTCGCGAACAGGCGATCTGGGCGACGGAGAGAAAACGAACTCGAATTCGGCGATTGGAGAGGATTCGACGTTCGTTCGATTGATGGATGAGTTCCTCTACACTGCTGAGCAGAAACACACAAATTTCCTCACTCCCTCGTGGCAGGGGGCGAAATTGAAAACAGGGAAAAACGAAGGAGAAGAAGGAAGAGAGCTTACCAACAAATGTGAGGATGAAACGGCCGACCTTGGGGATGGGAACTCGGTTGAATTGAAGTTGGAGAAGGAAGAAATCGCGAGAAGTTGGCTGTCGGTCGGGGGAGCTCGCGAGGAAGAAGAAGAAGAAGAAATGGGGCGAAGCTCGGGAGAGCTGCCTTTTAAAGCAAAACAGGGGACGAGCAGGCTTAAATAATAGAACGCGCGTTTAGATTAACAAACGCGCGCGGTGGCTCGGCTGGCTGTGCCCTCCGCTTAGCATGCGACACGGCCCTGGTTCGATTCCTGCTCGACGCGCTATTTAATTCCCTATATATTTTTGCTCCTTCCCAAGCCCAAACGCCTTCACCAAAAATCCCGATCCCATTCAAATTGACTCGTAATTATTCTGGCAATTTTAAATTTCAAAACCGGCCCGACCCAAAATTACCAAAATGCCCCTGGGCCTCCCGGGAAGGCCGGGATGAATTTTCCGGGCCGTTACAGGCCCGAATCTAGGCCTCCTCTCAAAGCTTGGTGCCAACAGGCACAACATCCTTTACAACACAAATCAGCCCAAAACAAGCTTTATGCCCCTCTGAGGATAGGGAAGGTCACACTCCAAGTGACGGGCAAAGGAACTTAACACAAGAGTCCAAACACTCGAGCAGCCTAAACTCCGGCATCTCGCCTAACAGACATGCCATGGCCTACTCCCGCATCCCACTCGATGCTCAACGAATACTCAGGCCAACCCTCGGGTGGCAGCACCTAGCTCCACACCTGGAACATGCTAACAGAAGGTGCTTCTCTCTAATAGCCAGCTGAAAACCACGGACGGATTAAGTCCTGACAAGCAAACTCCACACTACCCCTGGCTACGAGGGTACTAAAAGAACTGGCTGCAAAACGACTGTAGGCTTGCAGGAGGACAAGATGTCTCTACATCTTCCTCAAAAGCTACTAACTTGGCAGCTTGCCAATCAACCGGGTGGCTGGTGGAGACTCTGCTGGTCCGCCTCTCATAGGGGACTTCCACCACCACACTGCTGCATCAAACAACACCAGAACGGCGCGCCTCGACCTCTAAACATCTGGTCATCGGCCTCTGAACACCAGGTCATCCCAACACTTGGATAATAAACTCGAACCTGGCCAACCACCTTGCTGCTAGGAGTAGGTCTAAAAAACATCCAGCTTTACAGGCTTCCACTTGCCAAACTCGGCGGCTCGATCAACGCCAACTACTTATTAGCACAAACCTGCTGATCAAGCCCTCCTGGAAACCTCTGGGGCTACTAGAGCTACAAGGAGGGGTGTCTCCTAAATAAACTCTACCAGCTGGGCTATCTGTGCCCAAGACTCCTCACTACGCGCTTCAAACTGCGCCTGGGTCTCCGCTCTCTGTTAGCTAAAAGACCTACCATCAACTCCCTCATGGCTGGAGCACACTCTGCTCAAGGAGTCTCACTCTGAGGCGTGGTAGCCTCAACCCCCCCTACTCTTGGCAACTCATCTGCCAAGGCCAAAGGTGGCCTACGGGTCTAGACAACCCTGGACGCGGTCTCATCATCCACATGGACAATCCAACTCCTCGGTTGGAAATACCAAACGTCCTTGCTCCTATAAGTGCAATCAACCTACTAGCGATCCACACAAAGCATAAAAGCTAGCCCACGCTGGGGCTCTCACTGCCAAACAAGGGTAACACATGTATACTAGATGCGATGTTGTAAAATAAAACCCTTAGCTTAATGAACTCGCATAAAACTGTGGTGAAAGTGTTGATGATCATGGGGTCAACAACCTACAAAGCAGGTTAGTCTACAGAATCTATGACTCTGTGCTCTGATACCAACTGTAAGAACCCGACCCAAAACACGGTCCTAAACCTAGGTTCTCACTCAGCATGCAAGTTAAATACTTAATCAAGCGGTTTAGTGCTCATATTTAAAACCTTTCAAAACATTTAAAAGCGGGGACACTTAAAACATAAACAACAACCTTCATTTAAGCAAACCAACAATGTAAAACAAGCTCGGCAGTTGTTTATGAAATCATACAATACAATTTAAACAATCATTAAAAACATCCCCTAGGACTCCTGTCCGACTACATGCTGAACAAATTATGCAAACAATAAAGACAGAGTGCCGGCGGCTCCCATGATCAATCAGCTCCCTCCGCTAGCCGTCCCGGTGCTGTCCCAAGTTACCTGGTGGAAAAACCACAGAAATAAGGGTGAGTATAAACATACTCAGTAAGAATCTCCAACCGGGTACAATACGATACATCAATCATCCGCACCCTAGTATACATGCAAACAGCTACCAACACGGATCATAGCTCAACGAGCTTACAAGGCGTAATTTGGAATCCTCGGAAGTCTCCTACTTCCGGCCTAATGATTGGCTCTCATAACCAATCCCGGGACATCTCCGAGGGTCTTTCTCCCTCGGCCAATTGATCAGCTCAAAAACTGATTCCAAAGATGTCCGACACCCTCGAGGGTCTTTCTCCCTTGACCATATGATCAGCTCAAAAGCCAATCCCAATGGGTGTCCTCAAGGGCCTCTTACCCTCGATATAAATCTAGACTATCGGGAGAATACCCAAAGTCTGGCTCTAAACTGGAAGGAACTGGTGTACTCACGAACATTAGCCAGGGGGAGCTCTCCGAACCGGCGACTAAAGAGTGTGCGCGCACACCGCATGCTGCTGCAACCGGCGTAAATGTGGGGGCCTAAGTACAAACTACGCGGGCCAGGTACGCATGCCTAAGACTCGGAAGCGATGTCACTGAACACAGTAGTGCGAGGCCCTCGGCACTCATCTGTGCAGCCTGTACCACCGACCTGAAGCTAAGAACCGGCCAAGGTAGGCTTGCACCATTGGCAGGGTTCCGCATTGGCTGCCGGGGGGAAGCAATGTACATTATGCTTCGCTCTACTCCCGACCGGTGGGGACAAGGTACGTTATGTCCGCTCTCAGCCTCTAGATGATGACAGCCCTACTACACTAGCTAGAGTATAGAGTAAACGATTCCTGGCTAAACATACATAATCATCATCAATCATACATAACCTAGCATGATACTACGAACTTAAAGCAGGAATCTCAAGCATGCTGGAAGAACAATCCTAGCATGGCACCAACATGTACAAACAAGCAAACATGCTAGCAGGAATGCAATCACAAGCTGTCCTATCCACTAATCATGTTCATAAAAGTAAACATGCATATAAGGAACAATCAAGAAAGCATCGCAGGGTCCACACAACCCACGGTAAGGAATCCTTACCTGGAATTAAGTGGAAAAAGCTATCACGAATCAAAAAGACCCTCGAGCTTTAAAACGAAACCCGAGCAACCTAGGCATAATAAAAGCATCCTAAATAAATATACAGCAGCCAGCAGCTTAAAAATCTAGAAGTGATAGGTTCGGGAATTACCAACCGAGAAGACACGGGGTCTCGGTAGCAAGAAGCGATTTTGGCGCTGCTTGGTGCGGCTGGCGCGGCTGGCGCTGGCGCGCTGCTCGGGCACGGCAAGGCGGCGGTAGCGACGCGCAGAGCGGGCGTCGCGGCCGGGCATTTGGGCGGCGGGCGCGCGCGGGCGATCGGCTGCGTAGGCAACGCGCGAGCGAGCGGGCTCGCTGGGTTGGCGCGCGGGCGAGCGTCTGGACTACTGGGCGTGTCGCGCTGCAGGCGACGATACTGGGCGTCAGCCGGCGACGTCGGGCGGTGTTGGGCGTGCGACGGTGGGGCTTCGATCGCTATGACGTCGCGGCCGGGCGAGGCGGGCCGAGCCGCTGGTGCGTGCAGATGGCTAGCCGAGCGGCTTTGGTGCGATGCAGTGCAGTGCAGATGGCCGGTGCCGCGGGCGGTGTGGTGCGGTGTCGCTAGGGTGGCTTGGCTGAGTGGTGCGGCTGGGTTAGGGTGGCTCGGTTTTAGGAGAGAGAGAGAGAGAGAGAGAGAGAGAGACTACCAAGGGAACAAAGAGGGTTTTCCCTAATTTCCTTCTTTTTCCTATTTTAAAAGGGTTAGGAGACCTAAAATTCCCTTCCCAAGGCTTTCTCTTGCGGGTCCCGGCTAAAGAAATTCTTTTCTTTTTAACTAAATCTCTTTTTCTAAAAACTCCAATTCCACCATTAGGGCAAGGGTTCAAATCTCAATGGGACCAATTAAATTCCAATTAATTTTGCTATCAACCGGAATGTCTCCGAACTTCTAATCAACTAACCCAAACTCCTTGGGTCTTGCAACCAACATTAATCAAGTCTCAACGAAGGCCGAAATGACCACAAGCCCGAAAATCCTCAACCTCTGGCCGGGGAGCAAAAGACCAAAATACCCTTAAAGGTTAAAAAGCTCTAACGGCCCATCCGAACATCCGCATAATGTCCCGAAAACACCTGGGAAACCGAAATAGAAAACTAGGACGTTACAAGCAGGGACATTTTGTATGTCCAGCCGAGGAGTTGGACTGATCGTGTCGATGTTGAGACCGCGTCCAGGGTTGCCTAGACCCGTAGGCCAGTTTTGGCGCTGGCAGTTCAGTTGCCAAGTGGAGGTGGTAGAGGCTAGCACGCCTCAGAGTGTGACTCCTTGAGCAGAGTGTGCTCCAGCCATGAGATAATTGATGGCAGGTCTTTTTGCTATCAGAGAGCAGAGACCCAGGCGCAGTTTGTAGCGCGTAGTGAGGAGTCCTGGGCACAGATAGCCAGCTGACAGAGTTTTTCAGGCAACACCCCCCCAATAGCTCTTGTAGCCCCGGAGGTTCCCAGAAGGACAGGAATAGTAGGTTTATGCCGATGATTTTGTTGGCGTTGATGGAGCCATCGAGTTTGGAAAATGGAAGCCTATAGAGCTTGATGTTTTAGAAAGACCTACTACTAGTAGCGAAGTGGTTGGCCAAGATTATCATCCGTGTGTTGGGATGTCCTGTTGTTCAGAGGCCGAGGCGTGCCGTTCCTGTGCTGTTTGATACAGCAGTTGAGTGGTGGAAGTCCCTTGAGAGAGGTGGACCAGCAGAGTCTCCACCAGTCGCCCGATCGATTGGCAAGTTGCCGTGTTAGTAGCTTGAGGAAGATGTAGAGACATCTTTGACCCCTTGCGAGCCTGCTGTCGTTTTACAGCCAGTTCTTTTAGTACCCTCGTAGTCAGGGTGTAGTGTGGAGTTTGCTTGGCAGGGCTTAATCCGTCCGTGGATTTCAGTTGGCTAGTAGAGTGGAGCACTCTTTTGTTAGCATGTTCCAAATGTGGAACTAGTTGTTGCCACCCGAGGAGTTGTCCTAAGCTTTTGTTGAGCATCGAGTGGGATGCAGGAGTTGGCCTGAGCTTTTGTTGAGCATCGAGTGGGATCCAGGAGTATGCCGTGGCATGTCTGTTAGTCGAGCTGCCAGAGAGTAGTCTACTCGAGTATTGGGACTCTTGTGCTGAGTGCCATTGCCCCGTCACATGGAGTGTGACCTTCCCTACCCTCAGAGGGGCATAAAGCTCGTTTTGGGTTGTTTTGTGTTGTAAAGGATGTAGTGCCTATTGGCACCAAGCTTTGAGAGGAGGCCCAGATTCAGGCCAATTGGCACTTTTTGTGCGGGTGGTTCCATGACCAGCCCGGAGTATAGCATCCCCACTAGTCTTGTACCCGTTTCCTGAGGTTGCACCTGGTTGGGTTGCATAGGAGATCTAGCTCGGTGGTAGTCGGAGAACTACAAGTATGAGGTCATTCGAGGGAAAGTAGGAGCATTTCAGGGTCACCGAGAGTTTGGTACAAAGGATGTTGTAGGTTGTTAAGAGCTAGCGCGTTCAAGTTCTCGCGCCTGAGTTGTGAGCTTTTGAGCCAGTTTGATGGTAGCATGATTCGACTACCCTTTTTAGTTACCCTAGTATGGGTAGTGTTGGCATCGAGGATGCGTGGTTGATCCAGTGTTAGTGCCATAAGTTGGATGGTTGAGCGGAGCTCATTTAGTGGGCACATTGGTTCGAGGTATGTCAGCTTGGTGTGGATATGCTCTTGCAAGAGTGAGTTGACCAATGTGGCTTTCTGTGGTGAGTTGACCCCGAGTGGGTTTGAACTCTTGTTGCTCCCTTGCTAGTTGTGGCTCTATTGGGAGGCAAAAGCTGCCTTGTGTGAGAGTCTTATTGGCATTGGACCTTAAGGAATCAAGTTGGAGCTGTACACGCCGATGTACTTTTGTGTAGCTCGTTCCGTGGTGTATGTTTTGGGATCCACGAGAGGTTTATGTTGAGAAATCAGTGCTCAGTCTTTGAGGTGTCAAGGCTTTAGTTCTTGGCAAGTGCCCTGACTTTGGTTGTAAGGATACTGTGCTCGTAGCTGGGTTGTTGTTTAAGCAAGTTTCGCTAGTTGAACCTTGACCTAGTTAGAGGAACTTCTTTTGATCGATGGTTAGAGTTCAGTTGGAACTGAACAAGAGCGGTGGTAGCAAAGCCGGGCAGTTTCTGATCGTTTTGGCTAAGAGAGTTGTTCGGATCCTTACCTTGGGTAGAAGCTATGTTGTGGTTGATGCTTGAGTAGGAGGATGACGCATTCTGTAGCATTTCTGGTCCTCTTGGTTTCCAAGGAGTTGGGTTGGCTAGCATAGTTGAGATGCTGGAGAGAGTTGTGCCCGTGTAGCCAATTGTCTGTTAGGCCGTTTGGCGACCGTGTGTGTCGGAGGGTGATCGGAGGTACCCTAGGTTGTAGACCTCGGGTGAGTTGCTGACAGATTTGGTAGACTAGCAAGCTAGTGTTTGTTTGGAGTAGAGTCCGGATTGGTTCCTGTGTGATCACAAGTTGGTGCTTGGTGTTGACCAAGGTGTGGTTTTGAGTTGCTAGCAGTTAGTTTTGCTCGTGGGGCGAGTGGTTCGTTACTTTTCGGTTGACAAGCTAGCGTTGTTTTAAGTACCTCCGCGTTGGTTTCGAAGCTGTTATCAGGTTGGTGCTTGGCGTTGACCAAGTGTGTTTCTCATGTTGTTCTAGAGCTAGCTCGGTTCGAGCAAGCGGGCGTTGCCCTGATTACTTGTTTCTAGTCAGGAAGTTTTGGGAGTTGACCCCTCCCTCGGCGGTTGAGTAAGTACTGTTAGTTCTGGGTTGGTGGTCCAATCGGTTGAGAAATCCCTTAGGTGTTGCTTCCGAGAGAGTTGGTTGTTGTTGCCCTTGGGTCTGAGCTAGTCAGCGAGCGTGTGTGAAGTTCGCTGCCCTTCAGAAGTTTGCTTGCTGGGGAATCGTTCCCGTTTAGAAGAAATCAGCTTATCTCCTGAGTTGTGTAGTTGATCAGAGTAGCGCAACGGTCAGCCCAGCGAGAGGGTCCCTGCATTGTGATGTTAGCAAGCGAAAAGTTGTTTGTCCCCGCAAGGGCGGAGGCCAGCCAGTTTAAGAGTTGAGTTATTGCTGGAAAGTTGTTGGATCTTTTGGGTTTGAAGACCCCCCCTAGTCTCTATGGTGGTTGAGTTGCACCGTGGATGCCAGCTTCGAGTATTAACTTCTGAGGTAGTCTTGCTGATTCGTGTGGCTCATGATCCGTAAGCTTTGAGGTTGTCGTTGTCCGTATTCCTTGCGATGTTTCGGGAGTGGAGCTTCTTGTTTGAAGATGAGTTAGGCCTAAGTTAAAAGGAGGAAGTCCTTTGAGTAGCCAGTTGGACTTAAGAGTTGAGTGGTAGCTTGGAGGCGAGCTTTGCTCGTTATGAGCTTGGTTTGAGTTTCTGCAGAGCAAACCCTTCTCGGGCTTTGTTCCTAGTTGGCATTATAGCTGAGCCACAGTTGAGTGAGTTGGCACAGAGGTGTCATGGCATTGGTTGGTAAAACCGTCGAGCTGTTATCCTCAAGGTGTTGTGTTGCAAATAGCTGCATGATGGTTTAGTCCTTGCTACCCGAGATTTCCATGAGAGGAATGTTGGTTGTTTCCTTGCCTGGCAATGTTCTCTTAGGCCAGTTGCTGGTAGGTTTGCATTGAAAGTTTGCGTTCGGCCGATGAGGGGCTCTAGTTTGTTGGTTTGGCCGAGTGGAGCCTGTGCCTGGACCTTGTCTTTTAGAGGTGGTCGTAGCTAAAGTTTCAGCTAGTGTGAGTGATGTTAGCCGTCTGGTGTACCAAGATTGTGCCCCTTGTCTTTGGTACGACGATTTCTCTTTAAGATGGTTGCTTAAGTGTTGTGGACGCGTTCTAGTTGGAGAAGTTTGCCTTTAGGATCAGTTTCCAGTTGGTGGTTCGATTGTATTTCGTTAAGGCTGTAGGCAAGCTTTGTGGTTCGTTGGTCTCTTGTGAAGTAAGAGTATGTCGTTTAGTTTTTGAAACCTGGGAGGTTCAGTTGATTGGTCAGCATGATGTAGGGTTGAGGCTGTTTGTTAACAACTGTGAGCATTCAGAGAAGTTATGCCAGTGCGTGGCGTAGAGTTTTGGAGCTTGTTACCAGTCCGCGAGTTGCTGAGAGTTGCGCCGTAGAGAGGCGTTCCGAGTTCGATTAGCAGGGTTAAGATAGCCCTATGACTATAAGACCGTTTGAGAGTTGGTGCAAGTTGAGGATGTGGTTTGCCGTCTAGCTTTATCGCATCTATTTCCTTTGGAGTTCAGTGTATGCCCAGTCTTGGTTGAGATAGTTTGCCGCAGTCTGGATGGCATTGTGGCTTTGAGCCTTTGGGAACCCAAGAGGGTTTGTTTTTCAAAGAAGGCTAGTGTTGTCTTAACCGAAAAGTTCAGTTGGTTAGGAATCAGTGGAGTTTTCCTGGAGTTGTTTCGTTTTAGGACTTTCGGGGGCGAACGTCTTAAAAGGAGGGAGTATTGTAACAGCCCAATTTTCTATTCCGGTTTTCCAGTTGCTTTCGGTTCAAGATTCGGTTGTTCGGTTGGGCCGTTAGAGCTGTTTTAACCCTTAGGGGTATTTTGGTCTTTTCCTCCCCGAGCAGGATTTGTGGATTTTCAGGATTTCAGGGTCACTCCTACCTTTGTCGAGGCTTGATTGTTGTTGGTTGCAAGACCCAAGATGTTTGGGCTAGTCGTTTGGAAGTTTGGAAGAGGTTTGGGTTTTTGGCAAAATTATTGTTGCTTGAGTGCTTCCATTGGGATTTGAGCCCTTGCCCTTAATGTTAATTTGAGAGTTTGATTTATGTGAGTTTTATTTATTGGAAAAGATTGCTTCAGCCGGGTCTCGAAGGAGGAAGCTGTAAAGACCCGACCCAAAAGGGGCTCTAAATGGGCCTTTACCCCAATGCATGTAGTGAAAATAAAAGACATTATGAAAAATACATTTCGGATCCCAAGTAAAAACAGAAACATTCGACAACCAAAACATACATTTCTAAAAGCATACTCTGATCAGAGATTTATTTAAACCATTAAAACAATCCACAAGTACAAATATGCTGGAATCCATAAAACGTAAGAAAACATCCTGGGGCTCTGTGCCCGTCTACATGCATTCAGGGGAAATAACAAAAAGTGAAGAGTCATGATAAAATAAAATAGTCGAGAGATGACGAGATTCCATGATCACGGCTCCTCCTTGACCATCCTGTCTCCCGCCTTGATTACCCGTGGAAAGCCACGGAAATAAGGGTGAGTAACGAATTACCCAGTAAGAATCCCCAACCGGGTACAATACGATATACATGATCATCTAGAAGAATGTATGCAAGCTATGAGTACAAACACAGAGCGGAGCACATAGCTAAGTCCACACTTGGACCTCGGATGCCAACTCGGGGTCTTAGTCCGGAAATACCACAACACACTAAACGCGCTATACGGGAACAAGTCCCGCCTCGGCACATCTCTGCCGATCGTCGAAAGGTGCAATCGCTCAAGATCCCGAGGAGCTCTCCGGTCGGCGCGTGTAATGAGCGTAAGCGCGCACCGCATGCTCCGCAAACTGCGGGGGTGCCGGGTCTAGTGGCAAGCCGCCTGTTCGATCCACCATGCCTAACTAAATCTGGGATCGGTGTCAGCGACATAGGGTGTGAGACTGACACGTGAACTATGTCGGCTGTACCACCGCACTTTGAGGCTAAGGAACCGGTCGTGGTAGGCTTACACCGAAGCGGTCCTTGCCCTAACAGTGGCAATCAAGGGCTACGGCCGAACACGCCGAGGACGTGCCGATCGCCGAGGGCGAGGCAATGCCAAGTCATCATCCCGACCGTTGGGGCATTTAACGATCTGCCACC
This sequence comes from Sicyos edulis, assembly GCA_036507275.1. Taxonomy (NCBI): domain Eukaryota; kingdom Viridiplantae; phylum Streptophyta; class Magnoliopsida; order Cucurbitales; family Cucurbitaceae; genus Sicyos; species Sicyos edulis. Next base: position 21,136,887 of record CM071855.1, on the reverse strand, counting down.
CTCACCCAAGATTGCGGGGCCTACCGGTTGGGATAGCTAATCCCTCACGGGGTCCAAGGACGGAGAACTGTCTCGAACGTCCTTGCCATAGATGCAAGATACTTTATGCATCGGGCCGGATGATTCTATCTACCTCAATTCTAAACCTTAACAATAATAAGGATTCAATCAATGCGATCCAATACGTGCTCATCGGATACAAAGAACCTAGCATGATACTACGAAGCAAGAACAGGATATCGAACATGCTAGAATAGAACAACGTAGCATGGGCTAACATGAGAAACAATACAAGAGTTCATGCGATCGAGAATTGAGCGAGCACCTAGAGATAAACATGCTAGTAATCATACACATGCATACAAAACAACAATCACAAATATACCGCAGGTCCACACAACCCCTGGTAAGAAATCCTTACCTTGGTGGAAGACTTCTACACACAAATCCTAAGTCTGCGGAACAATCCCGAGCTAGCTTGAGCGGGAACCTAGCAAACCAACAATAATCAGCATCTAAAATATCTAAACAACAATAGAATGCAGCAAGCTCGGCTCGGGAACTCACGCGGCGCGACGACCTGAGCTTGGGGTCTTGCTGGCGAGCCGCAGCACGGCAGGACGCTACTGCCGCTGCTACCAACACGCAACGACGCGGACGCTGGCTGAGCGCCGCGCCGTGCACGCAAGACGGCAGCGACGCGAGCGCGCGCGCGCGAGCGGCGCGAGCGGCGTCGCGCGCGCCGGCGTCGCGATCTGAACCGACAGCGGCGGCTTCAGCGAGGACGCCTTGCGCGCGGGCGAGCGTCTGGCGGCGCGCGCGGGCGAGCGATTCAGCAGAACACAGCGAGCGCGCGCGCGGGCGACGCGGCGCCGGCGAGACCTCTGGCGTCGCGGCGATCGGCTGGGCGTCGCGGCAGCAGAGCGATCTGTCTTTCTTTGGGCGAGCGGCAAGGCTCTTTGGGACAGATCTGGGCGTCGGCGATCGGTTGGGCGATGTGACGACAGAGGCGATCTCGTGTTCTTGGCTCGGCTACACTCGGTGGCGCAATCAACACAACACACACAACACACCTCTTTTCACTTGGCAAAACGCACACCAAACGGATGAGAAGAAGAAGAAGAAGATCAATACCTACCCGAATGATGATGATCGAACCCAAGGAGATGCAAGGATGAAGAATCGGCAAGGCTATGGAGTTGGAGAGCTTGGGCGGCCAAGAGGTGTTTTGGAGAAAAAATGGAATAACCTAATTCTATTTCATTTAACCAAATGTACCAAAACTCCAAAATCCAAGGTTAACTAAGATGTGATGCGAGAAAGAGCAACAAGAGCACCTAATGGCTCAATTGGCACACCTCTCTACAAGCTTCCCGGGAGACCGGGTTCAAACCCCACTGCAAAGACAAATTCCTTTATTTTTACTTTTGCAACAAACCTTGCTCAAACCAAACCACAAACCCCTCCAAAAACCTACAAAAACCATCCAATAATTTTAGTAATCGAAAAGACACAAACGACCACTGACGGCCCGACCAAATTACCAAATTACCCCTAGGGCATACCGGAAGACCGGAAGAAAAACACAGGTCGTTACAATATTCCCTCCTTTTTATGACTTTCGTCCTCGAAAGTCCTTAAGACAAAAAAATTTCGGGGTAATGCAACCTCATCTCGTCTTCCCGCTCCCAAGTGGCTTCCTCGTAACCCCGACTCTTCCATCAACCTTTACCAAACGAATCTCGCGATTACGCAACGTCTTGGTCTCAAAGGCAAGGATCCTCACCGGCTTTTCCTCGAAGTTCAAATCCTCATTCACCGCAAAGGCTCAAAGTCCACAATGTGCGACGGGTCCGGCACATCTTGCCTCAACATCGATACATGAAAAACACTATGCACCGCCCGATAGTGACGGAGGTAGGGCTAACCGGTAAGCAACTCTGCCAATCCTCTCTAGGATCTCAAACGGACCAACAAATCGGGGACTCAACTTCCCACGCTTACAAACCTCGGAACACCTCGCATCGGAGCAACCTTAAGGAACACATGCCGACCAACCTCAAACTCCAAATCTCGACGCCGAACATCGGCGTAACTCTTCTGCTGCTCGACGGCGGTCAACATACGAGCTCTAATCTTACGCCTTTGCACACCATTGGTCAAGCTGCGGTAACTCGGGACCCAAAACTCGTCTATCACCAACCTCTTCCCGAAACACGGGGGACGACAACGCTTACCATACAATGCCTCGAATGGAGCCATCTCAATCGACGATCGTAATCGTTGTTATAGGCAAACTCCATCAAGTAAATCAGAATCTTTGGTCCCGGTGCTGGGAAATCCAACACACAAGCCCTCAACATATCCTCGAGAATCGATTCACTCTCTCGACCGACCATCCGTCTCGAGGGTGAAAAGTCATCTTTGAAATTGCACTCGTGCCCAAACCTTTCGGCGCTCTCGAAACGAGAAGTGAACCATGAGTCACGATCGGACACAATCCTCACCGGCACACCATGATAACGGATGATCTGCTCCAAAAAAAGCTGCGCCATTTGTTCCACGGTATAAGTGTCTCTACCGGAATGAAGTGTGCGCTCTTGGTCAAACGATCGACTATCACCCAAATCGAGAGAACTTCCTCGAGTCCTTGGCAAACCAGAGATAAAGTCCATGGAGATCTCTTCCCATTTCCACTGGGGTACACTCGATGGTTTGCAACAAACCAGTGGCCTCTGCTGGGTGCCTTCACTTGCGACAAGTGAGACACCTACCGACAAACTCTGCCACATCTCTCTTCATTCCCATCCACCGAAAGTGCGCTTAAGGTCTGATACATCTTGGTACCCCGGGGTGCCAAGCAAAAGGGGGAATCAGGGCCTCAGAGCAACTCGCTCAGAAACACGCAATGTCCGGAACACACAACCGGCCTCTATAAGTCAACCCACTTTATCTCGTGAATACACAAAGTCAAAGTCACCGTCAAGATCGACTTCGGTCAACCAATCTCTTAAGTGCGGGTCACCCAACCGGTACGTCTATAATCCATTGCCGAATCGGCGGTGAGCAGTCCAAATCGAGCTACCACAGCGGTAACCTCTCCCAACAACACTCGCAACCTCGGCCGCTCGAACTCTCTCTCGCAAATCTGGCTGAACTCAACAACGCCGCAGAGTGCGGCGTCTTTCTGCTCAAAGCATCGGCCACTACATTGGCTTTACCGGATGGTACAAAATCTCGCATGATCATAATCCTTTACCAATCTAACCATCTCCTCTGCCTCATATTCAACTCCTTACGAGTAAACAGATATTTGAGGCTCGGTGATCGGTAAACATCTCGAATCCGCTCACCATACGGTAATGCCTCAAAATCTTGATCTGCAAACACCACTTCTTTGCCAACTCCATATCATGAGTCGGGTAGTTACGCTCATACGGCTTGATTGGACGGAAGCATAGGCAATGACCTTCCGTCTTTGCATCAACACACAACCTAATCCAAACTTGGAAGCATCACTTTGAGACCACGAAACCACTGTCCCTCCGGATCGCCAACAGTCTTTGAAGTCAAAGCTGCGCTTGAGCACGGCAAAGCTCTCATCACACTGCTGTCCCAAACAAACTCGACACCCTTCCTCGTCGGGACGAGTGAGGCGAGGCTATAGCGAAAAATTCCTTGACGAACCGACGGTAGTAACTCGCCAAACCAGAAAAGTCGCGAATCTCGGCAATCGAAGTCGGCTTGGCCCATGAACTCACGGCCTCAATCTTCGCGGGGTCCACGGCTATACCATCTCTCGAAACTACGTGGCCTAGGAAGGCCACCGCTCCAACCAGAAATCACATTTGGAAAACTTCGCATAAAGTCGGGTTTCCCTCAAAGCCGCCAATACTCGCCTCAAATGCTCTGCATGGTCTTCTTTAGACCTCGAATAAATCGAGAATATCGTCAATGAACACGATGACGAAAATTTCCAAAATGATTTGAACACCCTATCCATCATGTCCATGAACGCGGGTGGGGCATTGGTCAATCCAAACGACATGACCACAAACTCATAGTGACCATATCTAGACTGAAAGCGCCTTAGGAATGTCGGCATCCCCGATCCGCAAATCGATGGTAACCGGATCTCGATCTATCTTGGAGAACACTGAAGCTCCTCAAGGCCGATCGAACAAATCATCGATACGGGGCAACGGATACTTATTCTTCACTCACACCTTATTAAGCTCGCGGTAATCAATACATAAGCGCATAGAACCATCCTTCTTTTTCACAAACAGAATCGTGCTCCCCACGGGGACACACTTGGACGGATGAACCCTCGGTCTAACATCTCCTGCAAATCGAATCTTGATTCCTTTAACTCACCGGTGCCATGCGATCACGGAGCCTTCGAGATAGGGAGGGTCCCGGCTCGAGCTCAATAATGAAGTCAACCTCTCTCTTTGGGGCAACCCGTAACTCCTCGAAACACATCCGCGAACTCCCGCACGGCCGGCACTGATCAACGAGACGAGGGGCGGCTCTTCCCGATAACTTGGCTAGATAGCCCCAAGCTCCATGAGCTAGCAAACGACGAGCTTTCACGGTGACACCATCGGCGGGCAAACTCCACCACGGACTCCACGAAACTTAAAGTTTGGGCCGACCAGCGCTTTGAACACTACTTCTTTCCGGTGGCGGTCAATCAACGCGTGGTTAGCAGACTAACCACTCCATACCAAGAATCACATCAAAACCGCTCATAGGCGGGACTATGAGCGTAGCCTAAGCAACTCTCCTGATATCTCGATCCGGCCATCCTAATCTTATCTCTAGCCAACATATTAACTCCCGAAGGAGTTGCAACAGATAACTCAAAACCTAGAGGCTCTAGCCTCAACTTAGCATGCTCGACCAAACAACACGAGATACAAAAGAATGCGTGGAACCGAGAATCAAACAAGACAAATGCGCGATGATCTAAAACAAGAAGCGTACACGCCACAGCGGCATCCGTGACGCTCGGCCTCTGACGGTCGTAGCAAACACTCGACCTCGCTGCTGCTTGTTGGCCGAGCCGCCATAGCCGGGTGATCACAAAAACGGGCCATGTGACCCTCTCTACCACAACGGAAGCACAATCTAGGTCCAGCCGACAGGCTCGCGTGGACTTTCCCACAAGTAGCACAAGCGGAAATCGCTGGGTCCTCCTCGCTTTGTCGGCCGGAAACGGACCGGAGCTCTCCGCCGATCTCTGCTTCAATCGCCTTGGCGGCGCTGCCGCCTCCTCCCGAAAGTCAAACTTTCTCTTACGCCCCACACCGCTTGGGACGGAGCGGCGAACAGAGCGGCAACAACCCGCTCAGCAGGGATACTTCCCATTATAGATCGTGGCTAATCGGGCAGCCCTAGCATAAGTGTCGGGGCCCGAGCCACGACATCACTGGGAAACACCCGCCTCAATCCGGATATGAACTTCCGAATCTTCACTCTGGGGTGGCAATCAACCGAGGAGCAAAATATCCATACTCGAGAACTTGCGCTCATATTCCTCAATGGAATCGTAACCACGCTTGAGTTCTCGGAAGAGCTCCACCATCTTCTCCTGAGCCTCATCACCGATGAACTTTACCTTGAACTCACCCTTGAAGAACTCCCAAGTAGCGGGTGGAGACCCACCGGTCTCTCGCTCAAGGTGGACTCCCACCACCATCTCGCCAGGCCTCCTAGCACATGAGCCGCACACCTCGGCCTCTGAATATCGGGGCACACCATGATCGGAAGGTGTACTCCAAATGGGCAATCCACTGGCCGCCGCTAACGCATCACCGGTGGCATCGAACTTCTCGAGCTTCCACTTCACAAAATCCTTGACCACCTACCCAATTCCTCGGCACCCTCTCGCCATATCCGCCTCTGGGGCTACTTGCTCTGTGGAGCCGAGGTGCTCTTGAGCTCTCTTTGAACCAATCGAGTCACCGCCTCGATCTGGGCTCGGGACTCTTCCATTCTGCGCTGCCAACAAGGCACAGGTCTTCGCGCCCTCTGGTCACTCAACATGCGACCATAAAAGCCCTCATAGACTCGGCAAACTCTGCTCCGGGAGCGATCTCACGGCGCTTTCGGTCGCCTCAACGCCCGCTCTAGGCGTAACGGGAGGAGCTGGCTTTGGTGGAATGCCATCGATGTCGGCTTGGGGCGATGTCCCCGCAGATGTCGATCCGATCCCGATACCTCGACTCGCTCTCGAACCTCCTCTCCGATGCGGGTGGATAGCATCTTTGGCGATCTACATCCAAACCAACAACGAATCAAAACTCGCTGTCACCATTCCACAACACCAAACAAGGCATACACTAGATGATAGGTATTGTAAATTCTTAACCCTTTTCCTTTCTAAAACAATAAATCTAGGCGTACTGATGACCATCTTGAGTCTTGATGATCATGGAAAACGACCTACAACAAAAGGTCGATCTCTGACAGAATCTATGACTCGAGCTCGATACCAATCAGTAAGACCCACCCAAAAGGGGCTCTAAATGGGCCTTTACCCCAATGCATGTAGTGAAAATAAAAGACATTATGAAAAATACATTTCGGATCCCAAGTAAAAACAGAAACATTCGACAACCAAAACATACATTTCTAAAAGCATACTCGATCGTAGAGATTTATTTAAACCATTAAAACAATCCACAAGTACAAATATGCTTTGGAATCCATAAAACGTAAGAAAACATCCTCGGGGCTCTGTGCCCGTCTACATGCATTCGGGAAATAACAAAAAGTGAAGAGTCATGATAAAATAAAATAGTCGAGATGATGACAGCGAGATTCCATGATCACGGCTCCTCCTTCACCATCTTGTCTCCCGCTTTGATTACAGCGTGGAAAGCCACGAGAATAAGGGTGAGTAACGAATTACCAGTAAGAATCCCCAACCGGTACAATACCATATACATGATCATCTAGAAGAATGTATGCAAGCTATGAGTACAAACACAGAGCGGAGCACATAGCTAAGTCCACACTTGGACCTCGGATGCCAACTCGGGGTCTTAGTCCGGAAATACCACAACACACTAAACGCGCTTATACGGGAACAAGTCCGGCCTCACTGCTGTCATCATCGTCGAAACGAAAGGTGCACGCTCTCAAGATCCCGAGGAGCTCTCCGATCGGCGTTTGTAATGAGCGTAAGCGCGCACCGCATGCTACGCAAACTCGGGGTGCCGGGTCTAGTGGCAAGCCGCCCGTGTTCGATCACCATGCCTAACTAAATCTCCGGATCGGTGTCACCGACATAGGGGTGTGAGACTGACACGCGAACTATGTCGGCTGTACCACCACACCGAGGCTAAGGAACCGGCCGTGGTAGGCTTACACCAGAAGCGGTCCTTGCCCTAACAGTGGCAATCAAGGGCTACGGCCGAACACGCCGAGGACGTGCCGATCGCCGGGGGACGCAGGCAATGCCAAGTCATCATCCCGACCGTTGGGGCATTTAACGATCCGCCACCCTCACCCAAGATTGCGGGGCCTACTGGGGTTGGGATAGCTAATCCCTCACGGGGTCCAAGGATCGGAGAATCGTCTCGAACGTCCTTGCCATAGATGCAAGATACTTTATGCATCGGGCCCGGATGATTCTATCTACCTCAATTCTAAACCTTAACAATAATAACGATTCAATCAATGCGGTCCAATACGTGCTCATCGGATACAAAGAACCTAGCATGATACTACGAAGCAAGAACAGGATATCGAACATGCTAGAATAGAACAACCTAGCATGGGCTAACATGAGAAACAATACAAGAGTTCATGCCAATCGAGAATTGAATGAGCACCTAGAGATAAACATGCTAGTAATCATACACAGGCATACAAAACAACAATCACAAATATACCGCAGGTCCACACAACCCCGGTAAGAAATCCTTACCTTGGTGGGAAGACTTCTACACACAAATCCTAAGTCATGAACAATCCCGAGCTAGCGGCGGGAACCTAGCAAACCAACAATAATCAGCATCTAAAATATCTAAACAACAATAGAACGGCAAGCTCGGCTCGGGGAACTCACGCGCGCGCGACGACACGAGCTTGGGGCAGCTGCGCGAGCCGGCACGGCAGGACGCTACCTGGCTGCGCTGCTACGCACGGCAGACGGCGAGGACGCAGCGCCACAGCGCGGCGAAGGCTCGGGCGCGTCGCGTCGGGCGGCGCCGGCGTCGCGATGCGGACACGGCGAAAGGCGCTTTCGGCAGGACGCGCGCGCGCGCGCGAAAGCGCTCGGGCGGCGCGCGCGGCGCGATTCAGCAGAACACGGCGCGGGCGCGCGCGATGGGCGACGCGGCGCGGGCGAGACCTCTGGCGTCACGAGCGATCGGCCGGGCGTGGCGGCATGCATGAGCGTCTGTCTTCTTTGAAGCGACAGCAAAAGGCTGCTGGGACAGATCTGGCGTCGGCGAAGCATCGGCCGACGGGCGATTTACAGTGGCGATCATCTTCTTGGCTCGGCTACACTCGGCTGGCTGCAATCAACACAACACACACAACACACCTCTTTTCACTTGGCCAAACGCACACCAAACGGATGAGAAGAAGAAGAAGAAGATCAATACCTACCCTAATGATGATGATCGAACCCAAGGAGATGCAAGGATGAAGAATCGGCAAGGCTATGGAGTTGGAGAGCTTGGGCGGCCAAGAGGTGTTTTGGAGAAGAAAATGGAATAACCTAATTCTATTTCATTTAACCAAATGTACCAAAACTCCAAAATCCAAGGTTAACTAAGATGTGATGCAGAAAGAGCAACAAGAGCACCTAATGGCTCAATTGGCACACCTCTCTACAAGCTTCCCAGAGACCCGGTTCAAACCCCAGTGCAAAGACAAATTCCTTTATTTTTACTTTTGCAACAAACCTTGCTCAAACCAAACCACAAACCCCTCCAAAACCTACAAAAACCATCCAATAATTTTAGTAATCTGAAAAGACACAACGACTCGACGGCCCGACCAAATTACCAAATTACCCCTAGGGCATACCTGGAAGACCGGGAAGAAAAACCTGGGTCGTTACAGAAGCCGTGGAATGGGATTTTAGGTCTTTAAGGCCTATTTAAAATAGGATAAGGGTGGAAAAATAAGGAAAATCCCTTTTTCCCCCTTGTTTCGTCTCTCTCTCTCTCTCTCCCTCTCACCAAACCCGAGCCCCAACCCAAACCCTAGCCGGACCAGCTCGCCAACCCAACCTTTCTGCTGCGCAAGACGGCTCCGCACTGAGCCGCCAGAAGAACAGAGCACTGGCTCAAGACTAGGTCGCTGTAAAGAACCGACCCAAAAGGGGCTCTAAATGGGCCTTTACCTCAATGCATGCATTCAAAGTAAAGGACAATATGCAGGTATGTTTTCGGATTCCAATTAAAATTAAAACATTCAACATTCAATCCAAATCAATACAGATTTATCAAACTCATCCCCTGTCTCCAAGCACCTGTTTCAAGACAAATACGTTTCTAAAAGTTTACTCTGATTAGAGATTTATTAAAACATTCAAAACCTTCTCAGTTACACAATGCTGGAATCCACAAATAAATTTAGAAAACAACCTAGGGCTCCGTGCCCGGCTACATGCATTCAGAGGAAATAAAAGAAGACAAAGAGTCATAATATAAGAATCTGAGTTGGACAGCTGGTTCCCATGATCACAGCTCCTCCTTCAGCCATCCTGTCTCGCACCTTGGTTACCTGTGGAAAACCACAAAATAAGGGTGAGTAACGAATTACTCCGTAAGAATCCCCAACTGAGGTACAATACGATATACATGGTCATCTAGCCGAAAGATATGCAAGCTATGAATATAAACACAGAATAGAGCACATAGCTTAAATCCACTTATAAACCTCGGATGCCAACTCAGGGTCTTACTCCAGAAAATTCACCACACAATACGCCCTATACGAGAAACAAATCCCGGCCTCAGCCTGTCTACTGTCGATACAAAAGGTGCACTGGCTAACAATCCCGAGGAGCTCACTGTAAGAACCCGACCCAAAATACGGTCCTAAACCTAGGTTCTCACTCAGCATGCAAGTTAAAATACTTCATCAAGCGGTTTAGTGCTCATATTTAAAACCTTTCGAAACATTTAGAAACGGGGAATGCTTAAAACATAATCAACAATTTTGTTTAAGAAAAACCAACGAAGTAAAACAAGCCTGGCCAGTATATAAAAACATTCAAAACAGTTCAAACAACTTTTTATAATGTTTCCCTAGGACTCTGTCCATCTACATGCCGAACAAATATGCAAACAATAAAGATAGAGTCTTGGCGGCTCCATGATCATTCAACTCCCTCCGCTTAGCCGTCCGGTCTTTGTCCCAAGTTACACAGTGGAAAACCACGAGAAATAAGGGTGAGTATAAACATACTCGGTAAGAATCTCTCAACCGGGTACAATACGATACATCAATCATCCGCACCCTAGTATACATGCAAACAAGCTACCAACACAGATCATAGCTCAACGAGCTTACAAGGCGAGAATGAATCCTCGGAAGTCTCCTTCTTCCTACTAATGATTGGCTCTCATAACCAATCCCGTGACATCTCCGAGGGTCTTTCTCCTCGGCCAATTGATCACTCAAAAACCGATCCCAAAGATGTCCGACACCCTCGAGGGTCTTTCTCCCTCGACCATATGATCACTCAAAAGCCAATCCCAATGGGTGTCCTCAAGGGCCTCTTACCCTCGCTATATATCTGGACTATCGGAGAGTACCCGAAGTCCGGCTCTAAACAGAAGGAACTGTGTACTCATGAACATTAGCCCGGGGAGCTCTCCGAACCGGCGACTAACACGTGTGCGCGCACACCGCATGCTTCTTTGCGGGCGTAAATGTGGGGCCTAAGTACAAACTATGCGGGCCAGTGCACGCATGCCTAAAGACTCGTAAGCGGTGTCACCGAACACGATGGTGCGAGGCCCTCGGCACTCATCCGTGCGGCACTGTACCACCGACACGGCTAAGAACCGCCAAGGCGAGCTTGCACCGTTGGCGGGGTTCTCGCTCTAGCAGACTACAAAGCGGCTTATGCCGATGTGGTAGCTAAATCCACATCGGCCGCTGGGGAAGCAATGTACGTTATGCTTCGCTCTACTCCCGACCGGTGGGGACAATGTATGCGTTATGTCCGCTCTCGGCCTCTAGATGATGACACCCTAACACACTAGCTAGAGTATAGAGTAAACGATTCTGGCTAAACATACATAATCATCATCAATCATACATAACCTAGCATGATACTACGAACTTAAAGCAGGAATCTCAAGCATGCTGGAAGAACAATCCTAGCATGGCACTAACATGTACAAACAAGCAAACATGCTAGCAGGAATGCAATCACAAGTCATCCTATCCACTAATCATGTCCATAAAAGTAAACATGCATATAAGGCACAATCAAGAAAGCATCGCGAGGTCCACACAACCACGGTAAGGAATCCTTACCTGGAAACGAGCAGAAATAACCTTCACAATCAAATAATGACTCTCGAGCTTTAAAGCGAAACCGAGCAACCTAAGCATTTTAAAAGCATCCTAAATAAATATACAGCAGCCGCAGCTTAAAAATCTACAAGGGATAGGTTCGGGATTACCAACCGAGAAGGCACGGGGTCTCGCAGCGAGCAAGGGGGCAAGGGCGCGCTGCTTGGTGCAGGCAGGCTGGGCGCTGGGCGCTGGGCTGGCGAGGCGGCGCTGTGGCTGCTTCGGCGCGCGCGGCAAGGCGAGACGTCCGGTCTCGCGAGACAGCGCGCGGCGGCGTGTCTGGCGGCAGCGCAGCGAGCGCGCGCTGGCGACGATCGGGGGCGACAAGCAGCGGCCAGCGGCGCGGCTCGTAACGCCCCGATTTTCTATCCGGTTCTCGAGGAGCTTCGGTTCGGTTCGATGGTTCGGTTGGGCCGTTAAAGCTGCTTTGTCCCTTAGGGGCATTTTGGTCTTTTGCTCCTCGGCGGGATTTGTGGATTTTAGGGGCTTCGAGGCGCCTCCCGCCTTTGCCGTGGCTTGTTTGGGTTGGATCTGCGAGTCCCGAGATGTTTGGGCTTTTAGTTTGGGAGTTCGGTTGTCATTTGGGTTTTGGGCAAAATGATGGTTGTTTGGGTGTTTCCTTCGGGATTCGAGCCGGGCCTTGATATTGGTTTGGGAGGTTGATTTGAGTGAGTTTTGTTGTTTGGAAAGGTTGCTTCATCGGTTTTGAAGGAGGAAGCGGAAATGGGATTTTGAGGTTTTAAGTGGATAAGGATGGAAAATGGAATTAAAATCCCATTTTCCTTTTTATTTCTTTTTTTCTTTTATTTTTCCCCAAATTCATTTTTTCTCTCTCTCTCTCTCTCTCTCTCTCTCTCTCTCTCTCTCTCTTCCCACCAGACCTAGCTCTTCGAAATGCCAAATTTCTATTACCGCCACTCCTCCTGTCGTCGCCGTCGCCACGCCTGCTGTAGAGTAGCCGTCGCCAGCCAAGAGCGAGAGCTCGCCGTCGTCGCACCAGGCTCGCCCGCCCCTCGCCGTTGGCCCCGCCATTTCGCCAAGAAAGCCGTCCGTCGTCATAGCCAGATCTGCCGTCGCGGCGCGGCCAGTCGAGTGGCTGGCTCGAGCGTCGCCCGGCCCAGCTCGATGCGGACACCTTCGCCCAATGCGTGCCCAGCGCCCCCCATCGCCCGTGTCGTGCCCAGTAGCACACAGTCCGTCGTAATGATCGCGCGCCAATGCGTGCCCAGCCATGCGCCCAACATAGCGCCCAGTGCTTGCCTAGCCGAGCAAAATGCGGCCCGTTCGCGTGTCTGCCGTGCCTCGTGAGTGCTCCCGAGCTGAGCCCTGTTTGTTTTATATTATTTGGGCCTTTTGATTGTAATTATTGTTGTTTTTGTTAGGTTCTCGCTAGCTAGCTCGGGTTCGATCGCAGCTTAGGTTTCTTGTGTTTAGAGGTCTTCCGGCCAGGTAAGGATTTCTTACCGGAGTTGTGTGGACCCTGCGATATATTATGCGATTGCTGATTGTATGCTTGTTTGTGTTTATTGACATGTTTGGTGATAAGTGCTCTAATTCTGAATTCCCGATTAGCATGACTTTCCTGGTTAATTCTCATGTTAATCCATGCTAGGTTGTTCCTTTCTGGCATGCTCGTGTCTGTTCCTTGCTTCGTAGTATCATGCTAGGCTCGTTGTATTCTCTTTGAGCACGTATTGGATTTTATGGAATTGTTTGCTGTTTGCTAGGGCAGGTTAGAAGTGCAGGTAGATAGCATCATCCGGGCCTGATGCATAAAGTACCTTGCATCCATGGCAGGGACGTCGAGCAAGTCATTCCGTCCCTGGACCCCGTGAGGGATTAGCTAACCCGAGCCGTAGGCCCTGCAATCTTGGGTGAGGGTGGCGGTCGTTAAATGCCCCAACCGTCGGGATGATGACTTGGCATTGCCTCGTCCCGATAGTCGGCACGTCCTCGCGTGTTCGGCCAGAGCCCCGATTGCCACTGTTAAGGCAAGGACGGCTTCCTGGTGTAAGCCTACCACGACCGTTCCTTGGCCCCAGGTGCGGTGGTTCAGGCTGACATAGTTTACGTGTCCAGGTCTCACACCCCTATGTCAGTGACACCGATCCAAAGATTTAGTTAGGCGTGGTGACTGGATATGGGCAGCTTGCCTTCAGACCCTGGCAACCCCCCATAGTCTGCAGTAGCACGCGGTGCATGCTTACGCTCATTACAGCGCCGACCGGAGAGCTCCTCGGGATCTTGAGCTAGTGTACCTTTCGTCGACAGTAGACAGGCTGAGGCCGGGACTTGTTTCTCGTATAGGGCGACTTGTGTGATGTGTTGTGTGGTGTTTGATTTCCGGACTAAGACCCTGAGTTGGCATCCGAGGCCCAAGTGTGGGCTAAGTTATGTGCTCTATCTGTGTTTATATTCATAGCTTGCATATCTTTCTCGAGATGACCATTTATATCGTATTGTACCCCGGTTGGGGATTCTTACTGAGTAATTCGTTACTCACCCTTATTATGTGGTTTTCCACAGGTAACCATGGTGCGAGACAGGATGGCTGGAGGAGGAGCTGTGATCATGGAACCCGTTGTTCAACTCTGAGTCTTATGTTTATGTTTATGATTTAAGTGTCCTCTGAATGCATGTAGTTGGGCACGGAGCCCTAGAGTGTTTTCTGAATGTATTTCCGGATTCTAGCATTGTTGTAAAGTTTGTATGTTTTAAATAAATCTCTGATCAGAGTATGTTTGGAAATGTATTTGTCTTGGAACAGGTGCTTGGAAACAGGGACAGGTTTCAAGAATTTTGTATTGACTTTTTAAATGAACTCTTGCCGGTTTTTGGTTTTTACTTAGAATCCGAAACAACCCTATTGCAAATTCTAGTGTTGATTTCTATGCATGCATTGAGGTAATGGCCTATTTAGAACCCCATTCGGGTCGGGTCTTTACAGTTGGTATCAGAGCTCAGAGTCATAGATTCTGTAGACTGACCTTTTGTTGTAGGTCGTTTTTCCATGATCATCAGCACTCCGACAGTCATCAGGTACGCCTAAGTTTACTATTTGTTGTTGAAAAAGGGTTAAGAATTTACAATACCTGTCATCTAGTGTATGCCTTGTGTAGTGTTGTGGAGCGGAGACGAGCAGGTTCTGACTCGTTGTTGGTTTGGGCTTAGAGAGCCATCATGCCAACTTCCCGCAGTGTGTGATGTATGTTGTGGCTTGTTGAGGTATCCAGATTGATTTGGATGCCCTGGGACATCGTCCCCGTGGGAGGCAGAGTTTAGACTCCCTTAGGCCAATTGTGGCCCAGTTGTGGGTTTTCCCCTAGTGAGAGGGTGGAGATGCTTTGCCTTGGAGTGCCACTCCAAGAGAGGAGTTTGCTATGGATGTGCTTATGTGGATGTTGTGGAGCAGGTCCCTGTGTGGACCAGCCTGGGCAGCTCAAGTGTTGATCTTGAGCCTTAGCAGATTGTTTGATTGCCCAGTGAGTAGCCTGCAGAGTTGGCACCTTGAGGAGATTGTTGAGGCATCTTTGTGCTCCTGTGAAGTGTTGTTGTTTGCGGCCCGATGGCGGAACCACCCTAGTTAAGGGTGCAATGGCGAGTGTTCCTTCTGCATTGGATCCGTTGGTGTTTTCCTCGGATGTGTGGGAGAGTTGAGCACTCTTCCTTTGGTGAGCTCCTGGAGTGGAGCTAGCTGCTGCATGTTGAGAGAGCCGGCCAGAGTTTTGTTGAGCATCATGTGGAGATGCAAGGGTAGGCCGTGAGCCTTCGGCTTGATGAGATGCCATAGGCATGGTTTTTGGAGTTGGAGCCCTTGTATGCCTAGCCAGAGTTCTTGTCACTTGAGGTTGTGACCTTGTTGGCCCCATTGGTAGTAAGATGTGGTTTTGGTAGTAGTGGCACTTGAGGTGCATTGGTTGGTGTGCCGCTTTGGCGCTAAGTCTGGTTGAGGCTTGAGTTTGGCTTGGGCATAGCAGATGGTTCTATGCCGTCCTGAGTTTAGTGCACTCTTTTAGCCTTGGATCCGTTTATGGCAGTGACACATGTATAGGTCGTGCCAGAGGGCTAGTTCAGTGGTAGTCGATGGACTACAAGCGAAAGGATGCTCGAGAGGAGCCGGAGCCTTTTCCCAGTGTTTCTGGAGGTTGAGTAAGCCAGCAGGTTGTCGGTTGGTAAGTGTTGGTGGGCGTGAGCCTCACGCTAGTGTTAAGGCCAAGAGATTTCTTTGTGGTTGGTAGTGCGGTCAACTACCTTCGAGTGCCCTAATCTGAGGAGAGTTGAGCATCGTAGATGCGAGTTTGGTCCAGCAGAGGGATCCTGAGTTGGTTGCTCATGAGATGAGTTGGATGCCTATGAGGTGAGCTGATGCCTTGCGAGAGGTTTTGGATGCCTTAGGGGTAAGCACCCTTGGTAGAGGCTTGGTATAAAGTGAGTTTGGTTTGGCATGGTTATGCTTTGGTAGAGCAAGGTTGCCTCAGCTTCGAGTATCGTGTGGAGATGGAACTTTTGGTGTTCCTTGGATTGTTTGTATCGCTGCCAGGAGTTAGTGTTGCTTTTTGGAAAAGCGCTTGTTAGTCTTGGATCTCTAAAGGAAGGTTAAGAGTTGTGCACACAAGTGTGTTTTGTGTGGTTCGTTCCGTGGCGAGAGTTTCAGATCCATGTAGGGTTTGCTTTGGAGATCTAGTGCTCAGTTCCTGGAGAAGTTGGACTTCAGGTGGATGTTGTAAGACTTTGGTTGAGGTGGTAAGGATACCGTGCTCGTGGTATCAAGTTATTGCTTAGGCAAGATTTGTTAGGTTGGACCTAAGCTTGGTTGGCGGATCTTCTTGTTGATCGTTGGTCGGAGTTCAGTTGGAAACTGAACAAGAGCGGTGGTAGCTAAGCCGCGTGGTTTCTGATCGTCATGGCTAAGAGAGTTGTTTGGATCTTTCTTTGGGTAGAAGTTATGTTGTGGTCGATGCCTTGAGTAGGAGGATGACGCATCCTGTAGCGTTTCGGGTCCTCTAGGTTCCCAAGGAGTTGGAGTTGGCCAGCATGGTTGGGATGCTGGAATTTGGAGTTGTTTGTTCAGGCAGTTGTCTTTTAGATCGTTTGCCGGCAGTGTGTGTGTCAAGGGTTGCCGAAGAACCCTAGGTTGTGGAGAGCCTCTCCAGAGCTCAGTCAGGCCCAGCTAGTGATTTTCAGTTGGCTAGCTGGAGGAATGTAGTTTGTAGCCTCGGTGGAGTTGCTAGCAGTCTTGGTAGACCAGCAAGCTAGTGTTTGTTTGGGGTAAAGTCCGGATTGGTTCCGGTGTGGTGGCAAGTTGATGCTTGGTGTTGACCAAGGTATGGTTTGGAGTTGCTAGAGATTAGTTTTGCTCGTGGGGCGAGTGGTTTGTGCCCCTGTTGGTTTTGTTCTGCTTTCAAGATGTTGAGTTGCCCCGCTTGGCTTTTGGAGGTTCATCACGAGATGGACCCCTGATGTTGCCCCGTGAGATTAGATGTTGTTGCTCTAGTGGAGCATGACAGTGAGCGTATGTGGAGCTCTCTGTCCTTTGGTTGTCTGCTTGTAAGAGCCGTTTCCTTCGGGGAGTTGTCAGGTTACTCCCTTGGTCTTGGAATTGATGGTAGTGGTGCTAGCAAGAGGGAATAGTTTGTTGGCTGCTTGGAAGCAGTCGGTTGTCCAGTTAAGCGGATTCTTGGATGGTGTTCTAGAGGCTGCAGTAAGGGTTGTTCTGCCTCTTGTGAGTGTTTGGCCAAGATTTGGCTCTTTTGTTGTTTCGAGAGCTAGTTCGGTTCTAGCTGGAGGGCCGTTGCCCTGAGGTCTTGTTCCTAGTCAGTAAGTTTTGGGAGTTGACCCCTCCCTTGGCAGTTGAGCAAGTGCTATTAGTTTCGGATTGGTGGTCCGATTGGTTGAGTTTTCTCTTGGGTGTTGCTTCCAAGAGAGTTGGTTGCTGTTGCCTTGGGTTGAGCAAGTTAGCGAGCGTGTGTGGAGTTCGCTGCCCTTCTGGAGTTTGCTTGCTGGGAAGTCGTTTCCCGTTTGGCAGGAGTCAGCTTATCTCCTGAGTTGTGTAGTTGGTCAGAGTAGCGCAGCGGTCAGCCCAGCGAGAGTGTCCCTGCTTTGTGTTGTTAGCAAGCAAGAGTTGTTTGTTCCCGCAAGGGCGGAGGCCAGCCAGTAAGAGTTGAGTTGTTCTGGCAAGTTGTTGGTTCTTTGGGGATTGAAGATTTCCTTTTCCCCTAGCCTCTGTGGTGGTTGAGTTGCTCCTTGGATGCCAGCCTCGAGTGTTAGCTTGTGAGGTAGTCTTGCGGATTCGTGTGGCTCAGGATCCGTAAGCTTGGAGGTTGTCGTCATCCGTTTTCCTTGTGAGGTTTCGGGAGTGGAGCTTCTGGTTGGAGGTTGAGTTAGGCCTAAGCTTAAAGGAGAAGTCCTCTAAGTAGCCAGTTGGATCTTAAGAGTTGAGTGGTAGCTTGGAGGCGAGCTTTGCTCGCGATGAGCTTGAGTTGAGTTCTGCTGAGCAATTCCTTCTCGGGCTTTGCTTCTTGTTGTTGTGCTTTCGCAGTTGGCGTTAGCTGAGCCTCAGTTGAGAGAGTTGGCACAGAGGTGCCGTGGCATTGGTTGGTTAGCCTTTGGGCTGTTCTCCTCAAGCTGTTGTGTTGCTGGTAGCCCTATGAGGGTTTGGTCCTTGCTGCCGAGATTTCCATGAGAGGAGCGTTGGTTGTTTCCTTGCCTGGCAATGTTCTCTTTGGCCTGTTGCTAGTAGGTTTTCATGGAAAAGTTTGTGTTCGGCCGTTGAGAGGCTCCTGTTTGTTGGCTAGGCCGAGTGGAGCCTGTGCCTGGTTTTGGCCATTTAGGGTTGGCCGTAGCTGAAGTTTCAGCTTGTGCTTGTTGGAAAAGTTTGCCTTTTTGGATCAATCGCTAGTGGGTGATTTGTTTGCTTTTCGTTGAGGCTTTAGGCAAGCTTTGTGGTTCGTTGGTCTCTTGTGAAGTAAGAGTAGGCCGTTTAGTTTTGGAATCTGGAAGGTTCAGTTGTTGGCCAGTTTGTTGTAGAGTTGAGTTTGTTTGTTGTCAGCTGTGAGTTTCCTTAGGAGTTTTGCCAGTGCGTGGTGTAGAATTTCAGAGCTTGTGGCCAGTCCTCGAGTTTGCTGTGAGTAGCACCGTTGAGAGTTGGTGCGAGTTGAGGGCGTGGTTTGCCGTCGAGATTTTCGTGATTTGTTTTCCTTCTTCGAGTTCGGTGTTTGGCAGTCTGGATGGCATTGTGGCCTTGAGTTTTTGAGGACCCAAGAGGGTTTGGTTTTTCGAAGAAGGTTGGTGTTGTTTTAGCCGAGAAGTTCGGTTGGTTTGGTTTTAGTGCAGTTTTCCTAGAGCCGTTTCGTCTTAGGACTTTCGAGGACGAAAGTCTTATAAGGAGGGAGTATTGTAAAGGCCCAGTTTTCTATCCCGGGTCTCGAGGAGCTTCCAGTTCAGATTTAGTGGTTCGGTTGGGCCGTTAAAGCTGTTTTGTCCCTTAGGGGCATTTTGGTCTTTTTGCTCCCTGGGCAGGATTTGTGGATTTTTAGGGCTTCGAGGCAGCTCCTGCCTTTGCCGTGGCTTGTTTGGGTTGGACTGCGAGTCCCGAGATGTTTGGGCTTTTAGTTTGGGAGTTCGGTTGTCATTTGGGTTTTGGGCAAAATGATGGTTGTTTGGGTGTTTCCTTCGGGATTCGAGCCGGGCCTTCAGTATTGGTTTGGGAGGTTGATTTCAGTGAGTTTTGTTGTTTGGAAAGGTTGCTTCAGTGGGGTTTCGAAGGAGGAAGCCAGGAAATGGGATTTTGAGGTTTTAAGTGGATAAGGATGGAAAATGGAATTAAAATCCCATTTTCCCTTTTATTTTCCCATTTTCCTTTTTATTTCTTTTTTTCTTTTATTTTTCCCCAAATTCATTTTTTCTCTCTCTCTCTCTCTCCTTCCCCGACCTAGCTCTTCTTCAAAGAATGCCAGCCCCACACCACGGTCCTCGTCGCCGTCAGACGCCAAAGAAATAAGAGGAGCCCGTCGTCCAGCAGCCGAGCTCGCACGTCGTCGCACCAGGGCTCGCCCAGCCCTCGCCGTTGCAGCCCGCCAGCTCGCCAGCAACCGTCCGTCGCGCGCGCCAGATCTGCCGTCGCGGCGGCCAGTGTCGAGTCGCCCGGCTCGAAGCGTCGCCAGCCCAGCTGGTGCCGACCACTGCTCTGCCGGCCGTGCCCAGCGCCCCCCATCGCCAGTCACAGTGCCCAGCGTTTGCTCATACGCAGCACATGATCGCGCCCAGGCCGTGCCCAATGCGCCCCCAGCGCGCCCGGCTTTTGCGCCAGTGCTTTACGCCTAGCCCAGCGGCCGGCCCGTTCGCGTGTCTGCCTGTGCCTCGTGAGTGCTCCCAGCCGAGCCCCGTTTGTTTTATATTATTTGGGCCTTTTGATTGTAATTATTGTTGTTTTTGTTAGGTTCTCGCTAGCTAGCTCTGGGTTCGATCGCAGCTTAGGTTTCTTGTGTTTAGAGGTCTTCCGCCGGTAAGGATTTCTTACCGGAGTTGTGTGGACCTGCGATATATTATGCGATTGCTGATTGTATGCTTGTTTGTGTTTATTGACATGTTTGGTGATAAGTGCTCTAATTCAATTCCCGATTAGCATGACTTTCTGGTTAATTCTCATGTTAATCCATGCTAGGTTGTTCCTTTCTCGCATGCTCGTGTGTCTTCCTTGCTTCGTAGTAGTATCATGCTAGGCTCGTTGTATTCTCTTTGAGCACGTATTGGATTTTATGGAATTGTTTGCCGTTTGCTAGGCGGAGTTAGAAGTGCGGGTAGATAGCATCATCCGGCCCGATGCATAAAGTACCTTGCATCCGTGGCGGGGACGTCCGAGCAAGTCATTCGATCCTGGACCCCGTGAGGGATTAGCTAACCCGGCGGTAGGCCCCGCAATCTTGGGTGAGGGTGGCGGTGTTAATCGCCCCAACCGCCGGGATGATGACTTGGCATTGCCTCATCCTCGATAGTCGGCACGTCCTCGGCGTGTTCGGCCGTAGCCCCCGATTGCCACTGTTAAGGCAAGGACGGCTTCGGTGTAAGCCTACCACGACCGTTCCTTGGCCCAGTGCGGTGGTTCAGCCGACATAGTTTACGTGTCCGTGTCTCACACACCTATGTCGCGACACCGATCCAAAGATTTAGTTAGGCGTGGTGACTAGATATGGGCAAACGCCTTGCACTCGGCAACCCCCATAGTCTGCAGTAGCACGCGGTGCATGCTTACGCTCATTACTGGCGCCGACCGGAGAGCTCCTCGGGATCTTGAGCTAGTGTACCTTTCGTCGGCGATGAGAGACAGCCGAGGCCGGGACTTGTTTCTCGTATAGGGCGACTTGTGTGATGTGTTGTGTGGTGTTTGATTTCCGGACTAAGACCCTGAGTTGGCATCCGAGGCCCAAGTGTGGGCTAAGCTATGTGCTCTATCTGTGTTTATATTCATAGCTTGCATATCTTTCTCGAGATGACCATTTATATCGTATTGTACCCCGGTTGGGGATTCTTACTGAGTAATTCGTTACTCACCCTTATTATGTGGTTTTCCACAGGTAACCATGGTGCGAGACAGGATGGCTGGAGGAGGAGCTGTGATCATGGAACCCGTTGTTCAACTCTGAGTCTTATGTTTATGTTTATGATTTAAGTGTCCTCTGAATGCATGTAGTTGGGCACGGAGCCCTAGAGTGTTTTCTGAATGTATTTCCGGATTCTAGCATTGTTGTAAAGTTTGTATGTTTTAAATAAATCTCTGATCAGAGTATGTTTGGAAATGTATTTGTCTTGGAACAGGTGCTTGGAAACAGGGACAGGTTTCAAGAATTTTGTATTGACTTTTTAAATGAACTCTTGCCGGTTTTTGGTTTTTACTTAGAATCCGAAACAACCCTATTGCAAATTCTAGTGTTGATTTCTATGCATGCATTGAGGTAATGGCCTATTTAGAACCCCATTCGGTCGGGTCTTCTGACTCGTCTGGGCGGCGGCTCGGTGCGGAGCAGCGCGCGACGCGTCTGGCTTAGGCGAGGCAATCGATCGGGCGCGCGCTGACATGGGCGATCTGCAGGCGCGTCTGGGCGCGCTGGGCATGGGGCATGCCGCGTCTCAGTCGGCGTGGCGGGCAAGCGCGGTGGTGCGATCTGGGCGGCGTGGTGGGCGGTGGCGCGATCTGCGTGGGGATGGGCTGAGCGGCTAGGGTTTGGTTTCTTGGTGAGGGGCTCGGCAAGGAGAGAGAGAGAGAGAGAGAGAGAGAGAGAGAGAGATTTTTCCAAAACAAGGGGAATAGGATTTTCTTTTCCTTTTCCTAATTTAAATGGGTCTAAAATCCCTTCCCAAGGCTTTCTCTTGCGGGTCCCGGCTAAAGAAATTATTTTCTTTTTAACTAATTCTTCTTTTTCTAAAAACTCCAATTTCACCATTAGGGCAAGGGTTCAAATCTCAATGGGACCAATTAAATTCCAATTAATTTTGCTATCAACCGGAATGTCTCCGAACTTCTAATCAACTAACCCAAACTCCTTAAGTCTTGCAACCAACCTTAATCAAGTCTCAACGAAGGCCGAAATGACCCTGAAGCCCTGAAAATCCTCAACCTTTGACCGGGGAGCAAAATACCAAAATACCCTTAAAGGTTAAAAAGCTCTAACGGCCCATCCGAACATCCGCATAATGTCCCGAAAACTCTGAGAAACCGGAAATAGAAAACTGGGCCGTTACAATACTCCCTCCTTTTAAGACTTTCGTCCTCGAAAGTCCTAAGACGAAAACAACTCTATGAAACTCCACTGATTCTTAACCAACCAAGCTCCTAATTAAGATAACACAAATCATTCTTTGAAACCGAACCCTTTTGGGTTCCCAAAGGCTCCAAGCCCAACAGACACCGAGTCTGCCACGAACTATCTCAACCTAAACTGAACTAACACTGCGCTTCGAAGAAAACATGCGATAACTAGTCGGTGAGCCACATCCTCTGATTCGCACCAACTCTCAAACGGTCTTACGACTCTAGGGCTCACTTATCCTCAAGTAACCCAACTCGGAACGCCTCTCTCGGTGCGGTGCTACTCTCAGCAAACTCGTGGACGGGTCACAAGCTCTAAAACTCAACGCCACTCTCCGGCGTAACTTCTCTGAATGCTCATAGCTGTTATCAAACAGCCTCGACCCTTCACCATGCTGACCAAACAACTGAACCTCTCAGGTTTAAGAAACTAAACGGCCTACTCATACTTCGCAAGAGACCTGCGAACCCCACTGGTTGCCTACAATCCTTAACGAAATCCAATTCGAACCACCAACTGGTGACTCATCCCTAGGCAACCTTCTCCAACTAGCATGCGTCCACAACACTAAAGCAACCATCTTACGAGAAATCGAAGCACCAAAGCCAAGGGCACTTTTCTGGTTCACCAAACGGCTACCACCACTCACACTAGCTGATACTTTCACCGGCAACCCCGAACGAGCGGGGTCCAAGAACAGGCTCCACTCAGCCAAACTAATAAGCCGGAGCCCCTCAACGGCCGACAACAAACTTTCCAATGCAAGCCGATCAGCCACTGGCCTAGGTGAACATCGCCAGACAGGAGAACAGACAACATTCCTCTCACGGAAACCTCGAGCAGCAAGGAATAAAACATTACGTGGCTACTAGCAACACGATAGCTGGAGGATCGCAACTCAAGGGCTTTACCACCCAATGCCACGGCACCTCTGTGCCAACTCACTCAACTAAGGCTCAGCTAAAATGCCAACTGCGAATGCACAACGACTAAAAGAAAAGCCCGAGAAAGGCTTGCTTAGCAGAAACTCAAACCAAGCTCATAACGAGCAAAGCTCGCCTCCAAGCTGCCACTCAACTCTTAAGCCCATCTGGCTGCTCCAAGGACTTCCTCCTTATAGCTTAGACCTAACTCTTCTTCCAATCCAGAAACTCCACCCACGAAACATCGCGAGGAATAAGGATAGCGACGACCACAAGCTTGCGGATCCTGAACAACATGAGTCGGCAAGACTACCTCAAAAGTTAAAACTCGAGGCCGACATCCATGGTGCAACTCAACTACCAAAGAACTAAGGGGTTCTACAAACTCCAAAGATCCAACAACCTTCCGCCAACAACTCAAGCCTTTGAACTGGCTGGCCTTCGCCCTCGCGGGAACAAACAACTTTCCGCTTGCTAACAAACAGACGCAGGGACACTCTCGCTGGGCTGACCGCTGCGCTACTCTGATCAACTACACAACTCAGGAGCTAAGCTGACTCCTCCTCTACAGGAACGATTTCCTAGCAAGCGGACTTTCGAAGGATAGCGAATTTCACACACGCTCGCTGTCTTGCTCAAACTCAACGGTAACAACCACCAACTCTCTCAGAAGAAACATCCAAGGATTCCTCAATCGCTTGAACCACCAACTAAGCACTAGCGGTACTACTCAACCGCTGAGGGGGAGGCCAACTCCCAAAACTACCTGACTAGGAACAAGTCCTCAGGGCAACGCCAGCTTGGTCGAGCCAAGCTAGCTCTAGAAAACAGCAAGGGAACCAAACCTTGGCCAACGCCAAGCACCACCTTGCTAAGAATTCAAAAAAAAAAAAAAAAAAAAAAAAAAAAAAAAAAACGCGGAGGTTACTAAGAACAACTCTAGCTTGTCAACCGTCTACAAGCATCCAAAGAATTCAACCGAGGAACACCGCTGGTCCGCCGAGTTCGTGAGGCTCTCCACAACTTAGGGTTCCTCTGATCACCCTTCAACACATACTGCCGACAAACGGTCTAACAGGACATCCGCTACACTAGCACAACTCCTTCAAATCTCAACTATGCTAGCCAAAAGCTCTTCCTTGCCACATCTGTAGCAAGCACGGGCGATGCTCCACACAATCCGAAAAAAGGCCTTACCACACTTGATGCAATGAGTCGGCGGCCCGCCCCGCCTGCGACGATCTCGAGCTCTAACTCGCGGTCGGCGCCGATCCCGACCCTAGATCGCCCTATTGGCGAGTCTGCTATCCACCTGAGTGGAAACCACCGGAAGACCCAACCTTCCTCTTGCTCAAAGCATCAGCCACATCATAGCTTCTACCCAGGGTAAGGATCTGAACAACACTCTTAGCCATGGCGGCGAAACTCCGCGATTTTACTACCATCGCCTCGATCGATTCCAATCGAACTCCAACCATCGATCAACAAGAAATGCCTCTACCTGTGTCAAGGGCCAACTAGCATAACTTGCCTCACGCAACAACCAAAGCTACTCAAGACGGTAACCTCTCGACCCAAGTTAGGGCACTTGCCAAGAACTAAAGTCCTAACTCCTCTCGAATCGAGCCTTCGGTTTCACAACCCAAACCCCTCGTGGTTGTTGAAAAATACACCACAGAACGAGCTACACAAAAGTACAATGGCGTGTACAGCTCCAACTTGGTTCCTTAAGATCCAAACCAACAAGTATTCTCACACAAGGCAACTTTTGCCTCCCAATAGAGCCACTTCTAGCAAAGGAGCAACAAGAGTTCAACCCACTCAGGGTCAACTCACCACGGAATGCCACATTGGTCGACTCACTCTTACCAGAGCATAACTACACCAATCTGACATACCTCATACCAATGTGCCCACTAAATGCTCCACTCAACCATCCAACTCATGGCTCTAACACTGGATCAACCACGCATCATCGATGCCTACCCTACTCATATTAGGGTAACTCCAAGGGTAGTCGAAACACACTACCATCAAGCTGGCTCACAAGCCCACACACAAGCCCGAGAACTCGGACGCGCTAGCCCTCACCAACCTACAACATCCTTTGCACCCATCTCTCGGTGACCCTGAAAAGCTCCTACTTTTCCCTCGAACGACCTCACACTTGTAGTTCTCTGACTACCACCGAGCTAGATTTCTTAAGCAATCCAACAGATGCAACTTCAGAAAAACGGGTACAAGGCTGGTGGGGGTGCTATACTCCAGGCGGGCATGGAACCATCTCGCACTGTATGCCATCCGCCCGAATCTAGGCCTCCTCTCAAAGCTTGGTGCCAACAGGCACAACATCCTTTACAACACAAATCAGCCCAAAACAAGTTTTATGCCCCTCTAAGGATAGGGAAGGTCACACTCCAAGTGACGGGCAAAGGCACTCAACACAAGAGTCCAAACACTCGAGCAGCCTAAACTCGGCATCTCGCCTAATGAGACATGCCACGGCCTACTCCTACATCCCACTCGATGCTCAACGAATACTCAAGCCAACCCTCGGGTGGCAGCACCTAGCTCCACACCTGGAACATGCTAACAGAAGGTGCTTCTCTCTAAAAGCCAGCTGAAAACCACGGACGGATTAAGTCCTGACAAGCAAACTCCACACTACCGCCTGACTACGAGGGTAATAAAAGAACTGGCTGCAAAACGACTGCAGGCTTGCAGGAGGACAAGATGTCTCTACATCTTCCTCTAAAGCTATTAACTTGGCAGCTTGCCAATCGACCGGGTGGCTGGTGGAGACTCTGCTGGTCCGCCTCTCACAGGGGGCTTCCACCACCACACTACTGCATCAAACAACACAAGAACGGCACGCCACAACCTCGTAACATCGGTCATCGGCCTCTGAACACCAGGTCATCCCAACACTTGGATGATAAACTCGATCCTGGCCAACCACCTTGCTACTAGCAGTAGGTCTCAAAACATCCAGCTCTACAGGCTTCCACTTGCCAAACTCGGCGGCTCGATCAACGCCAACTATCTTATCAGCATAAACCTGCTGATCAAGCCCTCCCGGGAACCTCCGGGGTTACTGGAACTACAAGGAGGGGTGTCTCCTAAATAAACTCTACCAGCTGGGCTATCTATGCCCAAGACTCCTCACTTCGCGCTACAAACTGCGCCTGGGTCTCCGCTCTCTGTTAGCTAAAAGACCTGCCATCAATTCCTTCATGGCTGGAGCACACTCTGCTCAAGGAGTCTCACTCTGAGGCGTGCTAGCCTCAACCCCCCCTCCTACTCTTGGCAACTCATCTGCCAGGGCCAAAGGTGGCCTACTGGACTAGACAACCCTAGACGTGGTCTCATGATCAACATGAACAGTCCAACTCCTCTATTGCAAATACCAAACGTCCCTGCTCCTCTAAGTGCAATCAACCTACTAGCGATCCACACAAGCATAAAAGCTAGCCCACGCTGGGGCTCTCACTGCCAAACAAGGGTAACACATGTATACTAGATGCAGTATTGTAAAATAAAACCCTTAGCTTAATGAACTCGCACAAACTGACGGCCATGAGTGTTGATGATCATGGGGCAACAACTCGCAAAGCGAGTTAGTCTCTGAGAATCTATGACTCGTGCTCGATACCAACCGTGTAGAACCCGACCCAAAATACGGTCCTAAACTTAGGTTCTCACTCAAAGATGCAAGTTAAAATACTTCATCAAGCGGTTTAGTGCTCATATTTAAAACCTTTCAAAACATTTAGAAACGGGAATGCTTAAAACATAATCAACAATTTTGTTTAAGAAAAACCAACGAAGTAAAACAAGCTCAAGCAGATATATAAAAACATTCAAAATAGTTCAAACAACTTTTTATAATGTTTCCCCTAGGACTCTGTCCATCTACATGCTGAACAAATATGCAAACAATAAAGACAGAGTGCCGGCAACTCCCATGATCATTCAACTCCCTCCGCTAGCCGTCCCGATGCTGTCCCAAGTTACCTGGTGGAAAACCACAGAAATAAGGGTGAGTATAAACATACTCAGTAAGAATCCCCAACCGGGGTACAATACGATACATCAATCATCCGCACCCTAGTATACATGCAAACAAGCACCAACACGCATCATAGCTCAACGAGCTTACAAGGCAGAATCTGGAATCCTCGGAAGTCTCCTTCTTCCGGCCTAATGATTGGCTCTCATAACCAATCACGGGACATCTCCGAGGGTCTTTCTCCCTCGGCCAATTGATCAGCTCAAAAACCGATCCCAAAGATCCCAAAGTGTGACTTTTGGCTCGATGAGGTAGCTTTTCTGGGACACGTTGTGTCTAAGGAGGGAGTGGCTGTGGACCCTTCGAAGGTAGAGGCCGTTAGTTCGTGGGCCAGACCGATGACTGTGTCAGAGATTCGTAGCTTCCTGGGTCTGGCCGGATATTACCGACGCTTCGTTCAAAATTTTTCTGCTATAGCAGCCCCGCTTACTCGGTTGACGAGAAAGGGCGTCGATTTCGTTTGGGATAAGAAGTGCGATGAGAGTTTTGCTAAGCTGAAGAACAGCTTGACGTCTACGCCAGTGTTGGCAGTTCCAGAGGGAGCAGGGGGTTTCGTGGTGTACAGTGATGCTAGCAAGTTTGGTTTGGGATGCGTCCTGATGCAACACGGTAAAGTGATAGCGTACGCCTCGAGACAGTTGAAACAGCACGAGCAGAACTATCCGACTCATGATATGGAGTTGGCAGCGGTCGTCTTTGCACTTAAAATCTGGAGACACTACTTGTATGGGGAAAAGATTCAGATTTTCTCAGACCACCAAAGCCTCAAGTATTTCTTCACTCAGAGGGACCTAAACATGAGGCAGAGGAGGTGGTTGGAGCTGGTAAAGGATTACGACTGTGAGATATTGTATCACCCTGGAAAGGCAAATGTTGTGGCAGATGCACTAAGTAAGAAGACCTCGCATCTAGCAACGTTGGCAAATCCCAAAAGTATCATAAGGAAAGACCTCGAGAGAGCAGAAATAGCAGTTGTTGTTAGGGATGTTACCGCTGTGTAGCTCGATTGACCATCCAGCCTTCGGTAAGGCAAAGGATTATTGACGGCCAATTGAAAGATCCCGAGTTGAAAAAGTTGTATGAGAGGGTCCAGGCTGATGGTGACTTTGATTTTGAGATATTTGCAGATGGTGGCTTGAGATATAAGGGTCGGCTATGTGTCCCAGCCGATGCCGGTATTCGTTCGGAGTTGTTGACCGAGGATCACACCTCGCCTTTTGCATTGCACCCAGGGGGTAACAAGATGTACCAAGATCTTAAGCAGACTTTTTGGTGGATGGGGATGAAGAGAGAGATTGCCCAGCTTTGTCGATCGGTGTCTCACTTGTCAAGCAAGTGAAGGCGCCTAGGCGGCTCAACCAACAGGTTGCTACGATCGCTCGGGGTGCCACAAAGGAAGTGGGAGGAAATTACCATGGATTTTATTTCGAGATTGCCCGTAACCCCTAGAGGATATGCACAGATCTGGGTGGTCGTTGATAGGTTGACTAAGTGTGCCCACTTCATTCCGGGCAGGATAAACTACACCGTGGAGCAGGGGGCACATCTGTTCCTTGAGCAGATAGTGAGGTACCACGGAGTGCCAGTTAAAATTATCTCCGACCGGGATTCCCGTTTTACATCACGATTTTGGAAAGCCCTTCAGGCAGGTTTGGGCACAGAGTGCAGCTACAAAGACTGACCTTCCACCCACAGCACCGATGGCGGCCGAGCGAGCGTAAAAATCGGATCTTAGAGGATATGTTGCGAGCCCGTGTGTTGGATTTCCACGCGCTTGGGACCAAGATTTGTATTTGATGGAGTTCGCCTACAACAATAGTTTTCAGTCAACCATACAGATGGCACCGTTTGAAGCGTTGTATGGTAAGCGCTGCAGATCCCCGGTATTCTGGGAAGAGGTTGGAGACAGACAGGTATTGGGTCCAGAGTTGCTCTAGTTGACCAATGAAGCTGTCTAGAAGATCAGGGCTCGCATGTTGACTGCCTAGAGCAGGCAGAAGAGCTACGCCAATGTCAGACGTAGAGAGTTGGAGTTCGAGATTGGCCAGCACGTGTTCCTTAAGGTAGCTCCGATGCGTGGAGTTCTGAGGTTTGGTAGGAAGGGGAAGCTGAGCCCCAGGTTTGTTGGACCATTCGAGATCCTCGAGAGGATTGGGGCCGTAGCTTATCGGTTAGCATTGCCGCCATCCTTGGTGCGATGCATAGTGTGTTCCATGTTTCGATGCTCCGCCAAGATGTGGCGCACCTTTCGCATGTCATAGATTTCGAGCCTTTGCAGCTAAACCATGACCTGAGCTTTGAAGAAAAACCCATAAAGATCTTAGCATTTGAGAAGAAAGTCTTGAGGAACCGAGCTATTGATTTAGTGAAAGTGCAGTGGCGGAATCAGAGAGTTGAGGAAGCTACTTGGGAGTTGGAAGAGGAGATGAGGAGAAATTACCCGGGGTTGTTTTAGTGCAGCAACTTCCGAGGACGGAAGTCCTCCAAGGAGGGAGTATTGTAACAGCCCGGATTTTAGTTAAACATAAAATAAGCTTTAAAAGATGTTATTTGGAGGATTCGAACCCTCAGCCTCAAAGAGAGATGGGAGTTTGGAATTAATTAAGGAAAATAAATGCGTCAACTAAGGTTTGAAGGAGGAAAGCCTTGGGAAGGGAATTTTGGATTTCCAAAGCTTATTTAATTTGAGGAAGAAAGAAAAAAAAAAACTCTCCTCTCGCAAAAAACCCTCTCCCACACCGACTTGCCGTCGTGCACTCGCCTGACCCTCCGCCAAAGACTGACAACACCATTTCGCCGTCACTCTGCCCAGCCTTTCGCCCCACCCGATCAGCCACCATTTCGCCGTCGCACTGCCCGGCCTTCGCCCGCCTGACCGACAACCAGCCCGTCAGTAGCACAGGCGCGCCCAGCGCCGCCGTCGCCGCATCGTGGCGCCCAGCGCACCACCCGCATCGCCTGTCCGGCCAGATCCAAGCCGATCACGCGCACCACCGCATCGCTCGTCCGTCCGCCCGCGTCGCCGCTTCGCCGCTTACGCGTCGCCCCAACGTGTCGCTCTTTCCCGCGCCGGCCCCACACCTCGGCCCGCGACATCGCCGCTGTCCCAGACGCCTTGACCGTGCGCCCGAGCCAGTGCCAGCGCCAGCGCCCAGTGCCAGCGCCGCGCCGCCTGCACCACCAGCGGCGTCGTTCTTGCTCCTTGCTGCCGAGACGTGTGCTTCTCGGTTGGTAAATTCCTCGAGACCCGACCCTTTGGACTTTATGTTCTTTTTAGTTGCTTTGTTGGTTAACTAGGTTGATTTTATTACTTGCTTAGGTTGTCGGGTTCGCTTAGAAGCTCGAGAGTCGTCCGTTGATCGTTGGTTCTATTCACTTCCAGGTAAGGATTTCTTACCGGGGTTGTGTGGACCCTGCGAATACTTTGATAGCATGCCATGTGTTGTGTTTGTATGGAATTTCTAGTGGATAGGTTGCTTGCTCTTTCTTGTTTCCAGGTGATTTTGTGCTTGAGATTCCTGATATATCCTGTTAGTTATCATGCTAGGAGTTAAATTGTCTCGGCATAACCGTGACCTTGTCATCCTATTAGTGCCATGCTAGGAATTGGCGGATGATGTATAGTGTAAGAGATTGTAGAGGTAACTAGTGCGTCCCGCTCGGGGAAGGCCCCGATGGACATCCGGAGGTGTAAGACCCCGATGGGCATCCTAGGTGTATAAGTCCCGATGGGCATCACCGAGTTGGAGGTGTAAGACCCGATGGGCATCCTAGGTGTATAAGTCCCCGATGGGCATCACTGAGTTGGAGGTGTAAGACCCCGATGGGCATCCTAGGTGTATAAGTCCCCGATGGGCATCACTGAGTTGGAGGTGTAAGACCCCGATGGGCATCCTAGGTGTAGAAGTCCCCGATGGGCATCACTAAGTTGGAGGTGTAAGACCCCGATGGGCATCATAGGTGTATAAGTCCCCGATGGGCATCACTGAGTTGGAGGTGTAAGACCCTGATGGGCATCCTAGGTGTATAAGTCCCCGATGGGCAACACTGAGTCCTAGGTTGTGTAAGGCTCGAAGGACACCCAGGTGTGGAACCTAGGGTAGCTGGTAGCCGTAAGCCTCGAATAGGCAAGCCCCAGGAGTGACGTTCTGTTGACCCATCTGTTTTCTCTGAGTCATTGCATGGTTGCATGTCCGTGTGCTAAATGATATGTTTTCGTATTGTACCCTGGTTGGGGATTCTTACTGAGTAACTCGTTGCTCACCCTTATTTTCTGTGGTTTTCCACCAGGTAACTTGGGACATCGGCAGGATGGCTAGGAGGAGGCGGCTGGATGATCATGGATAGCTGACTCTGGGATGCATGTTCTTTAATTGTTTTCTTTATGATTTAGCATGTAGTGGGACTTGAGTCCCTAGGGAAACACTCAAACTATTTTATGGTTCTCGTACCGTACTCTTATTTGTTTTAAGAAAAGCACTGATCAGTCAAATTACTCTTGATTTTTACATTGGCTTTTGTGGTTTGTTTAAAGTGTTGTTGATTGCAAAAGTCTTAAATTATTACAGTTGGATGGTGTTTTACATTCCTAGACTTGCATGCTAAGTAAGGATCTAGGTTAACGACCGCTTCTTTGGGTCGGGTCCTTACAGAGCATGCGGTGTGTGCGCACACGCGTTAGTTGCCGGTTCGGAGAGCTCCCCCGGGCTAATGTCGTGAGTACACCATTCTTTCCGTTAGAGCCTGACTTCGGGTACTCTCCCGTAAGTCCAGTTTAGTGCAAGGGCAAGGAGGCCCTTGAGGACATTCTAGGGATCAGTGTATTCCCCCCGAGTGACTGATACCTCGGTAATGTCCCAGAATTGGTCAGTGTATCCAATCCCAATTAGGCCGAAAGAAGGAGATTTCCGATGGCTCCAGATCTTGTTTTATGAGCTCGTTGAGCTATGATCTGTGTTGATAGTTGTTTGCTTGCATGTTGAGGTGCTAGATGACTGATGTATCGTATTGTACCCCGGTTGGGGATTCTTACTGAGTATGTTTATACTCACCCTTATTTATCTTTCAGGTAACTTGGGACAACACCAGGATGGCTAGCGGAGGGAGCTGATTGATCATGAGGAGCCGCCGGCACTCTGTCATTTATTATTGCATTGTTATTCAGCATGTAGATGGACAGGAGTCCTAGGGGAACATTGTTTAAAACGTTGTTTAAATTGAATTGTATATTTTTATAAATATTGGTCAGGTTGTTTTACTTCGTTGGATGTTTAAATGAAAATTGTTGTTTATGTTTTAAGGGTTCCCCCTTCTCATATGTTTTGAAATGTTTTTAAATATGAGCACTAAACCGCTTGTTATCATATTTAACTTGCATGTTGAGTGAGAACCCCGGTTTAGGACCATGTTTTTGGTCGGGTTCGTCACAGTTGGTATCAGAGCACAGAGTCATAGATTCTGTAGACTAACCTGCTTTGTAGGTTGTTGCTCCCATGATCATCAAGACTCCCACGGCCGCCAGTTTGTCTGAGTTCAATTAAGCTAAGGGGTAAGAATTTACAATACTTTTCATCTAGCTTTTATGCCTTGTGTAGAGTTGTGGAGCGGAGACGAGCAGGTTCTGACTCGTTGTTGGTTTGGGCTTTGAGCGCATCATGCCAACTTTCCGCAGTGCGAGCAGTTTGTTGAGCAGTGAGAGCCCCAGTGTGGGCCAGCTTTGATACTTTGTGCAGATTGCCAGTGTGTCGATCGCACCCAGAGGGAGGCAGAGCTTAGACTCCCGTAGGCCATTTGTGGCCCAGTTGTTTCTTTTCCCCTAGTGAGAGGGTGGATGTCCTTTGTGCAGATGCCAGTGTGTTGATCGCACTCAGAGGAGCAGGACGCTTGGCATGTCCTACCGAGGAGTTGGACTGATTGTATTGATGATGAGGCCGCGTCCAGGGTTGTTAGGCCCGTTGGCCAGAGTTGGCCCTGGCAGTTGAGTTGCCAAGTGGAGGGGGCAGAGGTTAGCACGCCTCAGTGTGAGACTCCTTGAGCAGAGTGTGCTCCAGCCATGTGAGATTTGATGGCAGGTCTTTAGCTATCAGAGAGCGGAGACCCAGGCGCAGATTGTAGCGCGTAGTGAGGAGTCCCGGGCACAGATAGCCCAGCTGACGGAGTTTGTTTCAGCATTTCCCCCGGTAGCTCTTGTAGCCCCGGAGGTTCTCGGGAGGGCATGATCAGCAGGTTTTTGCCGACGAGTTTGGTGGCGTTGATGGAGCCGCCCAGTTTGGCAAGCGGATGCCTGTAGAGCTCGTTGTTTGAGAAAGTCCTACTTCTAGTAGTAAAGCAGTTGGCCAGGTTTGAGTTTAGCATCCGTGTGTTGGGATGCCCTGCTGTTCAGAGGCCGAGATGTGTCGTTCTGTCTTTGTTTTGGTACCGCAGTTGATGGTGGTAGTCCCTTGAGAGAGGTGGACTAGCAGAGTCTCCACCAGTCGCCCGATTGATTGGCAAGTTGTCGTGTTTGTGGCTTGAGGCAGATGTAGAGACATCTTTGCCCCCTTGCAAGCCTGCTGTCGTTTGGCAGCCAGTTCTTTTAGTGCCCTCGTAGCCAGAGTGTATTGTGGAGTTTGCTTGCCAGGGTTTGATCCATCTGTGGATTTCAGCGGGCTAGTAGAGTGGAACACTCTTTTATTTGGATGTTCCCAGTGTGGAACTAGTTGTTGCCACCCGAGGAGTTGGCCTGAGCTTCTGTTGAGCATCGAGTGAGATGCAAGAGTTGGCCTGAGCTTTGTTGAGAATCGAGTGAGATGCAGAAGTTAGCTTGAGCTTTTGTTGAGCATCGAGTGGGATGCAGGAGTAGGCCTTGGCATGTCTGTTGGTCGAGATGCCAGAGATTAGGCTGCTCGAGTGTTTGGACTCTTGTGTTGAGTGCCATTGCCCCGTCACTTGGAGTGTGACCTTCCCTTTCCTCAGAGGGGCATAAAGCTCGTTAAGGCTGATTTGTGTTGTAAAGGATGTGGTGCCTGTTGGCACCAAACTTTGAGAGGAGGCCTAGATTGAGGCCAGTTGGCCCTGTTGTGCAGGTGGTTCCATAGCCGCCTAGAGTACAGCATCCCCGCTAGTCTTGTACCCATTTCCTGAGGTTGCACCTGTTTGGTTGCATAAGAGATCTAGCTCGGTGGTAGTCAGAGGACTACAAGTTTGAGGTTTTTCGGGGGAAAGTAGGAGCTTTCCAGGGTCACCGAGAGTTGGGTACAAAGGATGTTGTAGGCTGTTAAGAGCTAGCGCGTTCGAGTTCTCGCGCCTGTGTTGTGAGCTTGTGAGCCAGTTTGTTGGTAGCATGATTCGGCTACCCTTTGAGTTACCCTAGTATGGGTAGTGTTGGCATCGATGGATGCGTGATAGATCCAGTGTTAGTGCCATGAGTTGGATGGCTGTTCGGAGCGTTTAGTGAGCACATTGGCTTGAGGTATGATTGCTTGGTATGGATGCGCTCTTGTAGAGTGAGTTGGCCAATGTGGCTTTCCGTGGTGAGTCGACCCCGAGAGGGTTTGGACTCTTGTTGCTCCCTTGTTTGTTGTGGCTCTGTTTGGAGGCAAAAGTTGCCTTGTATGAGAGCCTTGTTGGCATTGGATCTTAGGGTATCTGGTTGGAGCTGTACACCCTGGTGTACTTTTGTGTAGCTCGTTCCGTGGTTTATGTTTGGAGAACCACGAGACGTTCGTGTTGAGGAGCCAGTGCTCAGTCTTTGAGGTGTCAAGGCTTTGGTTCTTGGCAAGTGTCCTAGCTTTGGTTGTAAGGATACAGTGCTCGTAGCCGGGTTGTTGTTTAAGCAAGTGTTGCTTGTTGGCCTTAGCCTGGTCAGAGTTCAGTTGGATCTGAACAAGAGCGGTGGTAGCATAGCCGAGTTGTTTCTGATCGTTTTGGCTAAGAAAGCTGTTCGGATCCTTACCCATGGGCAGAAGGTTTGTTGTGGTTGTTGCTTGAGTAGGAGGATGACGCATGCTGTAGCGTTTCCGGTCCTCTTGGTTTTCAAGTTGGAGTTGGCCAACTTAATTGAGATGCTGGAGAGGGTTGTGCCGTGTAGCCAGTTGTCTGTTAGATCTTTTGACGGCCGTGTGTGTCGGAGGGAGATCGGAGGATCCCTAGGTTGTGGAGAGCCTCTCTAGAGCTCAGTTAGACCCGGGCAGTGTTCCTTGGGTGAGTTGCTTGCAGACTTGGTAGTCTAGCAAGCTAATGCTTGTTTGGAGCAGAGTCCAGATTGGTTCCGGTTTGGAGGCTAGTTGATGCTTGGTGTTGACCAAGTTTTGGTTCTCTTGATGCTTCAAGAGCTTGTTCGGTTTGAGCAAGAGGGCGATGCCCAGAGGATCTGTTCCTAGTCAGGAAGTTTTGGGAGTTGACCCCTCCCTCGGTGGTTGAGTAAGTTCTGCTAGTTCTGGTTGGTGGTCCAATCAGTTGAGGTTTCCCTTGGGTTTGCTTCCAAGTTGAGTTGGATGTTGTTGCCCTGGGTTTGAGCTAGTCAGCGAGCATGTGCGATGGTCGCTGCCCTTCAGAGTTT
This sequence comes from Sicyos edulis, assembly GCA_036507275.1. NCBI lineage: Eukaryota > Viridiplantae > Streptophyta > Magnoliopsida > Cucurbitales > Cucurbitaceae > Sicyos > Sicyos edulis. The sequence goes on along the minus strand of CM071855.1, from coordinate 21,100,995 downwards.
GCTTGCTGGGAAATCGTTCCCGTTGAGGAGTCAGCGTAGCTCCTGAGTTGTGTAGTGGATCAGAGTAGTGCAGTGGTTAGCCCAGCGAGAGGGTCCCTGCATTTTTTTGTTAGCAAGCGAAAGTTGTTTGTCCCCGCAAGAGCGGTGGCCAGCCAGTTTAAGAGTTGAGTTGTTGCTGGAAAGTTGTTGGTTCTTTTGGATTTGAAGTTTTTCCCCCTAGTTTCTATGGTGGTTAAGTTGCACCATGGATGCCAGCCTCGAGTGTTATCTTTGGAGATAGCCTCGTCAGTTAGTATTCCTTGCGATGTTTCGAGTGTGGAGTTTCTAGTCGCAAGTTGAGTTAGGCTTTGGCTAAAAGGAGGAAGTCCTTTGAGTAGTAAGTTGGATCTTAAGAGTTGAGTGGTAGCTTGGAGGCGAGCTTTGCTCACGATGAGCTTGAGTTGAGTTCTGTTGAGCAAGCCTTTCTCGGGCTTTGCTTCTAGTTGTTCTGCTTTCGCAGTTGGCGTTAGCTGAGCCACAGTTGAGAGAGTTGGCACAGAGGTGCCGTGGCATTGGTTGGTTAGCCCTTGAGTTGCTATCCTCAAGGTGTTGTGTTTCTTGTGGCTGCGTGATGGTTTGGTCCTTGCAGCCGAGATTTTCCATGAGAGGAAAATTGGTTGTTTCCTTGCCTGGCAATATTTTCTTTGGCCAGTTGCTAGTAGGTTTGCATGGAAAAGTTTGTGTTCGTCCGTTGAGAGGCTCTAGTTTGTTGGTTTGGCCGAGTGGAGCCTGTGCCTGGTTTTGGCCATTTAGGGTTGGCCGTAGCTGAAGTTTCAGCTCGTGCTTGTTGGAAAAGTTTGCCTTTTGGATCAATCGCCAGTTGGTGGTTCGATTGTTTTTCGTTAAGGCTTTAGGCAAGCTTTGTGGTTCGCTGGTCTCTTGTGAGGCAAGAGTAGGCCGTTTGGTTTCTGGAACCTGAGAGGTTCAGTTGTTTGGCCAGCATGGTGTAGAGTTGAGGCTGTTTGATAACAGTTGTGGGCATTCTGAGAAGTTACGCCAGTGCGTGGCGTTGAGTTTTGGAGCTTGTGCCCAGTCTGCGAGTTTGCTAAGAGTAACACAGTAGAGAGGTGTTCAGTGTTGGATTAGCAGAGTGTTTGTTTGAGCCCCAGGTTTGTAGGGCTTTTTAGATCCTTGAGCGGAACGGAGCAGTGGCCTTTCGGTTAGCTTTGCCCCGTTTGTGGCCGTTTGGTTAGCTTTGTGGCTTTGAGCCTTTGAGAACCCAAGAGGGTTTGGTTCTCAAAGAAGGGCTAGGGTTGTCTTAGCCGAGAAGTTCAGTTGGCTAGGAATCAGTGGAGATTCCTAGAGCCGTTTCGTCTTAGGACTTTCGAGGACGAAAGTCTTAAAAGGAGGGAGTATTGTAACGGCCCAGGTTTCTATTCCGGTTCTCGAGGAGCTTTTGGTTCAGATTCAGTGGTTCGGTTGGGCCGTTAGAGCTGTTTTGACCCTTAGGGGTATTTTGGTCTTTTTGCTCCCCGGGCAGAATTTGTGGATTTTCAGGGCTTCGAGGCAGCTCTTGTCATCATCCAGAGGCTGAGAGCGGACATAATGTACTTTGTCCCCACCGGTCGGGAGTAGAGGGAAGCATAACGTACATTGCTTCAGGGGTTGAGAGAGGACATAACGTACTTTGTCCCCACTGGTCGAAAGTAGAGCAAAGCATAACGTACATTGCTTTTTCTCCCCCCTCCCGGGCCGCCGATTGTGGATTTACCTACCACTTCGGCATATGCCTAGTTTGTAGCCTGCTAGAACGGAACCCTGCCAACGGTGTAAGCCTACCTTGGTCGGTTCTTAGCTTCAGGTCGGTGGATCATGCTGCACAGATGAGTACCGAGGGCCTCGCACTACTGTGATCAGTGACACCGCTTCCGAGTCTTAGGCATGCGTACCTGGCCCGCGTAGTTTGTACCTAGGCCGCCACATTTACGCCGGTTGCAGCTGCATGCGGTGTGCGCACACACGCGTTAGGCTTCGGTTTGAAGAGCTCCACCGGGCTAATGGGCGTGAGTACACCAGTTTCTTCCAGTTAGAGCCAGACTTTGGGTACTCTCTCGTAAGTCCAGATTTGCACCGAGGGTAAGAGGCCCTTGAAGACACCCATTGGGATTGGCTTTTGAGCTAATCATTTGGTCGAGGGAGAAAGACCCTCGAGGGTGTCGGACATCCTTGGGATCAGTTTTTGAGCTGATCAATTTCCCGAGTGAGAGAGCCTCGGAGATGTCCCGGGATTGGTTATGAGAACCAATCATTAGGCCGGAAGTAGGAGACTTCCGAGGACTCCAGATCTTGCCTTGTGAGCTCGTTGAGCTATGATCTGTGTGGTAGCTGTTTGCTTATATGCTGAGGTACTAGATGACTGATGTATCGCATTGTACCCCGGTTGGGGATTCTTACTGAGTATGTTTATACTCACCCTTATTTATCTTTCAGGTAACTTGGGGCAACACCAGGATGGCTAGCGGAGGGAGCTGATTGATCATGGGAGCTTGTAAAAACCCGACCCAAAAGGGGCTCTAAATGGGCCTTTACCCCAATGCATGTGTTGAAAATAAAAGACGTTATGAAAAATATATTTCGGATCCCAAGTAAAAACAGAAACATTCAACAACCAAAACATACATTTCTAAAAGCATACTCATCGTAGATTTATTTAAACCATTTAAACAATCCACAAGTACAAATATGCTGGAATCCATAAAACGTAAGAAAACATCCTAGGGCTCCGTGCTCCGTCTACATGCATTCGGGGAAATAACAAAAGTCAAGAGTCATGATATAATAAAATGGTCATAGATGACAATGAGGATTCCATGATCACAGCCTCCTCCTTCACCCATCCTGTCTCGCGCTTTGGTTACACGTGGAAAACCACGAGAATAAGGGTGAGTAACCAATTACTCAAGAAGAATTCCCAACCGGGTACAATACGATATACATGATCATCTAGAAGATTGTATGCAAGCTATGAGTATAAACACAGAATAGAGCACATAGCTTAAGTTCACACTTGGACCTCGGATGCCAACTCACGGTCTTAGTCCGGAAAATACCACAACACACTATACGCTATACGGGAACAAGTCCCGGCCTCGGCTCTCTCGCCGATACGAAAGGTGCACTAGCTCAAGATCCCGAGGAGCTCTCCGGTCGGCGCCAGAATGAGCGTAAGCGCGCCTCGCGCGTGCTCTGCAGACTATGGGGGTGCCGGTCTAGTGGCAAGCCGCCATGTCCAATCCACCACGCCTAACTAAATCTCGGATCGGTGTCACCGACATAGGGTGTGAGACACGACACGTGAACTATGTCACCTGAACCACCGCACTGAGGCTAAGGAACCGGCCGCGGTAGGCTTACACCAGAAGCGGTCCTTGCCCTAACAGTGGCAATCAAGGGCTACGGCCAACACGCCGAGGACGTGCCGATCGCCGGGACTAGGCATTGCCAAGTCATCATCCCGACCGCTTGGGGTATTGCTTAGACTACCACCTCACCCAAGATTGTAGGGCCTACCGGTTGGGATAGCTAATCCTCACGGGTCCAAGGACGAGAACTGCGTCTCGAACGTCCTTGCCATAGATGCAAGATACTTTATGCATCGGGCCGGATGATGCTATCTACCCGAATTCTAACTCGCCTTAACAATCAAAGAAACAATCCAATACGTGCTCGAAAGAATACAACAGACCTAGCATGGTACTACGAAACAAGAATGAATATGAGCATGCGAATCGAACAACCTAGCATGGACTAACATGAAAGAACAACATACGAAGTCATGCCATCAGAATTCGAGCAGAGCACCTAAACTATACATGCTGATAATCACAAACAAACATACAACATCACAATCACATAGAACATCGCGAGGTCCACACAACTCCTGTAGAAATCCTTACCTTGGTCGGAAGACTTCTACACACAAATTCCTAGGTCTGCGAACACTTCCGAGCTAGCTATCGAGAACCTACAAACATGGTAACAATCATAACCATATCCCTAAAAATATAATAAAACAAAGAGGCTCGGCTCGGAGCACTCACACGGCACCGCGACACGGCAAGGGCGCCGCCGCAGCCGGCACGGCCGAGCTGGCGCTGGCCGCGGCCCGGCACGGCTGGCGCGCTGTCGCGCGCGGATGGCGCTGGGTGCGGTATCTTGGCGCACAGACAGACGGGACTCGGCAGCGAGCGGCACGCACGCACGGGCGCCGCGGCGGCCGGCGTCGCGATGCGGACACGGCGAGGGCGCGCGGACACGGCGAGGGCGTCGCGATGGGCGAGCGACTTCGGCGATGGCTTCCTCGCCGCGCGACCGGGCGTCGCGACAAGTTGGTGCGACGGCGACAGATCCGCCACGGACTGGGCGTCGACAGCGATCCGCGATCCTCGGCCGGATCTGTGCAGTGCTGGTCGAGGGCGTCATGGCGGCAAGGCGTGGTCGCGACAGCGATCTGCGATCCTCGGCGGATCTGGTGCAAATGGCTGGTCGAGGGCGTCTGCGGCGGCAAAGGCAGGGCTGCGACAGCCGTTACGTGCGGGTTGGGCGTCTTTGCTCGGCCGGTTGGGCGACGGTGGATCACTGGTGCCGGGCGGATCTCGCCGGCCGGGAGGTCGGCTTGTGCGGCAAAGAGAGGTGTTGGAGAAGAAATGCAAACCTAGCTTCCTTTCTCTTTTAACCAAATACAACAAAACTCCAAAACCCAAGGCTAACCATAAAATGACCGGAAGGAGCAACAAGAGCTCTCAATAGCTCAACCGCACGCATCCCCACAAGCTTTCCTCGGAGACCCGGTTCAAAACCAGTTGCAACACACGAATTCCTTTATTTTTAGTTTTGCATCAAACCTTGCTCAACCCTTCCACAAAGCCTCACAGACCTACATAAATTCATCCAATATTTTTAGCAACTAGAAAAGATATAAACGGCCGACGGACGGCCCGACCAAATTACCAAAATACCCATTGGGCATACCTCGAAGACTGGATGAAAACACAGGCCGTTACAATATTCCTCCCTTTTTATGACTTTCGTCCTCGAAAGTCCTTAAGATCAAAACAAAGACAGATACTGAAATCTCATCCTGTCTTCCCCGCTCACGAGCGACCTCCTCTCGAACTCGACTCCTCCACCGAACTTTTACCAAACGGATCTCACGATTATGCAACGTCTTCGTCTCAAAGACCGAATACTCACAGGCTTCCCCTCGAAGCTCAAATCCTCAATCAGGTGCAAAGGCTCAAAGCCCACAATGAGCAATGGGTCCGGCACATGCTGCCCCAACATCGATACATAAAAACACTGTGCACACTTGTCAACAAACAAACTCAACCCTACAACAAATCAAGCAAACAACCAACCTTCCAGATTCCAAAACTAAACGGCCTACTCTTACTTCACAAGAGACCAACAAACCTCAAACCTTGACTACAACCTTAACGAGATACAAACGAACCACCAATCAAGCGATCGATCCAAAAGACAAACTTCTCCAACTAGAACACGACCACAACACTTAAGCAACCATCTTAAGGAGAAATCGCCAACCAAAGGCAAGGGGCACCATCCTGGTACACCGCACTTGCTAACAACACTCACACCACCAAACTTCACTCTCACGCCACCTAAAAAAAAAAAAGGGCCAAGCACGACTCCACTCGGCCAAGCCAACAAACTAGAACTCCTCATCGGCCGAACGCAAACTTTCCAACGAACACCTACCAAAGAACCGACCAAGGAGAACATCGCCAGGCAAGGAACATCCAACATTCCTCTCAAGGAAAACTCGGAAGCAAGGACTAAACCATCACGCAAATTATCTGCGACACAACACCTTGAGGAAAATAGCTCAACAGACTTACCAACCAATGCCACGGCACCTCTGTGCCAACTCACTCAACGCGGCTCGCTAACGCCAACCGGGAACTCACAACAACTAGGAACAAAGCCCGAGAAGGGCTTGCTCAAAGTGAACTCAACCCAAACTTATAACGAGCAACGCTGCCTCAAGCTACTACTCAACTCTTAAAATCCAACTGGCTACTCAAAGGACTTCCCCTTTAAGCCTAAGCCTAACTCATCTTCCAACCAGAAGCTCCACTCCCAAAACCTCACAAGGAAAACGGATAACGACAACCTCAAAGCTTACGGATCTTGAGCCACACGAATCCGCAAGACTACCTCGCAAGCTATCACTCGAGGTCGGCATCCAAGGAGCAACTCAACCACCACAGAGGCTAGAGGGAAAGGAAATCTTCAATCCCCAAAGAACCAACAACTTGCCAGAACAACTCAACTCTTACTAGCTGGCCTCCGCCCTTGCGGGAACCAACAACTCTTGCTTGCTAACAACACAAAGCAGGGACCCTCTCGCTGGGCTGACCACGCGCTACTCGATCGACTACACAACTCTCGGAGCTAAGCCGACTCACGCCATACGGGAAACGACTTCCCAACAAGCAACCTCGCAAGGGCGTGAACTCCACACACGCTCGACTTGCTCAAACCCAAGGCAACAACAACCAACTCTTTTGGAAGCAACACCCAAGAGAAAACTCAACCAATCGGACCACCAAACCAAAACAAACAAAGACTTGCTCAATCTGCGAGGAGGGGTCAACTCCCAAAACTTACCGACTAGGAACAAGATCTCGTATAACGCCCTCGGCTAGAACCGAACTAGCTCTCGAAACAACAAACGAACCAAATCTTGGCCAAACACTCACAAGAGGCGAGAACAACCTTTACTGCGCAAATTCTAGAACACCATCCAAGAATCCGCTTAATCGGACAAACGACTACTTCCAAGCAAACCAACAAACTTTTCCTTCAAGCTAGCGCTTCCACCATTAACTCCAAGACCAAGGGAGTAACTCGACAACTCCCAAGGAAATGGCTCTTACAAGCGCACAACCAACGGACAGAGAACTCCACATACGCTCACCGTCTTGCTCCACCAGAGCAACAACATCTAATCTCACGGGGCACAACAAGGGGTCCATCTCGGATCAACCTCCAAATGCCAAACGGGGCAACTCAACATCCTCGAAACAGGAAAAACAACCAACATGGCACAAACCACTCGCCCCACGAGCAAAACTAAACTCTAGCAACTCCAATCCACACCTTGGTCAACACCAAGCATCAACTTGCCACCACACCGAAAACCACTCCGGACTTTACTCCAAACAAACACTAGCTTGCTAGTCTACCAAGATCGCTAGCAACTCCACCGAGGCTACAAACTACACGCCCTCCAGCTAGCCAACCAAAACTCACTAGCTGGCCTCGACCGAGCTCGAGAGGCTCTCCACAACCTAGGGTTCTTCGGCAACCCTCGACACACACACTGCCAAGATACGATCTAACAGCATAACCGCTCGAACAAACAACTCCAATTTCAAATCCCAACCATGCTGGCCAACTCCAACTCCTTGGGAACCTAGAGGACCCGAAACGCTACGAGCATCGCGCCATCCTCCTACTCAAAGCATCGGCCACAACATAACTTCTACCCAAGGAAGGATCCGAACAACTCTCTTAGCCATGACGATCGTAAACCACGCGGCTTAGCTACCACAGCTCTTGATCGGTTTCCAACCGAACTCCAACCAACGATCAACAAGAAGATCCACAAACCAAGCTTAGGCCCAACTTAACAAATCTTGCCTAAGCAACAACAAAATACCACGAGCACGGTATCCTTACCACCTCAACCAAAGCCTTACAACAACCACCGAGTCCAACTTCTCAAGGAACCGAGCACGAGATCTCCAAAGCAAACCCTACATGGATCTCAAAACTCTCGCCACGGACGAACCACACAAAACACACTTGTGTGCACAACTCCCAACCTTCCTTTAGAGATCCAAGACTAACAAGCGCTTTTCCACAAAGCAACGATAACTCCCGGCAATGATACAAACAATCCAAGGAACACCAAAAGTTCCATCTCCACACGATACTGAAGCCGAGGCAACCTTGCTCTACCAAAGTATAATCATGCCAAATCAAACTTACTTTGTACCAAGCCTCTACCAAGGGTGCTTACCCCTAAGGCATCCAAAACCTCTCGCAAGGCATCACCATCTCGCCTCAAAAGCATCCAACTCGCCTCATAGGCATCCAAATCATCCGATAAGCATCCAACTCATGGTCCCTCACTGGACCAAACTCGCATCTACAATGCTCAACTCTCCTCGATTTAGGCACTCGAAGGTAGTTGACCGCACTACCAACCACAAGGAAAATCTCTTGGCCTTAACACTAGCGCGAGACTCACGCGCACCAACATTTACCAACCGGCAACTCGCGACTTACTCAACCTCCGTAAACACCGGGAAGAGGCTCCGCTCCTCTCGAGCATCATTTCGCTTGTAGTCCATCGACTACCACCGAACTAGCCCTGCGCACGACCTAAACGGGTGCAATCGCCATTAAACAGATCCAAGGCTAAAGGAGTACGCTTGAACTCCGAACGGCATAGAACCATCCGCTATGCCTAAGCCAAACTCAAGCTCGAACCGGACTTAGTGCCAAAGTGGCACACCAACCAATGCACCTCAAGTGCTACTACTACCAAATCCACATCCGAGGAAGCTGGGTCATTAAAACAACAAAGAGGCTCGCAAGGGGGCAAAAATGACCCTTCATCCGCCTCAAGCCACTAACACGGCAACTTGCCAAACAATCGGGCCACTGGTGGAGACTCGCTAGTCCACCTCTCACAAGGGACTTCCACCACCATCCGATGAACCAAACAAAGACAGAACGGCACACCTCGGCCTCACGAGCAGCAGGGCATCCCACACACGGATGCTAAACTCAAACTCGCCAACTACTTTACTACTAGCAGAGGGGACTTACTAAAACATCGAGCTCTACTGGCATCCATTTGCCAACCCAGGGCGTCTCCATCAACGCCAACAAACACATCCGAATAAACCTGCGATCATGCCCTCCCGGAACCTCCGGGGCTACAAGAGCTACTTTGGGGAAAAATGCTTGAAACAAACTCACACCGGGCTATCTCTGTGCCGGGACTCCTCACTACGCGCTACAAATCGCGCTGGGTCTCCGCTCTCTCGATAGCTAAAGACACGCCATCAAATCTCTCATGGCTGGAGCACACTCTGCTCAAGGAGTCTCACTGAGGCGCCGCTAGCCTCTACCCCCCTCTAGGCAACTCAACTCACGGGGCCAACCGCATGCGGGCCTAACAACCACGGACGCGCCTCAACATCAACACGATCGGTCCAACTCCTCGGTCGGACATGCCAAGCGCCTGCTCCTCCTGCGGGTGCGATCAACATATGGCGATCCGCACGAAGCACCACCACCCTCTCACTAGGGGAAAAGCAAAGAATCGGGCCACAAATGGCCAACGGAGTCTAAGCTCGCCTCCCTCTCGAACGATGTCCCGTGGGCATCCGAATCTATCTGGATACCTCAACAAGCCGCTAAACAAATCGCTGCGCGATCATGAAAGTTGGCATGATGGCTCACTAAGCCCAAACCAACAACGAGTCGTAACTCGCTCGTCTCCGCTCCACAACACTACACAAGGCATACACAAGATGACAGTATTGTAAATTCTTAACCCTTTTTCAACAACAAATAGTAAACTTAGGCGTACTGATGACCGCTCGAGTGTTGATGATCATGGAAAACGACCTACAACAAAACGTCGGTCCTACGTAATCTATGACTCGAGCTCGATACTAATCAGAAAAACCCGACCCAAAAGGGGCTCTAAATGGGCCTTTACCCCAATGCATGTGTTGAAAATAAAAGACGTTATGAAAAATATATTTCGGATCCCAAGTAAAAACAGAAACATTCAACAACCAAAACATACATTTCTAAAAGCATACTCGATCGAGATTTATTTAAACCATTTAAACAATCCACAAGTACAAATATGCTGGAATCCATAAAACGTAAGAAAACATCCTAGGGCTCCGTGCCCGTCTACATGCATTCAGGGGAAATAACAAAAGTCAAGAGTCATGATATAATAAAATGGTCAGAGATGACAGCAGGATTCCATGATCACAGCTCCTCCTTTCACCATCCTCGTCTCGCGCTTTTGGTTACTGTGGAAAACCACAGAATAAGGGTGAGTAACCAATTACTCAAGAAGAATTCCCAACCGGGGTACAATACGATATACATGATCATCTAGAAGATCAGTATGCAAGCTATGAGTATAAACACGTAATAGAGCACATAGCTTAAGTCCACACTTGGACCTCGGATGCCAACTCGTGGTCTTAGTCCGGAAAATACCACAACACACTATACGCGCTATACGGGAACAAGTCCCGCCTCACTCGCTTCATCGCCGATACGAAAGGTGCACTAGCTCAAGATCCCGAGGAGCTCTCCGGCCGACGTTGTAATGAGCGTAAGCGCGCATCGCGTGCTCTGCGACTATGGGGTGCCGGGTATAGTGGCAAGCCGCCCATGTCCAATCACCACGCCTAACTAAATCTCTCGGATCGGTGTCACCGACATAGGGTGTGAGACCGACACGTGAACTATGTCACCAACCACCGCACCTGAGGCTAAGGAACCGGTCGCGGTAGGCTTACACCAGGAAGCGGTCCTTGCCCTAACAGGTGGCAATCAAGGGCTACGGCCGAACACGCTGAGGACGTGCCGACTGCCGGGGACTAGGCATTGCCAAGTCATCATCCCGACCGTTGGGGTATCGCTTAGACTACCACCCTCACCCAAGATTGCAGGGCCTACCGGTTGGGATAGCTAATCCCTCACGGGGTCCAAGGACGGAGAACTGTCTCGAACGTCCTTGCCATAGATGCAAGATACTTTATGCATCGGGCCCGGATGATGCTATCTACCTGAATTCTAACCTGCCTTAACAATCAGCAAACAATCCAATACGTGCTCGAAAGAATACAGCAGACCTAGCATGGTACTACAGAACAAGAATGAATATGAGCATGCCAGAACGGAACAACCTAGCATGGACTAACATGAAAGAACAACATACGAAGTCATGCCACCAGAATTGAATGCGAGCACCTAAACTATACATGCTGATAATCACAAACAAACATACAACATCACAATCACATAGAACATCGCAGGGTCCACACAACTCCGGTAAGAAATCCTTACCTTGGTCGGAAGACTTCTACACACAAATTCCTAGGCTGCGAACACTTCCGAGCTAGCTATCGAGAACCTACAAACATGGTAACAATCATAACCATCCCTAAAAATATAATAAAACAAAGCAGCTTGGCTCGAGCACACTCACACGGCACCGCGACACGAAGCAAGGGCGCTGGCAGCAGCCGGGCACGGCCGAGCTGGCGCTGGCCGCGGGCCGGACGGCAGGCAGCGCGCGCTCACGCTGCGATAAGGGATGGGCGCGCTGGGCGCGGCCGCGCGACGGACAGACGGGACTTCGGCAGCGAGCGGCACAACACGGGCGCACGGGCATCGGCGTCGCGATGCGGACACGGCGAGGGCGCTAGCGACACACGCGAGGGCGTCGCGATGGCTTCCTCGGCCGCGACTGGCGCGTCAAGATAAGCCGGTGCGACGGCGACGAGATCTGGGCGACGGACACTGGGGCGTCGCGACAGCGATCTGGCGATCCTCGGCCGGATCTGTGCACCGCTGGTCGAGGGCGCTCATGCGGCGGTAAAGCGGTGGCGCGAGGCGATCTGCGATCCTCGGCCGGATCTGTGCACCGCTGGTCGAGGGCGTCTGCGGCGGCAAAGCGTGGCTGCGACAGCCGCTCGGTGCGGGTTGGGCGTCTTTGCTCGGCGGTTGGGCGACGGTGGATCTCGCTGGTGCCGGGCGGATCTGGCTGGCCGGGAGGCGGCTTGTGCGGCAAAGAGAGGTGTTGGAGAAGAAATGCAAACCTAGCTTCCTTTCTCTTTTAACCAAATACAACAAAACTCCAAAACCCAAGGCTAACCATAAAATGACCCGGAAGGAGCAACAAGAGCTCTCAATAGCTCAACTGGCACGCATCCCCACAAGCTTTCCTGGAGACCCGGGTTCAAAACCCAGCTGCAACACGAATTCCTTTACTTTTAGTTTTGCATCAAACCTTGCTCAACCCTTCCACAAAGCCTCACAGACCTACATAAATTCATCCAATATTTTTAGCAACTAGAAAAGACATAAACGGCCCTGACGGCCTGACCAAATTACCAAAATACCCCTTGGGCATACCTGGAAGACCTGGATGAAAACCTGGGCCGTTACAGAGCTGCCGGCACTCTGTCATTTATTATTGCATTGTTTATTCAGCATGTAGATGGATAGGAGTCCTAGGGGAACATTGTTAAAAAGTTGTGTTAAACTGTATTGTATGCTTTTATAAACACTGGCCAGGCTTGTTTTACTTTGTTAGTTTTGTTAAAATGAAAATTGTTGGTTATGTTTTAAGGGTTCCCCCTTCTTATATGTTTTGAAGAGTTTTTAAATATGAGCACTAAACCGCTTGTTATCATATTTAACTTGCATGCTGAGTGAGAACCCAGGTTTAGGACCATGTTTTGGGTCGGGTTCTTACACCTACCACGGACGGTTTATTAACCTCAGGTGCAGTGGGACAGGCTGACATAGTCATAGTGTCCTGGTCTCACACCACTATGTTCAGTGACACCGATCCAGAGATTCTTTTAGGCATGCGTCTCGACTGTGGCGGCATGCCTGACCCAAAGACTCTCCTGGTTTGCAAAGCATGTGGTGCGCATGCACGCTCATTACAGCGCCGACTGGAGAGCTCCTCGGGATCTTGAGTTCAGTGCACCTTTCGTATCGACAGTTGTAGGAAAATTGAGGCCGATACTAGTTCTCGTAGAGTACCGAGATTCGATGTAGTTTCCGGAGTAAGACCGTAAGATGGCATCCGATGTATTTATGTATGGATTAAAGTGATGTGCTCTCTTCTGTGTTGTATTCATAGCTTGCATACTTTCTGCTAGATGACCAGTTGTATCGTATTGTACCCCGGTTGGGGATTCTTACTGAGTAATTCGTTACTCACCCTTATTTTGTAGTTTCCATAGGTAACTAGGGCGCGAGACAGGATGGCTGAAGGAGGAGCTGCTGATCATGCAAACCTACTGTCTTTTCAACTCTGAGTTTATGTTTATGTTTATGTTTCGTCTCTGAATGCATGTAGTTGGGCACTAAGCCCTTAGGACGTTTTTGGATTGTATCTGGATTTTGTCATTATCGAACTATTTTTGGATTGTTGGTTTTCGAATAAATCTCTGATCAGAGTAAGTTTTAAACTGTATTTAGCTTGGAACAGGTGCTTGGAAACAAGGACAGGTTTGAGGACGTTTTATGCTTGTTTGTTTAAATGAATGTTTACAAGTTTTTATTTTCATTCAGAATCTGGATAACAATCTTTCATATTATAATTACATTTTTAAAAGCATGCATTGAGGTAAAGGCCTAGGTTAGGACCTCTTTCGGGTCGGGTCTTTACAAGCATAGTTGAGATGCCAGAGGGATTTGTTGCCCATGTAGTCTGTTGACTGTTAGACCGTTTGACGACAGTGTGTGTCCAAGGGTTGTCGGAGAGACCCTATGTTGTGGAGAGCCTCGCCAGAGCTCAGTCAGACCTAGATAGTGGACCTCGGTTGAGTTGCTGGAAGCTTGTGGTTGGTTAACAAGCTAGAGTTTTCTTTGTAACCCCCGTGTTGTTTCAGAGTTATTAGCAAGTTGGTGCTTGGTGTTGACCAAGGTGTGGTTTCCGTGTTGTTCCAAGAGCTAGCTTGGTTGGATCGTGCGGGCGTTACCCTAAGGACTTGTTCCTTTTCGGGGAGTTTCAGGGGTTAACCCTTCCTTCGACGTTTGGGTGAGTACCACTAGTTCTGAGTTGGTGGTTAAGTCTATTGTGAAATCCCTCTGTTGTTGCTTCCGAGAGAGTTGGTTAATGACACCTTTGTTTGAGCTAGACAACGAGCGTGTGTGAAGTTTGCTGTCCTTCGAAAGTCTGCTTGCTAGGGGATCGTTTCCATTTATGAGGAGTCAGCTTAGCCCCCGTGTTGTGTTGTTGGCAAGTGGTAAGTTGTTCGACCCCACGAGGGCGGTGGTCAACCAGTTCAGGAGTTTGAGTTGTTGCTGGAAAGTAGTTGGATCTTTGGAGTTTGAGAAACCCCTAGTTTCTATGGTGGTTGAGTTGCACTGTGGATGCCAACCTCGAGTCTTGACTTTTGAGGTAGCCTTGCTGGTTCGTATTCCTTGCGATTTTCTGGGTATGGTGGTTCTGGTTGAGGGATGAGTTAGGCCTAAGCTAAAGGAGGAAGTCCTTGAGTAGCCAGTTGGACTTGAGAGTTGCGTGACACTTTGGAGACGAGCTCCGCCCCTATAAGCTTGGGTTGTAACGGCCTAGTTTTCTATTTCGGTTTCCCAGTTGTTTCCGGTTCATTATTCGGATGTTCGGATGGGCCGTTAGTGCTATTTTAACCCTCAGGGGCATTTTGGTCTTTTTGCCCCCGGTCAGGGTTTTGTGGATTTTCAGGACTCCAGGGTCACTCCTGCCTTTGTCGAGGCTTGATTGTTGTTGGTTGCAGGACCCAAGAAGTTCGGGCTAGTTGTTTGGAAGTTTGGAGGTGATTTGGTAATTAGCAAAATTATTGTTAATTTAAGTGCTTCCATTGGGATTTGAACCCTTGCCCTAGATGGTGATTTGGAAGCTTGGTTTAAATGAGTTTTAATAAGGAGAAAAGGTCGCTTGTAGTAGGGACTCGAAGGAGGAAGCCCGGGGAAGGGATTTAGGTTACCAAGACCTATTTAAATTAGGAAAAGGAAAGAAAATCAATAAAAACCCATTCCCTTGTTTTACCACTCTCTCTCTCTCTCTCTCTCTCTCTCTCTCTCTCTCTCCTTGACGACCTCACCAAGAAACCCAACCGAGCCACACCGTGCCACCAGCCCTAGCAGCGGCCCCCTCACTGCGCCAAAGCGAAGCCTGCATTGTCGCCCGGCCACTGCTGCGCCCACCACGCCATCGCGCGCCAAGAAATTCCAATGATCACCCTCGCCCAGCCGAGCAGCTCAGACGCCTGTCGCAGCCTGCAGCTCGTCGCCTAGACGTCGACGCCAAAGAGCGCGCGTCGCACATCCGTCACCACCCAGCGCCCAGTAAGCGCCGCATCGGGCGTCTCCGTCTCAGATCTGCGCGCGCCGCGCCACGCATCAACGTCGTCCGCGTCTGCTCACCCGTCCCTTGCCGCGCCCAGTCTGCTCGCCCCAGCTACACGTCCTGCCTGCCCACTTGCCGCTGAGAGCCTGTTTTGCTGAGATAGATGGGACCGAGACCTAGTGCCTTCTCGGTTGGTAATTCCCGAGCCTCCACTCTTTTGGACCTTAAGATGTTAGTTGTTGTTTGCTTAATTCGGATGATTTTTATTGTTTGCTTAGGTTGATTGGGTTCATTTAGAAGCTCGAGGGTTGCTTGTTGGTTGTGGTAGTTAGTTCTGCTTGTTTCCAGGTAAGGATTTCTTACCGTGGTTGTGTGGACCCTGCGATATTATCACGATGTGCCTTGTGTGCATGTTTACTTTTATGAGCATGTTAGTAGATAGGACAGCTTATGATTGAATTCTTGCTAGCATGTTTGCCTGTTTGTACATGTTAGTGCCATGTTAGGTTTGTTCTTCCAGCACGCTTTTGATTCCTGTTGAGTTAGTAGTATCATGCTAGGGACTTTCCTTATCTTGGCAAAACCTTGTCCTATTTTATCCTGAATAGTTCCATGCTAGGGATATGTAACGGCCCAGTTTTCTATTTCGGTTACCCAGGTGATTCCGGGTCATTATTCGGATGTTCGGATGGGCCGTTAGAGCTATTTTAACCCTTAGGGGCATTTTGGTCTTTTGCCCCCGGTCAGGGTTTTGTGGATTTTCAGGATTCCAGGGTCATTCCTGCCTTTGTCGAAGCTTAATGGTTGTTGGTTGCAAGACCCGAGAGGTTTGGGCAAGTTGTTTGGAAGTTTGGAGGTGTTTTAGAAAATGGCAAAATTAATTGTAATTTTGGTGCTCCCATTGGGTTTTGAGCCCTTGCCCTAAATGGTCTTAGGGAGTTTGTAGGAAAAGAGAGTCTTATTTTAAAATAAGTTTGTTTGGGCCGGGACTCGAAGGAGGAAGCCCGGGGAAGGGATTTAGGTCACCAAGACCTATTTAAATTAGGAAAAGGAAAGAAAATCAAGAAAAATCCCATTCCCTTGTTTTACCACTTTTCTCTTTCTCTTTCTCTCTCTCTCCTGGCCGACCTCACCAAGAAACCCAACCGAGCCTCACCGAGCCGTCCCCGCCAGCCAAAGCAACCCACCGAGCAGCCAGTCGAGCAAAATTCTGCCAGATCGCACTAGCACCCATCGTCGCCAGCGACTTCCCCCAAAGAAAGCGATCTGTCGCAGCTCGCACCTGCAGAGCCAGAGACGCGCAGCGCGCCGCCTCGCGTTGCCCGTCATTCGCGCGTACTCGCGTCATACAAGACTGCACGCCATCGCCTAACCGATTCCGTGCCCAGCGCGCCCGCGCCAAATACCAATGGTGTCACCGGGCCATTGCCCCTCACACCACGCGCCCAGCCAGCGCCGCCAGCGCCAGCTGCTGCCGCCCCACTGCACGTCCCGCCGCCCACTTGCCGCCGAGTGCCTGCTTTGCCGAGATAGATGGGACCGAGATCTAGTGCCTTCTCGGTTGGTAAATTCCCGAGCCTCCACCCTTTGGACTTCCGATTTTAGATGTCATTTATTAATTAGGATGTTTTATTACTTGTTTAGGTTGCTCGAGTTCGCTTAAAAGCTCGAGGGTCGTTATTTGATTCGGATAATTAACCTCCACTTATTTCCAGGTAAGGATTCTTACCCGGGGTTGTGTGGACTGTAACGACCCAGGTTTTTCTTCCCGGTCTTCCAGTATGCCCTAGGGGTAATTTGGTAATTTGGTCGGGCCGTCATGGTCGTTTGTGTCTTTTCCACTACTAAAATTATTGGATGGTTTTTGTAGGTTTTGGAGGGGTTTGTGGTTTGGTTTGAGCAAGGTTTGTTGCAAAAGTAAAAATAAAGGGAATTGTGCCGCAGTAGGGGTTTGAACCCGGTCTCCCGGGAAGCTTGTAGAGAGGTGTGCCAATTGAGCCATTAGGTGCTCTTGTTGCTCTTTCTCGCATCACATCTTAGTTAACCTTGGAGTTTGGAGTTTTGGTGCATTTGGTTAAATGAAATAGAATTAGGTTATTCCATCTTATTCTCCAAAAACACCTCTTGGCCGCCCAAGCTCTCCATCTCCATAGCCTTGCCGAGTTCTTCATCCTTGCATCTCCTTGGGTTCGATCATCATCATTCCGGGTAAGTCTTCGCTTTTCTTCATCTTCTCATTTGGGTGTTTGTTGGCCGAATGTAAGAAAAAGGGGTTGTGTGTGTGTGTGTGTTGTGCAACAACCGAGAGGAGCAAATGATCATCCCCACCAGGCTCGCAGACGCCCAGATCGGTCGAGCCAGCCACAGCCGCGCCCAGATCGGTCGAGCCACCACCAAGACGCGCCCAGATCGGTCGAGCCAGCCCGCCAGACGCCCAGACTGTCAGCCAAAGAAATTTCGCGCCGCGCCCAAAAGAATCGATCGCCGATCGCTCGCAGACGCCAGAGGTCCTCGCCCAGCGCCAGGCGCGTCCACCGATCGCCGCACGCCCTCGCCGTGTCCGCTTGCCGAGCCGCTTGCCCGCGCGCTTCGCTCAGACGTTCGCGCGCGCGCGCTCCCTCGCCGAGTTGCTCGCCGTGTCCGCATCGCACGCCAGCGCCGCGCGCGCCGCCAGACGCCCGGCGCCGCGGCGCCGTCAGACGCGCTCGCCACAGCGCGTGTCCTCGCTTGCCGCGCTGCGTAGCGCAGCGGGCCAGTAGCGTGTCCGTGCTGCGCCAGGCAGCGCAACAACAGCAGCGTCCTCCTGCCGTGCCCAGCAGCGCGCCAGCGCCCGGCCTTGCCGAGCCGGCTTGCCAGTTGAAATTCTAAGCTCGTGTCGTCGCGCACCGCGTGAGTTCCCTTTGCCGAGCTTGCTGTTCTATTGTTGTTTAGATATTTTAGATGCTGATTATTGTTGGTTTGCTAGGTTCCCGCTCGCTAGCTCGGGATTGTTCCGCAGCCTTAGGATTTGTGTGTAAAAGTCTTCCGACCAAGGTAAGGATTTCTTACCGGGTTGTGTGGACTCTGCGGTATATTTGTGATTGTTGTTTTGTATGCTGTGTATGTTTACTAGCATGTTTAGCCTAGGTGCTCTGTTACAATTCTGTTCGGCATGAACTCTTGTATTGTTTCTCATGTTAGCCCATGCTAGGTTGTTCTATTCTAGCATGTTCGATATCTGTTCTTGCTTCGTAGTATCATGCTAGGTTCTTTGTATCCGATGAGCACGTATTGGACCGCATTGATTGAATCGTTATTATTGTTAAGGTTTAGAATTGAGGTAGATAGAATCATCCGGGCCCGATGCATAAAGTATCTTGCATCTATGGCAAGGACGTTCGAGACGCTTCTCCGCCTTGGACCCCGTGAGGGATTAGCTATCCCAACCGGTAGGCCACCGCAATCTTGGGTGAGGGTGGCGGATCGTTAAATGCCCCAACGGTCGGGATGATGACTTGGCATTGCCTCGTCCCCGCATCGACACGTCCTCGCGTGTTCGGCCGTAGCCCTTGATTGCCACTGTTAGGGCAAGGACCGCTTCGGTGTAAGCCTACCACGACGGTTCCTTAGCCTCAAAGTGCGGTGGTACAGTGACATAGTTCACGTGTCGAGTCTCACACCCTATGTCGCTGACACCGATCCGAGATTTAGTTAGGCATGGTGATCGAACACGGCAGCTTGCCACTAGACCCGCACCCCGAGTTTGCGGTGAGCATGCGGTGCGCGCTTACGCTCATTCACGGCGCCGATCGGAGAGCTCCTCGGGATCTTGAGCCAGTGCACCTTTCGTATCGACGATGAGACGGGCCGAGGCCGGACTTGTTCCCCGTATAGTGCGCTTAGTGTGTTGTGGTATTTTCCTGGACTAAGACCACGAGATGGCATCCGAGGTCCAAGTGTGGACTTAGCTATGTGCTCCGCTCTGTGTTTGTTCTCATAGCTTGCATACATTCTTCTAGATGATCATGTATATCGTATTGTACCCCGGTTGGGGATTCTTCTTTCGGTAATTCGTTACTCACCCTTATTCTCGTGGTTTTCCACTGTGTAATCAAGGCGGGAGACAGGATGGTGAAGGAGGAGCTATGATCATGGAACTCTTTGTCATCTCCGATTGTTTTATTTTAATTATCATGACTCTTCACTTTTTATTATTTCCCTGAATGCATGTAGACGGACACAGAGCCCGGGATGTTTTCTTACGTTTTATGGATTCCAGATATTGGTACTTGTGGATTGTTTTAATGGTTTAAATAAATCTCTCGATCAGTGTGCTTTTAGAAATGTATGTTTTGGTTGTTGAATGTTTCTGCTTTTACTTGGAATCCGAAATGTATTTTTCGTAATGTCTTTTATTTTCACTACATGCATTGGGGTAAAGGCCCATTTAGAGCCCCTTTTGGGTCGGGTCTTTACATGGACCCTGCGAATAGTTGATAGCACGCGGATTACTGTAATTATATGAGTTTCTAGTGATAGTTTCCATGTTTTCTTTTGATTCATGTTCGTGACATGTTTACATCCCTTTAGTTCCATGTTAGGCTTTCCTATCTTGATAGAACCATGCTGCCTACTGTATGCTGCTAGATCCAAGTTACGGTTAGATGTGTGATGAATAGTATAGAGGGCCGTAGAGGTAACTAGTTTGGGGTCCCGCTCGGGCAAGACCCGATGGACATTTGGAGGTGTAAGGCCCTCACGGGCATCCTAGGTGTGTAAGGCCCACCGGGCATCACCGAGTTTGAGGTGTAAGGCCCTACGGGCATCCTAGGTGTGTAAGGCCCACCGGGCATCACCGAGTTTGGAGGTGTAAGGCCCTACGGGCATCCTAGGTGTGTAAGGCCCACCGGGCATCACCGAGTTTTGAGGTGTAGGGCCCTCACGGCATCCTAGGTGTGTAAGGCCCACCGGGCATCACCGAGTTTGGAGGTGTAAGGCCCTACGGGCATCCTAGGTGTGTAAGGCCCACTGGGCATCACTGATTCTGGAGGTGTAAGGCCCGATGGGCATCCTAAGTGTGTAAGGCCCCACTGGGCATCACTGTGTCCTAGGTCGTGTAAGGCCCGAAGGGCATCCAAATGTAGGACCTAGGAGAGGCTATAGACGGAAGCCCTTGGATAGGCTCGCCTAGAAGTAGCTCATAGCCTAAGCCACCGTTCGTGCTCTCTAAGTCTTTGTATGGTTGCTGTCCGTGTGCTAAATGAGATGATTTCGTATTGTACCCGATTGGGGATTCTTCTTGAGTAACTTGTTGCTCACCCTTATTTTCTCGTGGCTTTCCACCGTAACTTGGGGAGAGAGGTGGATGGCTAGGAGGAAGCGGCTCGATGATCATGGATAGCCGACTCGGGGTCGCACGCTTTCTTTAAATGTTTTCCTTAATGATTTAGCATGTAGTGGGACTTGGTCCCTAGGAAAAAGCATTCAAACTATTTCATGTTCTCGCATCTGCTTTCCTTTGAATTGTTTTAAGAAAGTCTTGATCAGATCATTTACCTGCTTTTATTTAATTGAAATCATGGTTCTGTTTTAAAAGTGTTTACTTCAAAGGTTTAAACTTCCGACTCTGAATGATGTTTATATTCTGAATCATGCATGCTAAGTATGGACTTTAGGTTAGAGACCGTTTCTTGGGTCGGGTCCTTACAGGATAGGCAGGTGATGTATAGTGTAGAAGACTGTAGGGGTAGCTAGCTTAGGTCCCGCTCGGGTAAGACCCCGATGGACATCTGTATGTGTAAGACCCCGATGGGCATCATTGATTTGGAGGTGTAAGACCCCGTTGGGCATCCTAGATGTGTAAGCCCTGATGGGCAACATTGAGTTGGAGGTGTAAGACCCTGATGGGCATCCTAGGTGTGTAAGTCCCTGATGGGCATCACTGAGTTGGAGGTGTAAGACCCTGATGGGCATCCTAGGTGTGTAAGTCCCCGATGGGCATCACTAAGTTGGAGGTGTAAGACCCCGATAGGCATCCTAGGTGTGTAAGTCCCCGATGGGCATCACTGAGTTGGAGGTGTAAGACCCCGATGGGCATCCTAGGTGTGTAAGTCCCCGATGGGCATCACTGAGTCTGGAGGTGTAAGACCCTTATGGGCATCCTAGGTGTGTAAGTCCCCGATGGGCATCACTGAGTCCTAGGTTGTGTAAGACCTCGAAGGGCATCCAGGTGTAGAACCTAGGATAGTTTGTAGATGTAAACTCTTGAATAGGCAACTTCTAGTTCGGCGGTTAGTCTGAGCCAACCTGATATTTCTGAGCTCGTATGTGATGCATGTATACTAGGGTGCTAGATGACTGATGTATCGTATTGTACCCCGGTTGGGGATTCTTACTGAGTATGTTTATACTCACCCTTATTTCTGTGGTTTTTCCACCAGGTAACTCGTGACAACACCGGGACGGCTAGCGGAGGGAGCTGATTGATCATGGGAGCTGCCGGCACTCTGTCATTTATTGTTTGCATAATTCGTTCAGCATGTAGATGGACAGGAGTCCTAGGGGAACGTTGTTAAAAGTTGTTTAAACTATTTTGAATGTTTTTATAAATACTGGTCAGGATTGTTTTACTCTGTTGATTTTGCTTAAATGAGAATTGTTGGTTATGTTTTAAGCGTTCCCCGTTTTCAAATGTTTTTGAAAGGTGTTAAATTGTAACAGCCCGGATTTCTGTTAATTGTGAGATAAGGTTTTTGTAGCATTGTTTCCAGGAGCAGTTGGATTTGTTAAGGTTTTTGGCGGTTTATTGGTCGGGGGTGAAATAGGAAATTTCTTTTAAGGGTTCCTTGGGAGATTCGGGCCCTAGACTTAAGGGAATTGGAAGCTTGGATTTAATTAAAGGAAAATAAAGCGTCAGCTGGGACTCGAAGGAGGGAAGCCTTGGGAAGGGATTTTGAGATTCTCCAAAGTTGATTTAATTTTTGGAAGGAAAAGAAAAAGAGGAAAAAGAGAAGGAAAAAGGAAACCCTAGCCACCCTCTCCTTCTCACCCTAGCCGTCGCCCAGCCCCTTGCTCGCCGCCCAGCGCCATTGTCGCCCTTGCTCGCCCCCGTCCTTCGCACTGGCCCAGCGTGATCGCGCCGTCGTCGTTCTGCCTTAGCACGCGCAGTCGCCAGCCCACGCCGCATCGGGCAACCCTATAGCAGCTCCATCGCAGCGGTCGCAGCCAGCCCGCGTCGCCCCGTCGTCCTTCGCACCGTCCCAGCTTGATCTCGCCAAGCGCCCAGCGACGCCGTGCGTGCCGCTCGAGCTCGAGCTCGCAGATCACTCCGTCGCTCGCGTCCATACGCCAGCGCCCAGCCGCAAAGCGTGTCTGCGCGATTGCGCCCAGTGCCAGCGCCCAGTGCCGTCGTGTCTGCCCGTTTGCGTCCGGAGCCAGTGACAGCGCCCCACCGAGCCCTGTCTGCTTGCCTCTGCCGCACACTGCCCTACCGAGAGCCTGCCTGGCCGTGATAGCTTGGTGCCGAGCCTGTTGTCTTCTCGGTTGGGTGATTTTTATTTCTTGCTTAGGTTGCTTGGGTTCGCATAGAAGCTCGAGGGTCACTTGTTGGGTGTGATTGATATTTCTCTGCTTGCTCCAGGTAAGGGTTCCTTACCGAGGGTGTGTGGATCCTGCGTATAATTGCTAGCAAGTCTTAACTTGTGATTGTATAAATTTCTAGTGGATAGGTTACATATTTCCTCTTGCTTCCAGGTTTTTGTTGTGCTGGTGTTCTTATTATAATCTGTTGGTTCCATGTTAGTGCTTGGCAGGTGATCTAAAAAGTAGATAAGTCCTCGATGGGCACTACACTGTTTCTGTGTGTAACTGGAGAGTATAAGACCCCGATGGGCATCTCTGAGATCCTAGCTGGAGTAAGACCCCGAAGGGCATCCTAGATGTGTAAGACCCCGTTGGGCAGCATTGATGGCTTGAGGTGTAAGACCCCGATGGGCATCCGTATGTGTAAGACCCCGATGGGCATCATTGATTGAGGTGTAAGACCCCGATGGGCATCCGTATGTGTAAGACCCCGATGGGCATCATTGATTGAGGTGTAAGACCCCGATGGGCATCCATATGTGTAAGACCCCGATGGGCATCATTGATTGAGGTGTAAGACCTCGATGGGCATCCAGGTGTAGAACCTAGGGCAAGTTGTAATTGTAAGCCCTTGGCAGGCCAGCTCTGGTGTTAGCTCTTAGCCTAAATAACTGGTTTGTCCTAAGTCATTGTATGGTTGCATGTCGGTGTGCTAAATGCTATGTTTGCGTATTGTACCCCGGTTGGGGGATTCTTACTGAGTAATACGTTGCTCACCCTTATTCTTCTGTGTCCTTCCACCAGGTAACATGGAACAGAGGCAAGATGGCTAGGAGGAGGCTGCTGGATGATCATGGACGGCCCAACTCCGAGACTATTTCACTTTATTATGTTTTTGTTGGTTTAGCATGTAGTTAGACTGGAGTCACTAGAATATCATTCATTCAAAAAACTTGTTTAAGACTTCTCGGACTGTTTCCTTGATTTTTCTTAAAAGTACCGAACAGTCACTTTACTTGTTGGTTTTGCTTAATGGATTTTATGCTTGAACTTTTGTTGTGTTGAATGAAAAGTTTTAAATTGGTACTCTCTATAAGTGATTTCATATTTTATTTATGCATGCTAAGTAAGGTTCTAGGTTAGAGACCGTTAGTTTACAGGTCTTTGAGCTTGGTATCGAGCTCGAGTCATAGGTTCTGTAGACTGACCTGCAATTGTAGGTTGTTTTCCATGATCATCCGCGCTCTGACAGCCATCAGGTTTGTCCATAAGGTTAAGGGCTAAGAATTACAATACTATTTGCACTTGCATGATCATGACTTGTTGTTGTAGGGCAGGAAAACCGGTTCTAACTCATTGTTAGTTGAGTGCAGATTGTCAGCATGCCAGTTACTCGCAGAGGGCGGGGAGGGTCAAAGCCGACCGCTCAGGGCATTCGTATCGATTCTGACACTGGAGGGATGTCGTCTCAAGCTGAAGTAGATGTTAGGCCACCTGCAGGCCCTTCTGTTGTGTTGCCCGGGGAGGGCGTGGAGGCATCTGAGCCTCGAGAGGCTGCACCGGGAGTAGCTTTTGTGGAGTCCATGAGGGCTCTTATGGTTGGGTTGCTAGCTGACCAGAGGGCCGAACAGAGAGCTGAAACGCTGGCTTTGTTAGTCGCGCAGAGGGAAGAGTCCCGAGTTCAGATAGAGCAAACCGATCGAGTTGGTTCAAAGAGAGGATCAGAGTGCCACCAGCACCGCCAGCTCCACAGGAACCGATTGTGAATGAGGCCGTTGTGGCGGATGGTGTGAGGACCTGGGCAAGTGGCTGAAGGATTTAGTCAAATGGAAGCCTGAGAAGTTTAGTGGCCCTAGAGAACCGTTGGTAGCAGCTAGATGGATAGCTGAGCTAGAGTACACCTTCATGGTGATGGCTTGTCCTGAGGTGCAGCGAGCTCGTTGTGCAGCTCATGTGTTAGCCGTGCATACTAAGTGGTGGTGGGATTCCACCTTGAGTGAGAGACCGGCCGGGTCCCCACCGGCCACCTGGGAGTTCTTCAAGGCGGAGTTCAAGGCAAAATTTATCAGTGAAGAAGCCCAAGAGAAGATGATTGAGCTATTTTCAAACCTTAAGCAAGGTTCCGATTCAATCGAGGTTTATGAGAAATAGTTTTCAGAGTATGGGTACTTCGCGCCGCAGATGATTGCTACCCCTGAACTGAAGATCAGGAAGTTTATTGCGGGCTTGAGACAGGGAGTGTCTCAGGCAGTTAGGGCACATGCCCCAGAGACTTTTGCCAAGGCTGTGTAGCTGGCAACGATTTATGATGGAAAGTATCCTCCAGAACAAGTTGCTAGTGCTGCTGTGCAGAAGGCCCCAGCGTACTCGGGCCAGAAGCGTAAGTTTGACTCCGGAGGCAATGGTCATGTGGGCGGTTAGCACAACCAGGGTTCTTATCAGGGCCGAGACCAGCATCGGAACCGCAGCCGTGATCAGCCTCGCCAGCAGGGCGTAGGGAGACCGCCACCGTTTTGTAAACCCTGTGGGAAGCCGCATTGGGGTCCTTGTGGAGGTAACCCTAGGGCTTGCTATAACTGTGGTAAGGAAGGGCATCAGGCCCGGTATTGCAACTTAAAAAGCGGTAGTTCTTGCAACCAAACTTCAGCAGCAGGGGCGAGTATATGCTACAACCCGTTGGGAGGTTGAGCAAGCCGGGGCCGCAGTGGCAGGTACGCTCCTAATTCTTGATCACTTTTCCTTTGTGTTGTTTGATTCGGGTTCCACACATTCTTTTGTTTCTGCCGTTTTTGCTGAGCATGCTTGCATGATTTTAGAACCCCTAGGTTTTGAGTTATCTGTGGCTAACCCGTCGGGAGCTAGTATGTTTGCCAGTCAGAAAGTAAAGGACGGTTGGATACAGGTCTCCGACGAGTCTCTGCAGGTTAAGCTCATAGTACTGGCTATGAGTGATTTTGATGTAATCCTCGGCATGGATTGGTTAGCTGATAACCACGCGATGATTGACTGCCGCCGGAAGGAGGTAGTGTTCAGGCCGCCGAGCAGGCCTAGCTTTAAATTATGTGGCACCCTGAGCGGGTTGTGTCCGCCAGTGATTTCGGCAGTTAAAGCTCACCGTTTGCTAGCTCGAGGAGCTTGGGGCTTTGTAGCTAAGTTGTCCGGAGTAAGTCGTGGTCAGTTATCTGTTAAGCAAGTGTTCATTGTGCAAGAGTTTGCAGATGTTTTTCCTGAAGAGTTGCCTGGTCTGCCTCCAAGGAGGGAGGTAGATTTCTCAATAGAGCTCGAGCCAGGGACTCGCCCTATCTCGAAGGCTCCGTATCGTATGGCGCCAGCTGAACTGAAAGAGTTAAAGGAGCAATTACAGGAGTTACTTGACAGAGGATTTATCAGACCGAGTGTGTCCTCGTGTGGAGCACCCGTGCTGTTTGTTAAGAAAAAGGATGGCTCGATGCGTCTATGCATCGATTACAAGGAATTGAATAAGGTAACCATCAAGAACAAGTATCCACTGCCGCGCATTGATGATCTATTTGACCAGCTCCAGGGAGCATGTGTGTTTTCAAAGATTGACTTGAGGTCGGGCTACCACCAGTTAAGGATCCGGGATGCGAGATATCCCTAAAGACGACTTTCGTGTCGAGGTATGGTCATTATGAGTTCGTAGTCATGTCTTTCGGACTGACGAACGCCCCAGCTGCATTCATGGACATGATGGACAGAGTGTTCAAGGCGTTCTTGGACCGCTTTGTCATCATGTTCATAGATGACATTCTTGTGTACTCTAAGTCTAAGGAGGACCATGCTTCGCATCTAAGGCAGATTTTGTCAGCCTTGCGCGAGAACCAGCTTTCTGCAAAGTTTTCTAAGTGTGACTTTTGGCTGGAGGAGGTAGCTTTTCTAGGGCACGTTGTGTCCAAGGAGGGAGTGGCTGTGGACCCTTCGAAAATTGAGGCAGTTAGTTCGTGGGCTAGACCGACAACCGTGTCAGAGATTCGTAGTTTTCTGGGTCGGCCGGATATTACCGCCGCTTCATTCGGAACTTTTCTGCTATAGCTTCACCGCTTACTCGGTTGACGAGGAAGGGCATCGATTTCGTTTGGGATGAGAAGTGCGACGAGAGTTTCGCTAAGCTGAAGAGCAGTTTGACTTCCACACCGATGTTGGCAGTTCCGAGGGGAACAGAGGGTTTCGTAGTGTACAGTGATGCTAGCAAGTTTGGTTTAGGCTGTGTTCTGATGCAGCACGGTAAAGTAATAGCGTATGCCTCGAGGCAGTTGAAACGACAATGAGCAGAATTATCCGACCCATGATATGGAGTTGGCAGCTGTCGTCTTCGCTCTTAAGATTTGGAGGCATTACCTGTATGGGGAAAAGATTCAAATTTTCTCGGACCACCAGAGCCTCAAATATTTCTTTACCCAGAAAGACCTGAACATGCGGCAGAGGAGGTGGTTGGAGCTTGTAAAGGATTACGACTGTGAAATCTTGTATCACCCTGGGAAGGCTAATGTTGTAGCAGATGCACTGAGTAGGAAGACCTCGCATTTTGCAACGCTGTCAAACCCTAGAAGTAATATAAGGAAAGACCTTGAGAGGGCAAGAATAGCAGTGTTGTTAGGAGAAGTTGCCGCCAAGGTAGCTCAGTTGACCATCAAGCCGTCGATAAGGCAAAGGATTATCGATGGCCAGCTGAATGACCCAAAGTTAAAGAGTTTGTACGAAAGAGTTCAGATCGATGGTGACTTCGATTTTGTAGTATCTGCAGATGGTGGCTTGAGATATAAGGGTCGACTATGTGTCCCAGCCGAGGCCGGCATTCGCACAGGGTTGTTGACCGAGGCTCATACCTCGCCTTTTTCTTGGCACCCAGGGGGTAACAAAATGTACCAAGATCTTAAACAAACTTTTTGGTGGATGGGAATGAAGCGGGATATTGCCCAGTTTGTCAGTCGATGTCTCACTTGTCAGCAAGTGAAGGCACCTAGGCAGAAACCAGTAGGGTTATTGCAGTCACTTGGGGTGCCACAGTGGAAGTGGGAGGAGATTACCATGGACTTTATCTCGGGTCTGCCCAGGACACCCAGAGGTTATGCACTGTAAGAACCCGACCCAAAATACGGTCCTAAACCTAGGTTCTCACTCAGCATGCAAGTTAAAATACTTCATCAAGCGGTTTAGTGCTCATATTTAAAACCTTTCAAAACATTTAGAAACGGGGAATGCTTAAAACATAATCAACAATTTTGTTTAAGACAAACCAACGAAGTAAAACAAGCTCAAAGATATAAAAACATTCAAAACAGTTCAAACAACTTTTTATAATGTTTCCCCTAGGACTCCTATCCATCTACATACTGAACAAATATGCAAACAATAAAGACAGAGTGTCGGCAGCTTCCATGATCAATCAGCTCCCTCCGCTAGCCGTCCCGGTGCTGTCCCAAGTTACCTGGTGGAAAACAACAGAAATAAGGGTGAGTATAAACATACTCAAGAAGAATCTAACCGGGTACAATACGATACATCAATCATCTAGCACCCTAGTATACATGCAAACAGTTACCAACACAGATCATAGCTCAACGAGCTTACAAGGCAGAATCTGGAATCCTCGGAAGTCTCCTACTTCCAGCCTAATGATTGGCTCTCATAACCAATCCCGCGACATCTCCGAGGGTCTTTCTCCCTCGGCCAATTGATTAGCTCAAAAACCGATCCCAAAGATGTTCGACACCCTCGAGGGTCTTTCTCCCTCGACCAAATGATTAGCTCAAAAGCCAATCCCAATGGGTGTCCTCAAGGGCCTTCTTACCCTCGCTAATAAATCTTGACTACCGGGAGAGTACCCGAAGTCTGGCTCTAAACTGGAAGGAATTGGTGTACTCACGAACATTAGCCCGGGGGAGCTCTCCGAACCGGCGACTAACGCGTGTGCACGCACACCGCATGCTGCTGCAACCGGCGTAAATGTGGGGGCCTAAGTACAAACTACGCGGGCCAGGTACGCATGCCTAAAGACTCGGAACCGGTGTCACCAACACGATGAATGCGAGGCCCTCGGCACTCATCTGTGCACTGTACCACCGACTGGCTAAGAACCGGCCAAGGCAGGCTTGCACCGTTGGCAGGGTTCCGCTCTAGCAGGCTACAAATTAGGCTTATGCCGATGTGGTAGCTAAATCCACATCGGCTGCCGAGGGGAAGCAATGTACGTTATGCTTCTCTCAACTCCCGACCGGTGGGGACAAAGTACGTTATGTCCGCTCTCAGCCTCTGGATGATGACAAACTCTACTATACTAGCTAAAAGTACAAAATAACTGATTCCTGGCTAAACATACACATAATCATCAATCATACATAACCTAGCATGATACTACGAACTTAAAGCAGGAATCTCGAGCATGCTGGAAGAACAATCCTAGCATGGCACTAACATGTACAAACAAGCAAACATGCTAGCAAGAATGCAATCACAAGCTGTCCTATCCACTAATCATGTTCATAAAAGTAAACATGCATATAAGGCACAATCAAGAAAGCATCGCAGGGTCCACACAACCTCGGTAAGAGATCCTTACCTGGAAACGAGCAGAAATAACTTTCACAATCAAATAGTGACCCTCGAGCTTTAAAGCGAAACCGAGCAACCTAAGCATTTTAATAAAAACAACCTAATTAAATAAACGGCAGCCAACAGCCTAGGGTCCAAAAGATTGGAGGCTCGGAATTACCAAACGAGAGGTACTAGGTCTCGGCCCCAACAATCTTGGCAAAACAGGCTCTCGCGCAAGTGGGCGGCGGCGAACGTGCGATTGGGGCGGCAGCTGGCGCTGCTGGGCGCTATCGGGCGCGACAGGGACGGCGCTGGCTGCTCAGGCTGCGCGGATCGCCATGGCGCGCTTGGCGCGTGCTGGGCGGCGGTCGCGACGAAGCGGCACGAGCACGCAGACGCGGGCGGTCTCTTGGCGCGAGCCTCGCGGCAGGGGCGACGCAGCGCGCGCGTCGCGAGGTGGCTCGTGCGGGGCCAGCGCGCGCGCTGTCTCGCGACTTGATGCGTCGGTCTGTGCGCGATTTGTCTGCAGTTCGCTTTGGTGGGCGGTTGGGTTTTGCTGCTCGTGCGCCTATCTTTGTCTGCAAAACTGGCTGCTCGCTGCGCCTGGGCTGTAGGGTTGGCGAGCGGTGTGCGGCTAGGGCGGTCTGGGCTAGCTGGTGCGACTGGGCATGGATGGGCGGCTAGGGCTTCTTGGTGAGGTCGGCTAGGAGAGAGAGAGAGAGAGAGAGAGAGAGAGAGAGAGAGAGAATTTTGCAAAACAAGGGGAAAAGGGATTTTCTTGATTTTCTTTCCTTTTCCCTAATTAAATAGGTCTAAAATCCCTTCCCAAAGCTTCCTCTTTCCAAACCCGGCCGAAGCAAACTTATTTTCAAATAAGACTCTCTTTTCCTACAAACTCCCCAAGACCATTTAGGGCAAGGGCTCAAAACCCAATGGAAGCACCAAAATTACAATTAATTTTGCCATTTTCTAAAACACCTCCAAACTTCCAAACAACTTGCCCAAACCTCTCGGGTCTTGCAACCAACAACCAATAAGCTTCGACAAAGGCAGGAATAACCCTGGAATCCTGAAAATCCACAAAACCCTGACCGGGGGCAAAAGACCAAAATGCCCCTAAGGGTTAAAACAGCTCTAACGGCCCATCCGAATATCCGAATAATGACCCGAAATCACCTGGGTAACCGAAATAGAAAACTGGGTGTAAAGACCCGACCCAAAAGAAGCGGTTTCTAACCTAGATCCTTACTTAGCATGCATGTCTAGGAATGTAAAACACCATCCAACGTACTAATTTAAAACTTTTGCAATCAACAGAACTTTAAACAAACCACAAAAGCCAATGTAAAAATCAAGAGTAATTTGACTGATCAGTGCTTTTCTTAAAAACAAACAAGAGTACGGTACGAGAACCATAAAATAGTTTGAGTTTTTCCCTAGGGACCCAAGTCCCACTACATGCTAAATCATAAAGAAAACAATTAAAGAACATGCATCCCAGAGTCAGCTATCCATGATCATCCAGCCGCCTCCTCCTAGCCATCCTGCCGATGTCCCAAGTTACCTAGTGGAAAACCACAGAAAATAAGGGTGAGCAACGAGTTCAGTAAGAATCCCCAACCGGGGTACAATACGAAAACATATCATTTAGCACACGGACATGCAACCATGCAATGACTCAGAGCAAACAGATGGGTCAACAGAACGTCACTCTTGGGGCTTGCCTATTCGAGGCTTACAGCTACCAACTACCCTAGGTTCCACACTTGGGTGTCCTTCGAGCCTTACACAACCTAGGACTCAGTGTTGCCCATCGGGGACTTATACACCTAGGATGCCCATCGGGTCTTACACCTCCAACTCGATTATATGCCCATCGGGGTCTTATACACCTAGGATGCCCATCGGGGTCTTACACCTCCAACTCAGTGATGCCCATCGGGGACTTATACATCTAGGATGCCCATCGGGGTCTTACACCTCCAACTCAGTGATGCCCATCGGGGACTTATACACCTAGGATGCCCATCGAGGTCTTACACCTCCAACTCAGTGATGCCCATCGGGGCTTATACACCTAGGATGCCCATCAGGGTCTTACACCTCCAACTCAGTGATGCCCATCGGGGACTTATACACCTAGGATGCCCATCGGGTCTTACACCTCCAACTCGGTGATGCCCATCGGGACTTATACACCTAGGATGCCCATCGGGGTCTTACACCTCCGGATGTCCATCGGGGCCTTCCCCGAGCGGGACTCACTAGTTACCTTTACAATCTCTTACACTATACATCATCCGCCAATTACTAGCATGGCACTAACAGGATAACATGGTTACGGTTATGCCGAGACAAATTAACTCCTAGCATGATAACTAACAGGATATATCAGGAATCTCAAGCACAAAATCACCTGAAACAGAAAAGAGCAAGCAACCTATCCACTAGAAATTCCATACAAACACAACACATGGCATGCTATCAAGTATTCGCAGGGTCCACACAACCCCAAAGAAGAAATCCTTACCGAAGTGAATAGAACCAACGATCAACGGATGACTCTCGAGCTTCTAAGCGAACCCGACAACCTAAGCAAGTAATAAAATCAACCTAATTAACCAACAACGAGCTAAAAAAGAACATAAAGTCCAAAGGGTCGGGCCTCGAATTTACCAACCGAGAAGACACACGCCTCGCGCAACAAGGAGCAAGAACGACGTTGCTGGTTTGTGCAGCAGCAGCCGCTGGCGCTCAGCACCGCTCGGGCGCACGGTCAAGGCATCCGGGCAGCGGGCGGTGTCGCGGCGACTGGCCGCGCGCCGCGCGAAACGAGCGACACGTTGGGACGACGCGCGGGCGAGCAGGGCGACGCGGGCGGACGGACGAGCGACGCAGCTGGTGCTCTAGTGCGCGGTCGTGCGGATGCGGCCGGACAGAGCGATTCGGGCGGTGCGCTGGGGCGCACGGTGCGGCGACGGGCTGGCTGGCTGATCGGTCAGGGCGGAAGGCGGGCAGTGACGGCACAGCGCGAGGGTGTGGGGAGAGGTTTTGAAAGAGGAGAGTTTTCTCTTTTTTTTTTTTCTTTTTCTTTCTTCCTCAATTTAAATAAGCTTTGGAAAACTAAAATTTCCTTCCCAAGGCTTTTCCTCCTTCAAACCCTAGTTGACGCATTTATTTTCCTTAATTAATTCCAAACTCCCATCTCTCTTTGAGGCCGAGGGTTCGAGTCCTCCAAATAACATCTTTTAAACCTTATTTTATATTTAACTAAAATTCGGGCTGTTACAATACTCCCTCCTTGGAGGACTTCCGTCCTCGGAAGTTGCTGCACTAAAACAACTCCGGGTAATTTCTCCTCATCTCCCCTTCCAATTCCCAAGTAGCTTCCTCAACTCTCTGATTCCGCCACTGCACTTTCACTAAATCAATAGCTCGGTTCCTCAAGACTTTCTTTTCAAATGCTAAGATCTCTATGGGTTTTTTCTCAAAGCTCAGGTCATGGTTTAGCTGCAAAGGCTCGAAATCTATGACATGCGAAAGGTCTGCCACATACTGGCGGAGCATCGAAACATGGAACACACTATGCACTGCAGCCAAGGATGGCGGCAATGCTAACCGGTAAGCTACGGCCCCAATCCTCTCGAGGATCTCGAATGGTCCAACAAACCTGGGGCTCAGCTTCCCCTTCCTACCAAACCTCAGAACTCCACGCATCGGAGCTACCTTAAGGAACACGTGTGGCCAATCTCGAACTCCAACTCTCTACGTCTGACATCGGCGTAGCTCTTACGCTGCTCCTCGGGCAAATCAACATACGAGCTCGATCTTACGGACGCCTCATTGGTCAATCTGTAGCATCTCTCGACCCAATACCGCTGTCTCCAACCTCTTCCCGAATCACAGGGGATCTGCAGTAGCTTACCATACAACGCTTCAAATGGTGCCATCCGAATGGTTGATGAAAACTATTGTTGTAGGAGAACTCCATCAAATACAAGTCTTTGGTCCCAATCGCTAGGGAAATCCAACACACGGGCTGCAACAACATATCCTCTAAGATCGATTTACCCGCCACCGCCATCGGTCTGTGGGTGGAAGGCTGTGCTGTAGCTGCACTCTGTGCCCAAACCTGCCTGAAGGGCTTTCCAAAATCGTGATGTAAAACGGGAATCCCGGTCGGAGATAATTTTAATCGGCACTCTGTGGTACCTCACTATCTCGCTCAAGGAACACCGTGCCCACCGCTCCCACGGTGTAGTTTATCCTTCCCGGAATGAAGTGGGCACACTTAGTCAACCTATCAACGACCACCCAAATCTGTGCATATCCTCTAGGGTTCTGGGCAATCCTGAAATAAAATCCATGGTAATTTCCTC
This sequence comes from Sicyos edulis, assembly GCA_036507275.1. Classification (NCBI taxonomy): domain Eukaryota; kingdom Viridiplantae; phylum Streptophyta; class Magnoliopsida; order Cucurbitales; family Cucurbitaceae; genus Sicyos; species Sicyos edulis. The sequence goes on along the minus strand of CM071855.1, from coordinate 21,067,320 downwards.
CCACTTCCACTTGTGGCACCCGAGCGATCAGAGCAACCCCTGGCTGTTTTTACCTAGGCGCCTTCACTTGCCGACAAGTGAGACACCGACCGACAACCGGGCAATCTCTCTCTTCATCCCCATCCACCAAAAAGTCTCGCTTAAGATCTTGGTACATCTTGTTACCCCACGGTGCCATGCAAAAGGCGAGGTGTGAGCCTCGGTCAACAACTTCTAACGAATACGGCATCGGCCGGGACACATAGCCGACCCCTTATATCTCAAGCCACCATCTGCAAATATCTCAAAATCAAAGTCACCATCAGCTGGACCTCTCATACAACTTTTTCAACTTAGGATCATTCAACTGCCATCAATAATCCTTTGCCTTATCAAGGCCGGATGGTCAATCGAGCTACCTACAGCGGTAACATCCCCTAACAACACTTTGCTATTTCTGCTCTCCCGAGGTCTTTCCTTATGATACTTTTGGGATTTGCCAACGTTGCTAGATGCGAGGTCTTCCTACTTAGTGCATCTGCCACAACATTTGCCTTTCCAGGTGATACAAGATCTCACAGTCATAATCCTTTACAAGCTCCAACCACCTCCTCTCGCCTCATGTTTAGGTCCTCTCGAGTGAAGAAATACTTGAGGCTTTGGTGGTCCGAGAAAATCTGAATCTTTTCCCCATACAAGTAGTGTCTCCAGTTTTTAGTGCAAACACGATCACGCCAACTCCATATCATGAGTCGGATAGTTACGCTCGTCTTTGTTTGAACTGCCTCGAGGCATACGCTATCACTTTACCGTGTTGCATCGTAACGCATCCCAAACCAAACTTGCTAGCATCATCAGACACCACGAAACCCCTGCTCCTCTGGAATCGCCAACACCGCGCAGACGTCAAGCTGTTCTTCAGCTTAGCAAAACTCTCATCGCACTTCTTATCCCAAACGAAATCGATGCCCTTTCTCGTCAACCGAGTAAGCGGGGTCGCTATAGCAGAAAAATTTTGAACGAAGCGTCGGTAATATCCGGCCGGACCGAAGCTACGAATCTCCGACACGATCGTCGGTGCAGCCCACGAACTAACGGCCTCTACCTTCAAGGGTCCACAACCACTCCTCCTTAGACACAACGTGTCCCGGAAAAAGCTACCTCCTCGAGCCAAAAGTCACACTTTGAGAACTTTGCATAGAGCTTGTTCTCGCGCAAGGCTGCCAAAATCTGCCTTAGGTGCGAGGCATGATCCTCCTTAGACTTAGAGTACACAAGAATGTCATCTATGAACACGATGACAAAGCGGTCCAAGAACGCCTTGAACACTCTGTCCATCATGTCCATGAATGCAACAAGGCGTTAAATCGACCCAAAAGACATGACTACGAACTCATAATGCCCATACCTCGACTTTGAACGTTGTCTTGGGAATATCTGCATCCCGAATCCTCAACTGGTGGTAGCCCGACCTCAAGTCAATCTTCGAAAACACACAAGCTCCCTAGAGCTGGTCAAACAGGTCATCGATACGAGGCAGCGGATACTTGTTCTTAATGGTTACCTTGTTCGGTTCCACATAATCGATGCATAGACGCATCGAGCCATCCTTTTTCTTAACAAACAAAGACGGTGCTCCCCACGAGGACACACTCGGCCTAATAAATCCTCTGTCAAGCACTCCTGCAGCTTGTTCCTTTAACTCTTTCACTCTGCTGGCGCCATACGATAAGGAGCTTTCGAGATAGGGCGAGTCCCCGCTCAAGCTCTATTGAGAAGTCCACCTCCTCTTCTGGCGGCGGCCGTGCAACTCTTCAGAAAACATCCGCAAACTCTTGCACTATGGGCACTGCTCGGCGTATAATCGGTCACGGTTCTCCCTGGTCAACTTAGCTAAGAAACCCCAAGCTCCTCGAGCTAACAAACGGTGAGCTTTAACTGTCGAAATCACCGGTGGACACACCCCACTCTGGGTGCCCCGAAATTTAAAGCTAGGCCTACACGGCGGCTGAACACCACCTCCTTACAACGACAGTCAATCATAGCGTGGTTATCAGCTAACCAATCCATGTCGAGGATCACATCAAAACCGCTCATAGCTAACACTATGAGGGTAACTCAGAGTCTGGTCGGACACCGTATCCGACCATCCCTTACCTTCTCGGCTAGTCAAAGATACTAGTTCCCAGGGGAGTAGCGACGGATAACTCAAAACCTAGAGGCTCTAAATTCATGCAAGCACGCTCAAGAAAAAAAAGAGAGAAACAAAAGAATGGGTGGAACCCGAATCAAACAACACAAAGGCGAGGTGATCAAGAACTAGGAGCGCACGCCACCATGGTCCGGCTCTCGGCCTCTGGCGAGTCGTAGCATATACTCTTCCTCCTTCACTGAAGCTGGCCGTGCCACCACCGCCTTACGTTGCAATGCCGGGCCCGATGCCTCTCCTTACCACGCTTATAGCAAGCTCTAGGGTTACCACCACACGCCCCCAATGTTGTTTACCACAGGGTCTACAATACGGTGGTGGCCTCCCCACTCCCTGTTGGCGAGGCTGATCACGATTCACGATCCGGTCTTTGGTCTCTCGCCATGATAAGTACCACACGGACGCGCGACCGCCTCCATGTCCATTACCTCCTGCGTCAAACTTACGCTTCGACCCGAGTACACTGGGGCCTTCGCACCACAAAGATTAACAACTTTGCTCTAGAGGATACTTACCATCATAAATAGTTGCCAATCGCTTTGCCTTGGCAAAAGTCTCTAGGGCTCAGGTGCCTAACATCCTGAGACACTCCACGCCTCGCCTCGGACTGCAATAAACTTCCCGATCTTGGCTCGGGAGTAGCAATCAATCTGCGGTGCGAAGTACCCATACTCCAAAACTTCCTCTCATACACCTCGATTGGGTCGACCCTGCTAAGGTTGAAGCTTGACTCAATCATCTTTTCTTGGGCTTCTTCATCGATAAATTTTGCCTTGAACTCACTGCCTTGAAGAATTCCCGGTGGCGGGGGGAGACCAGTGGGTCTCTCACTCAAGGTGGAATCCCACCACCACTTAGTTGTTCCAGCTAACGCATGAGTTGCACATCCACTCGTTGCACCTCGGGACAAGCCATCACCATAAAAGTATACTCTAGCTCGACAATCCACTAGTGGTTCTCCAGGGGCACTAAACTTCTCCTGGCTTCCATTTGACGAAATCTTTTAGCCACTTGCCCAAATCCTCAAAGACCTTCCGCCACAACGGCCTCGTTCACTGTTGAGTCAAGGCATGGTGGCATCTGCTGCGATCTCTCTGTTGAACCAACTCGGTCACCGCTCTATCCGAATCGGACTCCTCCTTCAGGCAGCCTAACGAGCTCGTCTCACCCTCCGCTCGGCCCTCTGGTCGACAAAGAACCCAACCATAAGAGCCCTCATGGACTCCACAAAAGCAACTCCGGTTATAACGGCCCGTGTTTTCGTCCCATCTTTCCGTATGCCCTAGGGGTATTTTAGTAATTTGGTCGGGCCGTCAGGGCCGTTTATGTCTTTTTCGAGCTTGCTAAAATTATTGGATGGATTTATGAAGGTTTTGAGGCTTTGTGGTTTGGTTTGAGCATGGGTAGATGCAAAAGTAAAAATAAAGGAATTTGTCTTTGCAGTAGGGGTTTGAACCCGGGTCTCTGGGAAGCTTGTAGAGATGTGTGCCAATTGAGCCATTAGGTGCTCTTGTTGCTCTTCTGCATCACATCTTAGTTAACCTTGGATCTTTGGTGTTTGGTGCATTTGGTTAAATGAAATAGAAATTAGGTTTGTTGTGTTTTCTTCTCCAAAAGAGTTGTGGCCGCCCAAGCTTTCTCCCAAGCTCTCCTTGCCGATTCTTCATCCTTGCAGCTCCCTTGGATCGTTCATCATCATTCCGGTAAGTCTTCATCCTCTTCATCTTCTCGATTGGGTGTTCTTGTTGGCGAAGGTAAGGAGAAGAGCTTGTGTGTGTGTGTGTTTGTAGCAGTCGCCCAAAGATGCCCAGATCTGCCCAAAGAAGAAGCCCAGCCGCCCGGTCGCCTAGCGGCAAGCCCAGCTGCCCAGATCGCAGCAGTGCAGCAGCACGAGCCGCCCAGACCGCCAGCCCGTCGCGGCCCGTCGTCGCGCCTCTGGCTGGCGGCCGCGCGCGCCCGCTCCTCGCTGCGCTGCGCGCGCATCGCGTCGCCGCCGCGTCTCGCGCCAGCCAGCGCTCGTCTCGTCCGCTTGCCGCGCCGTGCGCTGCGCGCGACCACCACCGCTCTGCGCGCGCGCTGCGCAGCCTCTGCCGCCTCCCTGCCGCCTGTCTGCGCCCGATGTGCGGTCCTCGCGCCCATCAGCCCCCCTTCGCGCCGTCAGCGCCAAGAACAGCAGCCGCCGTTGCGCTGCCGTCTGCGTGTCGATCGTGCTGTGTGAGTGCCCGAGCCGAGCTCGCTTGTTTTATTATATTTTTAGGGCTATGATTGTGATTTCTATTGTGTTTGTTAGGTTCTCGTTAGCTAGCTCGGGATCGATCGCGGCGTAGGATTTTGTGTGTAGTTGCCCCGGCCAAGGTAAGGATTTCTTCACCGGAGTTGTGTGGACCTCTGATGTTCTATGTGATTGTTGTTTGTATGTTTGTTTGTGATTATCGCATGTATAGTTTAGGTGCTCTGTTCAAATTCCTGACTAGCATGACTTCGTATGTTTTTCTATCATGTTATCCCATGCTAGGTTGTTCCGTTCTAGCATGCTCATATCTGTTCTTTCTTCGTAGTACCATGCTAGGTTCGTTGTATCTGTTGAGCACGTTTTGGATTGTATTGGATTGTATGTTATTGATATGATAGGTTAAAGTGTAGGTAGGTAGCATCATCCGGGCACGATGCATAAAGTATCTTGCATCCATGGCGGGGACGTCGAGACGGCTCTCGTCCACTGGACCCCGTTAGGGTTTAGCTAACCCGGCCGGTAGGCCCCGCAATCTTGGGTGAGGGTGGCGATCGTTAAATGCCCCAACGGTCGGGATGATGACTTGGCATTGCCTCGTCCCCAACGATCGGCACGTCCTCGGCGTGTTCGGCCGTAGCCCTTGATTGCCACTGTTAGGGCAAGGACCGCTTCACGTGTAAGCCTATCACGCGGCCGGTTCCTTAGCCTCGGTGCGGTGGTTCAGCCGACATAGTTCACGTGTCCGTGTCTCGCACCCTATGTCGGTGACACCGATCCGGAGATTTAGTTAGGCGTGGTGGATGGACATGGGCGACTTGCCACTAGACCCGGCACCCCCATAGTTCTGCAGTGCACGCGGTGCATGCTTACGCTCATTACAGCGCCCGACCGGAGAGCTCCTCGGGATCTTGAGCTAGTGTACCTTTCGTGATCGACAAGAGACAGCCGAGGCCGAGACTTGGTTCTCGTATAGGGCGTATTGTGTGGTGTGGATTATTCCGACTAAGACCCTGAGTTGGCATCCGAGGTCCAAGTGTGGACTTAAGCTATGTGTTCTATTATGTGTTATGTTCATAGCTTGCATACTCTCATCTAGATGACCATGTGCATCGTATTGTACCCCGGTCGGGGATTCTTACTGAGTAATTCGTTACTCACCCTTACTTATCTTTCAGGTAACCATGGCGAGGCGGGATGGTGAAGGAGGAGCTATGATCATGGGAACGTGCTGTCGTCTCTGACTTTTTATTTCTATGACTCTTGTCTTTCATTTTCCCCTGAATGCATGTAGCCGGGCACGGAGAACTCCATCTCGAGAGCATCCAACTCATCTCGAGAGCATCCAACTCATCTCACGGGCATCCAACTCATGGTTCCCCTGCTGGACCGAACTCGCATCTACAATGCTCACTCAACTCAGGTTTAGGCACCCGAAGGTAGTGGACCGCACTACCAACCACAAAGATCTCTTGGCCTTAGCACTAGCGTGAGACTCACACGCACTAACACTTACCACCCGCCAACCTCGCGACTTACTCGACCCCGGTAACACTTGGGAAGAGGCCCCAGACTCCACTCGAACATCCTTTCACTTGTGGTCCTTCAACTACCACCGAACTAGCCCTCTTGCACGACCTAAACAAGTGCATTTTCCATAAATGGATCCAATGGCTAAAGAAGTGTCTTTGAACTCCGGACGGCATAGAACCATCTGCTATGCCAAGCCAAACTCAAGCTCGAACCGGACTTAGTGCCAAAGTGGCACACCAACCAACGCACCTCAAGTGCTACTACTACCAAATCCACACACGAGGAAGTCAATGTGTTAAACAACAAAGCGAGGCTCGCAAGGGGCAAAGATGACCCTTCATCCGCCTCAAGCCACTAACACGGCAACTTGCCAAACAATCGGGCGATCGGTGGAGACTCGCTAGTCCACCTCTCACAAGGGACTTCCACCACCATCTAATGAACCAAACAAAGACAGAACGGCACACCTCGGCCTCTGAGCAATGCAGGGCATCCCACACACGGATGCTAAACTCAAACTCAGCCAACTACTTTACTACTAGCGGTGGGACTTACTAAAACATCGAGCTCTCTGAGGCATCCATTTGCCAACCTCAGGCGTCTCCATCAACGCCAACAAACTCATCCGAATAAACTGCTTGATCATGCCCTCCCGGGAACCTCAGGGGCTACAAGAGCTTTGGGGAAAAATGTTTGAAACAAACTCACACCGGGCTTGGGCTATCTGTGCCGAGACTCCTCACTACGCGCTACAAATCGCTGCTGGTCTCCGCTCTCGATAGCTAAAGACACGCCATCAAATCTCTCATGGCCGGAGCACACTCTGCTCAAGGAGTCTCACTCGGGCGCCGCTAGCCTCTACCCCTCCTCTAGGCAACTCAATCGCCGGGCCAAATCCGCATGCGGGCCTAACAACCACTGACGCGGCCTCAACATCAACACGATCGGTCCAACTCCTCGGTCGGACATGCCAAGCGCCCTGCTCCTGCAGGTGCGATCAACATATCTTGGCGATCGCACGAAGCACCACCACCCTCTCACTAGGGGAAAAGCGACAATCCCCGGGCCACAAATGGCCAACGGGAGTCTAAGCTCGCCTCCTCTGGAACGATGTTCCGGGGCATCCGAATCTATCTGGATACCTCAACAAGCCGCCAAACAAACCGCTGCAGATCGCGGAAAGTTGGCATGATGGCTCACTAAGCCCAAACCAACAACGAGTCGAACACCTTTCGTCTCAGCTCCACAACACTACACAAGGCATACACTAGATGAAAGGTATTGTAAATTCTTAACCCTTTTCTAAAAGAAAACTTAGGCGTGCACTGATGACTATGCCGGAGTGCCGGTGATCATGGGAAAGACGACCTACAACAAAAAGGTCGGTCTACAAAGTCTATGACTCACGAGCTCTGATACCAATCAGAAAGACCCGACCCAAAGGGGGCTCTGAATAGGCCTTTACCCCAATGCATGCATTCAAAGGAAAGGACAATATGCAAATAAGTTTTCGATTCCCAATTAAAACAAAACAATCAAGGTTCAATCAGAAATCAATATACTTTGTTTGAAACTGTTTCAAGGCAAATACATTTCCAAAACGTGCACTCGATCGAGATTTATTAAAACATTTGGAACATCTCAAATTCAATAAAGCGGGAATCCACAAAATCATTCAGAAAAACATCCTAGGGCTCGTGCCCGCTACATGCATTCAGGGGAAAATGAAAGACAAGAGTCATAGAAATAAAAAGTCAGAGACGACAGCACGTTCCCATGATCATAGCTCCTCCTTCAGCCATCCTGCCTCGCGCCATGGTTACCTGAAAGATAAGTAAGGGTGAGTAACGAATTACTCAGTAAGAATCCCCGACCGGGGTACAATACGATGCACATGGTCATCTAGATGAGAGTATGCAAGCTATGAACATAAACACATAATAGAGCACATAGCTTAAGTCCACACTTGGACCTCGGATGCCAACTCGTGGTCTTAGTCCTAATAATCCACACCACACAATACGCCCTATCACGAGAACCAAGTCTCGGCCTCGGCTGCATCACTTTATCCGATACGAAAGGTGCACTAGCTCAAGATCCCGAGGAGCTCTCCGGTCGGCGCTGTAATGAGCGTAAGCATGCACCGCGTGCTACTGCAGACTATGGGGGGTGCCGGGTCTAGTGGCAAGCTGCCCATGTCCAGTCACCACGCCTAACTAAATCTCTGGATCGGTGTCACCGACATAGGGTGTGAGACCTGACACGTGAACTATGTCGGCTGAACCACCGCACTTTGAGAGGCTAAGGAACCGGTCGTGGTAGGCTTACACCAGAAGCGGTCCTTGCCCTAACAGTGGCAATCAAGGGCTACGGCCGAACACGGCGAGGACGCGTGCCGATCGTCGAGGACGAGGCAATGCCAAGTCATCATCCCGACCGTTGGGGCATTTAACGATCGCCACCCTCACCCAAGATTGCGGGGGCCTCACGGGTCGGGTTAGCTAAACCCTAACGGGGTCGGGGGACGAGAAGCTGTCTCGACGTCCCCGCCATGGATGCAAGATACTTTATGCATCGGGCCCGGATGATGCTACCTACCTACACTTTAACCTATCATATCAATAACATACAATCCAATACAATCCAAAACGTGTTCAATGAGATACAACGAACCTAGCATGGTACTACGAAGCAAGAATAGATATGAGCATGCTAGAACGGAACAACCTAGCATGGGCTAACATGAGAGAACAACATACGAAGTCATGCTAGTCGAGAATTGAGAATGAGCACCTAAACTATACATGCTGATAATCACAAACAAACATACAAACAACAATCACATAGAACATCGCAGGTCCACACAACTCCTGTAAGAAATCCTTACCTTGGCGGGGGCAACTACACACAAAATCCTACGCTGCGATCGATCCCGAGCTAGCTAACGAGAACCTAACAAACACAATAATAATCACACTCTAAAGGCTTAAATATAATAAAATAAATAGGGCTCGGCTCAGAGCAACTCACGCGATGCGGTGACACGCGGACGGCGCGGCGGCACGGTGGGCGCTTCTTTGGCGCGCGATGGCGCGATGGGCGCTGATGGCGCCTGCTGGCGCCGGCTGCGCGCGCGACGGACGGCGCAGCGGCGCGCGATGGCGCGCTAGGCGCGACGCTGCTGGGCGGCACGCGACGCGGCACGCGGCGCGAGCGCGAGGGGCGCGCGCGCGCGACGCGGACGACGGCGCTGCGAGCTGCGCGTGCGGACGCGAAGCTCGGCTGGCGATGGCGGCGCTGGCGCGCGCGCGCGAAGCGGTGCGATCACGGCGACGGCCGCGGCGTGCGGACGCGCGCGACTGGTCGCGCCGCGCGCTCTGGCTGGGCGGCCTGCGACGGCTGGCGCTGAGGCTGCGCCTCTGGGGCGCTGGCGTCTGGGGCGACTGCTTCTTTGGCGCGCTGAAATTTCTTGGTGCGATCTGGTGGGGCCGCTCGACCGGGCCGCTTTCTGGCTGGTCGCTTAGGCTGGCGGAACGCGCTTCGGCCGCAAGGGAAGAAAATCACGGCAAGGGGCTTGGGAGAGAAGAGGGTTGGGCGGCCATGGAGTTTTGGGAAGAAAACACAAAACCTAATTTCTTTTCATTTAACCAAATGCACAAAACTCCAAAGATCCAAGGGTAACTAAGATATGACGCGGAAAGAGTAACAAGAGCTCTCCATAGCTCAACTGCACGCATCCTCACAGGCTTTTACGGAGACCCGGTTCGAATCCCAGTGCAACACAAATTCCTTTATTTTTACTTTTGCATCTACCCATGCTCAAACCAAACCACAAAGCCTCAACAACCTTCATAAATCCATCCAATAATTTTAGCAATGGAAAAATATATAAACGGCCCTGACGGCCCACCAAATTACTAAAATACCCCTAGGGCATACCTGAAGACCGGATGAAAACTCAGGTCGTTACAATATTCCCTCCTTTTTATGACTTTCGTCCTCGAAAGTCCTTAAGATCAAACAAAAGACAGATACTGCAATCTCATCCCGTCTTCCCGCTCACAAGCGGCCTCCTCTGAACTCGACTCTCCACCGAACTTTCACCAAACGGATCCCACGATTATGCAACGCCTCGTCTCAAAGACCGAATACTCACGAGGCTTCCTTGAAGCTCAAACCTCAATCACCAAAAGGCTCAAAGTCCACAATGAACAATGGGTCCGCACATCTTTGCCCCAACATCGATACATTAAAACATCAGTGCACAAATGTCAACAAACAAACTCAACCCTACAACAAATCAAGCCAAACAACCGAACCTTCCAGATTCCAAACTAAACGGCCTACTCTTACTTCACAAAAGACCAACAAACCTCAAACCTTGACTACACCTTAACGAGATACAAACGAACCACCAATCGCGCGATCGATCCAAAAGACAAACTTCTCCAACTAGAACACGACCACAACACTTAAGCAACCATCTTAAGGAGAAAATCGCCGTGCAAGGAACATCCAACATTCCTCTCAAGGAAAACTCGGGAAGCAAGGACTAAACCATCACGCAGCCTATCTGCGACACAACACCTTGAGGAAAACAACTCAACGACTTACCAACTAATGCCACGGCACCTCTGTGCCAACTCAATCAAACGCGCTCTACTAACGCCAACCGGGAACTCACAACAACTAGGAACAAAGCCCGAGAAGGGCTTGCTCGTGAAACTCAACCCAAACTTATAACGAGCAACGCTGCCTCAAGCTACTACTCAACTCTTAAAATTCAACTGGCTACTCAAAGGACTTCCCCTTTAAGCCTAAGCCTAACTCATCTTCCAACCAGAAGCTCCACTCCCAAAACCTCACAAGGAAAACGGATAACGACAACCTCAAAGCTTACGGATCCTGGGCCACACGAATCCGCAAGACTACCTCGCAAGCTATCACTCGAGGCTGGCATCCAAGGAGCAACTCAACCACCACAGAGGCTAGAGGGAACGGAAATCTTCAATCCCCAAAGAACCAACAACTCGCCAGAACAACTCAACTCTTACTGGCTGGCCTCCGCCCTTGCGGGAACAAACAACTCTTGCTTGCTAACAACACAAAGCAGGACCCTCTCATTGGGGTGACCATTTGCGCTACTCGATCGACTACACAACTCGGGAGCTGTCGACTCTGCCAAGCGGAAACGACTTCCCGGCAAGCAAACTCGGAAGGGCGGCGAAACTCCACACACGCTCGTGACTTGCTCAAACCCAAGGCAACAGCAACCAACTCTCTTGGAAGCAACACCCAAGAGAAAACTTAACCAATCGGACCACCAAACCGAAACAAACAGCACTTGCTCAACTGCTGAGGGAGGGGTCAACTCCCAAAACTTACTGACTAGGAACAAGACCTTAGGGCAACGCCCTCCAGCTAGAACCGAACTAGCTCTCAAAACAACAAACGAACCAAATCTTGGCCAAACACTCACAAGAGGCAGAACAACCTTTACTGCAGCCTCTAGAACACCATCCAAGAATCCGCTTAATGGACAAACGACTACTTCCAAGCGACCAACAAACTTTTCCTTCAAGCTAGCGCTTCCACCATTAACTCCAAGACCAAGGGAGTAACCTGACAACTCCCCGAAGGAAACGGCTCTTACAAGCAGACAACCAACGGACAGAGAACTCCACATACGCTCACTGTCTTGCTCCACCAGAGCAACAACATCTAATCTCACGGGGCGTAACAAGGGTCCATCTCAGACTGAACCTCCAAATGCCAAACGGGGCAACTCAACATCCTGGAAACATGAAAAACAACCAACATGGTACAAACCACTCGCCCCCACGAGCAAAACTATTCTCTAACAACTCCATTCCACACCTTGGTCAACACCAAGCATCAACTTGCCACCACACCGAAACCACTCCGGACTTTACTCCAAACAAACACTAGCTTGCTAGTCTACCAAGACTGCTAGCAACTCCACCGAGGCTACAAACTACACGCCTCCAAATAGCCAACCAAAACTCACTAGTTGGGCTGACCGAGCTCTCGGGAGAGGCTCTCCACAACCTAGGGTTCTTCGGCAACCCTCGACACACACACCGCCGACATACGATCTAACAGGACAACCGCTCGAACAAACAACTCCAATTTCCAAATCCCAACCATGTGGCCAACTCCAACTCCTTGGGAACCTAGAGGACTCGAAGCGCTCTGCACGCGTCATCCTCCTACTCAAAACATCGGCCACAACATAACTTCTACCCAAGGAAGGATCCGAACAACTCTCTTAGCCATGACGATCGTAAACCACGCGGCTTAGCTACCACCGCTCTTGTTCGGTTTCCAACCAAACTCCAACCAACGATCAACAAGAAGATCCGCCAACCAAGCTTAGGCCTAACTTAACAAATCTTGCCTAAGCAACAACTTGACTACGAGCATGGTATCCTTACAACCTCAACTAAAGCCTTACAACATCCACAGAGTCCAACTTCTCCGAGAACCGAGCACTAGATCCCCAAAGCAAACCCTACATGGATCTCAAACTCTCGCCACTTTAACGAACCACACAAAACACACTTGTGTGCACAACTCTCAACCTTCCTTTAGAGATCCAAGACTAACAAGCGCTTTTCCCAAAAAGCAACACTAGCTCCTGGCAGGGATACAATCAACCAAAGGAACACCAAAAGTTCCATCTCCACACGATACTCGAAGCAGTGGCAACCTTGCTCTGCTAAAACATAACGATGCCAAACCGAACTTACTTTATACCAAGACTCTACCAAGTGCGCTTACACATAAGGCGTCCTACTCATCTCATAGGCATCCAACTCATCTCATAAGCATCCAACTCATCTCGAGAGCATCCAACTCATCTCACGGGCATCCAACTCATGGTTCCCCTGCTGGACCGAACTCGCATCTACAATGCTCACTCAACTCAGGTTTAGGCACCCGAAGGTAGTGGACCGCACTACCAACCACAAAGATCTCTTGGCCTTAGCACTAGCGTGAGACTCACACGCACTAACACTTACCAGCCGCCAACCTGCTGACTTACTCGACCCCCAGTAACACTGGGAAGAGGCCCCAGCTCCACTCGAACATCCTTTCACTTGTGGTCCTTCAACTACCACTGAACTAGCCCTCTTGCACGACCTAAACAAGTGCATTTTCCATAAATGGATCCAATGGCTAAAGAAGTGTGCTGAACTCCGGACGACATAGAACCATCTGCTATGCCAAGCCAAACTCAAGCTCAACCGGACTTAGTGCCAAAGTGGCACACCAACCAACGCACCTCAAGTGCTACTACTACCAAATCCACACTGAGGAAGTCAATTGTTAAACAACAAAGAGGCTCGCAAGGGGGCAAAGATGACCCTTCATCCGCCTCAAGCCACTAACACGGCAACTTGCCAAACAATCGGGCGATCGTGGAGACTCGCTAGTCCACCTCTCACAAGGGACTTCCACCACCATCTAATGAACCAAATAAAGACAGAGGCGGCACACCTCGGCCTCTGAGCAGCGGGGCATCCCACACACGGATGCTAAACTCAAACTCGCCAACTACTTTACTACTAGCGGTAGGACTTACTAAAACATCGAGCTCTACAGGCATCCATTTGCCAACCCGGGCGTCTCCATCAACGCCAACAAACTCATCCGAATAAACTCTGCGATCATGCCCTCCCGGAACCTCCGGGGCTACAAGAGCTACTGGGGGAAAAATGCTGAAACAAACTCTGCACCGGGCTATTCTGTGCCGAGACTCCTCACTACGCGCTACAAATCTGCGCTGGGTCTCCGCTCTCGATAGCTAAAGACACGCCATCAAATCTCTCATGGCTAGAGCACACTCTGCTCAAGGAGTCTCACTGCGGGCGCTGCTAGCCTCTACCCCCTCCTCTAGGCAACTCAAGCTGCCGGGGCCAAATCGGCATGCGGGCCTAACAACCACCACACGCGGCCTCAACATCAACACGATCGGTCCAACTCCTCGGTCGGACATGCCAAGCGCCACTGCTCCTGCAGGTGCGATCAACATATCGGCGATCCGCACGGCACCACCACCCTCTCACTAGGGGAAAAGCGACAATCGGGGCCACAAATGGCCAACGGAGTCTAAGCTCGCCTCCCTCTCGAACGATGTTCCGGGGCATCCGAATCTATCTGGATACCTCAACAAGCCGCCAAACAAATCGCTCGCATCGCGAAAAGTTGGCATGATGGCTCACTAAGCCCAAACCAACAACGAGTCGAACTCGCTTCGTCTCCGCTCCACAACACTACACAAGGCATACACTAGATGAAAGGTATTGTAAATTCTTAACCCTTTTCTAAAACAGAAAAACTTTAGGCGCACTGATGACCGTGGTCGGAGTGCCGGTGATCATGGGAAAGACGACCTACAACAAAAGGTCAGTCTACAAAGTCTATGACTCAGAGCTCGATACCAATCAGAAAGACCCACCCAAAAGGGCTCTGAATAGGCCTTTACCCCAATGCATGCATTCAAAGGAAAGGACAATATGCAAATAAGTTTTGATTCCCAATTAAAACAAAACAATCAAGGTTCAATCAAAATCAATATACTTTGTTTGAAACTGTTTCAAGGCAAATACATTTCCAAAACGTGCACTCTGATCGAGATTTATTAAAACATTTGGAACATCTCAAATTCAATAAAGCGGGAATCCACAAAATCATTCGAAAACATCCTAGGGCTCAGTGCCTGCCACATGCATTCAGGGGAAAATGAAAGACAAGAGTCATAGAAATAAAAAGTCGAGAGACGACAACACGCTCCCATGATCATAGCTCCTCCTTCACCATCATCCCTCGCGCCATGGTTACCCGAAAGATAAGTAAGGGTGAGTAACGAATTACTCAAGAAGAATCCCCAACCGGGGTACAATACGATGCACATGGTCATCTAGATGAGAGTATGCAAGCTATGAACATAAACACATAATAGAGCACATAGCTTAAGTCCACACTTGGACCTCGGATGCCAACTCGTGGTCTTAGTCCGAATAATCCACACCACACAATACGCCCTATACGAGAACCAAGTCTCGGCCTCGGCTGCTCTCATCGCCGATACGAAAGGTGCACTAGCTCAAGATCCCGAGGAGCTCTCCCATGGGCCGGCGCCAGAATGAGCGTAAGCATGCACCGCGTGCTACTGCGAGACTATGGGGGTGCCGGTCTAGTGGCAAGCCGCCGCCCATGTCCAAATACCACGCCTAACTAAATCTCCGGATCGGTGTCACCGACATAGGGTGTGTGAGACACGGACACGTGAACTATGTCACCAAACCCGCACTCGAGGCTAAGGAACCGGCCGTGGTAGGCTTACACCAGAAGCGGTCCTTGCCCTAACAGTGGCAATCAAGGGCTACGGCCGAACACGCCGAGGACGTGCCGATCGTCGGGGACGAGGCAATGCCAAGTCATCATCCCGACCGTTGGGGCATTTAACGATCGCCACCCTCACCCAAGATTGCGGGGCCTACCGGCCGGGTTAGCTAAACCCTAACGGGGTCCAGGACGAGAACTGCCTCGGCGCCCCCGCCATGGATGCAAGATACTTTATGCATCGTGCCCCGATGATGCTACCTACCTACACTTTAACCTATCATATCAATAACATACAATCCAATACAATCCAAAACGTGTTCAACAGATACAACGAACCTAGCATGGTACTACGAAGCAAGAATAGATATGAGCATGCTAGAACGGAACAACCTAGCATGGGCTAACATGAGAGAACAACATACGAAGTCATGCTAGTCGAGAATTCGAACAGAGCACCTAAACTATACATGCTGATAATCACAAACAAACATACAAACAACAATCACATAGAACATCGCAGGGTCCACACAACTCCTGGTAAGAAATCCTTACCTTGGCCGGGGCAACTACACACAAAATCCTACGCCGCGATCGATCCAGAGCTAGCTAACGATAACCTAACAAACACAATAATAATCACACTCTAAAGGCTTAAATATAATAAAATAAATAGGGCTCGGCTCGAGCAACTCACGCGAGCGCGGCCGACACGCGACGGCGGCAGGTGGCAAACGGCGGCCTTGGCTGGCGCGATGGGCGCTGATGGCGCTGATGGGCGACACTGGCGCTGGCTGGCGCGGGCACACGACAGCGCTGGCCGCGCGGCGCGCGATGGCGCGCTAGGCGCGGACGCTGGGCGGCAGACGGCACGCGACGGCACGCACGCGCAGACGCGCGAGGGGCGCGCGCGGCGCGACGCGACGACGGGCGCTGCCGCGCGATGCGACGCGAAGCTTCGGCGGGCGATGGCGAGGCGCTGGCGCGGCGCGCGCGAGCGGTGCGATGCGACGGCCGCGACGCGACGGACGCGCGGATCGGTCTTCGCGACGCCTCTGGGGCGGCTGCGACGGCTGGGCGCTGGCTGCGCCTCTGGCGCTGGCGTCTCGGCGCTGCTTCTTTGGCGCTGGGCCGCTGGTGCGATCTGGCTGGGCTGCTGACCGGCCGCTCACTGGGTCGCTTGGTTGGCGGGAACGCGCGGGGCCGCAAGGGAAGAAAATCACGGCAAGGGGCTTGGGAGAGAAGAGGGTTAGGCGCCATGGAGTTTTGGGGAAGAAAACACAAAACCTAATTTCTTTTCATTTAACCAAATGCACAAAACTCCAAAGATCCAAGGGTAACTAAGATATGACGCGGAAAGAGTAACAAGAGCTCTCCATAGCTCAACTGCACGCATCCTCACAGCTTTTCTCGAGACCCGGTTCAATCCCACCAAACACAAATTCCTTTATTTTTACTTTTGCATCTACCCATGCTCAAACCAAACCACAAAGCCTCAACAACCTTCATAAATCCATCCAATAATTTTAGCAACCGAAAGATATAAACGCCCCTGACGGCCCGACCAAATTACTAAAATACCCCTAGGGCATACCGAAGACCGGGATGAAAACTGGGTCGTTACAATATTCCTCCTTTTTATGACTTTCGTCCTCGAAAGTCCTTAAGATCAAAACAAAGACAGATACTGCAATCTCATCCCGCCTTCCCCGCTCACAAGCGCTCCTCTCGAACTCGACTCCTCCACCGAACTTTCACCAAACGGATCCCACGATTATGCAACGCCTACGTCTCAAAGACTGAATACTCACAGGCTTCCCCTTGAAGCTCAAACCTCAATCACCGCAAAGGCTCAAAGTCCACAATGAACAATGGGTCCGCACATGCCGCCCCAACATCGATACATAAAAACACTCAGGCACAAATTGTCAACAAACAAACTCAACCCTACAACAAATCAAGCAAACAACTGAACCTTCCAGATTCCAAACTAAACGGCCTACTCTTACTTCACAAAAGACCAACAAACCTCAAACCTTGACTACAAACTTTAACGAGATACAAACGAACCACCAATCAAGCGATCGATCCAAAAAGACAAACTTCTCCAACTAGAACACGACCACAACACTTAAGCAACCATCTTAAGGAGAAAATCGCCAGTGCAAGGAACATCCAACATTCCTCTCAAGGAAAACTCGGAAGCAAGGACTAAACCATCACGCAGCCTATCTGCGACACAACACCTTGAGGAAAACAAATCAACAACCTTACCAACTAATGCCACGGCACCTCTGTGCAACTCAATCAAACGCGCTCTACTACTAACGCCAACCGGGAACTCACAACAACTAGGAACAAAGCCCGAGAAGGGCTTGCTCAAGCAGAAACTCAACCCAAACTTATAACGAGCAACGCCGCCTCCAAGCTACTACTCAACTCTTAAAATTCAACCGCTACTCAAAGGACTTCCCTTTAAGCCTAAGCCTAACTCATCTTCCAAACTGTAAGCTCCACTCCCAAAACCTCACAAGGAAAACGGATAACGACAACCTCAAAGCTTACTGATCCTCGGGCCACACGAATCCGCAAGACTACCTCGCAAGCTATCACTCGAGGCCGGCATCCAAGGAGCAACTCAACCACCACAGAGGCTAGAGGGAACGGAAATCTTCAATCCCCAAAGAACCAACAACTCGCCGAACAACTCAACTCTTACTGGCCGGCCTCCGCCTCTGCGCGAAACAAACAACTCTTGCTTGCTAACAACACAAAGGACCCTCTCATTGGGCTGATCACGCGCTACTCGATCGACTACACAACTCGGGAGCTAAGCCGACTCGCCCAAACGGGAAACGACTTCCCAAAGAAGCAAACTCCGTATGGGCAAATGAACTCACACACGCCACGACTTGCTCAAACCCAAGGCAACAAGAACCAACTCTCTTGGAAGCAACACCCAAGAGAAAACTTAACCAATCGGACCACCAAAATCAAAACAAACAAAGACTTGCTCAATCACGAGGGAGGGGTCAACTCCCAAAACTTACCGACTAGGAACAAGACCTTAGGGCAACGCCCTCCAAATAGAACCGAACTAGCTCTCAAAACAACAAACGAACCAAATCTTGGCCAAACACTCACAAGAGGCGTAACAACCTTTATCGCAAATTTCTAGAACACCATCCAAGAATCCGCTTAATCGACAAACGACTACTTCCAAGCAAACCAACAAACTTTTCCTTCAAGCTAGCGCTTCCACCATTAACTCCAAGACCAAGGGAGTAACTCGACAACTCCCCGAAGGAAACGGCTCTTACAAGCGCACAACCAACGGACAGAGAACTCCACATACGCCACCGCCTTGCTCCACCGTGAGCAACAACATCTAATCTCACGGGCGTAACAAGGGTCCATCTCGCATCAACCTCCAAATGCCAAACGGGGCAACTCAACATCCCGAAACATGAAAAACAACCAACATGGTACAAACCACTCGCCCCCACGAGCAAAACTAAACTCTAACAACTCCATTCCACACCTTGGTCAACACCAAGCATCAACTTGCCACCACACCGAAACCACTCCGGACTTTACTCCAAACAAACACTAGCTTGCTAGTCTACCAAGATCACTAGCAACTCCACCGAGGCTACAAACTACACGCCTCCAAATAGCCAATCAAAACTCACTAGCCGGGCTCGACCGAGCTCCCTGGAGAGGCTCTCCACAACCTAGGGTTCTTCGGCAACCTCGACACACACACTGCCGACATACGATCTAACAGCATAACCGCTCAACAAACAACTCCAATTCCCAAAGATCCCAACCATGCCGCCAACTCCAACTCCTTGGGAACCTAGAGGACTCAAACGCTACTGCACGCGCCATCCTCCTACTCAAAACATCGGCCACAACATAACTTCTACCCAAGGAAGGATCCGAACAACTCTCTTAGCCATGACGATCAGAAACCACGCGGCTTAGCTACCACCGCTCTTGTTCGGTTTCCAACTGAACTCCAACCAACGATCAACAAGAAGATCCGCCAACCAAGCTTAGGCCTAACTTAACAAATCTTGCCTAAGCAACAACTTGACTACGAGCATGGTATCCTTACAACCTCAACTAAAGCCTTACAACATCCACCGAGTCCAACTTCTCCAGAACCGAGCACTAGATCCCCAAAGCAAACCCTACATGGATCTCAAAAACTCTCGCCACTGCACGAACGACCACACAAACACACTTGTGTGCACAACTCTCAACCTTCCTTTAGAGATCCAAGACTAACAAGCGCTTTTCCCAAAAAGCAACACTAGCTCCTGGCAGGGATACAATCAACCAAAGGAACACCAAAAGTTCCATCTCCACACGATACTCGAAGCAGTGGCAACCTTGCTCTGCTAAAACATAACGATGCCAAACCGAACTTACTTTATACCAAGACTCTACCAAGTGCGCTTACACATAAGGCGCCCTACTCATCTCATAGGCATCCAACTCATCTCATAAGCATCCAACTCATCTCGAGAGCATCCAACTCATCTCACGGGCATCCAACTCATGGTTCCCCTCGCTGACCGAACTCGCATCTACAATGCTCACTCAACTCGTGTTTAGGCACCCAAGGTAGTGGACCGCACTACCAACCACAAAGATCTCTTGGCCTTAGCACTAGCGTGAGACTCACACGCACTAACACTTACCACCGCCAACTCGCTGACTTACTCGACCCCAAAGAACACCGGGAAGAGGCCCAGCCCACTCGAACATCCTTTCACTTGTGGTCCTTCAACTACCACCGAACTAGCCCTCTTGCACGACCTAAACAAGTGCATTTTCCATAAATGGATCCAATGGCTAAAGAAGTGTGTTTGAACTCCTGACGGCATAGAACCATCTGCTATGCCAAGCCAAACTCAAGCTCGAACTGCACTTAGTGCCAAAGTGGCACACCAACCAACGCACCTCAAGTGCTACTACTACCAAATCCACACTGAGGAAGCCGGGTCATTAAACAACAAAGAGGCTCGCAAGGGGGCAAAGATGACCCTTCATCCGCCTCAAGCCACTAACACGGCAACTTGCCAAACAATCGGGCGATCGGTGGAGACTCGCTAGTCCACCTCTCACAAGGGACTTCCACCACCATCTAATGAACCAAATAAAGACAGAACGGCACACCTCGGCCTCCTGAGAATGCAGGGGCATCCCACACACGGATGCTAAACTCAAACCTCGCCAACTACTTTACTACTAGCAAAGAGGGGACTTACTAAAACATCGAGCTCTACAGCATCCATTTGCCAACCCGGGCGTCTCCATCAAGCCAACAAACTCATCCAATAAACTCACTGATCATGCCCTCCCGGAACCTCCGGCTACAAGAGCTACTGGGGAAAAATGTCAAAACAAACTCGCCACCGGGCTATCTGTGTTCCGAGACTCCTCACTACGCGCTTACAAATCGCTACTGGTCTCCGCTCTCTGATAGCTAAAGACTCGCCATCAAATCTCTCATGGCCGGAGCACACTCGCTCAAGGAGTCTCACTCGGGCGCCGCTAGCCTCTACCCCCTCCTCTAGGCAACTCAATCGCCGGGGCCAAATCGCATGCGGGCCTAACAACCCGACGCGCCTCAACATCAACACGATCGGTCCAACTCCTCGGCCGGACATGCCAAGCGCCCGCTCCTGGGTGCGATCAACATATCGGCGATCGCACGAAGCACCACCACCCTCTCACTAGGGGAAAAGCAGCAAGAATCGGGCCACAAATGGCCAACGGAGTCTAAGCTCGCTTCCTCTCGAACGATGTTCCGTGGCATCCGAATCTATCTCGATACCTCAACAAGCCGCCAAACAAATCGCCGCATCGCGAAAGTTGGCATGATGGCTCACTAAGCCCAAACCAACAACGAGTCGTAACTCGCTTTCGCTCCGCTCCACAACACTACACAAGGCATACACTAGATGAAAGGTATTGTAAATTCTTAACCCTTTTCTAAAACAGAAAAACTTAGGCGTACTGATGACCGCGTCTGAGTGCCGGTGATCATGGGAAAGACGACCTACAACAAAAGGTCACCTACAAAGTCTATGACTCTGAGCTCTGATACCAACTGTAAAGACCCGACCCAAAAGGGCTCTGAATAGGCCTTTACCCCAATGCATGCATTCAAAGGAAAGGACAATATGCAAATAAGTTTTCAGATTCCCAATTAAAACAAAACAATCAAGGTTCAATCAGAAATCAATATACTTTGCTGAAACCTGTTTCAAGGCAAATACATTTCCAAAACGTGCACTCTGATCAGAGATTTATTAAAACATTTGGAACATCTCAAATTCAATAAAGCGGGAATCCACAAAATCATTCAGAAAACATCCTAGGGCTCCGTGCCCGGCTACATGCATTCAGGGGAAAATGAAAGACAAGAGTCATAGAAATAAAAAGTCAGAGACGACAACACGTTCCCATGATCATAGCTCCTCCTTCAGCCATCCTGCCTCGCGCCATGGTTACCTGAAAGATAAGTAAGGGTGAGTAACGAATTACTCAGTAAGAATCCCCAACCGGGGTACAATACGATGCACATGGTCATCTAGATGAGAGTATGCAAGCTATGAACATAAACACATAATAGAGCACATAGCTTAAGTCCACACTTGGACCTCGGATGCCAACTCAGGGTCTTAGTCCCAATAATCCACACCACACAATACGCCCTATACGAGAACCAAGTCTCGGCCTCACTGCCTCATCGTCGATCACGAAAGGTGCACTAGCTCAAGATCCCGAGGAGCTCTCCTGGCCGGCGCTGCCAGAATGAGCGTAAGCATGCACCGCGTGCTCATCGCAGACTATGGGGGTGCCGGTCTAGTGGCAAGTCGCCCATGTCCAATACCACGCCTAACTAAATCTGGATCGGTGTCACCGACATAGGGGTGTGAGACTGACACGTGAACTATGTCACCAACCACCGCACTTTGAGGCTAAGGAACCGGCCGTGGTAGGCTTACACCGTGAAGCGGTCCTTGCCCTAACAGTGGCAATCAAGGGCTACGGCCGAACACGCCGAGGACGTGCCGATCGTCGGGACGAGGCAATGCCAAGTCATCATCCCGACCGCTTGGGGCATTTAACGATCGCCACCCTCACCCAAGATTGCGGGGCCTACCGGCCGGGTTAGCTAAACCCTAACGGGGTCCAGGGACGAGAATCGCCTCTCGACGCCCCGCCATGGATGCAAGATACTTTATGCATCGTGCCCTGATGATGCTACCTACCTACACTTTAACCTATCATATCAATAACATACAATCCAATACAATCCAAAACGTGTTCAATGAGATACAACGAACCTAGCATGGTACTACGAAGCAAGAATAGATATGAGCATGCTAGAACGGAACAACCTAGCATGGGCTAACATGAGAGAACAACATACGAAGTCATGCTAGTCGAATTGAACAGAGCACCTAAACTATACATGCTGATAATCACAAACAAACATACAAACAACAATCACATAGAACATCGCAGGTCCACACAACTCCGTAAGAAATCCTTACCTTGGCCGGGGCAACTACACACAAAATCCTACGCTGCGATCGATCCCGAGCTAGCTAACGATAACCTAACAAACACAATAATAATCACACTCTAAAGGCTTAAATATAATAAAATAAATAGGGCTCGGCTCGGGAGCAACTCACGCGATGGTGACGCGACACGCGGACGCAGCAGCAAAGACGGGGGCTGGCTTTGGCGCGGATGGGCGCTGATGGCGCTGGATGGCGCGCACATCGGGCGCTGGCTGCTAGCGCAGACGGACAGCGGGCTGGGCGCGCGATGGCGCGCGCCAGGCGCGGACGCTGCTGCTGACGGGCGCGCGACGGTGCACGGGCGCAGACGCGAGGGGCGCGCGGGCGCGAGCGCGACGACGGCGCGCTGCTGCGAGCTGCGACGCGAAGCTCGGCTGGCGATGGCGAGGCGCTGGCGCGCGGCGCGCGCGAGCGAGCGATGCGACGGCCGCGACGCGACGGGACGCGCGATCGGTGCGCGACGCCGCTCATTGGCGGCTGCGCGACGGCTGGGGCGCTGGCTGCGCCTGCTGGGCGCTGGGCGTCTGGCGCCTCGCTTCTTTGGCGCTGAAATCGCTGGTGCGATCTGGTGGCCGCTCGACCGGCCGCTCTACTGGTCGCTTAGGTCGGCTGGAACAGCGCTCGGCCGCAAGGGAAGAAAATCACGGCAAGGGGCTTGGGAGAGAAGAGGGTTGGGCGGCCATGGAGTTTTGGGGAAGAAAACACAAAACCTAATTTCTTTTCATTTAACCAAATGCACAAAACTCCAAAGATCCAAGGGTAACTAAGATATGACGCGAAAGAGTAACAAGAGCTCTCCATAGCTCAACTGCACGCATCCTCACAGCTTTTCTGAGACCCGGTTCGAATCCCACCAAACACAAATTCCTTTATTTTTACTTTTGCATCTACCCATGCTCAAACCAAACCACAAAGCCTCAACAACCTTCATAAATCCATCCAATAATTTTAGCAATCGAAAGACATAAACGGCCCCGACGGCCCGACCAAATTACTAAAATACCCCTAGGGCATACCGAAGACCGGGATGAAAACTCGGGTCGTTCTGATCAAGGTGACACCGATCCGAGATTTAGTTAGGCGTGGTGGTCGGACATGGGCGACTTGCCACTAGACCCGCACCCCATAGTTCTGCGAGCACGCGGTGCATGCTTACGCTCATTACACGCCGGCCGAGAGAGCTCCTCGGGATCTTGAGCTAGTGTACCTTTCGTGATCGACGGCAGTAGATAGGCCGAGGCCGAGACTTGGTTCTCGTATAGGGCGTATTGTGTGGTGTGGATTATTCCGACTAAGACCCCGAGTTGGCATCCGAGGTCCAAGTGTGGACTTAAGCTATGTGTTCTATTATGTGTTATGTTCATAGCTTGCATACTCTCATCTAGATGACCATGTGCATCGTATTGTACCCACGTCGGGATTCTTCTTGAGTAATTCGTTACTCACCCTTACTTATCTTTCGGTAACCATGGCGCGAGGCGGGATGGTCAAGGAGGAGCTATGATCATGGGAGCGTCTTTGTCGTCTCGACTTTTTATTTCTATGACTCTTGTCTTTCATTTTCCCTGAATGCATGCATGTAGACGCACGAGCCCTAGGATGTTTTCTCAATGATTTTGTGGATTCCCGCTTTATTGAATTTGAGAATGTTCCAAATGTTTTAATAAATCTCGATCGAGTGTACGTTTTGGAAATGTATTTGCCTTGAAACAGTTTTTCAAAGACAAACTATATTGATTTCTGATTGAACCTTGATTGTTTTGTTTTAATTGGGAATCTAAAAACTTATTTGCATATTATCCTTTCCTTTGAATGTATGCATTGGGGTAAAGGCCTATTTAGAGCCCCTTTTGGGTCGGGTCTTACTGATTGGTATCGAGCTCGAGTCATAGACTTTGTAGACTCGACCTTTTGTTGTAGGTCGTCTTTCCCATGATCACCAGCACTGGTCAATCAGTACGCCTAAGTTTTCTGCTTTTAGAAAAGGGTTAAGAATTTACAATACCTTTCATCTAGTGTATGCCTTGTGTAGTGTTGTGGAGCGGAGACGAGCGGTTTCGACTCGTTGTTGGTTTGGGCTTAGTGAGCCATCATGCCAACTTTCTCGCGATCGCGGCAGATTTGTTTGGCGGCTTGTTGAGGTATCCAGATAGATTCGGATGCCCGGAACATCGTTCGAGCAGGAGGCGAGCTTAGACTCCGTTGGCCATTTGTGGCCCGATTCTTCTCGCTTTCCCCAGTGTGAGAGGGTGGTGGTGCTTCGTGCGGTCGCCAATATGTTGATCGCACCCAGGAGCAGAGGCGCTTGGCATGTCCGACCGAGGAGTTGGACAGATCGTGTTGATGTTGAGGCCGCGCCCGGGTTGTTAGGCCCGCATGCCGATTTGCCCCCGGCAGTTGAGTTGCCTAGAGGAGGGGGTAGAGGCTAGCGGCGCCTCAGTGAGACTCCTTGAGCAGAGTGTGCTCCACCCATGAGAGATTTGATGGCGGTCTTTAGCTATCGAGAGAGCGGAGACCCAGCGCGGTTTGTTTGCGCGTAGTGAGGAGTCCCGAGCACGATTAGCCCAAATGACAGAGTTTGTTTCACATTTTTCCCAAAGAGCTCTTGTAGCCCCTGAGGTTCTCGGGAGGCATGATCGTGAGTTTATTCGGATGAGTTTGTTGGCTTTGATGGAGACGCCCGAGGTTGGCAAATGGATGCTGTAGAGAGCCTCGATGTTTTAGTAAGTCCTACGCTAGCAATAAAGTAGTTGGCCAGTGTTTGAGTTTAGCATCCGTGTGTGTGGATGCCCCTTTGCTCAAAGGCCGAGGTGTGCCGTTCTGTGTTGTCTGGTTCATTAGATGGTGGTGGAAATCCCTTGTGAGAGGTGGTCTAGCAGAGTCTCCACCAGTCGCCCGATTGTTTGGCAAGTTGCCGTGTTAGTGGCTTGAGGCAGATGAAGGGTCATCTTTGCCCCCTTGCGAGCTCCGCTTTGTTGTTTAACAAACCCGGCTTCCTCGATGTGGATTTGGTAGTAGTAGCACTTGAGGTGCATTGGTTGGTGTGCCACTTTGGCACTAAGTCCGGTTCGAGCTTGAGTTTGGCTTGGGCATAGCGGATGGTTCTATGCCGTTCGGAGTTCAGCGTACTCCTTTAGCCTTGGATCTGCTTATGGCGCTTGCACCCGTTTAGGTCGTGCCAGAGGGCTAGTTCAGGGTAGTCGATGGACTTCAAGCGAAAAGGATGCTCGAGAGGAGCCGGAGCCTCTTCCCAGTGTTTCTGGAGGTTGAGTAAGTCAGCAGGTTGCCGGTTGGTAAATGTTGGTGCGCGTGAGTCTCGCGCTAGTGTTAAGGCCAAGAGATTTTCTTTGTGGTTGGTAGTGCGGTCAACTACCTTCGAGGGCCTAATCTGAGGAGAGTTGAGCATCGTATATGCGAGTTTGGTCCAGCCAGAGAGGATCTCGAGTTGGATGCTCATGAGATGAGCTGGATGCCTATGAGGCGAGATGAGCTGATGCCTTGCGAGAGGTTTTGGATGCCTTAGGGGTAAGCACCCTTGGTTGAGGCTTGGTACAAAGTAAGTTTGGTTTGGCATGATTATGCTTTGGTAGAGCAAGGTTGCCTCAGCTTCGAGTATCGTGTGGAGATGGAACTTTTGGTGTTCCTTGGACTGTTTGTATCTCTGCCAGGAGCTAGTGTTGCTTTTTGGGAAAAGCGCTTGTTAGTCTTGGATCTCTAAAGGAAGGTTGAGAGTTGTGCACACAAGTGTGTTTTGTGTGGTTCGTTCCGTGGCGAGAGTTTCAGATCCATGTAGGGTTTGCTTTGGGGATCTAGTGCTCAGTTCCTGGAGAAGTTGGACTCCAGATGGATGTTGTAAGGCTTTGGTTGAGGTGGTAAGGATACCGTGCTCGTGGTATCAAGTTGTTGCTTAGGCAAGATGTAAAGACCCGACCCAAAAGGGGCTCTAAATGGGCCTTTACCCCAATGCATGTAGTGAAAATAAAAAAACATTATGAAAAATACATTTCGGATTCCAAGTAAAAACAGAAACATTCAACAACCAAAACATACATTTCTAAAAGCACACTGATCGAGAGATTTATTTAAACCATTAAAACAATCCACAAGTACCAATATGCTTTGGAATCCATAAAACGTAAGAAAACATCCTGGGCTCTGTGCCCGCCTACATGCATTCAGGGGAAATAATAAAAAGTGAAGAGTCATGATAATTAAAATAAAACAATCGAGAGATGACAAAGGTTCCATGATCATAGCTCCTCCTTCACCATCCTGTCTCCCGCTTGATTACCCGTGGAAAACCACGAATATAGGGGTGAGTAACGAATTACCCAAGTAAGAATCCCCAACCGGGTACAATACGATATACATGATCATCTAGAAGAATGTATGCAAGCTATGAGAACAAACACAGAGCGGAGCACATAGCTAAGTCCACACTTGGACCTCGGATGCCATCTCGTGGTCTTAGTCCGGAAAATACCACAACACACTAAACGCACTATACGGGAACAAGTCCCGCCTCGGCTGTCACATCGTCCGATGAAAGGTGCACTCGCTCAAGATCCCGAGGAGCTCTCCATCGTGGCGCCAGTAATGAGCGTAAGCGCGCACCGCATGCTCTGCGCAAACTCGGGGGTGCCGGGTCTAGTGGCAAGCGCCCGAGTTCGATCCACCATGCCTAACTAAATCTCTGGATCGGTGTCACCGACATAGGGGTGTGAGACACGACACGTGAACTATGTCACCTGTACCACCGCACTCGAGGCTAAGGAACCGGTCGTGGTAGGCTTACACCGTGAAGCGGTCCTTGCCCTAACAGTGGCAATCAAGGGCTACGGCCGAACACGCCGAGGACGTGTCGATCGCCGGGGCGAGGCAATGCCAAGTCATCATCCCGACCGTTGGGGCATTTAACGATCCGCCACCCTCACCCAAGATTGCGGGGCCTACCGGTTGGGATAGCTAATCCCTCACGGGGTCCAAGGACGGAGAACTCGCTCTCGAACGTCCTTGCCATAGATGCAAGATACTTTATGCATCGGGCCCGATGATTCTATCTACCTCAATTCTAAACCTTAACAATAATAACGATTCAATCAATGCGGTCAATACATGCTCATCGGATACAAAGAACCTAGCATGATACTACGAAGCAAGAACAGATATCGAACATGCTAGAATAGAACAACCTAGCATGGGCTAACATGAGAAACAATACAAGAGTTCATGCCAATCGAGAATTGAACAGAGCACCTAGGCTAAACATGCTAGTAAACATACACAGCATACAAAACAACAATCACAAATATACCGCAGAGGTCCACACAACCCGGTAAAAATCCTTACCTTGGTCGGAAGACTTTTACACACAAATCTAAAGTGCGGAACAATCCCGAGCTAGCGAGCGGGAACCTAGCAAACCAACAATAATCGGCATCTAAAATATCTAAACAACAATAGAACGTTAAGCTCGGCTCGGGAACTCACGCGGCGCGACGACACGAGCTTGGGGCCGCTGCAAGCCGCCTCGGCAAGGTGGGCGCCGGCCGCTACCGGCACAGCGAGGACACGCGCGGTTGCGCTACGGGCACGGCACGGACACGCTACCGCCGCGCGCATGGCACGGCAGCGAGGACACGCGCGCGCGGCGAGCGCCTCGACGGCGGCGCGCGCTGGCGCGTCGTTCGGGCGGCGCTGGCGCTGGCGCGGCGATGCGGACACGGCGAGCAACTTCGGCGAGGACGCGCGCGCGGCGAACGTCTGGCGCTCGAGCGGCGCGCGGCAAGCGGCTCGGCAAGCGGACACGGCGCGGGCGTCGGCGAGCGACGGCCGGACGCGCCGGCGCTGGCGAGACCTCTCGGCGTCGCGAGCGATCGGGCGATCTCGCTGGCGGCGACGGCGAGGCCGCTTTGGGACAGTGTCTGCGTCTGGCGGTAGCTCGACCGACCGGGCGTCGCAGGCGGTAGGCTCGACCGATCCGGGCGTCGCGACAGTACAGCTCGACCGATCGGGCGTCGAGCTGGGCCGGATGATGGTCGCTCCTCTCATTGTTGCACAACACACACACACACACAACCCCTTTTTCTTACATTCGGCCAACAAACACCCAAATGAGAAGATGAAGAAGACGAAGACTTACCCGAATGATGATGATCGAACCCAAGGAGATGCAAGGATGAAGAACTCGGCAAGGCTATGGAGATGGAGAGCTTGGGCGGCCAAGAGGTGTTTTTGGAGAATAAGATGGAATAACCTAATTCTATTTCATTTAACCAAATGCACCAAAACTCCAAACTCCAAGGTTAACTAAGATGTGATGCGAGAAAGAGCAACAAGAGCACCTAATGGCTCAATTGGCACACCTCTCTACAAGCTTCCCGGAGACCCGGGTTCAAACCCCTACTGCAAAGACAATTCCTTTATTTTTACTTTTGCAACAAACCTTGCTCAAACCAAACCACAAACCCCTCCAAAACCTACAAAAACCATCCAATAATTTTAGTAGCTGGAAAAGACACAAACGACCATGACGGCCCGACCAAATTACCAAATTACCCCTAGGGCATACCCGAAGACCGGAAGAAAAACACGGGTCGTTACAATATTCCTCCTTTTTATGACTTTCGTCCTCGAAAGTCCTTAAGACAAAAAAATTCTGGGGTAATGCAACCTCATCTCGTCTTCCCGCTCCCAAGTGGCTTCCTCGTAACCCCCGTTCTTCCATCAACCTTTACCAAACGAATCTCGCGATTACGCAACGTCTTGGTCTCAAAGGCAAGGATCCTCACCGCTTCTCCTCGAAGTTCAAATCCTCATTCACCGCAAAGGCTCAAAGTCCACAATGTGCGACGGGTCCGACGCGCATCTTGCCTCAACATCGATACATGAAAAACACTATGCACCACCGATAGTGACGGAGGTAGGGCTAACCCAGGTAAGCAACTCGCCAATCCTCTCTAGGATCTCGAACGGACCAACAAAACGGGGACTCAACTTCCCTCGCTTACCAAACCTCAAAACACCTCGCATCGGAGCAACCTTAAGGAACACATGCCACCAACCTCAAACTCCAAATCTCGACGCCGAACATCGGCGTAACTCTTCTCGCTGCTCTGAAGTTTGTCAACATACGAGCTCTAATCTTCTCGCAGACTTGCACCATTGGTCAATCTGCAGAATCGGGACCCAACACCGTCTATCACCAACCTCTTCCCGAACACGGGGACCGATAACGCTTACCATACAATGCCTCGAATGGAGCCATCTCAATCGCCGATCGTAACTATTGTTATAGGCAAACTCCATCAAGTACTGAATCATCGTCCCAATCGCACGGGAAATCCAACACACAAGCCCTCAACATATCCTCGAGAATCTCGATTCACTCTCTCGACCGACCATCCGTCCGAGGGTGAAAAGTCATCTTTGAAATCGCACTCTGTGCCCAAACCCTTCTCGAGCGCTCTCTCGAAACGAGAAGTGAACCGCGAGTCACGATCGACACAATCCTCACCGGCACACCATGATAACGGATGATCTCGCTCCAAAAAAGTACGCCTTTGTTCCACACGGTATAAGTGTCCCCTACCGGAAGGAAGTGTGCGCTCTTGGTCAAACGGTCGACTATCACCCAAATCGAGAGAACTTCCTGAGTCCTTGGCAAACCAGATATAAAGTCCATAGAGATCTCTTCCCATTTCCACTGGGTACACTCTCGATGGTCGCAACAAACCTCTGCTGCCTGCACCGGTGCCTTCACTTGCCGACAAGTGAGACACCTACCGACAAACTCTGCCACATCTCTCTTCATCCCCATCCACCGAAAAGTCCGCTAAGGTCTCGATACATCTTGGTACCCCGGTGCCAAGCAAAAGGGGAACAGTGGGCCTCCGAGAGCAACTCGGCTCGCAAACCTGCAATGCCCGGAACACACAACCGCCTCTATAAGTCAACCCAGCATGCAGGGGAATACACAAAGTCAAAGTCACCACAAGACTAACTCACAAACCAATCTCTTAAGTGCGGGGTCACCCAACTGGCCGTCTATAATCCGCCGCTGAATCGACGGGTGAATAGTCCAATCGAGCTACCTCGGCGGTAACCTCTCCCAACAACATCGCAACCTCGGCCCGCTCGAACTCTCTCTCGCAAACTGGGCTGAAACTCAACAACGCCGCAGAGTGCGACGTCTTTCTGCTCAAAGCATCGGCCACTACATTGGCTTTACCGGATGGTACAAAATCTCGCAGATCATAGTCCTTTACCAACTCTAACCATCTCCTCTCGCCTCATATTCAACTCCTTCGAGTAAACAGATACTTGAGGCTCGTGATCGGTAAACATCTGAATCCGCTCACCATACAGTAATGCCTCCAAATCTTCAATGCAAACACCACTGCTTTGCCAACTCCATATCATGAGTCGGGTAGTTCTGCTCATACGGCTTGGTGACGGGAAGCATAGGCAATGACCTTCCCGTGTTGCATCAACACACAACCTAATCCATACTTGGAAGCATCATCAGAGACCACGAAACCACTGTCCCCTCCGGATCGCCAACAGTCTTGCCAAGTCAAATCTGCGCTGAGCCCGCAAAGCTCTCATCACACTGCTGTCCCAAACAAACTCGACACCCTTCCTCGTCGACGAGTGAGGGGCGAGGCTAAAGCGAAAAAGTCCTGACGAACCGACGGTATTAACTCGCCAAACCCGTAAAGTCGCGAATCTCGGCAATCGAAGTCGGCTTGGCCCATGAACTCACGGCCTCAATCTTCGCGGGGTCCACGGCTATACCATCTCTCGAAACCACGTGGCCTAGGAAGGCCACCGCTCCATCCAGAAATCACATTTGGAAAACTTCGCATAAAGTGGTTTTCCCTCAAAGTACGCCAATACTCGTCTCAAATGCTCGCATGGTCTTCTTTAGACCTCGAATAAATCGAATATCGTCAATGAACACGATGACGGCCGTCCAAAAATGATTTGAACACCCTATCCATCATGTCCATGAACGCGGTGGGGCATTGGTCAATCCAAACGACATAACCACAAACTCATAGTGACCATATCCGGACACGAAAGTCGTCTTAGGAATGTCGGCATCCCCGATCCGCAAGAATCGATGGTAACCGGATCTCGAGATCTATCTTGGAGAACACGAAGCTCCTGAAGCCGATCGAACAAATCATCGATACGGGGCAACGGATACTTATTCTTCATCATCACCTTATTAAGCTCGCGGTAATCAATACATAAGCGCATAGAACCATCCTTCTTTTTCACAAACAGATCGGTGCTCCCCACGGGGACACACTTGGACGGATGAACCCTCGGTCTAACATCTCCCGCAATCAATCTTCGCCTTTAACTCACTGGCGCCATGCGATCACGGAGCCTTCGAGATAGGGAGGGTCCCCTGCCTCGAGCTCAATAATGAAGTCAACCTCTCTCTTTGGGGCAACCCCAGTAACTCCTCGTGAAACACGTCCCGCAAACTCCTGCGCACGACCGGTACTGATCAACGACATGACGAGGCGGCTCTTCCCTGCACAACTTGGCTAGATAGCCCCAAGCTCCATGAGCTAGCAAACGACGAGCTTTCACATACCGACACCATCGGCGGGCAAACTCCACCTCGGACTCCACGAAACTTAAAAGTCGGGCGACCTGGCGGCGCTGAACACTACTTCTTTCCGGTGGCGGTCAATCAACGCGCTGGTTAGCAACTAACCACTCCATACCAAGAATCACATCAAAACCGCTCATAGGCGTAACTATGAGCGTAGCCACAAGCAACTCTCTCTCGATATCTCGATCCGGCCATCCTTAATCTTATCTCTAGCCAACATACTAACTCCCGAAGGAGTTGCAACAGATAACTCAAAACCTAGAGGCTCTAGTCTTAACTTAGCATGCTCGAGAAACAACACAGATACAAATGAATGCGTGGAACCGAGAATCAAACAAGACAAATGCGCAGTGATCTAAAACAAGAAGCGTACGCCGCAGCAGTGCATCCGCACGCTCGGCCTCTGACCGACGGTCGTAGCAAACACTCGACCTGTGCTGCTGCCATTGGGCCGAGCTGCCATAGTGGTGATCACAAAAACGGGCCATGTGACCCTCTCTACCACAACGGAAGCACAATCTAGGTCCAGCCGACAAGCTCCGGCGTGGACTTTCCCACAAGTAGCACAAGCGGAAATCGCTCGGGTCCTCCTCGGCGACGGCTGAAACGGACCGAGCTCTCCGCGATCTCGCTTCAATCGCCCTTGGCGGCGCTGCCGCCGCCTCCCGAAGTCAAACTTCCTCTTCGCCCCACAACTCTGCTGGGACAGACGCCGAACAGAGCGGCAACAACCCGCTCAGCAGATACTTCCCATTATAGATCGTGGCTAATCGGATAGCCCCTAGCATAAGTGTCGGGGCCTGAGCCACGACATCCTCGGGAAACACCACGCCTCAATCCAGATATGAACTTCCGAATCTTCACTCCGGTGGCAATCAACCGAGGAGCAAAATATCCATACTCCGAGAACTTGCGCTCATATTCCTCAATGGAATCGTAACCTCGCCTGAGTTCGGAAGAGCTCCACCATCTTCTCCCGAGCCTCATCACCGATGAACTTTACCTTGAACTCACCTTGAAGAACTCCCAAGTAGCGGGTGGAGACCCACCGGTCTCTCGCTCAAGGTGGACTCCCACCACCATCTCGCCGTGCCTCCCAAAGACATGAGCCGCACATCTCGGCCTCACGAATATCGGGCACACCATGATCGGGAAGGTGTACTCCAAATGGGCAATCCACACGGCCGCCGCTAACGCATCACCGGTGGCATCAAACTTCTCGAGCTTCCACTTCACAAAATCCTTCACCACCTACCCAATTCCTCGGCACCTCTCGCCATATCTCGCCTCTGGGGCTACTTGCTCTTGTGGAGCCGGAGGAGCTACTGAGCTCTGCTTGAACCAATCGAGTCACCGCTCGATCTGGGCTCGGGACTCTTCCATTCTTGCACGCCAACAAGGCACTGGTCTCGCCCTCTGGTCACTCAACATGCTCGACCATAAAAGCCCTCATAGACTCAAAGAAACTCGCTCCTCCAGGAGCGATCTCACGGCGCTCGATCGCCTCAACGCCCGCTCTAGGCGTAACAGAGGAGCCGCTTTGGTGGAATGCCATCGATGTCGGCTTGGGACGATGTCCTCTGCAGATCGAGATCCGATCCTCGATACCTCGACCGCTCTCGAACCTCCTCTCCGTGCGGGTGATCGCATCTCGGCGATCTACATCCAAACCAACAACGAATCAAAACACACTCATCACCATTCCACAACACCAAACAAGGCATACACTAGATGATAGGTATTGTAAATTCTTAACCCTTTTCCTTTCTAAAACAATAAATCTAGGCGTACACGATGACCGCTCGCAGAGTGCTTGATGATCATGGAAAACGACCTACAACAAAAAGGTCGGTCTCTGCAGAATCTATGACTCTGAGCTCGATACCAATCAGAAAGACCCACCCCAAAAGGGGCTCTAAATGGGCCTTTACCCCAATGCATGTAGTGAAAATAAAAAAACATTATGAAAAATACATTTCGATTCCAAGTAAAAATGTAAACATTCAACAACCAAAACATACATTTCTAAAAGCACACTCGATCGAGATTTATTTAAACCATTAAAACAATCCACAAGTACCAATATGCTGGAATCCATAAAACGTAAGAAAACATCCCGGGGCTCTGTGCCCGTCTACATGCATTCAGGAAATAATAAAAGTGAAGAGTCATGATAATTAAAATAAAACAATCGTGAGATGATGACAGCAGTTCCATGATCATAGCTCCTCCTTCACCATCCTGTCTCCCGCCTTGATTACACGTGGAAAACCACGTAATAAGGGTGAGTAACGAATTACCCAGTAGAAGAATCCCCAACCGGAATACAATACGATATACATGATCATCTAGAAGAATGTATGCAAGCTATGAGAACAAACACAGAGCGGAGCACATAGCTAAGTCCACACTTGGACCTCGGATGCCATCTCGTGGTCTTAGTCCGAAAATACCACAACACACTAAACGCACTATACGGGAACAAGTCCCGGCCTCGGCTGTCTCATCGTCCATACGAAAGGTGCACCGCTCAAGATCCCGAGGAGCTCTCGGTCGGCGCCGTAATGAGCGTAAGCGCGCACCGCATGCTACCGCAAACTCGGGGTGCCGGGTCTAGTGGCAAGCTGCCCGAGTTCGATCACCATGCCTAACTAAATCTCCGGATCGGTGTCACCGACATAGGGTGTGAGACTCGGACACGTGAACTATGTCACTGTACCACCGCACTGAGGCTAAGGAACCGGCCGTGGTAGGCTTACACCAGAAGCGGTCCTTGCCCTAACAGTGGCAATCAAGGGCTACTGCCGAACACGCCGAGGACGTGTCGATCGCCGGCCGGGGGCGAGGCAATGCCAAGTCATCATCCCGACCGTTGGGGCATTTAACATGCGCCACCCTCACCCAAGATTGCGGGGCCTACCGGTTGGGATAGCTAATCCCTCACGGGGTCCAAGGACGGAGAATCGTCTCGAACGTCCTTGCCATAGATGCAAGATACTTTATGCATCGGGCCCGATGATTCTATCTACCTCAATTCTAAACCTTAACAATAATAACGATTCAATCAATGCACCAATACGTGCTCATCGGATACAAAGAACCTAGCATGATACTACGAAGCAAGAACAGATAACGAACATGCTAGAATAGAACAACCTAGCATGGGCTAACATGAGAAACAATACAAGAGTTCATGCGATCGGGAATTGAAACGAGCACCTAGGCTAAACATGCTAGTAAACATACACGGGCATACAAAACAACAATCACAAATATACATGCGAGGTCCACACAACCCCTGGTAAAGAAATCCTTACCTTGGTCGGAAGACTTTTACACACAAATCCTAAGTCATGGAACAATCCCGAGCTAGCGAGCGGGAACCTAGCAAACCAACAATAATCAGCATCTAAAATATCTAAACAACAATAGAATGTGACAAGCTCGGCTCGGGAACTCACGCGCGCGCGACGACCACGAGCTTGGGGCTCACGCAAAGCCGGCTCTCGGCAAGGTCAAGGCGCTGGCGCGCTACCGCACGGCAGAGGACACGCTACTTGCGCTACCTGCCACGCATGCAGACGGACACGCTGCTGGCCGCGCTGCTACTGCACGGCAGCTGGACACACGCGCGCGCGGCGAAGCGTCTCGACGGGCGCGCGCGCGTGCGGGCGTCTGGCGCGGCGCGGCGGCGCCGGGCGTCGCGATGCGGACACGGCGAGCAACTTCGGCGAGGATCGCGCGCGCGAACGTCTCGAGCGGCGCGCGCGCGGCAAGCGGCTTCGGCAAGCGGACACGGCGAGCGTCGCGGCGATCGACGGGCCGGACGCGCTGGCGCTGCGCGAGGACCTCTGGCGTCGCGGCGATCGGGCGATCTCTTCTTTGGGCGAACGGCGAGGCTTTGCTGGGACAGTCTGGCGTGTCGGCAGGGCTGGCTCGACCGATCTGGGCGTCGCGGCGGTAGGCTCGACCGATCTGGGCGTCGATGGCAGGCCGCTCGACCGATCTGGGCGTCTGGTGAGGTGGGGATGATGGTCGCTTTCCTCCTCTCGGTGGTGCACACACACACACACACACAACCCCTTTTTCTTACATTCGGCCAACAAACACCCAAATGAGAAGATGAAGAAGACGAAGACTTACCCTTAATGATGATGATCAAACCCAAGGAGATGCAAGGATGAAGAACTCGGCAAGGCTATGGAGATGGAGAGCTTGGGCGGCCAAGAGGTGTTTTTGGAGAATAAGATGGAATAACCTAATTCTATTTCATTTAACCAAATGCACCAAAACTCCAAACTCCAAGGTTAACTAAGATGTGATGCAAGAAAGAGCAACAAGAGCACCTAATGGCTCAATTGGCACACCTCTCTACAAGCTTCCCAGAGACCGGGTTCAAACCCCACTGCAAAGACAATTCCCTTTATTTTTACTTTTGCAACAAACCTTGCTCAAACCAAACCACAAACCCCTCCAAAACCTACAAAAACCATCCAATAATTTTAGTAGTTTGGAAAAGACACAAACGACCATGACGGCTGACCAAATTACCAAATTACCCCTAGGGCATACCTGGAAGACCGGGAAGAAAAACCTGGGTCGTTACACAAGATTTGTTAAGTTGGACCTAAGCTTGGTTGGTGGATCTTTTTGTTGATCGTTGGTTGGAGTTCAGTTGGAAACCGAACAAGAGCGATGGTAGCTAAGCCGCGCGTGGTTTCGATCGTCATGGCCGAGAGAGTTGTTCGGATCCTTCCTTGGATAGGAGTTATGTTGTGGTTAATGTCCGAGTAGGAAGATGACGCGATTCAGAGCGTTTCGGGTCCCCAAGGTTCCCAAGGTGTTGGAGTTGGCCACATGCATGGTTGGGATGCCGGCAATTGGAGTTGTTTGTTCAGCGATTTGTCCTGTTAGATCGTATGCTGCCGGCGAAGCAGTGTGTGTCGAGGGTTGCCGAAGAACCCTAGGTTGTGGAGAGCCTCTCGAGCTCGATCGAGCCCGGCTAGTGAGTTTCAGTTGGCTAGCTGGGCGTGTAGTTTGTAGCCTCGGTGGAGTTGCTAGCGATCTTGGTAGACTAGCAAGCTAGTGTTTATTTGGAGTAAAGTCCGAGAGTGGTTTCGGTGTGGTGGCAAGTTGATGCTTGGTGTTGACCAAGGTGTGGATTGGAGTTGTTAGAGTTTAGTTTTGCTCGTGGGGGCGAGTGGTTTGTACCATGTTGGTTGTTTTTCCTGTTTCGAGGATGTTGAGTTGCCCCGCTTTGGCATTTGGAGGTTCATGCGAGATGGACCCTTGTTGCGCCTCGTGAGATTAGATGTTGTTGCTCTGGTGGAGCAAGACGGTGAGCGTATGTGGAGTTCTCTGTCCGTTGGTTGTCCGCTTGTAAGAGCCGTTTCCTTCGGGGAGTTGTCGTTACTCCTTGGTCTTGGAGTTAATGGTGGAAGCGCTAGCTTGAAGGAAAAGTTTGTTGGTCGCTTGGAAGTAGTCGTTTGTCCAGCTTAAGCGGATTCTTGGATGGTGTTCTAGAGGCTGCAGATAAAAGGTTGTTCTCGCCTCTTGTGAGTGTTTGGCCAAGATTTGGTTCGTTTGTTGTTTTGAGAGCTAGTTCGGTTCTAGGCGAGGGCGTTGCCCTAAGGTCTTGTTCCTAGTCGAGTAAGTTTTGGGAGTTGACCCCTCCTCGCAGCTTGAGCAAGTCTTTGTTTGTTTCGGTTTGGTGGTCCGATTGGTTGAGTTTTCTCTTGGGTGTTGCTTCCAAGAGAGTTGGTTGTTGTTGCCTTGGGTTTGAGCAAGTCGTGAGCGTGTGTGGAGTTCACGCCCTTCCGGGTTTGCTTGCTTTGGGAAGTCGTTTCCCGTTTGGCGAGTCGACTTAGCTCCCGAGTTGTGTAGTCGATCGAGTAGCGCGCGTGTCAGCCCAAATGAGAGGGTCCTCTGCTTTGTGTTGTTAGCAAACAAGAGTTGTTTGTTCCCGCAAGGGCGGAGGCCAGCCAGTAAGAGTTGAGTTGTTCTGGCAAGTTGTTGGTTCTTTTGGGGATTGAAGATTTCCTTTCCCTCT
Organism: Sicyos edulis; assembly: GCA_036507275.1. Taxonomy (NCBI): domain Eukaryota; kingdom Viridiplantae; phylum Streptophyta; class Magnoliopsida; order Cucurbitales; family Cucurbitaceae; genus Sicyos; species Sicyos edulis. The sequence goes on along the minus strand of CM071855.1, from coordinate 21,028,710 downwards.
AGCCTCTGTGGTGGTTGAGTTGCTCCTTGGATGCTAGCCTCGAGTGATAGCTTGCGAGGTAGTCTTGCGGATTCGTGTGGCCCAGGATCCGTAAGCTTTGAGGTTGTCGTTATCCGTTTTCCTTGTGAGGTTTTGGGAGTGGAGCTTCTGGTTGGAAGATGAGTTAGGCTTAGGCTTAAAGGGGAAGTCCTTTGAGTAGCCAGTTGGATTTTAAGAGTTGAGTAGTAGCTTGGAGCGGCGTTGCTCGTTATAAGTTTGGGTTGAGTTCTCTTTGAGCAAGCCCTTCTCGGGCTTTGTTCCTAGTTGTTGTGAGTTCCCAGTTGGCGTTAGTAGAGGCGCGTTTGATTGAGTTTGCACAGAGGTGCCGTGGCATTAGTTGGTAAGCTGTTGAGCTGTTTTCCTCAAGGTGTTGTGTCGCAGATAGCTGCGTGATGGTTTAGTCCTTGCTTCCCGAGTTTTCCTTGAGAGGAATGTTGGATGTTCCTTGCCTGGCGATTTTCTCCTTAAGATGGTTGCTTAAGTGTTGTGGTCGTGTTCTAGTTGGAGAAGTTTGTCTTTTGGATCGATCGCCGATTGGTGGTTCGTTTGTATCTCGTTAAGGCTGTAGTCAAGGTTTGAGGTTTGTTGGTCTTTTGTGAAGTAAGAGTAGGCCGTTTAGTTTTGGAATCTGGAAGGTTCAGTTGTTTGGCCAGTTTGTTGTAGGGTTGAGTTTGTTTGTTGACAGCTGTGCACAGTGTTTTTATGTATCGATGTTGGGGCAGCATGTGCCGGACCCATTGTTCATTGTGGACTTTGAGCCTTTGCAGCTGATTGAGGATTTGAGCTTCGAGAGGAAGCTTGTGAGTATTCTGGTCCTTGAGACGAAGACGTTGCATAATCGTGAGATCCGTTTGGTAAAAGTTCAGTGGAGGAGTTAGAGTTCAGAGGAGGCCGCTTGTGAGCGGGGAAATCGGGATGAGATTGCAGTATCCTGTGCTGTTTCAGTCTTAAGGACTTTCGAGGACGAAAGTCATAAAAAGGAGGGAATATTGTAACGGCCCAGGTTTTCGTCCCAGTCTTCCAGGTATGCCCTAGGGGTATTTTAGTAATTTGGTCGGGCCGTCAGGGCCGTTTATGTCTTTTTCCAGTTGCTAAAATTATTGGATGGATTTATGAAGGTTTTTGAGGCTTTGTGGTTTGGTTTGAGCATGGGTAGATGCAAAAGTAAAAATAAAGGAATTTGTGCTGCAGCCGGGGTTTGAACCCGGGTCTCCTGGGAAGCTTGTAGAGATGTGTGCCAATTGAGCCATTAGGTGCTCTTGTTGCTCTTTCTGCATCACATCTTAGTTAACCTTGGATCTTTGGTGTTTGGTGCATTTGGTTAAATGAAATAGAAATTAGGTTTGTTGTGTTTTCTTCTCCAAAAGAGTTGTGGCCGCCCAAGCTTTCTCCCAAGCTCTCCTTGCCGATTCTTCATCCTTGCAGCTCCCTTGGATCGTTCATCATCATTCCGGGTAAGTCTTCATCCTCTTCATCTTCTCGATTGGGTGTTCTTGTTGGCCGAAGGTAAGGAGAAGAGCTTGTGTGTGTGTGTGTTTGTAGCAGTCGCCCAAAGATGCCCAGATCTGCCAAAGAAGCAAGCCCGAGCCGCCTGGATCGCCTAGCGGCAAGCCCAGTGCGCCCAGATCAGCGCAGCCAGCGAGCACCAGCCGCCCGCACCGCCAGCCCCGTCGCAGCCCGTCGCGCAGACTGCTGAGCAGCCAGCGCGCGCCCGCTCGCTGCGCTGCGCGTCGCGCTGTCGCGTCGCCTGCCTCGCGCCAGCGCGCTCGTCTCGTCCGCTTGCCCGCGCCCGTGCGCCTGCGCCCAGCCAGCCGTCCGCGCGCGCGCGCGCGCAGCCCTGCCGCCTCCTGCCGCCCGTCAGCGCCCGGTGTCGCGCGTCCATCGCCCATCTCGCCCCCTTACTGGCGTCAGCGCCCGGCCCCGCCCGCCGTCTTTGCTGCGTCTGCGTGTCGATGCGTCGTGCGTGCCTGTAGTGCCCCGAGCCGAGCACGCTTGTTTTATTATATTTTTAGGGCTATGATTGTGATTTCTATTGTGTTTGTTAGGTTCTCGTTAGCTAGCTCGGGGATCGATCGCGTACGTAGGATTTTGTGTGTAGTTGCCCCGCCAAGGTAAGGATTTCTTACCGAGTTGTGTGGACCTGCGATGTTCTATGTGATTGTTGTTTGTATGTTTGTTTGTGATTATCAGCATGTATAGTTTAGGTGCTCTGTTTCAAATTCTCGACTAGCATGACTTCGTATGTTGTTCTCTCATGTTAGCCCATGCTAGGTTGTTCCGTTCTAGCATGCTCATATCTGTTCTTGCTTCGTAGTACCATGCTAGGTTCGTTGTATCTGTTGAGCACGTTTTGGATTGTATTGGATTGTATGTTATTGATATGATAGGTTAAAGTGTAGGTAGGTAGCATCATCCGGGCCTGATGCATAAAGTATCTTGCATCCATGGCAGGGACGTCGAGACAGTTCTCCGTCCCTGGACCCCGTTAGGGTTTAGCTAACCCGACCGGTAGGCCCTGCAATCTTGGGTGAGGGTGGCAGACTGTTAAATGCCCCAACGGTCGGGATGATGACTTGGCATTGCCTCGTCCCCGACAGTCGGCACGTCCTCAGCGTGTTCGGCCGTAGCCCTTGATTGCCACCTGTTAGGGCAAGGACCGCTTCCTGGTGTAAGCCTATCACGACCGGTTCCTTAGCCTCAGGTGCGGTGGTTCAGGCTGACATAGTTCACGTGTCCGTGTCTCGGACCCTATGTCAGTGACACCGATCCAGAGATTTAGTTAGGCGTGGTGACTGGACATGGGCAGCTTGCCACTAGACCCGGCACCCCCCATAGTCTGCAGTAGCACGCGGTGCATGCTTACGCTCATTACAGCGCCGACCGGAGAGCTCCTCGGGATCTTGAGCTAGTGTACCTTTCGTATCGACAGTAGACAGGCTGAGGCCGAGACTTGGTTCTCGTATAGGGCGTATTGTGTGGTGTGGATTATTCCGGACTAAGACCCTGAGTTGGCATCCGAGGTCCAAGTGTGGACTTAAGCTATGTGCTCTATTATGTGTTATGTTCATAGCTTGCATACTCTCATCTAGATGACCATGTGCATCGTATTGTACCCCGGTCGGGGATTCTTACTGAGTAATTCGTTACTCACCCTTACTTATCTTTCAGGTAACCATGGCGCGAGGCAGGATGGCTGAAGGAGGAGCTATGATCATGGGAACGTGCTGTCGTCTCTGACTTTTTATTTCTATGACTCTTGTCTTTCATTTTCCCCTGAATGCATGTAGCCGGGCACGGAGCCCTAGGATGTTTTCTGAATGATTTTGTGGATTCCCGCTTTATTGAATTTGAGAATGTTCCAAATGTTTTAATAAATCTCTGATCAGAGTGTACGTTTTGGAAATGTATTTGCCTTGAAACAGGTTTCAGCAAACTATATTGATTTCTGATTGAACCTTGATTGTTTTGTTTTAATTGGGAATCTAAAAACTTATTTGCATATTATCCTTTCCTTTGAATGTATGCATTGGGGTAAAGGCCTATTTAGAGCCCCTTTTGGGTCGGGTCTTTACACCGGTGCAGCCTCCCGAGGCCGAGTTGCCTCCACGCCCTCACCGGGCAACACAGCAAAAGGGCCTGTAGGTGGCCTAACATCAGCATCAGCTTGGGACGACGTCCCTCCCGTGTCGGAATCAATACGAATGCCCTGGCTGGTCGGCCTCGAGCCTCCCTGCCCTCTACGAGTGACTGGCATAATGACAATCTATACCCAAACGAACAATGAGTCAGAACCTATTTTCCCTGCTCCTCAACAACAAGTCATATACATGCAAGGTGCAAACGGTATTGTAATTCTTAACCCTTAACCTTAAACTTTCGGACATACCTGATGGCTGGCGGAGCGCTGATGATCATGGAAAACAACCTACAACTGCAGGTCAGTCTACAGAACCTATAACTCTGGGCTCTGATACCAACTGTAAAGACCCGACCCAAAAGAAGCGGTTTCTAACCTAGATCCTTACTTAGCATGCATGTCAAGGAATGTAAAACACCATCCAACGTACTAATTTAAAACTTTTGCAATCAACAGAACTTTAAACAAACCACAAAAGCCAATGTAAAAATCAAGAGTAATTTGACTGATCAGTGCTTTTCTTAAAAACAAACAAGAGTACGGTACGAGAACCATAAAATAGTTTGAGTTTTTCCCTAGGGACACAAGTCCCACTACATGCTAAATCATAAAGAAAACAATTAAAGAACATGCATCCCAGAGTCAGCTATCCATGATCATCCAGCCGCCTCCTCCTAGCCATCCTGCCGATGTCCCAAGTTACCTGGTGGAAAACCACAGAAAATAAGGGTGAGCAACGAGTTACTCAGGAAGAATCCCCAACCGGTACAATACGAAAACATATCATTTAGCACACGGACATGCAACCATGCAATGACTCAGAGCAAACAGATGGGTCAACAGAACGTCACTCTTGGGGCTTGCCTATTCGAGGCTTACAGCTACCAACTACCCTAGGTTCCACACCTAGGTGTCCTTCGAGCCTTACACAACCTAGGACTCAGTGTTGCCCATCGGGGACTTATACACCTAGGATGCCCATCGGGGTCTTACACCTCCAACTCAGTGATGCCCATCGGGGTCTTATACACCTAGGATACCCATCGGGGTCTTACACTTCCAACTCAGTGATGCCCATCGAGGACTTATACACCTAGGATGCCCATCGGGGTCTTACACCTCCAACTCAGTGATGCCCATTGGGGACTTATACACCTATGATGCCCATCGGGGTCTTACACCTCCAACTCAGTGATGCCCATCTGGGACTTATACACCTAGGATGCCCATCGGGGTCTTACACCTCCAACTCAGTGATGCCCATCGGGGACTTATACACCTAGGATGCCCATCGGGTCTTACACCTCCAACTCGGTGATGCCCATCGGGACTTATACACCTAGGATGCCCATCGGGTCTTACACCTCGGATGTCCATCGGGGCCTTCCCGAGCGGGACTCACTAGTTACCTCTACAATCTCTTACACTATACATCATCCGCCAATTCCTAGCATGGCACTAACGAGGATAACATGGTTACGGTTATGTCGAGACAAATTAACTCCTAGCATGATAACTAACGAGGATATATCAGAATCTCAAGCACAAAATCACCTGAAACGAGAAGAGCAAGCAACCTATCCACTAGAAATTCCATACAAACACAACACATGGCATGCTATCAAGTATTCGCAGGTCCACACAACCCCTGTAAGAAATCCTTACCGAAGTGAATAGAACCAACGATCAACGGATGACTCTCGAGCTTCTAAGCGAACCCGACAACCTAAGCAAGTAATAAAATCAACCTAATTAACCAACAACAGCTAAAAATAACATAAAGTCCAAAGGGTCAGTCTCGGGAATTTACCAACCGAGAAGACACACGTCTCGGCAGCAAGGAGCAAGAACGACGTTGCTTTGTAGTGCAGGGCGCCGCGCGCGCACAGGCTGGCGCCGCGGCGCTGCACTGGCTCGGGTGCACGGTCAAGGCATCTGGACAGCGGGCAGTGTGCGGGTGACTTGGGCTGTAGGGCCGGCGCGGGAACGAGCGACACGTTGGGACGACGAGCGGGCGAGCGGGGCGACTCGGGCGGACGGACGAGCGACGCGGCTGGTGCGCTGTGCGCGGCTGTGGCGGATGATTTTGCGACAGAGCGATGCGGGCGGTGTCTGCTGGCCCAGCGCGCGGTCGCGGCGACTAGCGGCGCTGGGGCGCACGGTGCGGCGACGATGCGGCGGCGCCGGGCGGGCGGCGGCGACGGCTGGGGCTGTCGGTCGACGGCGGTAGGCGGGGCGAGTGCGACGGCGACGTGGGCGGCGGCGGCGGCGCAGGCGATTCTGCGGCGGCGACGTGGGCGGCGGCAGCGAGGGTGTGGGGAGAGGGTTTTGAAAGAGGAGAGTTTTCTCTTTTTTTTTTCTTTTTCTTTCTTCCTCAATTTAAATAAGCTTTGGAAAACTAAAATTTCCTTCCCAAGGCTTTTCCTCCTTCAAACCCTAGTTGACGCATTTATTTTCCTTAATTTATTCCAAACTCCCATCTCTCTTTGAGGCCGAGGGTTCGAGTCCTCCAAATAACATCTTTTAAACCTTATTTTATATTAACTAAAATCCGGGCTGTTACACTGGGGCGTTACAATACTCCCTCCTTTTAAGACTTTCGTCCTCGAAAGTCCTAAGACGAAAACAACTCTAGGAAAACTCCACTGATTCTTAACCAACCAAGCTCCTGATTAAGACAACACAAATCCTTCTTTGAAATCGAACCCTTTTGGGTTCCCAAAGGCTCCAAGCCCAACAGACACCGAGTCTGCCACGAACTATCTCAACCAAAACTGAACTAACACTGAGCTTCGAAGAAAGCATGCGATAACTAGTCGGTGAGCCACATCCTCTGACTCGCACCAACTCTCAAACGGTCTTACGACTCTAGGGCTCTCTTATCCCTGCTAACCCAACTCGGAACGCCTCTCTACGGCGCTACTCTCAGCAAACTCGTGGACGGGTCACAAGCTCTAAAACTCTACGCCACGCTCCGGCGTAACTTCTCTGAATGCTCATAGCTGTTATCAAACAGCTTCGACCGTTCACCATGCTGACCAAACAACTGAACCTCCCATGTTTCAAAAACTAAACGGCCTACTCTTACTTCGCAAGAGATCTGCGAGCCCCAATGGTTGCCTACAATCCTTAACGAAATCCAATTCGAACCACCAACTGGTGACTGATCCCAAGGCAACCTTCTCCAACTACCATGCGTCCACAATACTTAAGCAACCATCTTACGAGAAATCGAAGCACCAAAGCCAAGGGGCACTTTTCTGGTTCACCAAGCGGCTACCACCACTCACACTAGCTGAAACTTCAGCTTCGGCCACACCTGAACGACAAGGTCGAGAACAGCTCCACTCACCCAAACTAATAAACCGGAGCCCCTCATCGGCCGACAACAAACTTTCCAATGCAATCCGATCACCACCGCCTAGGTGAACATCGCCAGACAGGAAAACAAACAACATTCCTCTCACGGAAACCTCGAGCAGCAAAGAATAAAACATCACGCGGCTACTAGCAACACAATAGCTGGAGGATAACAACTCAAGTCTTACAATGAGCGAACCTCGACTCCAAACTGCCACTCAACTCTTAAGTCCATCTGGCTGCTCTATGGACTTCCTCCTTTTAAGCTTAGACCCATCTCAACTTACAGCTAGGAACTTCACACACGAAACAGCGCGAGGGATAAGGATAGCGTCGACCTCAAGCTGGCAGATCAAGAACAATACGAGTCAGCAAGACTACCTCAAAAGTTAAAACTCGAGACCGGCATCCACGGTGCAGCTCAACCACCAAAGAATTAAGAGGGGTCTACAAGTTCCAAAGATCCAACAACCATCCGCCAACAACTCAAGCCCTTGAACTGGCTGGCTTTCGCCCTCGCGGGAACAAACAACTTTCCGCTTGCTAACAAACAGACGCAGGGGCACTCTCGCTAGGCTGACCGCTGCGCTACTCTGATCAACTACACAACTCAGGAGCTAAGCTTACTCCTCCTCTACAGGAACGATTTCCTAGCAAGCGGACTTCCGAATGACAGCGAATTTCACACACGCTCGCTGTCTTGCTCAAACTCAACGGTAACAACCACCAACTCTTCTCATAAGAAACATCCAAGGATTCCTCAATCGCTTGAACCACCAACTAAGCACTAGCGGTACTTACTCAACCGCTGAGGGGGAGGCCAACTCCCAAAACTACCTGACTAGGAACAAGTCCTCAGGGCGACGCCAGCTTGGTCGAACCAAGCTAGCCCTAGAAAACAGCAAAGGAACCAAACCTTGGCCAACGCCAAGCACCACCTTGCTAAGAATTCTAAAAACCAACGCGGAGGTTCTAAGAACAACTCTAGCTTGTCAACCGTCTACAAGCATCCAGCAACTCAACCGAGGAACACTGCCTGGGTCTGACAGAGCTCTGGTGAGGCTCTCCACAACTTAGGGTTCCTCCGATCACCCTCTAACTCATACATGTCCGACAAACGGTCTAACAGGACATCCGCTACACGAGCACAACTCCCTTCAAAGATCTTAACTATGCTAGCCAAAAGCTCTTCCTTGCCACACTGGGCGAGCATGGGGCGTTGCTCCACAAAATCGAATGCGCCTTACCACACTTGATGCAATGAGCTCGCCGCTGGCCCCTGCCTGCCGACGATCGAGCTCGACTGCGGTCGGCGCTGATCCCGACCCCTAGACTGGCCCTGTCTGCGAGTCTGCTATCCACCTGAGCGAGAACCACCGGAAGGCCCAATCTCCCTTTTGCTCAAAGCATCAGCCACAACGTAGCATCTACCCAAGGTAAGGATCTGAACAACACTCTCTTAGCCACGACGACCAGCAACTACGCGAATATGCTACCATCGCCCTTGTTCAGTTCCAACTGAACTCCAACCATCGATCAACAAGAAATGCCTCTACCCAGGTCAAGGGCCAACTAGCATAACTTGCCTAAGCAATAACACGGCTACAGGCACGGTATCCTCACAACCGAGGATAGGGCGCTTGCCAAGAACTAAAGCCCTAACACCTCAAGAACTGAGCACTTGCTACTCAACACGATCCTCTAGTGGTTCCTGCAAAATACACCACGGAACGAGCTACACAAAAGTACACCGGCGTGTACAGCTCCAACTTGGTTCCTTAAGATCCAAACCAACACGTACTCTCACACGAGGCAACTTTTGCCTCCCAAAAGAGCCACAACTAGCAAAGAAGCAACAAGAGTTCAAACCACTCGGGGTCAACTCACCACGAAAAGCTACATTGGTCAACTCACTCTTACAAGAGCATAACCACACCAAGCTGACATCCCTCATACCAATGTGCCCACTAAATGCTCCGCTCAACCATCCAACTCATGGCTCTAACACTGGATCAACCACGCATCCTCGAAGCCAACTCTACCCTTATTAGGGTAACTCCAAGGGTAGTCGAAACACACTACCGCCAAGCTGGCTCACAAGCTCACACACAAGCGCGAGAACTCAGACGCGCTAGCCCTCACCAACCTACAGCATCCTTTGTACCCAACTCTCGGTGACCCAGAAAAGCTCCTACTTTTCCCTCAAACGACCTCACACTTGTAGTTCCCTGACTACCACCGAGCTAGGTCTCTTAAGCAATCCAAACAGATGCAACTTCAGAAAAATGGGTACAAGGCTAGTGGGGATGCTATACTCCGGTCGGGCATGGAACCACTTGCACCAAAAGTGCCAACTGGCCTGAAACTAGGCCTCCTTCCAAAGCTTGGTTCCAACAGCCACTACATCCTTTACAACACAAACATCCCTTTACGGGCTTTAAGCCCCTCTGAGGGTAGGGAAGGTCACACTCCAGGTGACAGGGCAATGGCGCTCAACACAAGAGTCTCAACACTCGAGTAGACTACTCTCTGACATCACGTCTAACAGACAAGCCAAGGCCCACTCCTGCATCCCACTCGATGCTCAACGAATACTCAGGCCAACTTTCGGGTGGCAGCACCTAGCTCCACACCTGGAACATGCTAACAGAAGATGCTTCTCACTAACAGCCAGCTGAAAACCACGGACGGATTAGGTCCTGACAAGCAAACTCCACACTACCCCCTGGCTACGAGGGTACTAAAAGAACTGGCTGCAAAACGACTGCAGGCTTGCAGGAGGACAAGATGTCTCTACATCTTCCTCAAAAGCTACTAACTTGGCAACGGCCAATTCGACCGGTGGTCTGGTGGAGACTCTGTGGTCCGCCTCTCACGGGGACTTCCACCACCACACCGCTTTGCATCAAACGAAGACTGAGCGGCACGCCTCGACCTCTGAACATCAGGTTATCGGTCTCTGAACACCAGGTCATCCCAACACTTGGATGATAAACTGAAACCTGGTCAACCACCTTGCCGCTACCAGCAAGTTCTCTAAAGCATCAAGCTCTTCAGGCTTCCACTTGCCAAACTCGGCGGCTTCATCAATGCTAACTAACTCATCAGCATAAACTTGCTGATCCTGCCCTTCCGGAAACCTCCGGGGCTACTGGAGCTACTAGGGGGCCTCCTAAATAAACTCTGTCAGCTAAGGCTATCTGTGCCCGGGACTCCTCACTCCGCGCTACAGTCCGCGCCTGGGTCTCCTCTCTCTGATAGCTAAAAGACCTGCCATCAACTCTCTCATGGCTGGAGCACACTCTGCTCAAGGAGTCTCACTATGAGGCGTGCTATCCTCTACCCCCTACTCTTGGCAACTCATCTGCCAGGGCCAAAGGTGGCCTACGGGTCTAAACAACCCTGGACAAGGTCTCATCATCAACATGAACGGTCGAACTCCTCGGTTGGAGATACCAACGTCCCTGCTACTCTATGTGAAAACAACATACTGGCAATCTACACAAAGCATAGAAGCTAGCCCACGCTGGGGCTCTCACTGCCAAACAAGGGTAACACATGTATACTAGATGCAGTATTGTAAAACAAAACCCTTAGCTTAATGAACTCAGACAAACCTGACGGCCGCAGAGTGCTGATGATCATGGGGGCAACAACCTACAAAGCAGGTTAGTCTACAGAATCTATGACTCTGTGCTCTTATACCAACTGTAAGAACCCGACCCAAAATACGGTCCTAAACCTAGGTTTTCACTCAGCATGCAAGTTAAAATACTTCATCAAGCGGTTTAGTGCTCATATTTAAAACCTTTCAAAACATTTAGAAACGGGGAATGCTTAAAACATAATCAACAATTTTGTTTAAGAAAAACCAACGAAGTAAAACAAGCCTGGCCAGTATATAAAAACATTCAAAACAGTTCAAACAACTTTTTATAATGTTTTCCCTAGGACTCCTGTCCATCTACATGCTGAACAAATATGCAAACAATAAAGACAGAGTGCCTGGCGGCTCCATGATCAATCGGCTCCTCCGCTTAGCCGTCCGGTCTTTGTCCCAAGTTACCCGTGGAAAACCACGAGAATAAGGGTGAGTATAAACATACTCAGTAAGAATCCCCAACCGGGGTATAATACGATACATCAATCATCTGGCACCCTAGTATACATGCAAACAGTTACCAACACAGATCATAGCTCAACGAGCTTACAAGGCAGAATCTGGAATCCTCGGAAGTCTCCTACTTCCAGCCTAATGATTGGCTCTCATAACCAATCCCGGGACATCTCCGAGGGTCTTTCTCCCTCGGCCAATTGATTAGCTCAAAAGCCAATCCCAAAGATGTCCTACACCCTCGAGGGTCTTTCTCCCTCGACCAAATGATTAGCTCAAAAGCAAATCCCAATGGGTGTCCTCAAGGGCCTTCTTACCCTCGCTAATAAATCTGGACTACCGGGAGAGTACCCGAAGTCTGGCTCTAAACTGGAAGGAACTGGTGTACTCACGAACATTAGCCCGGGAGCTCTCGAGCCGGCGACTAACGCGTGTGCGCTCACACCGCATGCTGCTGCAACCGGCGTAAATGTGGGGGCCTAAGTACAAACTACGCGGGCCAGGTACGCATGCCTAAAGACTCGGAAACGGTGTCACTGAACATAGTAGTGCGAGGCCCTCGGCACTCATCTGTGTAGCCTGTACCACCGACCTGAAGCTAACAACCGGCCAAGGCAGGCTTGCACCGTTTGCAGGGTTCCGCTCTAGCAGGCTACAAACTAGGCTTATGCCGATGTGGTAGCTAAATCCACATCGGCTGCCGGGGGGAAGCAATGTACGTTATGCTTCGCTCTACTCCCGACCGGTGGGGACAAAGTACGTTATGTCCGCCCTCAACCTCTGGATGATGACAAACTCTACTATACTAGCTAAAAGTTGAGAATAACTGATTCCTGGCTAAACATACACATAATCATCAATCATAGATAACCTAGAATGATACTACGAACTTAAAGCAGGAATCTCGAGCATGCTGGAAGAACAATCCTAGCATGGCAATAACATGTACAAACAAGCAAACATGCTAGCAAGATTGCAATCACAAGCTGTCCTATCCACTAATCATGTTCATAAAAGTAAACATGCATATAAGGCACAATCAAGAAAGCATCGCAGGGTCCACACAACCACGGTAAGAGATCCTTACCTGGAAACGAGCAGAAATAACTTTCACAATCAAATAGTGACCCTCGAGCTTTAAAGCGAAACCGAGCAACCTAAGCATTTTAATAAAAACAACCTAATTAAATAAACGGCAGCCAACAGCCTAGGGTCCAAAAGATTGGAGGCTCGGGAATTACGAAACGAGAGGGTACTAGGTCTCGACCCCAACAATCTTGGCAAAACAGGCTCTCGCGGCAAGTGGGCGGCGGGGCGTGCGGTAGGCGGCGGCAGGCTGGCGCTCTTGGCGCTATCGAGCCTTTGGCGCGCAGGGAGGGCGCTGGCGCGCTGATCGCGCGGATCGCGACAGGGCGCAGCGGCCGGCGGGCGGACGCGACGAAGCGCACGGGCACGCAGACGCACGCGCGCACGCGCAGGCGAGGCAGCGGCGCGCGTCTGCGCGCGTGCGACGCGCGCGCTGGTGCGGGGCGATTGTGGCGCGTCTGGCGACGATCTGGTCTGGTCGGTCTTGGCCTAGGCCGGGCGGCTGGCTGCTCGTGCGCCTAAGCTGGCCGTGGCTGAAGGCTGCTGGTGCGCTTGCTGCGCTGTCTGGGTGAGCCTGAGTGCGGCTTGGGCGGTCTGGGTGGGCTGGTGCGGTTGGGCATGGTACAGGAGGCTAGGGCTTCTTGGTGAGAGAGCTAGGAGAGAGAGAGAGAGAGAGAGAGAGAGAGAGAGAGAGAGAGAATTTTGCAAAACAAGGGGAAAAGGGGTTTTCTTGATTTTCTTTCCTTTTCCCTAATTAAATAGGTCTAAAATCCCTTCCCAAAGCTTCCTCTTTCCAAACCCAGCCGAAGAAAACTTATTTTAAAATAAGACTCTCTTTTCCTACAAACTCCCCAAGACCATTTAGGGCAAGGGCTCAAAACCCAATGGAAACACCAAAATTACCATTAATTTTGCCATTTTCTAAAACACCTCCAAACTTCCAAACAACTTGCCCAAACCTCTCGGGTCTTGCAACCAACAACCAATAAGCTTCGACAAAGGCAGGAATGACCCTGGAATCCTGAAAATCCACAAAACCCTGACCGGGGGCAAAAGACCAAAATGCCCCTAAGGGTTAAAACAGCTCTAACGGCCCATCCGAAGCCCTCCTTATAAAGGGTGTGGACACCTTTCCCTAGCAAGACGCGTTTTCCCCATGGGGGGGACAAACAAATCCGTGAGGCCAGTGGGCCAAAGCGGACAATATGTTGGCTAGCGATGGGTTGGGCCGTTACAGATGGTATCAGAGCCAAGCATCGGGCCGGTGTGCCGGGTCTATCGGGACGCTGGATCTCTAAGGGGAGGTGGAAACCCATAGGGGAATCCCACATCGGTTGGAAAGGGGAACGAAGCACTCCTTATAAAGGGTGTGGACACCTTTCCCTAGCAAGACGCGTTTTCCCTATGGGGGGGACAAACAAATCCGTGAGGCCAGTGGGCCAAAGCGGACAATATCTTGGCTAGCGATGGGTTGGGCCATTACATGCACAAATTTGGGTGATCGTCGACAGGTTGACCAAGAGTGCGCACTTCATTCCTGGCAGGATAAATTATACTGTGGAGCAGTGGGCACAGTTGTTCCTGGAGCAGATAGTTAGGTACCACGGAGTGCCAGTTAAGATTATCTCTGATCGAGACTCCCGTTTTACGTCCCGGTTTTGGAAAGCCCTTCAGGCCAGATTGGGCACAGAGTGCAGCTATAGTACCGCCTTCCACCCTCAGATCGATGGTCAGACAGAGCGGGTAAATCAGATCTTAGAAGATATGTTGCGAGCCTGTGTGTTAGACTTTCCGGGCAGTTGGGACCAGTACTTATATTTGATGGAGTTTGCCTACAACAACAGTTATCAGGTAACCATTCAGATGGCACCGTTTGAGGCGTTGTATGGTAAGCGTTGCAGATCCCCGGTCTTTTGGGAAGAGGTTGGAGACATGCAAGTTTTGGGTCCGGAGTTGCTCCAATTGACCAATGAAGCGGTCCAAAAGATTAGGGCTCGTATGTTGACTGCCTAGAGCAGGCAGAAAAGCTACGCCGACGTCAGGCGGAGAGAGTTAGAATTTGAAGTTGGCCAGCATGTCTTCCTCAAGGTAGCTCCTATGCGTGGAGTTCTGAGGTTTGGTAAGAAGGGGAAGCTGAGCCCCAGGTTTGTTGGACCTTTTGAGATTCTGGAGAGAGTTGGGGTTGTAGCTTACCGGTTGGCACTGCCGCCGTCCTTGGCTGCAGTGCATAGTGTGTTCCATGTTTCGATGCTCTGCCAGTACATGGTAGATCCTTCGCACATCATAGATTTTGAGCCCTTGCAGTTGAACAGTGACCTGAGCTTTGAGGAGAAACCCATAGAGATCTTAACATTCGAGAAAAAGGTTTTGAGGAACCGAGCCATTGATTTAGTGAAAGTTCTGTGGCGGAATCAAGGAGTTGAGGAAGCTACTTGGGAGTTGGAAGGGGAGATGAGGAGAAACTACCCGGAGTTATTCTAGTACAGCGACTTCCGGGGACGGAAGTATTCTAAGGAGGGAGTATTGTAACAGCCCGGATTTCTGTTAATTGTGAGATAAGGTTTTTGTAGCATTGTTTCTAGGAGCAGTTGGATTTGTTAAGGTTTTTGGCGGTTTATTGGTCGGGAGTGAAATAGGAAATTTCTTTTAAGGGTTCCTTGGGAGATTCGGGCCCTAGACTTAAGGGAATTGGAAGCTTGGATTTAATTAAAGGAAAATAAAGCGTCAGCTGGGACTCGAAGGAGGGAAGCCTTGGGAAGGGATTTTGAGATTCTCCAAAGTTGATTTAATTTTTGGAAGGAAAAGAAAAAGAGGAAAAAGAGAAGGAAAAAGGAAACCCTAGCCGCCCACCCTCTCCTTCTCACCCTAGCCGTCGCCCAACCCCTTGCTCGCCGCCCAGCGCCGTCGTCGCCCTTGCTCGCCGCCGTCCTTTGCACCGGCCCAGCGTGATCGCGCTGTCGTCGCTCTGCCTTAGCACGCGCAGCCGCCAGCCCAGGCCGCATCGGGCAACCCTGCAGCAGCTCCATCGCTGCGGCGGTCGCGGCCAACCAGCGCGCCGCCCGCCCATCCGCCGCGCCGTCCCAGTGATCTCGCCGCGTCGCCCAGCCCGTCCTTCACGCCTTCCCAGTGCGAGCTCGCCGCATCACTTCGTACGCCCGCGTCCGTACGCCAGCGCCGTCGTGTCTGCGCGATTGCGCCCAGTGCCAGCGCCTAGTGCCGTCGTGTCTGCGCATTTGCGTCCGGAGCCAGTGACAGCGCCCATCGCCCCACCGAGCCCTGTCTGCTTGCCTCTGCCGCACACTACCCTGTCGAGAGCCTGCCTGGCCGTGATAGCTTGGTGCCGAGCCTGTTGTCTTCTCGGTTGGGTGATTTTTATTACTTGCTTAGGTTGCTTGGGTTCGCATAGAAGCTCGATGGTCACTTGTTGGGTGTGATTGATATTTCTCTACTTGCTTCAGGTAAGGGTTCCTTACCGAGGGTGTGTGGATCCTGCGTATAATTGCTAGCAAGTCTTACCTTGTGATTGTATAAATTTCTAGTGGATAGGTTACATATTTCCTCTTGCTTCCAGGTTTGTGTTGTGCTGGTGTTCTTATTATAATCTCTTGGTTCCATGTTAGTGCTTGGCAGGTGATCTAAAAAGTAGATAAGTCCCCGATGGGCACTGCACTATTTCTGTGTGTAACTGGAGAGTATAAGACCCCGATGGGCATCTCTGAGATCCTAGCTGGAGTAAGACCCCGAAGGGCATCCTAGATGCGTAAGACCCCGTCGGGCAGCATTGATGGCTTGAGGTGTAAGACCCCGATGGGCGTCCGTATGTGTAAGACCCCGATGGGCATCATTGATTGAGGTGTAAGACCCCGATGGGCATCCGTATGTGTAAGACCCCGATGGGCATCATTGATTGAGGTGTAAGACCCCAATGGGCATCCATATGTGTAAGACCCCGATGGGCATCATTGATTGAGGTGTAAGACCCCGATGGGCATCCAGGTGTAGAACCTAGGGCAGGTTGTAATTGTAATCCTTTGGCGAGCCAGGCTGCGTGTTAGCTCTTAGCCTAAATAACTGGTTTGTCCTAAGTCATTGTATGGTTGCATGTCGGTGTGCTAAATGCTATGTTTGCGTATTGTACCCCGGTTGGGGGATTCTTACTGAGTAATACGTTGCTCACCCTTATTCTTCTGTGTCCTTCCACCAGGTAACATGGAACAGAGGCAGGATGGCTAGGAGGAGGCTGCTGGATGATCATGGACGGCCCAACTCCGAGACTATTTCACTTTATTATGTTTTTGTTGGTTTAGCATGTAGTTAGACTGGAGTCACTAGAATATCATTCATTCAAAAAACTTGTTTAAGACTTCTCGGACTGTTTCCTTGATTTTTCTTAAAAGTACCGAACAGTCACTTTACTTGTTGGTTTTGCTTAATGGATTTTATGCTTGAATTTTTGTTGTGTTGAATGAAAAGTTTTAAATTGGTACTCTCTATAAGTGATTTCATATTTTATTTATGCATGCTAAGTAAGGTTCTAGGTTAGAGACCGTTAGTTTACCTGGGTCTTTACATAAATATGAGCACTAAACCGCTTGATGAAATATTTAACTTGCATGCTGAGTGAGAACCTAGGTTTAGGACTATTTTTGGGTCGGGTTCTTACACATTCTTTTGTTTCTGCTTGCTAGGGGATCGTTTCCATTTATGAGGAATCAGCTTAGCCCCTGTGTTGTGATGTTCGCAAGTGGTAAGTTGTTCGACCCCACGAGGGCGGTGGTCAGCCAGTTCAAGAGTTTGAGTTGTTGCTGGAAAGTAGTTGGATCTTTGGAGTTTGAGAAACCCCTAGTTTCTATGGTGGTTGAGTTGCACTGTGGATGCCAGCCTCGAGTCTTGACTTTTGAGGTAACCTTGCTGGTTTGTATTCCTTGCGATTTTCTGGGTATGGTGGTTCTGGTTGAGGGATGAGTTAGGCCTAAGCTAAAGGAGGAAGTCCTTGAGTAGCCAGTTGGACTTGAGAGTTGCGTGACACTTTGGAGACGAGCTCCACCCCTATAAGCTTGGGTTGTGTTTCTGCAAAGCAAGCTCTTCTCAGGGCTTTGTTCCTAGTTGTTGTGCATTCGTAGTTGGCATTATAGCTGAGCCAAAGTTGAGTGGGTTGGCACAGAGGTGTTGTGGCATTGGTTGGCTAGTCCTTTGAGTTGTTATTCTCAAGCTGTTGTGTTTGCAAGTAGCCGCATGTTGTTATTTTCCTTGCTACTCGAGATTGCCGTGAGAAGAACGTTGGTTGTTCTCTTGTCTGGCGAGGTTTCTGTTAGGCCAGTTGCTGGTAGGGTTTACGTTGGGATGATTGCGGTCGGTCGTTGAGGGGCCTATTTTTTTGGTTAGGCCAAGTGGAGCATGTGCCTTGACCTTGTTGTTTACCGTGGCCGTGGCTGAAGTTTCAGCTGGTGTGAGTGGTTTTAGCCGTCTGGTGAACCAGGAGTGTGCCCCTTGACCTTGGTAAGGCGATTTCTCTTTGTGAGGGTGGCTTTGTTGTTGTGGACTTGTACCAGTTGGTAAAGCCTGCCTTTAGGATCAATAGCCAGATGGTGGTTCAGAAGGATTCCATTGAGATTTGTAGGCAAACATTGGAGTTCGCTGGTCTCCTGTGAAGAGAGAGAAGGCTGACGGGTTGCTGGAACCTGACAGGTTTAGTCGTGTTTCGTCATGGTGTAGGGTTGAGGTTGTTTGTTAACAGCTGTGAGCATTCAGGGAAGTTACGCCGGTGCGTGGCGTAGTGTTTTAGAGCTTGTGACCAGTCCGGGAGTTGCTGAGACTAGCGCCGTGGAGAAGTTTCCTAAGTTGGGTAAGCGGGGATAAGTGAGCCCCAGGGTTGTAGGACCGTTTAAGAGTTGAAGTGAGTCGGAGCATGTGGCATACAGATTTGCACTGTCACGTCTTTGTCTTCGGAGCTCAGTGTATATCTAGTTTTGGTTGGGATGGTTTGTGGTAGACTCATTAGCTTTGTGGCTTTGAGCCTTTGGGAACCCAAGAGGGTTTTCAGATTCAAGGGAGGACTGGTGTGGTTTAAACCTAGAGTTCGGTTGGTTAAGGATCAGTGGAGTTTCCCTAGAGCTGTTTCAGTCTTAGGACTTTCGAGGACAAAAGTCTTAAAAGGAGGGAGTATTGTAACGGCCCAGTTTTCCATGCTAGTTTCCCAAGTGTTTTCGGTTCATGATTCGGATGTTCGGTTGGGCCGTTAGAGCTTTTAAGTCCTTAAGGGCATTTTGGTCATTTTTCCCTCAGGGCCAGTTTGGTGTTTAACCAGAGTTTTGGACTGTTTTTTTCATTCGATAAGATTGGTTATTCTTTGCTTTCAGGTTTCCAAGGTTAGAATGCATTTTGAGAAGTTTGGTGGCTTTCTAGTTAAAGGGGAGAATAAGAATTAATTGTGTGGTTGTTGGGACTCGAATGGTGTTGGATTTCGGAGTCTGGCTTTTAGATAAAATAAGAGATTAAAGGTGTTGATCTTGGGATTCAAACCCAGGTGGCTAGAAGTTGAGGTTTGTTGTTGATTAATTAAGAATTAATTAATGTTGTTGCTGGGATTCGAACCTGTGACCTGCTAGGCTTTTGGAAGCTTGGATTGAAAAGGGAAACTAGGATTTTAATGGTGTCGTTGCTAGGACTCGAACCTTGGTTGTTTCAGAGTTGAGAGCTTGGTTTAAAAAAGTTTTAAAATAGAAGATATAAGGTGTTGCTTGTGAGTTTCGAACCCCTGACCTGTAAGGAAGTTTGGAGGCTTGGAATTAATGGATTAATTTAGAAGAAAAAGGTTGCTGCCGCTGGGACTCGAAGGGGGAAAGCCCAGGTTTTCAATCGACTAAAAGCTAAAGAGGAATCGCATTCTTTTTGGTTTTCCCATCTTGCCGCATGCAATTTCTCTCCCTCTTTGTCGATTCCAACTTCTCCATCCTCCATCTCCACTTTGCCTATTTCTCGAAGAATAAAGGCCAAGAATCGAGGTAAGCTTCTTCTTCTCCTTCTTTCCCTAGTCGAGATCTTTCTTTGTTGGTTGGTTGAGCCCTGACCGAAGGTTTGTGGTTGTGAATGTCAAGCTCTAGCCGAGATCTTTGTGCCTCATCACCATAAGTAAATCAGTCCTAGCAGCCGAGAGACCCACATCGCCATCATAAAGCCCCTTCGCAAGCATTGGATCCGCAAGCAGCCAGGTTGAGCTGCGTAGCTTGACGGTCAGCCCCTTTGCATCGCCAGCCTCTTAGCGCATTGATCGCAGTCGCCATGTCGAGAGCACACACACGCACACGCACAGATCTCCCTTCGCAGCCAATAACATCCATGTCCGCACACGCAGCCCCAGTCGTGCCTCATTTCGTCCAGCGAAATGCACCTCAACCCTTCGTGTGCGAGCACAGCTGTATGCTTCGCCTCGTGCCCGAGCTTTCGCCGCAGCGAACCGTGCAGCCACACAGCCGCACGTGTTTGACCTGTCCGTCAAGCAGCTTCTCCTAGCCTTGTCGAGGCCTGCCGCTTGGCCCACGTGAAGCAGCTTGCTGTCTTGCCGAGCCAAGCTGGCAGGAGCCTTGTTTGCCGAGAGTTGTCCCGAGCACTTGTTCGAGTTCTGTAAACTCTAACCCTAGCTCCGTCTGGTTGCTTAGCATTGTTTAGCTAGTTCGGTTAGTAATGGCACGTTTGGTTTCTAGTTAGGTTTGAATAGCAGGCTTGGTTATCTGCAGCTCAAGGAGCACTTTGCTTGTGTTTATTTCCCGCTTATTTCCAGGTAAGGATTTCTTACCGAGGTTGTGTGTACCCTGCGATTATTTTCATGGCAATTTGATATCTTGTAATTGATTATGAGCATTCTAGTGGATAGGATTCTTGTTTCTGACTTGTTGGCATGTCTGTTGTCTTGTTCACTTTCTATTAGCTCTATGCTAGGGATTTTCTTACTCTGGCATATCTATGCTTCCTGTCCATTCTCTGTAGAGCCATGCTAGGATTGCGTTGCTGTTGAGTATTTCTTGGTCGGTCTGTTAGCTTGTAATACTGAACTTAGGAGGCTATTAGGAGTTATAGTTTAGGTCTCGCATGGGTAAGACCTCGATGGGCACCAATGCATTACTAGTGTGTGTAAGTCCCCGATGAGCATCACACTATCTGCATTATGTGTGTAACGGCCCAGTTTTCTATTTCGGTTTCCCAGTAGTTTTCGGGACATTATGCGGGTGTTCGGATGGGCCGTTAGAACTATTTTAACCCTTAGGGGTATTTTGGTCTTTTTGCCCCCGGTCAGGGTTTTGTGGATTTTCAGGATTCCAGGGTCACTCCTGCCCTTGTCGAGGCTTGATTGTTGTTGGTTGCAGGACCCAAGAAGTTCGGGCTAGTTGTTTGGAAGTTTGGAGGTGTAAGACCCCGATGGGCATCCTAGGTGTGTATGTCCCCGATGGGCATCACTGAGTTGGAGGTGTAAGACCCTGATGGGCATCCTAGGTGTGTAAGTCCCCGATGGGCATCACTGAGTTGGAGGTGTAAGACCCTCATGGGCATCCTAGGTGTGTAAGGCCCCGATGGGCATCACTGAGTCCTAGGTTGTGTAAGACCCTGAAGGGCATCCAAGTGTAGAACCTAGGATAGGCTGTAGATGTAAGCCCTTGAATAGGCTCGCTCTAGAAGTAGCCCATAGCCTAATTCAACTGTTTTGCTCTAAGTCATTGTTTTATTTGCATGTATACTAGGGTGCTAGATGACTGATGTATCGTATTGTACCTTGGTTGGGGATTCTTACTGAGTATGTTTATACTCACCCTTATTTCTGTGGTTTTTCCACCAGGTAACTTGGGACAAGACACGGGATGGCTAGCGGAGGGAGCTGTTTTTGATCATGAGGGTCACGGCACTCTGTCGTTTATTGTTTGCATTTATTTATTCAGCATGTAGGTGGATAGGAGTCCTAGGGGAATGATGTTAAAGTTGTTTAAACTGTTTTGGATGTTCTTTTATAAATACTGGCCAGGCTTATTTTACCTTATTGGATTTGCTTTATGAAAATTGTTGGTTATGTTTTAAGTGTTCCCCGTTTCCAAATGTTTTGAAAAAGTTTTAAATATAAACACTAAACCGCTTGTTGAGATATTTAACTTGCATGTTGAGTGAGGACCTAGGTTTAGGACCGTATTTCAGGTCGGGTCCTTACAATGTGTAAGACCCCGATGGGCATCAAAGTGCAGCTAGGGAGTGTAAGACCCCATAGGGCATCTTCGTGCTCTAGCAGGTGTAAGACCCCAATGGGCATCCTTGTGCTTAAGCAAGTGTAAGACACCGATGGGCATCCATGTGTCTAGCAGGTGTAAGACCTTGATGGGCATCCTTGAGCTTAAGGAGGTGTAAAACCCTGATGGGCATCCTTGAGTGCTGATTGAGTAAGACCCAGAAGGGCATCATCGCGCCCTAAAGTGAGTAAGACCCCGATGGGCATCCTTGTACTTGAGCAGGTATAAGACCCCTATGGGCTTCCTTGTGTTTGAGCCGGTGTAAGACCCCGATGGGCATCCTTGAGTGCTAGATGTGTAAGACCCCGATGGACATCATCGTGACCAAGATGTGTAAGACCCCGATGGGCATCATCGTGTCCTAGAGTGTGAAAGACACCGATGGGCATCACAGTGAAGAATTGAGTATAGGTTGCAGTTGTAAGACCCGAAGGGCAGCTCGGTAAGTCCTTAAATAGACAAGTTCTAAGAGTGACGGTTAGCCTAAACCAGGCTGATTTCTCTGGGCTCGTGTTTGGTTGCATGTATCTGTGTGCTAGATGATTTGTTTTCGTATTGTACCCCGGTTGGGGATTCTTACTGAGCGACTCGTTGCTCACCCTTACGTTTCTGTGGTTTTCCACCAGGTAACTTGGGACCAAGACTGGATGGCTAGGAGGAGGCTTGTAACAGCACAGTTTCCTATTCCAGTTTTCGAGGTGCCTTTGGGTTAAGATTCGGTTGTTTGGTTGGGTCATTAGAGTCGTTTTGACCCTTAGGGGTTTTTTGGTCTTTTGGCTCCTAGGGCAGGATTTGTGGTTTTCAGGGCTTCGAGGTAGCTTCTGCCTTTGTCGAGGCTTGTTTGTTGGTGGCTGCGAGTCCCGAGGTGTTTGGGCTAGTCGGTTGGATGCTCGGTTGTGGTTTGGGCTTTGGCAAAGTGATGGTTGGTTGTGTGCTTCCTTTGGGATTCGAGCCTGGGCCCTTATTGTTGGTTTGGGAGTTGGATTTAAGTGAGTTTTATTTATTGGAAAAGATTGCTTCGGTCGGGTCTCGAAGGAGGAAGCCGGGAAATGGGATTTTAAGGTTTTGATTTGGATAAAAGTGGATAAGGATGGATTTTTGGATAAAATCCCTATTTTCTTTTTTATTTTCCCATTTTCCTTTTCTTTTCTAAATTCCTTTTCTTTTCTTTTTATTTTTCTCTTTTCTCTCTCTCTCTCTCTCTCTCTCCCCGAGCCCCCCACCTAGCCCGAGCAGCCCAGCCAGCCTGAGCTTCTAGCTCGCCCAGCCCGAGCAGCCCCAGCCCTTGGTGCCAACAGGCACTACTTCCTTTACAACACAAACATCCCTTTACGGGCTTTAAGCCCCTCTGAGGGTAGGGAAGGTCACACTCCAGGTGACAGGGCAATGGCACTCAACACAAGAGTCTCAACACTCGAGTAGACTACTCTCTGACATCACGTCTAACAGACAAGCCAAGGCCCACTCTTGGCTAGCGATGGGTTGGGCTGTTACACCTGATGACTGTCGGCGTGCTGATGATCATGAAAAAACGACCTACAACAAAGGTCAGTCTACAGAATCTATGACTCTGATCTCTGATACCAACCTGTAATAACCCGACCCGAATGGGGTTCTAAATAGGCCGTTACCTCAATGCATGCATACAAATCTACAGAAAATTTGCAAGATGGTGTTCGGATTGTAAGTAAAAACTAAAACATAAAACATCAATTTAATTTCCTGAAACCTGTCCCTGTTTCCAAGCACCTGTTCCAAGAAAAATACATTTACAAAACCTACTCTGATCAGAGATTTATTTAAATCATACAAACTTTACAACAATGCTAGAATCCGGAAATACATTCAGAAAACACCCTAGGGCTCCGTGCCCAACTACATGCATTCAGAGAACATTTAAATCATAACATAAACATAAGACTCAGTGTTGAACAACGGGTTTCCATGATCACAGCTCCTCCTCCAGCCATCCTGTCTCGCACCATGATTACCTGTGGAAAAACCACAGAAATAAGGGTGAGTAACGAATTACTCAGTAAGAATCCCAACCGGGGTACAATACGATATAATCAGTCATCTAGTACCAAAGCATGCAAGCAAACAACTACCAACACGGATCATGGCTCAACGAGCTCATAAAACAAGATCTGAGTCATCGGAAGTCTCTTTCTTTCGGCCTAGCCGGGATTGGATACATCGACCAATCTGGACATCACCGAGGTATCTGTCACTCGGGGAATACACCGATCCTAGAATGTCCTCAAGGGCCTCCTTGCCCTTGCACTAATCTGGACTTACGGAGAGTACCCGAAGTCGCTCTCTAACGGAAGGAATGGTGTACTCACGACATTAGCCCGGGAGCTCGCCGAACCGGCAACTAACGCGTGTCTTGCGCACCGCATGCTCCTCTGCAACCTGCGTAAATGCGGGGGCCAAAGGGCAAACTACGCGGGCCAGGTGCACATGCCTATGACTCGAAAGCGGTGTCACTGATCACAGCAGCGCGAGGCCCTCGACACTCATCTGTGCAGCATGGTCCACCGACCTGAAGCTAAGAACCGGCCAGGGCAGGCTTACACCGATGGCAGGGTTCCGCTCTAGTAGGCTACAAACTAGGCTATGCCGAAGTGGGTAGCTAATTCCGCTCTAGTAGGATACTACGAGCTTAAGCAGGAATCACAAGCATGCTGGCAGAACAAACCTAGCATGGCACTAACATGTAATATCAAGCAAACATGCTAGCAGAAATCAATAAAAGCTGCTCTATTATTATCATGCTCATAACAGTCAGCAAACAAGCTAGGCATAATCATGAAAATATCGCAGGGCCCACACAACTCCGGTAAGAAATCCTTACCTGGTCGAAAGGCAACAACACATAATAAAAATAACTACGATCGAACCCGAGCAACCTATATCGAGCCAAACAAACACATCAATAATCATAAAATAGCCGTAAATACACTAAAATAAACAGAGCTCAGCTCGGGAGCAACTCACGAGGCGCTCCTGACACGCGAACGAGCCACAGACGGGCTAGGCGACCAAAGGGGCTGGGCCGGGTGTCTTTGGGCGGAGGGGCGCTGGCGCTGCTGCTCGGCGCTAGGGCGCGAGCTGCTCGCGGACAGGCGCAGGGGCGACGCTGGGCGCACGGGCGCGGGTGCTTGCTCGGCTGATCGATGGCGCGCGGCACGGCTCGGCACAGGGGACGGCCCGCGGGCGCGAGCGACACGACGCGGGGCGCGATCGGTATTGGGCGCGCGACTTCGAGCGCGGACGAC
This sequence comes from Sicyos edulis, assembly GCA_036507275.1. Lineage (NCBI taxonomy): Eukaryota > Viridiplantae > Streptophyta > Magnoliopsida > Cucurbitales > Cucurbitaceae > Sicyos > Sicyos edulis. The sequence goes on along the minus strand of CM071855.1, from coordinate 21,003,924 downwards.
ACGGAGACGCGGCGCGGCATCTTGTCGCACCGGGCGACACGGACCAGGCAGGGGCTCGGGCGACACGAGCTGGGTGACGTAAACCAAGGCAGGGCGAGCTCGGGCTGGCGACGCGATGGCCTGGGCGAGGGCGCGAGGGCGGCCGACGCCGCGCGGCCAGGGTCGGCGAGGGTGAGGGCGCGCGGGGCCGTGCAGGGCGGCGTGGCCGGGCTAGCTAGAGTGAAGGTGGGCTGGCGAGCCAAAGGCTGCTCGGGCAACGGGGTTCGGGGAGAGAGAGAAAAGAGAAAAAATGAATTTTGGGAAAAAGAAAAGAAAAAAGGGAAATAAAAAGGAAAAAGTGATTTTATCCATTTAAATCCAACCTTATCCACGTAAGACCTCAAAATCCCATTTCCCGGCTTTCTCCTCCGAGACCCGACCGAAGCAATCTTTTCCAATCAATAAAACTCACTTAAATCCAACTCCCAAACCAACAATAAGGGCTCGGGCTCGAATCCCAAAGGAAACACACAACCAACCAACACTTTACCAAAGCCCAAACCACAACCGAGCATCCAACCGACTAGCCCAAACACCTCGGGACTCGCAGCCACCAACAAACAAGCCTCGACAAAGGCAGGAGCTACCTCGAAGCCTAGAAAACCACAAATCCTGCTCGGAGAGCCAAAAGACCAAAATACCCCCAAGGGTCCAAACGGCTCTAAAACCCAACCAAACAACCGAATCTTGACCCGAAGGCACCTCGAAAACTGGAATAGGAAACTGGGCAATTACAATACTCCCTCCTTTTAAGACTTTTGTCCTCGAAAGTCCTAAGACGAAACAGCTCTAGGAAAACTCCACAGATCCAGCCAACAGAACTTCTCAGCCAACAACACTAGCCCTCTTCGAAAACCAAACCCACTTGGGTTCTAAAAAAACTCAAGGCCACAATGCCATCCAGACTGGGCATACACTGAACTCCAAAGGAACAGACGGCAAACCACGTCCTCAACTCGCACCAACTCTCAACGGGTGCTACTCCCAGCAAACTCGAGGATGGGCCACAAGCTCTGAAACTCTACACCACGCACTGGCAAACTCCTCTGGAAGCTCATAGCTGCTAACAAGCAGCCTCAACCCTACACAAGCTGGCCAACAACTGAACCTCCCAGGTTCTAGAAAACCAAACGTCCAACAACACTCACACCAGCTGAAACTTCAGCTACGGCCACCTCTAAAAGACAAGGGCCAGGCACAGGCTCAACTCGGCCAAGCCAATAAACTAGAGCACCTCATCGGCCGAACGCAAACTTTCCAGAGCAAACCTACCAGCAACTGGCCAAAGAAAATACTGCCAGGCCAGGAAACCACCAAAATTCCTCTCAAGGAAAACTCGGGCTGCAAGGACTAAACCCTCACGCGACTCTGCGGCTAACACCTTGAGGAAAACAGCTCAACGGCTTTACCAACCAAAGCCACGGCACCTCTGTGCCAACTCACTCAAACGGCTCTGCTACGCCAACTGCGAACGCACCACAACTAGGAGCAAAGCCCGAGAAGGGCTTGCTCAGCAGAACTCAACCCAAACTTATAACGAGCAACGCTCGCCTCCAAGCTACTACTCAACTCTAAAAATCCAACTGGCTACTCAAAGGACTTCTCCTTTAAGCTTAAGCCTAACTCAGCTTCCAACCAGAAGCTCCACTCCCGAAACCTCACGAGGAAAACGGATAACGACAACCTCAAAGCTTAACGATTCTGAGCCACACGAATCCGCAAGACTACCTCAGAAGCTAACACTCGAGGCTGACATCCAGGGAGCAACTCAACCACCACAGAGACTAGGGGGAAAGGGAAATCTTCAATCCCCAAAGAACCAACAACTTGCCAGAAACAACTCTTACTGGCAGGCCAACGCCCTTGCGGGGACAAACAACTTGCTTGCTAACAACACCATGCAGGGGCCCTCTCGCTGGGCTGACCACTGCGCTACTCTGATCCACTACACAACTCAGGAGCTAAGCTGACTCCTGCCAAACGGGAAACGACTTTCCCAGCAAGCAAACTCCAGAAGGGCAGCGAACATCACACAAGCTCGCTGACTTGCTCAAACCCAAGGGAAAACTCAACCGATCGGATCACAAATCCGGAACTAACAACACTTACTCAACTGCCGAGGGAGGGGTCAACTCCCAAAACTTCCTGACTAGGAACAAGACCTCAGGGCAACGCCCTCCAGCTAGAACCGAACTAGCTCTCGAAACAACAAGAGGACCAAACCTTGGCCCAACCCTCACAAGAGGCAAAACAACCCTTACTGCAGCCTCTAGAACACCATCCAAGAGTCCGCTTAACTGGACAAACAACTGCTTCCAAGCAGCCAACAAACTTTTCCCTCTTGCTAGCACCACTACCATCAATTCCAAGACCAAGGGAGTAACCTGACAACTCCCCGAAGGAAACGGCTCTTACAAGCAGACAACCGAAGGACAGAGAGCTTCACATACGCTCACTGTCTTGCTCCACTAGAGCAACAACATCTAATCTCACGGGGCAACAACAGGGGTCCATCTCAGACTGAACCTCCAATTGCCAAACGGGGCAACTCAACATCCTGGAAACAGGAAAGCCACCAAAAGGGCACGAACCATTCGCCCCACGAGCAAAGCTAATCTCTAGCAGCTCCAAACCACACCTTGGTCAACACCAAGCATCAACTTGCCACCGCACCGGAACCAATCCGGACTCTACTCCAAACAAACACTAGCTTGCTAGTCTACCAAGACTGCTAGCAACTCAACCGAGGCTACAAACTACACGCCTCCAGCTAGCCAACTAAAACTCACTAGCTGGGCCTGACTGAGCTCTAGAGAGGCTCTCCACAACCTAGGGTTCTTCGGCAACCCCCGACACACACTGTCGACAAACGAGCTAACAGCCAACTGCCTGAACAGGCACAACTCACTCCAGCATCTCAACCATGCTGGCCAACTCTAACTCCTTGGGAACCAAGAGGACCCGAAACGCTACCGAATGCGTCGTCCTCCTACTCAAACATCAGCCTCAACAAGGCTTCTACCCAAGGAAAGGATCCAAACAACTTTCTTAGCCAAGGCGATCAGAAACTGAGCGGCTTTGCTACCACCGCTCTTGTTCAGTTTCCAACTGAACTCCAACCGAAGGAACACCAAAAGTTCCAACTCCACACGATGCTCAAAGCTGAGGCAACCTTGCTTTACCAAGGCATAACAATGCCAAACCGAACTTACTTTATACCAAGCCTCTACCAAGGGTGCTTACCCATAAGGCATCTGAAACCTCTCACAAGGAATCCAACTCGCCTCATAGGCATCCAACTCATGGTCCCTCTGCTGGACCAAACTCGCATCTACAATGCTCAACTCTCCTCAGATTTAGGCACTCGAAGGTAGTTGACCGCACTACCAACCACAAAGATCTCTTGGCCTTAACACTAGCGCGAGAATCACGCGCACCAACACTTACCAACCACCAACCTGCTGACTTACTCAACCTCCAGAAACACTGGGAAGAGGCTCCGGCTCCTCTCGAGCATCCTTTCGCTTGTAGTCCATCGACTACCACTGAACTAGCCCTCTAGCACGACTTAAACAGGTGCAACTGCCATAAACGGATCCAAGGCTAAAGGAGTGAGCTGAACTCCGAACAGCATAAAACCATCTGCTATGCCCAAGCCAAACTCAAGCCTGAACCAGACTTAGTGCCAAAGTGGCACACCAACCAATGCACCTCAAGTGCTACTACTACCAAATCCACATCTTACTATAGATGGGGCCAACAAGGTCACTACCTCAAGTGACAACAACTCTGGCTAGGCATACAAGGGCTCAACTCAAACGGCCATGCCTATGGCATCTCCTCAAACCAAAGGCTCACAGCCTACTCTTGCATCTCCAAAAGATGCTCAACAAAACTCTTGCCGGATCTCTCAACATGCAGCAGCTAGCTCCACTCTAGGAGCTCACCAAGGAAGAGTGCTCAACTCTACCAAACATCTGAGGAAACTGGGCTGTTAAACAACAACAGGCTTGCAAGGGGGGCAAAGATGTCTCTACATCTGCCTCAAGCCACTAACACGGCAACTTGCCAATCAATCGGGCGACTGGTGGAGACTCTGCTAGTCCACCTCTCACAAGGGACTTTCACCACCAACTGCTGCACCAAACAGCACAGGAACGGCACATCTCAGCCTCTGAACAGCAGGGCATCCCAACACACGGATGCTAAACTCAAACCTGGCCAACTGCAATACTACTAGCAGCAGGACTTTCTAAAACATCGAGCTCTACAGGCATCCACTTGCCAAACTGGGCGGCTCCATCAACCCCAACAAACTCATCTGAATAAACCTGCTGATCATGCCCTCCAGGGAACCTCCGGGGCTACAAGAGCTACTGGGGGGAAATGCTGAAACAAACTCTGCCAGCTGGGCTATCTGTGCCCAGGACTCCTCACTACGCGCTACAAACTGCGCCTGGGTCTCCGCTCTCTGATAGCTAAAGACCTTCCATCCAATCTCTCATGGCTGGAGCACACTCTGCTCAAGGAGTCTCACTCTAAGGCGTGCTAGCCTCTACCCCCTCCACTAGGCAACTCAACTGCCAGGGCCAACTCTGGCCAACGGGCCTAACAGCCCTGGACGCGGCCTCAACATCAACACGATCAGTCCAACTCCTCGGTCGGACATGCCAAGCGTCCTACTTCTCTGGGTGCGATCAACATACTGGCGATCTGCACAAAGCACCTCCACCCTCACTACTAGGGAAAAGCGAAAGAATCGGGGCCACAAATGGCCAATGGGAGTCTAAGCTCTACCTCCCTCGGGGACGACGTCCCAGGGCATCCGAATCTATCTGGATACCACAACAAGCTGCTAAAGCAAGCTCGCACTGCGGGAATGTTGGCATGATGGCTCTCTAAACCCAAACCAACAACTAGTCAGAACCTGCTCGTCTCCGCTCCACAACTCTACACAAGGCATACACTAGATGAAAAGTATTGTAAATTCTTACCCCTTTCTTTAAAACAGTAAACTTAGGCGTACCTGATGTAAGAACCCGACCCAAAATGCGGTCCTAAACCTAGGTTCTCACTCAGCATGCAAGTTAAATACTTCATCAAGCGGTTTAGTGCTTCATATTTAAAACCTTTCAAATCATTTTAAAGCGGGGACACTTAAAACATAACAAAAACCTTCATTTAAGCAAACCAACAAAGTAAAACAAGCCTGACCAGTGTTTATGAAATCATACAATACAATTTAAATAACTGTTAAAAACATCCCCCTAGGACTCCTGTCCGACTACATGCTGAACAAATTATGCAAACAATAAAAGACAGAGTGTCGGCGGCTCCCATGATCAATCAGCTCCCTCCGCTAGCCGTCCCGGTCTTTGTCCCAAGTTACACAGTGGAAAACCACGAAATAAGGGTGAGTATAAACATACTCAGTAAGAATCCCCAACCGGGGTACAATACGATACATCAATCATCTGGCACCCTAGTATACATGCAAACAGTTACCAACACAGATCATAGCTCAACGAGCTTACAAGGCAGAATCTGGAATCCTCAGAAGTCTCCTACTTCCGGCCTAATGATTGGCTCTCATAACCAATCTCGGGACATCTCCGAGGGTCTTTCTCCTCGGCCAATTGATCGAGTTCAAAAACGATCCCAAAGATGTCGACACCCTCGAGGTCTTTCTCCTCGACCATATGATCACCTCAAAAGCCAATCCCAATGGGTGTCCTCAAGGGCCTCTTACCCTCGCTATAAATCTGGACTATCGGGAGAGTACCCGAAGTCTGGCTCTAAACTGGAAGGAACTGGTGTACTCATGAACATTAGCCCGGGGGAGCTATCCGAACTGGCGACTAAAGCGTGTGCGCGCACACCGCATGCTGCTGCAACCGGCGTAAATGTGGGGGCCTGAGTTGTAACGGCCCAGTTTTCTATTTCGGTTTCCCAGGAGTTTTCGGGACATTATGCGGATGTTCGGATGGGCCGTTAGAGCTTTTTAACCTTTAAGGGTATTTTGGTCTTTTTGCCCCCGGTCAGGGTTTTGAGGATTTTCAAGATTTCAGGGCCATTCCTGCCTTTGTCGAAGCTTAATGGTTGTTGGTTGCAAGACCCGAGAGGTTTGGGCAAGTTGTTTGGAAGTTTGGAGGTGTTTTAGAAAATGGCAAAATTATTTATAATTTTTGGTGCTTCCATTGGGATTTGAGCCCTTGCCCTAAATGGTCTTTGAGAGTTTGTAGGAAATGAGAGTTTTATTTTTAAGTAAGTTTGCTTGGGCCGGGTTTTGAAAGTGGATGCTTTGGGAAGGGATTTTAGGCCTTTTAAATTAGGAAAAGGAAGGAAAAATCAAGAAAATCCCACATCCCCTTGTTTTGGCAAGATTCTCTCTCTCTCTCTCTCTCTCTCTCTCTCTCTCTCCTAGCCGACCTCACCAAGAACCCAAACCCTAGCCGCTAAGCCCAGCCGCCATGCCCAGATCGCACCAGCCCTAGGTCGCCCAGCGACCACTCGGCCAGCGCGCTCCCGGGCGCCACGCAGATCGCCCCTGCCCGCGCGCGCCCGGTCGCCTTGCCTCGCCCAGCCCGGATCGTCGCGCCGTTCCGCACTGACCGCCCAGAGCGCGCGCGCGCTCCGCTTCGTTACCGCCCAGCCGCCCTCGCGCGCGCCCGACCAGCGTGTTCGCTCGCTGCGGCAGCCAGCGTCTGCGTGCGTGCGTGCCGCTTCGTCCGCGTCCGCCCGCCAGCCAGCGCTTTGCTCCTGTCGCGATCGCGCGCAACCAGCGCCAGCGCCCTTCCCTGCCGCGCCAAGCCAATGCGACGCCGACAGCGCCAGCGCCAGCCGCCACTGCTTGTCTGGCGGCGGACAACTTTGCTTGCCGTGCGGGTTGGGGCGTGGCCTTGTGTCTTCTCGGTCGGTAATTCCAGCGACTTTTTCCTTTGGGCCCTAGGCTATTGGCCGCTGTTTATTTAATTAGGTTGTTTTTATTAAAATGCTTAGGTTGCTCGGTTTCGCTTTAAAGCTCGAGGGTCATTACTTGATTGTGAAAGTTATTTCCGCTCGTTTCCAGGTAAGGATTCCTTACCGTGGTTGTGTGGACCTGCGATGCTTTCTTGATTGTGCCTTATATGCATGTTTACTTTTATGGACATGATTAGTGGATAGGACAAATTGTGATTGCATTCCCGCTAGCATGTTTGCTTGTTTGTACATGTTAGTGCCATGCTAGGATTGTTCTTCCAAAGATGCACGAGATTCCTGCTTTAAGTTCGTAGTATCATGCTAGGTTATGTATGATTGATGATGATTATGTATGTTTAGCCAGGAATCGTTTACTCTATACTCTAGCTAGCGTGTTAGGGCTGTCATCATCTAGAGGCCGAGAGCGGACATAACGTACCTTGTCCCCACCGGTCGGGAGTAGAGCGAAGCATAACGTACATTGCTTCCCCTCGGCGTGATGATGTGGATTTAGCTACCACATCGGCATAAGCCTAGTTTGTAGCTGCTAGAGCGGAACCACCGCCAGCGGTGCAAGCTGCCTTGGCGGTTCTTAGCTTCAGTCGGTGGTACAGGTGCCGCACGGATGAGTGCCGAGGGCCTCGCACTCTCGTGTTCGGTGACACCATTTCCGAGTCTTAGGCATGCGTGCCCGGCCCGCGTAGTTTGTACTTAGGCCCCCACATTTACGCCGGTTGCGGCGACATGCGGTGTGCGCGCGCCTGACACGCGTTAGTCGCCGGTTCGGAGAGCTCCCAGGGCTAATGTTCGTGAGTACACCAGTTCCTTCTGTTTAGAGCTAGACTTGGGTACTCTCCCGATAGTCCAGATTTATAGCTAGGGTAAGAGGCCCTTGAGGACACCCATTGGGATTGGCTATTGAGCTGATCATATGGTCGAGGGAGAAAGACCCTCGAGGGTGTCGGACATCTTTGGGATCGGTTTTTGAGTGATCAATTGGCCGAGGAGAAAGACCCTCGGAGATGTCCTGGGATTGGTTATGAGAGCCAATCATTAGGCCTAAGTAGGAGACTTAGAGAGATTCCAGATCTGCCTTGTAAGCTCGTTGAGCTATGAGTATGTTGGTAATCGCTTTGTTTGCATGTATACTAGGGTGCTAGATGATTGATGTATCGTATTGTACCCGGTTGAGATTCTTCTTCTTGAGTATGTTTATACTCACCCTTATTTCTGTGGTTTTCCACCAGTAACTAGGGACAAAGACCGGGACGGCTAAGCGGAGGGAGCTGAATGATCATGGGAGCCGCCGGCACTCTGTCTTTATTGTTTGCATATTTGTTCAGCATGTAGATGGGCAGGAGTCCTAGGGAGAACATTATTAAAAGTTGTTTGAACTGTTTGAATGTTTTATATATAAACTGGCCAGGCTTGTTTTACTTCGTTGGTTTTTCTTAAACAAAACTGTTGATTATGTTTTAAGCATTCCCCGTTTCTAAATGTTTTGAAAGGTTTTAAATATGAGCACTAAACCGCTTGATGAAGTATTTTAACTTGCATGCTGAGTGAGAACCTAGGTTTAGGACCGTATTTTGGGTCGGGTTCTTACATAAGTACAAACTATGCTGGCCAGGTACGCATGCCTAAGACTCGGAAGCGGTGTCACTGAACACAGTAGTGCGAGGCCCTCGGCACTCATCCGTGCAGCCTGTACCACCGACCTAAAGCTAAGAACCGACCAAGGCAGGCTTGCACCGTTGGCAGGGTTCCGCTCTAGCAGGCTACAAACTAGGCTTATGCCGATGTGGTAGCTAAATCCACATCGGCTGCCGGGGGGAAGCAATGTACGTTATGCTTCGCTCTACACCCGACCGGTGGGGACAAAGTACGTTATGTCCGCTCTCAGCCTCTGGATGATGACAAACCCTACTATACTAGCTAGGAGTACAAAATAACTGATTCCTGGCTAGACATACATATCAACATCAATCACACATAACCTAGCATGATACTACGAACTTAAAGCAGGAATCTCAAGCATGCTGGAAGAACAATCCTAGCATGGCACTAACATGTACAAACAGGCAAACATGCTAGCAAGAATGCAATCACAAGCTGTCCTATCCACTAATCATGTTCATAGAAGTAAACATGCATATAAGGCACAATCAAGAAAGCATCGCAGGGTCCACACAACCACGGTAAGAAATCCTTACCTGGAAGCAAGCAGAAATAACTTTCACAATCAATAACGACCCTCGAGCTTTAAAGCGAACCCAAGCAACCTAAGCATTTTAGTAAAAACAACCTAATTAATTAAACAGCAGCCAACAGCCTAGTGCTCAAAGGAGAAAAGACTCGAGAATTACCGACCGAGAAGACACAAGGTCACGCCCCAACTCGCACGGCAGGGCAGGCTGTCCGTCAGCAAGGACAAGCGGTAGCGCGCTGGCTGGCTGCCGCTGGCACCGCCGGCGAGGCGGGGGGCGTGCGACGCGGTATCGTCGCCGGCTGAGAGCCAAAAGACCAAAATACCCCCAAGGGTCCAAACGACTCTAAAACCCAACCAAACAACCGAATCTTGACCCGAAGGCACCTCGAAAACTGGAATAGGAAACTGGGCTGTTACAAGCTGTGATCATGGAAACCCGTTGTTCAACTCTGAGTTTTTATATTTATGATTTAAATGTCCTCTGAATGCATGTAGTTGGACACGGAGCCCTAGGGTGTTTTCTGAATGTATTTCTGGATTCTAGCATTGTTGTAACTATTGTAAAGTTTGTATGTTTTTAATAAATCTCTGATCAGAGTAAGTTTTGTAAATGTATTTGTCTTGGAACAGGTGCTTGGAAACAGGGACAGGTTCCAGGAGTTGATGTTGATTTTTAAATGGATGTTTTATGTTTTAGTTTTTACTTAGAATCCGAACATCATCTTGCGAATTTTCTGTAGATTTGTATTGCATGCATTGAGGTAACGACCTATTTTAGAACCCTTTCGGGTCGATTCGTTACAGGTTGGTATCAGAGCTCAGAGTCATAGATTCTGTAGACTGACCTTTGTTGTAGGTCGTTTTTCCATGATCATCAGCACTCCGACAGTCATCAGATATGCCTAAGTTTACTGTTTTAAAGAAAGGGGTAAGAATTTACAATACTTTTCATCTAGTGTATGCCTTGTGTAGTGTTGTGGAGCGGAGACGAGCAGGTTCTGACTCGTTGTTGGTTTGGGCTTAGAGAGCCATCATGCCAACCTTCCGCAGTGTGAGCATTATATAGCAGCTTGTTGAGGTATCCAGATAGATTCGGATGCCCTGGGACGTCGTCCCCGAGGGAGGCAGAGCTTAGACTCTCGTAGGCCACGTGTTGCCCAGTTGTTACTTTTCCCCTAGTGAGAGGGTGGAGGTGCTCTGTGCAAATCGCCAGTATGTTGATCGCACTCAGAGGAGTAGGACGCTTGGCATGTTCGACCGAGGAGTTGGACTGATCGTGTTGATGTTGAGGCGGCGTCCAGGGTTGTTAGGCTCGTTGGCCAGAGTTGGCCCTAGCACGCCTCAGAGTGAGACTCCTTGAGCAGAGTGTGCTCCAGCCATGAGAGATTTGATGGTAGGTCTTTAGCTATCAGAGAGCGGAGACCCAGGCGAGTTTGTAGCCCGTAGTGAGGAGTCCCGGGCACAGATAGCCCAGCTGACAAAGTTTGTTTCAACATTTTCCCCCAGTAGCTCTTGTAGCCCCGGAGGTTCCTGGGAGGGCATGATCAGCAGGTTTATTCAGATGAGATTGTTGGCGATGATGGAGCCGCCCAGTTTGACAAGTGGATGCATGTAGAGCTCGATGTTTCAGAAAGTCCTGCTGCTAGTAGTAAAGCGGTTGGCCAGGTTTGAGTTTAGCATCTGGGTGTTGGGCGCCCTCCTGTTCAGAGGCCGAGGTGTGCCGCCTCTGTCTTTATTTGGTACAGCATTGGTGGGTGGAATCCCTTGAGAGAGGTGGACTAGCAGAGTCTCCACCAGTCGCCGATTGATTGGCAAGTTGCCGTGTTAGTGGCTTGAGGCAGATATAGAGACATCTTTGCCCCCTTGCAAGCCTGCTGTTGTTTAACAGCCCAGTTTCCTCAGATGTTTGGTAGAGTTGAGCACTCTTCCTTGGTGAGCTCCTAGAGTGGAGCTAGCTGCTGCATGTTGAGAGATCCGGCCAGAGTTTTGTTGAGCATCATGTGGAGATGCAAGAGTAGGATGTGAGCCTTCGGTTTGATGAGATGCCATAGGCATGGTTGTTTGAGTTGAGCCCTCGTATGCCTAGCCAGAGTTGTTGTCACTTGAGGTTGTGACCTTGTTGGCCCCATCTGTAGTAAGATGTGGATTTGGTAGTAGTAGCACTTGAGGTGCATCGGTTGGTGTGCCACTTTGGCACTAAGTCTGATTCAGGCTTGAGTTTGGCATGGGCATAGCAGATGGTTATATGCCGTCCGGAGTTCAGCGCACTCCTTTAGCCTTGGATCCGTTATGGCAGTTGCACCTGTTGGTCGTGCAAGAGGGCTAGTTCAGTGGTAGTCGATGGACTACAAGCGAAAGGATGCTCGAGAGGAGCTGGAGCCTCTTTCTAGTGTTTGTGGGGGTTGAGTAAGTCACGAGTTGGCGGCGGTTGGTAAGTGTCGGTCTTGCGTGAGTCTCGCGCTAGTGTTAAGGCCAAGAGATTCCTTGTGGTTGGTAGTGCGGTCAACTACCTTTGAGTGCCTTAATCTGAGGAGAGTTGAGCATCGTAGATGCGAGTTTGGTCCAGCAGAGGGACCCTGAGTTGGATGCTTATGAGATGAGCTGGATGCCTATGAGGCGAGTTGGATGCCTTTGAGGCGAGATGAGTTGATGCCTTGCGAGAGGATTTGGATGCCTTATGGGTAAGCACCCTTGATAGAGGCTTGGTATAAAGTAAGTTCGGTTTGGCATGGTTATGCTTTTGTAGAGCAAGGTTGCCTCAGATTTGAGCATCGTGTGGAGATGGAACTTTTGGTGTTCCATCGGTTGGAGTTCAGTTGGAAAGTGAACAAATGCGGTGGTAGCAAAGCCGCGCAGTTTCTGATCGCCTTGGCTAAGAGAGTCGTTCGGATCCTTTCCTTGGGTAGAATCCTTGTTGTGGCTGATGTTTGAGTAGGAGGTCGACGCATTCGGTAGCGTTTCGGGTCTTCTTGGTTCCCAAGGAGTTGGAGTTGGCCAGCATGGTTGAGTTGTTGGAGAGAGTTGTGCATGTTCAGGCAGTTGGCTATTAGCTCGTTTGTCGACCGTGTGTGTCGAGGGTTGTCAAAGAACCCTAGGTTGTGGAGAGCCTCTCCAGAGCTCAGCCAGCCCAGGTAGTGAGTTTCAGTTGGCAAGTTGGAGGCGTGTAGTTTGTAGCCTCGGGTGAGTTGCTAGCAGTCTTGGTAGACTAGCAAGCCAGTGGTTGTTTGGAGTAGAGTCCGGATTGGTTTCGGTGCGGTGGCAAGTTGGTGCTTGGTGTTGACCAAGGTATGGTTTGGAGCTGCTAGAAATTAGTTTTGCTAGTGGGGCGAATGGTTCGTGCCCTGTTGGTTGTTTTCCTGTTTCCAAGATGTTGAGTTGCCCCGTTTGGCATTTGGAGGTTCAGTCTGTGGTGGACCCCCTGTTGTTGCCCCGTGAGATTTAGATGTTGTTGCTCTAGTGGAGCAAGACAGTGAGCGTGTGTGGAGCTCTCTGTCCTTCGGTTGTCTGCTTGTAAGAGCCGTTCCTCCTGGGAGTTGTCAGATTTCTCCCGTAGCCATGAGTTGATGGTAGAGGTGCTAGCTTGAAGGGAAAAGTTTGTTGGCTGCTTGGAAGCAGTTGTTTGTCCAGTTAGGTGGACTCTTGGATGGTGTTCTAGAGGCTACAGTATGGGTTGTTTTGCCTCTTGTGAGTGTTGGGCCAAGGTTTGGTCCTCTTGTTGTTTCGAGAGCTAGTTCGGTTCTAGCTGGAGGGCGTTGCCCTGAGGTCTTGTTCCTAGTCAGGAAGTTTTGGGAGTTGACCCCTCCCTCGGCAGTTGAGTAAGTTTTCTTAGTTTCGGATTGGTGATCCGATTGGTTGAGTTTTCCCTTGGGTGTTGCTTCCAAGAGAGTTGGTTGCTGTTGCCTTGGGTTTGAGCAAGTCAGCTAGCGTGTGTGGAGTTCGCTGCCCTTCAGAGTTTGCTTGTTGGGAAAATCGTTTACCGTTTAGCAGGAGTCAGCTTAGCTCCTGAGTTGTGTAGTTGTTCAGAGTAGCGCAGTGGTCAGCCCAGCGAGAGGGTCCCTGCACTGTGTTATTAGCAAGCAAGAGTTGTTTCTCCCCGCAAGGGCGGTGGCTAGCCAGTAAGAGTTGTTTCTGACAAGTTGTTGGTTCTTTGGGGATTGAAGATTTCCCTTCCCCCTAGTCTCTGTGGTGGTTGAGTTGCTCCCTGAATGTCAGCCTCGAGTGTTAGCTTTCGAGGTAGTCTTGCGGATTCGTGTGGCTCAGGATCCGTAAGCTTTGAGGTTGTCGTTATCGGTTTTCCTCGTGAGGTTTCGGGAGTGGAGCTTCTAGTTGGAAGTTGAGTTAGGCTTAAGCTAAAAGGAGAAGTCCTTTGAGTAGCCAGTTGGATTTTAAGAGTTGAGTAGTAGTTGGAGGCGAGCTTTGCTCGTTATATGTTGGGTTGAGTTCTGTAGAGCAAGCCCTTCTCGGGCTTTGCTTCTTGTTGTTGTGCGTTCGCAGTTGGCGATAGCGGAGCCTCGTTTGAGTGAGTTGGCACAGAGGTGTCGTGGCTTTGGTTGGTAAAGCCGTTGAGCTGTTTTCCTCAAGTGTTGTGTTGCTAGTGGCTGCGTGATGGTTTAGTCCTTGCAGCCCGAGTTTTCCTTGAGAGGAATGTTGGTTGTTCCCTCGCCTGGCAGTGTTCTCTTAGGCCAGTTGCTGGTAGGTTTGCTCTGGAAAGTTTGCGTTCGGCCGATGAGGAGCTCTAGTTTGTTGGTTTGGCTGAGTGGAGCTTGTGCTTGGCCCTTGTCTTTTAGAGGTGGTCGTAGCTGAAGTTTCAGCTGGTGTGAGTGTTGTTAGTTGTTGGGTATACCAGGATGGTGCCCCTTGTCTTTTAGATCGGTCGCCAGTTGGTGTTTCGATTGTGCCTCGTTATGGCTGTAGGCAAGATTTGAGGTTAGCTGGTCTCTCGTGAAGTAAGAGTAGGCCGTTTGGTTTCTGGAACCTGGAAGGTTCAGTTGTTTGGCCAGTTTGTGTAGGGTTGAGGCTGTTAGTTAACAGTTGTGAGCTTCCGGAGGAGTTTTTCCAGTGCGTGGTGTAGAGTTTCAGAGCTTGTGGCCAGTCCTCGAGTTTGATGAGAGTAGCACCGTTTAAGAGTTGGTGCGAGTTGAGGACGTGGTTTGCCGTCTAGCTTTTTCGCATCTGTTTCCCTTCAGAGTTCAGTGTATGCCCAGTCTTGGTTGAGATAGGTTGTGGCAGTCTGGATGGCATTCTGCCTTTGAGCCTTTGAGAACCCAAGAGGGTTTGGTTTTCGAAGAGGGCTAGTGGTGTTATTGACCGAGAGGTTCAGTTGGCTGGATCAGTGGAGTTTTCCTGGAGCTGTTTCGTCTTAGGACTTTCGAGGACGAAAGTCTTAAAAGGAGGGAGTATTGTAACAGCCCAGTTTCCTATTCCAGTTTTCGAGGTGCCTTCGGGTCAAGATTCGGTTGTTTGGTTGGGTCATTAGAGCCGTTTTAACCCTTGGGGGTTTTTTGGTCTTTTGGCTCCCCAGGTAGGATTTGTGGTTTTCAAGGCTTCGAGGTAGCTCCTGCCTTTGTCGAGGCTTGTTTGTTGGTGGCTGCGAGTCCCGAGGTGTTTGGGCTAGTCGGTTGGATGCTCGGTTGTGGTTTGAGCTTTGGCAAAGTGATGGTTGGTTGTGTGCTTCCTTTGGGATTCGAGCCTGGGCCCTTATTGTTGGTTTGGGAGTTGGATTTAAGTGAGTTTTATTTATTGGAAAAGATTGCTTCGGTCGGGTCTCGAAGGAGGAAGCTGGGAAATGGGATTTTAAGGTTTTGATTTGGATAAAAGTGGATAAGGATGGATTTTTGGATAAAATCCCTATTTTCCTTTCTATTTTCCCATTTTCCTTTTCTTTTCTTTTTATTTTTCTCTTTTTTTTCTCTCTCTCTCTCTCTCTCTCCCCTAGCCCCCCACCTAGCCCGAGCAGCCCAGCCAGCCCGAGCCCCTAGCTCGCCCAGCCCGAGCAGCCCCAGCCCTTGGTCGCCCGAGCCCCAGCTCGCCGAGCCCAACCCCCGCACACCCTTGCCCAGCCTAGCGTCGCCAGCCCCAACCCCGAGTCGCCCGCACAGTGTTAACGTCGCTAGCCCGCGCCATCGCGCAGTGTCGCCCAGCCCCTGCTCGCGTCGTCCGAGCCCTCGCCCAGGCAATCTCGTCTGCGCACTGTGTCGTGTCGCGCGCGGTCGTCCCTGTAGCTCGCCGTGCCTCATAGCTGCCGCGCGTCGCGTCGCCGCGCGTCCCTCGTGCCGAAGCCGCGCCGCGCCGCGCCTGCAATGTGCCGTCGCCCGCGCTCAGATGTCGCCCGCGCGCCCGTCCGCGCGTAGCCCAGCGCCCGTGCCAGCGCGCCCCAGCGAGCCCCTTTAGCTTCCTCGCCCGTGCAGCCGGCTCGTTCGCGTGTCAGCCGCCCCTCGTGAGTTGCTTCCGAGCTGAGCCCTATTTATTTTATTATTATTTAGGCCTATTGTGTGATTATTGATGTGTTTGTTTGGCTCGCTATAGGTTGCTCGGGTTCGATCGCAGTTAGGTTTGTTGTGTGTTTTTGCCTTCCGACCAGGTAAGGATTTCTTACTAGAGTTGTGTGGGCCCTGCGATATATTATGTGATTGCTGATTGTATGCTTGTTTGTGTTTATTGACATGTTTAGTGATAAGTGCTCTATTCTGAATTCCCGACTGGCATGATTTCCTATGTTGTTTCTCATGTTAGTCCATGCTAGGTTGTTCCTTTCTGGCATGCTCGTATCTGTTCTTGCTTCGTAGTATCATGCTAGGTTCGTTGTATTCTTATTGAGCACGTATTGGATTGATTGGATTGTTTGCTCATTTCTATGACAGGTTAGAGTTCAGGTAGATAGCATCATCTGGGCCGGGTGCATAACGAACCTTGCATCCTCGACAGGGACGTACGAGATGGTGCTCCGTCCCTGATCCCGTTAGGGACTAGCTAACCCTAACGGCGGGCCCTGCAATCTTGGGTGAGGGTGGCAGACTGTTAAATGCCCCAACGGTCGGGATGATGACTTGGCATTACCTTGTCCCCGACAGCCGGCACGTCCTCAGCGTGTTTCGGCGGTAGCCCTTGAGTTGCCACCTGATACGGCAAGGACGGTTTCCTGGTGTAAGCCTACCACGACCCGTGCCTTAGCCTCAGGTGCGGTGGTTCAGGCTGACATAGTTCACGTGTCCAGGTCTCACACCCCTATGTCAGTGACACCGATCCAGAGATTTAGTTAGGCGTGGTGACTGGTGTAAAGACCCGACCCAAAAGGGGCTCTAAATGGGCCTTTACCCCAATGCATGAAGTGAAAATAAAAGACATTATGAAAAATACATTTCGGATCCCAAGTAAAAACAGAAACATTCAACAACCAAAACATACATTTCTAAAAGCATACTCTGATCAGAGATTTATTTAAACCATTAAAACCATCCACAAGTACAAATATGCTGGAATCCATAAAACGTAAGAAAACATCCTGGGGGCTCTGTGCGTCTACATGCATTCGGGGAAATAACAAAAAGTGAAGAGTCATGATAAAATAAAATAGTCGAGATGACAGCGAGATTCCATGATCACGGCTCCTCCTTCACCATCCTGTCTCCCGCTTGATTACTGTGGAAAGCCACGAGAATAAGGGTGAGTAACGAATTACCCAGTAAGAATCCCCAACCGGGGTACAATCGATATACATGATCATCTAGAAGAATGTATGCAAGCTATGAGTACAAACACGAGCGGAGCACATAGCTAAGTCCACACTTGGACCTCGGAAGCCAACTCGTGGTCTTAGTCCGGAAATACCACAACACACTAAACGCGCTATCACGGGAACAAGTCCCGGCCTCGGCTGTCTCTTTGTCGATACGAAAGGTGCACTCGGCTCAAGATCCCGAGGAGCTCTCGATCGCGCTGTAATGAGCGTAAGCGCGCACCGCATGCTCTCGCAAACTCTAGGGGTGCCGGTCTAGTGGCAAGCTGCCCGTGTTCGATCACCATGCCTAACTAAATCTCGGATCGGTGTCACCGACATAGGGGTGTGAGACTGGACACGTGAACTATGTCGGCTGTACCACCGCACTTTGAGGCTAAGGAACCGGTCGTGGTAGGCTTACACCGAGAAGCGGTCCTTGCCCTAACAGTGGCAATCAAGGGCTACGGCCGAACACGGCCGAGGGCGTGCCGACTGCCGGGGACGAGGCAATGCCAAGTCATCATCCCGACCGTTGGGGCATTTAACAGTCTGCCACCCTCACCCAAGATTGCAGGGCGAGCCGTTAGGGTTAGCTAAACCCTAACGGGATCAGGGACGGAGTACCATCTCGTACGTCCCTGTCGGGGATGCAAGTTACGTTATGCATCCGGCCCGGATGATGCTACCTACTTGAACTCTAAACCATAACAATAATAACAATTCATTCAATGCAGTCCAATACGTGCTCCATGAGATACAAGGAACCTAGCATGATACTACGAAGCAAGAACAGATATCGAACATGCCGAATGGAACAACCTAGCATGGGCTAACATGAGAAACAATACAAGAGTTCATGCGATCGAGAATTGAAATGCGAGCACCTAGGGCTAAACATGCTAATAATCATACACAGCATACAAAACCACAATCACAAATATACCGCGAGGCCCACACAACTCCGGTAAGAAATCCTTACCTTGGTGGGAGGCTTCTACACACAAATCCTAAGGCTGCGGAACAATCCCGAGCTAGCGGCGGGAACCTAGCAAACCAACAATAATCGGCATCTAAAATGTCTAAACAACAATAGAACGACAAGCTCGGCTCGGGAACTCACGCGGCGACGACGACCACGACTTGGAGGCTGCTGGCTGGCAAAACCTGCGCTACCGGCCGACTGTTGCAGGGACGCTGCTACTCTGCGAGAGCACTTGCACTGGCCAGGCACCTTGCCCCAACCTGGCGCAGCGAGAGCCTTGCAGTGGCGCGGCGTCTGGCGGTGCGCGCGCGGCGCGCGCGTGCGATCTGGACACGCGGCGAGCAGCTCAGCGAGGACGCGCGCGCGCGCGGCGACGTCTCGTCTGCGCGGCGCGCGGCGCGCAGGCGTCGCGATCTGGACACGGGCGGCGGCTTCAGGAGGCAGCGGCGCGTGGCGAGACCTCTGGCGTCTGGCGAGCGATCGGGCGAGGACGAACGCGATCTGAAATTCTTTATTCTTGGGGCGCGATCCGCGTCGCGATCGGGCCGGCTGAGACGAGCGGCAACGAGGCGATCTGTCTTCTTTGACGAACGGCAAAGGCCGCTAGGCGGATCTCAGCGTCTGCGGCGGTGGTTCGACAGATCTGGGCGTCTGAGCTGGTCGGCGATGATGGTCGCTCCTCTCATTGGGCCGCAACCAACACAAACACACACACACTCTACATCTTACCTTCGGCCAAAGATCAAAAACCAAATGAGGAGATGAAGAGGATGAAGACTTACCGGAATGATGATGATCGAACCCAAGGAGATGCAAGGGAAGAAGAATTTGGCAAGGCAATGGAGAGGAGAGCTTGTGCGGCCAAGAGGAGTTTTGGAGAAGAAGATGGAATAACCTAATTCTATTTCATTTAACCAAATGCACCAAAACTCCAAAATCCAAGGTTAACTAAGATGTGATGCGAGAAAGAGTAACAAGAGCACCTAATGGCTCAATTGGCACACATCTCTACAAGCTTCCCAGGAGACCAGGGTTCAAACCCATTTGCGGCCAAATTCCTTTATTTTTACTTTTGCATCAAACCTTGCTCAAACCAAACCACAAACCCCTCCAAAAACCTACATAAAACCATCCAATAATTTTAGTAACTGGAAAGGACACAAACGACCCTGACGGCCCGACCAAATTACCAAATTACCCCTAGGGCATACCTGGAAGACCGGGAAGAAAAACCTGGGTCGTTACAACTGGACATGGGCAGCTTGCCACTAGACCCGGCACCCCCCATAGTCTGCAGTAGCACGCGGTGCGCGCGAACGTTCAATATAGCGCCGACAGGAGAGCTCCTCGGGATCTTGAGCCAGTACACCTTTCGTCCACAGTAGACAGGCTGAGGCCGAGACTTGTTTCTCGTATAGGGCGTATTGTGTGGTGAGTTATTTCCGGACTAAGACCCTGAGTTGGTATCCGAGGCCCAAGTGTGGGCTAAGCTATGTGCTCTATTCTGTGTTTATATTCATTGCTTGCATACCTTTCTGCTAGATGACCATGTATATCATATTGTACCCCGGTTGGGGATTCTTACTGAGTAATTCGTTACTCACCCTTATTATGTGGTTTTCCACAGGTAACCATGGTGCGAGACAGATGATGAGGAGGAGGAGCTGTGATCATGGAAACCCGTTGTTCAACTCTGAGTTTTTATATTTATGATTTAAATGTCCTCTGAATGCATGTAGTTGGGCACGGAGCCCTAGGGTGTTTTCTGAATGTATTTCTGGATTCTAGCATTGTTGTAACTATTGTAAAGTTTGTATGTTTTTAATAAATCTCTGATCAGAGTAAGTTTTGTAAATGTATTTGTCCATGAACAGGTGCTTGGAAACAGGGACAGGTTCCAGGAGTTGATGTTGATTTTTAAATGGATGTTTTATGTTTTAGTTTTTACTTAGAATCCGAACACCATCTTACGAATTTTCTATAGATTTGTAATGCATGCATTGAGGTAACGGCCTATTTTAGAACCCTTTCGGGTCGGGTCGTTACAAGGCTGCTGGATGATCATGGACAGTGGATACTCTAAGTCTTTTTTATTCCTTTCTTAACTTTTCATGCATGTAGATAGGGCACGGAGCCCCTAGGTGGATTTCGATGTATTTCCAGATGTTAAAATACTTATTTTGTGGGATTTGTTCTAGATGTTTGAACTTGAAATAAAAAGAAACTCTAGCCAGGGTTGAATTTGATAAATGTTTTGATAGGTGCTTGGAAATAGGGACATGTCTAAATATTTGAAATTTCACTGAATGTTTTATCGTTTTAGAGTTTTATGATTTCAATTTTATGTTTCGAGTTTTATTACAGGCATAAGAGGTTAAAGGCCTAGGTTTAGGACCCTATTCGGGTCGGGTCTTTACAGCCGGCAACTCTGCTTACCTTATTTTTTGTTATTTATTGTTATCAGCATGTAGCGGGCATGGAGCCCTAGGATTTTTACTATTTGGAACCTGTTTAACTGTTTTGGTATTTCTGGATATTTTAAACTGTTGTCGAGTTTTGTTTGAACTTACTTAAATACTTGGAATGTCATGTTTTGAAATGTGTTGGTTTTGAAATAAACTCTGGCCAGGGTTGCTTTGTTATAGGTTGAAATACATGTTTTGAACAGGTTCCAGGATTTAACAATTTTAAACAGGAGCTATGTAATATTTGTTTTATATTCTTTACTGTTTTTATGTGCATGCTGAGTAAGGATCCATTTAGTACCATGTTTTAGGTCGGGTCCTTACACCTAATGTTAAACATGCAAGATCACTCTATTTCTATTCTCTCAAAGTGTAATAAAGACATACACGTAGTGGATCAACGAAATGTATTTTAAATTTTCCTACTTGCCTACTTCCTTCCAATGATGAACTTAGCTACTCATAACGATAAATAAAAACAAAGAAAAGTAAAAGCAACAGTTCATCTTCATTAAAATGGCAAATAACATTGTTCGCTGAAATTAGAGCTACGATAGAAGTAAACGAAAGCAATAAAAGGAAATGCAGGAAACAACTAAACTACGACTAAACTAAAGCTAAAATAAGAAACGCTGATCAGAATTAGCTTGACGGAAAACTCTCTAAGAAACCTCTTTTCGAGTCCTGGCGGCAACACTCTTTCCTCCCTTTTTCTTCCTTTTTAAAACAAGCTTCCAAACCACTTGTCAAACCTCATTTCGAGTCCCAATAGTGACACTTTGTTTTCCTTATTTCTTCTTTTTTAACCAAAAGACCTCCAAACCACTCAGAAAGTAGTCAGAAACTGGAAACCTGAAACCAAACACAAAACCAACTCAGCAAGAGTCAGGAACAACCCAGAAACCCTGAATAATTCCAACACTACCCATGATAGCCAAATGACCAAAATTCCCTTGAAAGCTCAAATTGCCCTAACGGCCCAACCAAACAACCGAACGTACCTAGAGAACCGAAATGGAAACCTGGGCCGTTACAATCGTACTCCGCAAGGACTGGAATTTTGTTGAGGTAATGTTTAGAATTGAAAGTAAATTGCATAAAAGGGTGTTATTGAAAAGATTTTGGGTTTTCACAAGAAAAATTAATAACTAAACACAATTAAGTAGGCTAAACTAGGATACTTGTGAGAGTAGTAGAAATGAAACAGCGAGAAACACGCGGTAAGGGGATCTATCTGTAAGGACCAGACCCAAAACGTGGTACTAAATGGATCCTTACTTCAGCATGCAGGTTAAAATGGTAAAGAATTAAAACAAACAACACAGTTTTCTGTTTAAAAACCTGTTGAAACCTGTAACCTGTTCAAAACATTTATTTCAACCTGTGGAATCCTTTAGCAACCCTAGCCAGAGTTTGTTTCAACACCAAATCCTTTAAAATGTAAACAATCCAGATAAACGATCAAGTTTAGATAAAACCAAAACATAAAATATCCACAGTTAAAGAAAACATCAGAAAAACCATAAATAGTGCAACAGGTTCCCAATACATAAAATCCTAGGGCTCTATGCCCTGAACATGCTGAAACATCACAAATAGAATAAATAAGAGTAGCAGAGATGCCGGTAGAGTCCCATGAACAAGCAGCCACTCCTCTAGCCGTTATGTCGTTGTCCGAAGTTACCTGGTGGAAAACCACAAATAATAATGGTGAGTATAAACATACTCAGTAAGAATCCCCAACCGGGGTACAATACGAACATCAATCATACAGCATGCTAGTATACATAAAACTGATACCAACACAGATCAATTCCTTGAGTCAACCAAGGAACTCTTGAATCATTGGGGTCTCTTACCACCGGCCTATGATCAGCTCAACAACTGATCCTGAAACTGGGACATCACTTGTCCAATAACTTGAACCCGAAGGTCCAAACATCTGGTTATACGAACCAAACAATCGATCCATTGCATGTACCTGAAGGACCTATTACAAGGAGTAAGGCGAAGAAGATTCAAGAGGAATATATATTACATCTTCAAAAGCTTGCCAATGCACAAGAAGAGACAAAACTTTTTCATCCCGAATTTATTTACAATATTAGCACAACAAGTGAAGAAGAGATTGAAGTGAAGATGGCATGAGAATAGTAATTTTATTTTGGAAGATGACAACATGGCAGAATTTTAAATAAAGAAATTCTAGATTTCTTATTTTGGGACTCTTTGATTTCAATGCTTGCCAACCATGCTCATTATTGCAAGAGACATTCTAGAAGAGTTGGTTGAGTGTATTTAAAGCATATCTACTCTTTTGTCTAGCATTTAAGCCATGCAATTTACTTTTGGCTTCTTATGTCTTATTTTCTACAAAATGCATTTAATAGCTTTTTGAGTCCTTTTGTATTCCAAGGCATGCCCGAATTTTTGGCCTTTAAAATGGCTTGTAATACATCATTTTGGACGGATTTTGATGAATGAAAAACTTGTGTTTTCTTGAACCCCATTTGGTGTTTCTTTTCTTTCAAATCTTGCTTTAGGTTTGAAGATAAATCAATTCATTGGATTAGTCTTGATCAAACTAATTCTGGAGTGAGTTGTCTTAGGATCTAAGAGTGACCATTTTAGATTTTGAGTGTGATCTAAGTTAGCTATCATTGTGAGTTTTTACAAGGATCCTAGAAGGACCTCTAGCTTTGTAAAATTCAAGCAAGGATCGGCGCTTATCATTTGGTATCAGAGCCTTGACATTCTTTGGCCGAATTTTGTGGTGAACTATCTTTACTTTATGTTAGTTTGTTATTTTTTATTTTATTTTTTTATCTCTTTCAATTTTCTATTCAAGCAAGTACATTTGTATTCTTTAGAAGTACTTTGTAGAATTCATGTGTATTGCTCTTGGATCATAAAAAAAAAAATCAGTAGCAAAAAAAAAAAAAAGAAACAGTAGCAAAAAAAAAATTCATTGAAAAATAAAAAAAGTATCAAAGATCCAAGGCACATTAAAGTTCTTGTTTTTTGTTTATGTTTTGTTTTTAATTAGTTGCTGATCCTAAGTTGAATTACTCTAGTTTAGTTTGTGAAAGTTGATTGTTGCATTGGTTTTATATCAAGTTTAAAGCAAAATTGCACCAAATTCTTAGACCAGCCCTTACATCTTTGACCTAGTACCAAAAGCCTACCTTTGAGTGTTAAACACGAGTGTCCCGAGTGAAATCTTTGTGAGAAGTGTGGAGAGGTCCATTTTGATATTTGCAACATGTCACATAATGAGGAAAAAGCACCACAGGTTTCGGATGTTAATGTTGCTATTCTTCAAGCCCTTCAAGGTATGATGGAAATGATGAGGGAAGATAGAGAGGAAAGGAGAGCACATCAAATGACGAGGAAGAACGAGTATTGCAAGATGATGAAGGTATGTTAGACTTGGTTGGACAAGAGAGACTAGGTGGAGGAAGAGGTCATGCAAGGGGAGGAAGAAATAATCATGCAAATATCATGCAACCTAGAAGGATAGAAAGAATAAACGAAGATAGAGAAGGCTGAGTTAAACTCAAAATTCCACCCTTTAGTGGAACAATGGACTCTGAGGCATACTTGCAATGGGAAAGAAAAATAGAACATGTGTTTGATTGTAATTCATATAGTGAGAACAAAAGATGAAACTTGCTATTGCCGAATTCACAAACCATGCCGGTGAATGGTATCAACATCTCAAATCCGAAAGAAGAAGAAAAGAGGAGGATCCAATAGAGACATGGGAAGAACTTAAAGAAGCTATGAGAAAGAGGTATGTTCCCAAACATTATGAAAGAGATTTGAAAACTAAATTGCAAGCATTGAGGCGGGGAACAAAAGTGTGGGCTGAATATTATCAAGAGATGGAGTCATTGATGGAAAGAGCAAAAATACGAGAGGACGAGGAGGACACCATGTCTAGGTTTCTTGGAGGTTTAAATCTAGAAATTGCTCATCCGGTTGATAGGAATCCACCACCTTACCTTGAAGATATGTATCATTATGCCATAAAAATTGAAGCTCAATTGAAGGAAGAAAGGAGCATTCGAAAGGTATTCATCTAAAACTCATACTTTTTCAAATTCTAATACTTGGAGCAAGGATAGTTTTATGCATAGGAATGAATCAATGCAACAAAAAGGAAAGTTTGTGGCTGCCAAAAGAGTAGAGGCCGAGAGCTCCAATACTAAAAAGAATGAAGTTTCAAAGGAGGTAAGGGAGAAGTCTAGTTCTATTCAATGTTGGAAGTGCAAAGGATTTGGGCACATGAGCAAGGAATGTGTCAATAAAAGAGTTATGGTGATAAGAAATGGTGTAATTGATTCGGATGATGATTGTGAGGAGCATGATGAAGAACTTGAGGCAGAATATGGAGCACATGATGATGAGTACATTGAAGAAGGTAACTTCATTTCTTTGGTCACAAGAAGGGTACTTAATGTGCAAATTAAAGAAGAAAGATCAAAGGGAAAACTTGTTTCATACAAGATGCTTGGTTAAAGGAAACCCATGTAGTGTGGTAATTGATAGTGGAAGTTGTACAAATGTGGTGAGTAGCTTTCTTGTTAAAAGACTCCAACTAACTACTCGTCCACATTCGAAACCATACAAGCTTCAATGGTTGACCAACAAAGGAGAGCTTAAGGTAAACTCTCAAGCTCTTATTCCTTTTACTTTGGGAAGATATAAAGATGAAGTTCTTTGTGATGTTGTACCTATGCATGCGGGGGATATTTTGTTAGGCCGACCTTGGCAATATGATAGAGAGGTCACTTTTGATGGATTGAGAAATAAGTATACTTTTACTTTGAGTGGAAAAAAATTTACTTTACTTCCATTGTCACCATATGAAGTACATTGTGATCAATTTAAATTAGAAAAGAAAAGAATTTGAAGAACAAGAGAGGAGAGAGAGGAAAGTAAGGTAAGAGAGAAGAGTGAAAAAAGAGAGAAAAGTGAGAGGCAAAAGGTGAGTGACAATAAAGAGAGAAAAAAGAGTGATTTTGAGGAAAAAAGAAAGAATGTGAGTTTGGTTATACAAAAAAGGGAAGTGAGGAAAGTTTTAGCTCAAGAACCAAAATTTGTACTTATGTGCAAAGGGATGTGTTTGGTAAATGAGCCCAAATCTGAAAATGGTTTGCCAAGTGTTTTTAAGTCTCTTTTGCAGGAATTTAATGACATGTTTCCACATGAAGTATCGACATCCCATTCCTAGATTAGATGATATGCTAGATGAATTACATGGTGCAAACTTGTTTTCAAAAATAGATCTTAAGAGTGGTTATCATCAAATTAGAGTGCATGTAGAAGATGAGTGGAAAACTGCTTTTAAAACAAAGTTTGGGCTTTATGAGTGGCTTGTTATGCCATTTGGCCTTACTAATGCACCAAGTACTTTTATGCGATTAATGAATCATGTTTTGAGAGAATACATTGGGAAATTTGTTGTCGTATACTTTGATGACATCCTTGTTTACTCAAAAAGCTTGAATGATCATGTTTTGCATGTTAAGACAATTTTACTTAAACTTAGAGAAGAGAAACTTTATGCGAACTTCAAAAAGTGTAGTTTTTGTCTAGACCAAGTTAATTTCCTAGGATTCATTGTTGGAAAGAATGGAGTGCAAGTTGATGAAGAAAAGGTTAAGGCTATTCGAGAATGGCCAACACCCACGAATGCAACCGAGGTAAGATCTTTTCATGGTTTGGCTAGTTTCTATAGGAGGTTTATTAAGGATTTCAGTAGCATAGCCTCACCATTGAATGAACTTGTTAGGAAGAATGTGAAATTTGAATGGAAACAAAAACAAGAAAATGCATTCAATGAACGTAAAGAAAAATTGACTAATGCACCTTGTCTTTCTTTACCTAACTTTGATAAATCTTTTGAGATTGAATGTGATGCAAGTGGAATAGGTATAGGGGCTGTTTTGATGCAAGAGAAAATGCCAATCATGTTCTTTAGTGAAAAGCTAAATGGAGCACAACTCAAATACCCGACATATGACAAAGAGCTACATGCACTTGTTAGGGCGTTGCAAGTTTGGCAACATTATTTGTGGCCAAAAGAGTTTGTCATCCACACGGATCATGAAAGTTTGAAGCATCTCAAGAGCCAAACAAAGCTAAATAAGAGACATGTGAAGTGGGTAGAATTCATTGAGACATTTCCTTATGTCATTCATTACAAGAAAAGGTAAGGACAATGTGGTGGCTGATGCATTGTCAAGAAGGTATGCATTAGTTTCTTCTCTTAGTGCAAAAATTCTTGGTTTTAAACATATGGTTGAGTTGTACAAAGTTGAGAAATCTGAATTCATGATGTTTATTTGCAATGCTTAGGAGGAAACAATGTTCATGATCATATTATTTTGATGACATGCTTTTTAGGAAAGGGAAGCTTTGTATTCCTAAGTGTTTAATTAGGGAGTTACTTGTAAAAAAAGCTCATGGGGGAGGACTTATGGGACATTTTGGGGAATTTAAAACATATAGCATGTTGAGTGAACACTTTTATTGGTTGAAAATGAGGAAGGATGTGAACAAAGTATGCAAACAATGTTTCAAGAGGAACAAAGTATGCAAAAGAGCTAGTGAGGTTAAATCCATTTTGATGAATGAAAAACTTGTGTTTTCTTGAACCCCATTTGGTGTTTCTTTTCTTTCAAATCTTACTTTAGGTTTGAAGATAAATCAATTCATTGGATTAGTCTTGTTCAAACTAATTATGGAGTGAGTTGTCTTAGGATCTAAGAGTGACCATTTTAGATTTTGAGTGTGATCTAAGTTAGCTATAATTGTGAGTTTTTACAACGATCCTAGAAGGACCTCTAGCTTTGTAAAATTCAAGCAAGGATCGGCGCTTATCATCTGGGACACGAAAGTCCAATCATCTGGGACTCATAAGTCCAATCAACTGGTGATCAGCTCTCCTAACGGGTCCTGGACACTCGGGAGAGTACCTGGTGTCTGGCTCTAGACTCGAAAAGGAAGTGGTGTACTGTAAGCATTATCCTGGGGGAGCTCTCCTCCCAGTGCCTAATGCTCGTGCGCGCACACCGTATGCTGCTGCAAACCGTGTAGAGACGTGGGACCTAAATGTGCTACACCAGTCCAAGTACGCATGCCTACAACTCGAAGTAGTGTCATTGAACGAACAGTAGTGCCAGGATCGACTATAACCAGCGTAAGACCACCGCACGCCTGACGCTAAGAATCCGCCACGGCTGGCATACACCGTCTGCTGGGTTTCGCTCTAGCAGGCTACAAACTAGGCTTATGCCGATACGGGATTTAATCCGTACCAGCTTCGGGGAGGAAGCATCATACGTCATATAATCATGAACCCGGCCTGTAGGGACAAAGTACGTTATGTCCACTCTCAGCCTCTAGATGAAGACAACCCTTACAAGTCTATCTAAGAGTCCAGCCCCGTGCCTTATCAGGCCAAACATGCTGAACAGATACAAGGGAATGCATGTCAGAGAATAACCTAGCATGATACTAACATGTCACGGGGATATACCACATGCTAGCAGAACAAGACAAGAAGTAATCATACATGCTCAATCACAAACAAACAGCATATCCACTAACATGCTCATAACAATCATAAATATAATAACAGCAGTCAAGATGAACGCATGGTCCACACAACCCTCGGTAAGAAATCCTTACCTGAAAGTAAGCAGATAAACACAAACAAGGTGCTCATTGAGCTGCATAATTCCAAGCCTAGCTATACATAACCTATAACATAACAAGCGCACTATCACCAACCAAACTACTAAAGAAAACCAGAACAGCTAAACCGAGCAAAGGACAGAATTTACCAAATCACGAATAGGTGCTCGGGATAACCTCTCAGCCAAACAGGGGCTCTCGACAAACCTAAGCAACACCAACCCTCGGCAAGGAAATACTCTGCTAGGCGACAACAAAAAAACACACACCAGGTTAGCTCTTGGCAAAGGGCAGAAACAAGACCAAACTCACAGCGATGGGACTCACCTTGGCAGCGAGGGCGTGCGTGCCACGGCTGCCTGCTGTGGGTGTCGCCATGGCGAGGCACCGCGCGGCTGGGCTAGGCGAACGGGCTGGACAATTTTCTGCTGCGAAGGGCTACGTGCGTGCGGTTTCGCACAGGCAAAATGATGCAGATCGACAAGGCTGGGCACACGCGGATCAATGAAGGCACTCGTAGCTACGTGTGCGAGTGCAAACGGTGAGGCGATGCCACGAAAAGAGCAGGCCCAACTGTGATAGGGCTCAGCGCTGCATCGGCAAGGACACTAGCAGCTATGCGTGCGAGTGCGAGCAGGAGATCGATGCTGCAATGGGGCTCGGACGCGACTGAGAGCAGGCAATCAAGGGGCTGCGAGCGGTGAGACTGGGCGTGGGCGATCGAAGGGGTTGCGATAGGGGCTGTTCTCGGCCAAAGGGAAAATGCAATTAGGCTTGATCACAAAGAGGAATGATACCGATTAAGGAGAAGGAGGAATGGAACGAAGGTTTGCGATTGGGGGAATGGGAGAATGCGACTCTTTTCCTTTTCTGCACGAATGAACAAAACACACAAAACCCCCTTAAACTTGCATTTAGCTCTAAACTCCAAACAAACACAGGACAAGCTATTTTCAAACAAGCAAGGGCATAACTTACTCTCTAGGCTCAACCGAAACTACTTCCTTTTTGCCAACTGCTGCAACCAGACCAACCCAGGTTCGAGCCCTGGCTCGAACATCTCTTCTTTTTATTTTCCTCTTTACAAACCAAGGCTACAAGACCTCTCCAAAAACCTCAAGGGCAAGGATCCTGCAACCAAAATAATTCTCCAAGCCCAGCAAAAGACTTACACAGCCCTAAGGGCCCAACCGAACAACCGAAAACTCAATCGAACATACCTGGAAAACGTAATGGAAAATCGGGTCGTTACACTATCATACTACGCTTAGAAACTAATACTTCCCCTTTCGTTCAGAAATTAGCCTAGATTCCGAAGCGACTAAGTGTAATTAACCCCGCGCTACGTACATAATAGTTTCACGTTTATTCCTAAACTCCGATTTAAAATGTTGCAACCGCAACACTATCTATTAAACATACATGATAGACTTAGATTCAATTACATCATGTCCCCTTTTATAGAGCTAGGTCATCGAGCCTCCGAAGGTTCCAAAATGGTGAGAATCAATTTGCATGAAGATTTATCCTTTTAATTTCTTGCCATATATTTTTATTTGTCTAAGACAAGAATCCCGTGATTTCAGCCATCCGTCTCTTAATTGTCTGGTTAGTCAACTTCTTGCTGGCGAATTCTTCCTTCCTTATTTACTTGTAGTGCGATTGGCCTTGATCTTCCTAGCTTAAGTACTCGCGCTCGTGCATTTTGATTTCCTTCGTAGCAATGCTTCCCTAATGCTGATCCTGCGAAATAGAAATAATCATCTGTTTCTGCGACTTTCATGTTATCTATGCTTCTTTTATCTTTATTCATTCAACTCTGCTAACGCAAAAAATGTAAGAACCCGACCCAAAACATGGTACTAAATGGATTCTTACTCAGCATGCACACGAAAATAGTAAAGAATTTAAAACAACATCACACAGTTCCTGTATAAATCCGCCAAAAACCTAGATGTGTGCAAAAGCATTTATTCAACCTATAAAACATAAAGCAACCTTGGCCAGAGTTTATTTCAAATTCAACATCTTTGAAAACATAAACATTCCAAGCATTTAAAGACAAGTCCAGAAAACCCAACAATGATTTAACAGGTTCCAAATAGTATAGCATGTTGTAACACATAAATAAATAAAACAAGAAAAGCAGAGTTGCCGGCGGAGTCCCATGATCGAGCAGCCACTCCTCTAGCCGTCCCGATGACTTCCCAAGATACCTGGTGGAAAACCACAGAAATAAGGGTGAGTACAAACATACTCAGTAAGAATAGCCAACCAGGGTACAGTACAAACATCAATCATACAACATACTAGTATACATACAACCGCTACCAACACAGATCAAACCCTTGAGTAAACCACGCGACTCCTGAATCATCGGGGTCTCTTATCACCGGCCTATGATCAGCTCAACAACTGATCCTGAAACTGGGAAACACTTGTCCAATAACTGGGACCCAAAGGTCCAAACATCTGGGACACGAATGTCCAATCATCTGGGACTCATAAGTCCAATCAACTGGTGACCTGTAAGGACCCGACCCGAAATACGGTCCTAAACCTGGGTTCTCACTCAGCATGCAAGTTAAATATTTCAACAAGCGGTTTAGTGCTCATATTTAAAACTTTCAAAACATTTGGAAACGGGGAACACTTAAAACATAATCAACAATTTTCATTAAGAAAATCCAACAGAGTAAAAACTAGTCTGGCCAGTATTTATAAAAGAACGCTCAAAACAGTTTAAACAACTTTTAAGCAACATTCCTCTAGGACTCCTGTCCATCTACATGCTGAACAAATAATGCAAATAATAAATGACAGAGTGTCGGCAGCTCCCATGATCATTCAGCTCCCTCCGCTAGCCGTCCCGGTGCTGTCACAAGTTACCTGGTGGAAAAACCACAGAAATAAGGGTGAGTATAAACATACTCAGCAAGAATCCCCAACCGGGGTACAATACGATACATCAGTCATCTAGCAACCTAGTATACATGCAAACAGTACGAGCTCAGAAGCAACAAGTTGTCTCAGGCTAACCGCCGATCTAGGAATTGCCTATTCAAGGACTTACAACCACAATCTACGCTAGGTTCTACACCTTGATGCCCATCGGGGTCTTACACATAAGGATGCCCATCGGGGTCTTACAACTACTAGACTCAGTGATGCCCATCGGGGACTTACACACAAGGATGCCCATCGGGGTCTTACTCCACAAATCAATGATGCCCATCTGGGTCTTACACATACGGATGCCCATCGGGGTCTTACACCTCTAGCCATCAATGCTGCCCAACGGGGTCTTACACATCTAGGATGCCCATCGGGGTCTTACTCCAGCTATCAATGATGCCCATCGGGGTCTTACACATACGGATGCCCATCGGGGTCTTACACCTCAAATCAATGATGCCCATCGGGGTCTTACACATACCGATGCCCATCGGGGTCTTACACCTCTAGCCATCAATGCTGCCCAACGGGGTCTTACACATCTAGGATGCCCATCGGGATCTTACTCCAGCTAGGATCACAGAGATGCCCATCGGGGTCTTACACTCTCTAGAAATCTTATGACGCCCATCGGGGGCTTACACATAAAAGAACAGTGCAGTGCCCATCCGGGACTTACCTACACTGGCACTACATTGGTGCCCATCGGGGGCTTACCCAAGCGAGACCTAAACTAGATACCCCTACAGTCTTCTACACTATAGATCACCTGCCTATCCCTAGCATGGAACTAACAGAATATAACAGGAACAAGGATATGCCAAGATAAGAACAAACCTCTAGCAAACATGCTACGAACTCAAGCAGGAATCAACAACATGCTGGAAGAACAAACCTAGCATGGCACTAACATGAACAACAAGCAAACATGCTAGCAA
Organism: Sicyos edulis; assembly: GCA_036507275.1. Lineage (NCBI taxonomy): Eukaryota > Viridiplantae > Streptophyta > Magnoliopsida > Cucurbitales > Cucurbitaceae > Sicyos > Sicyos edulis. Next base: position 20,971,955 of record CM071855.1, on the reverse strand, counting down.
GATTTCAGACACAAGCTGTCCTATAGCTAACATGTTCATAACAATAACCAAGCATACAAGGCACAATCATGATGCATCGCAGGGTCCACACAACCACGGTAAGAAATCCTTACCTGGAAACAAGCAGAAATAACTATCATAAACCAACCAAGCAATCCTCAAGCTTCTAAGATAACCCGAGCAACCTAAGCATTTAATAAAAACAACCTAATTAAATAAACAACAGCCAACAGCTTAGGACCCAAAGAATAAAAGACTCGGGACTTACCAACCGAGAAGACACAAGGCTCGGCCCATCTCACACAGCAGGGCAGGCTACCGGCAGCAAGGAAGCAGGCTCGGCGCGCTGACGCCGCAAAAGGGGGGGGGGGTCGCGCGCGTAGGAGCTGGGCGCTGGGTGCAGGCGCAGGCATGACAGGGACACGGGCGCGCTGGCGCGGGCGCTGAGGATCAGAGTGGTGCGGCGCGGCTTAGCATAGGGAACGGCGCCCGGGCGAAGCAACGAGCTACAGGGAACGCGCGCGGGCGACGCATCTGGCTACAAGGACTGGGTGGCTCGGCACGGCTCGGGGCTAGGCGACCTGGTGCAGAGCTGGATGACGCTGGGTCGGCACAGTGCGGGGCTGGGAGTGGGCGATTGTAACGGCCCAGGTTTTCATCCCTATCTTCCAAGTATGCCCTAGGGGTATTTTGGTAATTTGGTTGGGCCATCAGGGCCGTTTATGTCTTTTGCAGTCTCTAAAATTATTGGATGGGTTTTTGTAGGTTTTTTAGGCTTTGTGGATGGGTTTGAGCAAGGATAGATGCAAAAGTTAAAATATAGGAAAATTGTGTTGCAGCTGGGGTTCAAGCTAGGGTGGCCTTGTGTGCTAGAGGAGAGCCTTGCCAAGTGAGCCACCAGGTGTTATTGTTACTCTTTCTGCGTCATATCTTAGTTACCCTTGGATCTTTGGAGTTTTGGTGCATTTGGTTAAATGAAAAGAAATTAGGTTTTTGTTCATTCTTCTCCAAAACTCTCTTTGCCGCCCAAGCCAAGCTCTCCCAAGCCCCAAGCCGAATTTCTTCTCCCTGCAGCTCTGTGGTTCGATCGTCACTCCGGGTAAGTTCCTTCGTCTCTTCATCTTCTCCATTTTGGGTTCTTGCTGGCCGAATGTAAGAAGAAGGTGTGAGTGTGTGTGTTTTGTGCAGCCAGCCGAGAGGAGCTAGCCAGTATAAGAGTTGAGTTGTTTCTGGAAAGTTGTTGGTTCTTTGGGGATTGAAGATTTCCCTTACCCCCTAGTCTCTGTGGTGGATGAGTTGCTCCATGGATGCCAGCCTCGAGTGTTAGCTTCTGAGGTAGTCTTGCTGATTCGTGTGGCTCAGGATCAGTAAGCTTTGAGGTTGTCGTCATCCGTTTTCCTTGCGAGGTTTCGGGAGTGGAGCTTCTGGTTGGAAGATGAGTTAGGCCTAAGCTAAAAGGAGAAAGTCCTTTGAGTAGCTTGTTGGACTTAAGAGTTGAGTGGTAGCTTGGAGGCGAGCTTTGCTCGTTATAAGTTTGGGTTGAGTTCTGCTGAGCAAGCCCTTCTCGGACTTTGTTCCTAGTTGTTGTGCGTTCGCAGTTGGCATTAGCAGAGCAGTTTGAGTGAGTTGGCACAGAGGTGTCGTGGCATTGGTTGGTAAAGCCGTTGAGCTATTTTCCTCAAGGTGTTGTGTCGCAGATAGCTGCGTGATGGTTTAGTCCTTGCAGTCCGAGTTTTCCTTGAGAGGAATGTTGGTTGTTCCTTGCCTAGCAATGTTCTCTTTGGCCAGTTGCTGGTAGGTTTGCTTTGAAATGTTTGCGTTCAGCCGATGAGAAGCTCTAGTTTGTTGGTTTGGCCGAGTGGAGCCTGTGCCTGGCCCTTGTCTTTTAAAGGTGGCCGTAGCTGAAGTTTCAGCTTGTGTGAGTGTTGTTAGCCGTCTGGTGTACCAGGATGGTGCCCCTTGCCTTTGGTTTGGCGATTTCTCTTTAAGATGGTTGCTTAAGTGTTGTGGACGAGTTCTAGTTCGAAAAGTTTGCCTTTTGGATCAGTCGCCAGTTGGTGGTTCGATTGTTTTTCGTTAAGGTTGTAGGCAAGATTTGAGGTTCGCTGGTCTCTTGTGAAGTAAGAGTAGGCCGTTTGGTTTTCTGGAACCTGGAAGGTTCAGTTGTTTGGCCAGCTTGTTGTAGGGTTGAGGCTGTTTATTAACAGCTGTGAGCTTCCAGAGGAGTTTTGCCAGTGCGTGGTGTAGAGTTTTAGAGCTTGTGGCCAGTCCTCGAGCTTGCTGAGAGTAGCACCGTTTGAGAGTTGGTGCGAGTTGAGGATGTGGTTTGCCGTCTATTCCCTTCGGAGTTCAGTGTATGCCCAGTCTTGGTTGATGTAGTTTGTGGCAGTCTGGATTGGCATTGTGGCTTTGAGTTTTTGAGAACCCAAGCGGGTTTGGTTTTCGAAGAAGGTTGGTGTTGTTTTAGCCGAGAAGTTCAGTTGGTTAGGAATCAGTGGAGTTTTCCTGGAGCTGTTTCGTCTTAGGACTTTCGAGGAGGAAAGTCTTAAAAGGAGGGAGTATTGTAACAGCCCAGTTTTCTATTCCAGTTTTTGAGGTGCCTTCGGTTCAAGATTCGGTTGTTCTGTTGGGTCGTTAGAGCTGTTTTGACCCTTGGGGGTATTTTGGTCTTTTGGCTCCCCGGGCAGGATTTGTGGATTTTCAGGGCTTCGAGGCCGCTCCTGCCTTTGTCGAGGCTTGTTTGTTGTTGGTTGCGAGTCCCGAGATGTTTGGGCTAGTCGTTTGGAAGTTTGGTTGTGGTTTGGGTTTTGGCAAAGTTATGGTTGGTTGAGTGCTTCCTTTGGGATTCGAGCCCTGTCCCTTAGTGTTGTTTTGGGAGTTGGATTTAAGGAAATGGGATTTTAAGGATTTTAAGGGTTTTTAAAAATGGATAAGGTTGGAAAAATAGGATAAAAATCCCTTTTTTCCCTTTTTTCCCTTTTTCCCATTTTCCCTTTTTTTTTTCTCTCTCTCTCTCTCTCTCTCTCTCTCCCCCCCAGAGCCAGCCCTCCAGCTCGCCCAACCTAGCCGCCCCAGCTCGTCCAGCCCAGGTCGCGTCGCCAAGCTCCTAGCCGCCCAGCTTGCGTCGCCCGAGCCCCCTGCTCGCCCAGTGTCGCGTCGCCCGATCCATGGCCGCACAGTGTCGCGTCACCCAGCCCTAGCCGCGCACAGTGCCAGGCCGCCCAGCCCTCGCATCGCTCGTCCCATTCGCGCCCGTGTCGCCCAGATCCGAGCCGCCTCGTGCCAGATCGAGCATCCTTGGAGCCGTCGCGTTGCATCGCCCCGCGCGCATCCCTGTAGCTCTCCGTGTCACGCCCGCGCGCCGTTCCCTAAGGCGAGCGGCGCCGTACGCCATCGCTCAGCCGAGCTCGCGCCCGCGCCCTCGCCCGTGCAGCCGGCCCGTTCGCGTGTCAGCCGCGCCTCGTGAGTTGCTCCCTAGCTGAGCCCTGTTTATTTTATTATATTTAGGCCTATGGATTGTGATTATTGTTGTGTTTGTTTGGTTCGCTTTAGGTTGCTCGGGTTCGATCGCAGCTTAGATTTCTTGTGTGTTGTTGCCTTCCGACCAAGTAAGGATTTCTTACCGGAGTTGTGTGGGCCCTGCGATATTTTCATGATGTGCCTTGTATGCTTGTTGACTGTTATGAGCATGATATTGATAGGGCAGCTTTGATTGATCTCTTGCTAGCATGTTTGCCTGATTGTACATGTTAGTGCCATGCTAGGATTGTTCTTCCAGCATGCTTATGATTCCTGCTTTAAGTTCGTAGTATCATGCTAGGTAATTGTCATTGATGTCGGTTATTGTTTGCTAGCCAGGAATCATTTATTTTCTCTATACTCTTAGCTAGAGTTGTAGGGTTTGTCATCATCGAGAGGCTGAGAGCAGACATAACGTACTTTGTCCCCACCGGTCGGGAGTAGAGCGCACGAAGCATAACGTACATTGCTTCCCCCCCCAGCCGTCGATGTGGATTTAGCTACCCACATTGGCGTAAGCCTAGTTTGTAGCCTGCTAGAGCGAAACCCTGCCATCGGTGTAAGCTCGCCTCGGGCGGTTTCTTAGCCGTGTCGGTGGTACATGCCGCATGAGATGAGTGCCGAGGGCCTCGCACTCGTGATCGCGACACCGCTCCAGTCTTAGGCATGCATACCGCCAGCGTAGTTTGTCCTTAGGCCCCCACATTTACGCCTGTTGCAGCAGCATGCGGTGTGCGCTCACACGCGTTAGTTGCCGGTTTGGAGAGCTCCCCCGGGCTAATGTCGTGAGTACACCATTCCTTCCAGTTTTGAGCCAGACTTCGGGTACTCTCCCGATAGTCCAGATTATTAGCAAGGGTAAAGAGGCCCTTGAGGACATCCTTTGTAAGGACCCGACCCAAGAAACGGTCTCTAACCTAAGGTCCATACTTAGCATGCATGATTAAGAATATAAACATCATTCAGAGTCGGAAGTTTAAAACTTTGCAATAAACATTTTAAAACAAAACCATGATTTCAATTAAATAAAATAGGTAAATGACTGATCAGTACTTTCTTAAAACAATTCAAAGGAAAACGGTACGAGAACATAAAATAGTTTGAGTGCTTTTTCCTAGGGACCCAAGTCCCACTACATGCTAAATCATTAAGGAAAACATTTAAAGAAACGTGCGATCCAGAGTCAGCTGTCCATGATCATCGAGCCGCTTCCTCCTAGCCATCCAGCCTCTGTCCCAAGTTACCTGTGGAAGCCACATAAAATAAGGGTGAGCAACAAGTTACTCAAGAAGAATCCCCAATCGGGTACAATACGAAATCATCTCATTTAGCACATGGGCAAGCAACCATACAAAGACTTAGAGCGAAACGGTTGGTTAGGCTATGGGGGCTATTTCTAGGGCGAGCCTATTCAAGGGCTCCCATCAACGATCCCTCCTAGGTCCCACGCTTGGATGCCCTTCGGCCTTACACAATCTAGGACTCGGTGATGCCCAGTGGGGCCTTACACACTTAGGACACGGTGATGCCCAGTGGGGGCCTTACACACTTAGGATGCCCATCGGGCCTTACACCTTCGATTTGGTGTTGCCCCCGGGGCCTTACACACCTAGGATGCCCATAGGGCCTTACACCTCTAGAATTAGTGATGCCCAAAGGGCCTTACACACCTAGGATGCCCATAGGGCCTTACACCTTCGAGAATCGGTGATGCCCGGTGGGCCTTACACACCTAGGATGCCCATAGGGCCTTACACCTCCGGATGTCCATCGGGTCTTGCCTTGAGCGGGACCCCAAACTAGTTACCTCTACGGCCCTCTAAACTTTACATCACACATCTAACCGTAACTTGGATCTAGCAAAGATACAATAGGCGATGGGTCTATCAAGATAGGAATGCCTAGCATGGAACTAACGGGATGTAAACATGTCACGAACATGAATCAAAAGAAAACATGAAACCTATCACTAGAAATTCATATAATTCTGATGTCAGCGTGCTATCAACTATTCGCAGGTCCACACAACCCCGGGTAAGAATCCTTACGGAAATAAGTGGAGGTTGATTATCCCGAATCGAATAACGACCCTCGAGCTTTTAAGTGAACTCGAGCAACCTAAGCAAGCAATAAATTATCCTAATTAATAAACAGACATCGAAAAATCGGGGCGTCCCAAAGGGTGGAGGTTTAGGAATTTACCAACCGAGAAGGCACACGCGCCTCGGCAGCAAGCGTTAGAGGACGCACCGCTTCTTTGGGCGGGCGCTGCGCTGCTCGAGCGCTTGGGCGGCGAGCCGACACGGCGGGCGCGGCGCGCTGCCAAGGCGTCTCGACGGGCGGCGCAGCGCGGACGACGACTGGCCGCGAGGCCGGGCGCGCGAACGAGCGACACGCTGGGACGGCGCGCGCGGCGCGGAGTGGAGCGACGCGTTTGGGCGCTGGGTGTCTGTGTGGAGGCGCGAGGCGGGCTACACGACCGTGTCTTATGGGCGCGAAGCGCGCGCTGGGTGGTGTCGCGGGCGCGAGGCGGCGCACGGCCGGTCTTGTTGGGCGACTGGTGCGGAGTGGAGGATGGGCTGCGCGGCGGTGGGCGAGCCGGCCGCTCGACGCGATCTGGGCCGGCGGTGGCTCGTGCGGTGGTGCAGCGATGGTCGCAGCGCGCGATGTCGTGGGGGCAAGCAGAGGCGTTAGGCGAGACACGGCGGCGGTGTGGGGCGGCTTAAGCGAGACACGGGGCGGTGTGTGGGCGGCAGGCGAGTGAAGGAGAAGTCTAGGGTTTTGGGGTTCTTTCTTTTTTCCTTGTTTTCTCTTTTCTTTCTCTTTAAATATAATTCCCTTCCTTAACTTAAATAGACTTGGGAATCTCTTATGACCTCCCAAGATTCCCCTTGAGCCCCTACGACGCGTTTATTTTCCTTATTTAAACCCAAGCTTCCCAACCCCTTTTAGGCCAAGGGTTCGAGTCCTTCCAACAGATTCCTCCCAAACTTAAAAATATAAAAGGAAACCTTATTTTACATTTAGCTAAAAACCGGGTCATTACAATACTCCCTCCTTAGAAGACTTCCGTCCCCGGAAGTCGCTGCTCTTAAAACAACTCTGGGTAACTCCTCCTCATCTCCCCTTCCAACTCCCAAGTAGCTTCCTCAACTCCCTGATTCCGCCACTGCACTTTCACTAGGTCAATGGCCCGGTTCCTCAAAACCTTTTTCTCAAATGCCAGGACCCTTATGGGTTTCTCCTCAAAGCTCAGGTCATGGTTCAACCGTAGAAGGCTCAAAATCTATGACGTCATGAAGGATCTCGCCACATACGGCGGAGCATCGAAACGTGGAACACACTATGCACTACAGCCAAGGACGGCGGCAGTGCTAGCCGATAGGCCACAATCCCAATCCTTTCAAGGACCTCGAAAGGTCCAACAAACCTGGGGCTCAGTTTGCCCTTTTTACCGAACCTCAGGACCCCTCGCATCGGAGCTACCTTGAGGAAAACATGCTGGCCAACCTCAAACTCCAACTCCCTACGCCTAACATCGGCGTAGCTCTTCTGCCGCGCTGGGCGGTCAAAGATATCTGAGCTTTGATTTTCTGGACGGCCTCATTGGTCACCGGAGCAACTCGGACCTAACACTGCCGGTCACCAACTTCTTCCCGTAAGGCGGGGATCTGCAGCGCTACCTATAAACGCCTCAAACGGCGCCATCCGAATGGTCGATCAAAAAGCGTTATTGTAGGCAAACTCCATCAAGTACAAGTCATCGTCCCAACTACCGGGGAAATCCAACACGCAGGCTCGCAACATATCCTCTAAGATCCGGTTTACCCGCTCGGTCACGGCCATCGGTTCGTGGGTGGAAGGTCATCTTCGTGAAGCCGCACTCTGTGCCCAAACACGCTGAAGGGCCTTCCAAAATCGTGATGTAAAACGGAATCCCGGTCGGAGATAATTTTAAGCGGCACTCCGTGGTACCTCACTATTTGCTCAAGGAACAGTTGTGCCCACTTGCTCCACGGTGTAGTTTATCCTGCCCGAATGAAATGGGCACACTTAGTCAACCTATCAACGATCACCCAAATCTGCGCATATCCTCTAGGAGTCTCCGGCAAACCCGAGATAAAATCCATGGTGATCTCCTCCCACTTCCACTGTGGCACCCGAGCGGTTGCAACAAACCTGCTGCTTGCTGCACAGGCGCCTTCACTGTTGACAGTGTGAGACACCGACTAACGAACGGGCAATCTCCTCTTCATCCCCATCCACCAAAAAGTCTGTTTAAGATCTTGGTACATCTTGTTACCCCCTGGGTGCCAAGAAAAAGGCGAGGTGTGAGCCTCGGTCAATAACTCTGTGCGAACACCGGCATCGGCTGGAACACACAGCCGACCTTTATATCTCAGACCCCCATCTGCAAGTATCACGAAGTCGAAGTCACCGTCAGCTGAACCCTCTCATACAAACTTTTTAACTTAGGATCTTTCAAGCTGGCTGTCGATAATCCTTTGCCTTATCGAAGGCTGGATGGTTAACTGAGCTACCCTGGCGGTAACATCCCCTAACAACACTGCTATTTCCGCCTCTCGAGATCCTTCCTGATGATACTCTTGGGGTTTGCCAATGTTGCCAGATGCGAGGTCTTTCTACTTAGTGCATCAGCCACAACATTTGCTTTTCCAGGGTGATACAAGATCTCACAGTCGTAATCCTTCACGAGCTCCAACCACCTCCTCTGCCTCATGTTCAGGTCCTTCTGAGTGAAGAAATACTTGAGGCTTTGGTGATCCGAGAAAATCTGAATCTTCTCCCCATACAAGTAGTGCCTCCAAATCTTAAGTGCAAAGACGATCACGCTAACTCCATATCATGAGTCGGGTAATTCGCTCGTGCGGTTTCAATCGCACGAAGCGTGCGCTATCACCTTACCGTGTTGCATCGTAACGCATCCCAAACCAAACTTGCCGCATCATCAGTACACCACGAAACCCCCGCCCGGGACCGCCAACACCGGCGGACGTCAAACCGCTCTTTAGCTTAGCAAAACTCTCATCGCACTTCCTATCCCAAACGAAATCAACACCCTTCCTCGTCAATCGAGTAAGCGGGCGGCGGCTATAGCTGAAAAATTTTGAACGGCGTCGGTAATATCCGGCGCACCCGAAGCTACGAATCTCCGTCCACGATCGTCGGTCCGCCCACGAACTAACGACCTCTACCTTCAAGGGTCTACATGACCACTCCTCCTTAGACACAACGTGTCCCGAAAATGCTACCTCCTCGAGCCAAAGTCACACTTTGAGAACTTCGCGTAGAGCTTGTTCTCGCGCAAAGGCCGCCAAAATCGCCCTTAGGTGCGAGGCATGGTCCTCCTTAGACTTAGAGTACACAAGAATGTCATCTATGAACACGATGACAAAGCGGTCCAAGAATGCCTTGAACACTCACCATCATGTCCATGAATGCAACAAGGCGTTTTGTCGGTCCGAAAGACATGACTACGAACTCATAATGCCCATACCTTGACTCGAACGCTTTGTCTTGGGAATATCTCGCATCCCGAATCCTCAATCGGTGGTAGCCCGACCTCAAGTCAATCTTTGAAAACACACGAGCTCCTGGAGCCGGTCAAACAGTCGTCGATACGAGGCGGTGGTACTTGTTCTTAATGGTTACCTTGTTCGGTTCCATAATCGATGCATAGACGCATCGAGCCATCCTTTTTCTTAACAAACAAAGACGGGTGCTCCCCACGAGGACACACTCGGCCTAATAAATCCTCTGTCAAGCATCTCCCGCACTGTTCTTTTAACTCTTTCACTCTGCTGGCGCCATGCGATAAGGAGCTTTCGAGATAGGCGAGTCCCCGCTCAAGCTCTATTGAGAAGTCCACCTCCTCTTGGCGGCAGCCGGCAACTCTTCGGGAAAAACATCTCGCAAACTCTTGCACTATGGGCACTGCTCGACAGATAGTGGGTCACGGTTCTCCCACCAACTTAGCTAAGAAACCCCAAGCTCCTCGAGCTAACAAAGGGTGAGCTTTAATCGCCGAAATCACGGCGGACACACCCCACTCTGGGTGCCCCGAAAATTAAAGGTAGGCCTACCCGGCGACTGAACACCACCTCCTTTACAATGACAGTCAATCATAGCGTGGTTATCACCTAACCAATCCATGCCGAGGATCACATCAAAACCGCTCATAGCTAGCACAATGAGGGTAACTCTGCAGGTCCAGTCGGATACTGCATGCCCGACCGTCCCCTTACCTTCAGCTAGCCAAAGATACTAGCTCCCGAGGGAGTAGCGACAGACAACTCAAAACCTAGAGGCTCTAAATTCATGCAAGCAAGCTCAGCAAAAACAGCAGAGACAAACGAATGGGTGGAACCCGAATCAAACAACACAAAGGCGAGGTGATCAAGAACTAGGAGCGTACACCGCATCGCGGTCCGGCTCTCTCGGCCTCTGGCGAGTCGTAGCATATACTCTTCCTCGCTGCTGAAGCCGGGCGTACCACCATCGCTTTACGGGTGCGATCTGCGCCCGATGCCCTTCCTTTCCACGCAGTTGAAACAAGCTCTAGGGGTTACCACCACGGGGTCCCCAATGCCGCTTCCCGCAGGATCTACAATATGGTGGCGGCCTCCCTACGCCTCGTTGGCGAGGCCGATCACGATTCTGATCTCGATCGGGGTCTCGCCATGATAAGAACCACGGGACGCCGACCGCCCCGGACATTGCTCCTCGAGTCAAACTTGCGCTTGTGCCCGAGTACACTGGGGCCTTAGACACTACTGGTACTAACAACTCGCTCCGGAGGATACTTCCCATCATAAATCGTTGCCACCATCTTTGCCTTGGCAAAGTTTCGGGGCTCGTGCCCTAACATCCCGAGACACCCCTGCCTCAAACCCGCGATAAACTTCCCCGATCTTCGGTTCCGGTAGAAATCAATCGTGGCGCGAAGTATCCATACTCGAGAACTTCTTCTCGTACACCTCGATCGAGTCGATCCTCGCTAAGGTTTGAAAACACTCAATCATCTTCTCTTGGGCTTCTTCACGATAAATTTTGCCTTGAACTCACCTTGAAGAACTCCCGGTGGCGGTGGAGATCCGGCGGGTCTCTCACTTAAGGTGGAATCCCACCACCACTTAGTCAGCATACCAGCTAATACGTGAGTCGCACATCGAGCTCGCTGCACCTCGTGACACTCCATTACCATAAACGTATATTCTAACTCAAAGAATCCACGTGGCAGCTACCAATGGTTCCCGAGGGCGCTAAACTTCTCCGGCCCATTTCACAAAATCCTCACCCACTTGCCTAGATCCTCGGCACCTTCTCGCCGAACGGCCTCATTCACAATTGGCTCCTCGTGGAGTCAAGCAGTCTTGGTGGCACTGCAGATCCTCTCTTTGAACCAACTCGGTCACCGCCAGATCTCGAACGCGGGACTCCTCCTCTCTGCAGCTAACAAAGCTTATGCGTTTCAGCTCTCTGCTCGGCCCTGCGGTCGGCTAGCAACCCAACCACAAGAGCCCTCATAGACTCCACAAAGCAGCTCCCTGTCAAACCTCTCGAGACTCGCTTGCCCCTACACCTCTCTCGGGCAACATAGTTGAAGGGCCTGATGGTGGCCTAACCTCAGCATCAGCTTGGGACGAGGTCCCCCCGGTGTCAGAATCGATACGAATGCCCTGGGTGGTCGGCCTCGAGCCTCCCTACCCTCTACGAGTGACTGGCATACCGAAAATCTACAGCCAAACCAACAATGGGTCAGAACCTGTCTTTCCTGCTCTACAACAACAAGTCATGTACATGCAAGGTGCAACCGGTATTGTAATTTCTTAACCCTTAACTTTAAACTTACGGACATACCTGATGGCTGGCGGAGCGCTGATGATCATGGAAAACAACCTACAATCGCAGTCGGTCTACGTAACCTATAACTCGGGCTCGATACCAACCAGTATGGACCCGACCCAAGAAACGGTCTCTAACCTAAGGTCCATACTTAGCATGCATGATTAAGAATATAAACATCATTCAGAGTCGGAAGTTTAAAACTTTGCAATAAACATTTTAAAACAAAACCATGATTTCAATTAAATAAAATAGGTAAATGACTGATCAGTACTTTCTTAAAACAATTCAAAGGAAAACGGTACGAGAACATAAAATAGTTTGAGTGCTTTTTCCTAGGGACCCAAGTCCCACTACATGCTAAATCATTAAGGAAAACATTTAAAGAAACGCGTGCGATCCAGTCGTCACCCGTCCATGATCATCGAGCCGCTTCCTCCTAGCCATCCAAATCTGTCCCAAAGTTACCTGTGGAAGCCACAGAAAATAAGGGTGAGCAACAAGTTACTCAGTAAGAATCCCCAATCGGGGTACAATACGAAATCATCTCATTTAGCACATGGGCAAGCAACCATACAAAGACTTAGAGCAGAAACGGTTGGTTAGGCTATGGGCTATTTCTAGGGCGAGCCTATTCAAGGGCTCCCATCAACAGTCCCTCCTAGGTCCTACGCTTGGATGCCCTTCGGCCTTACACAATCTAGGACTCAGTGATGCCCAAAGGGGGCCCTTACACACTTAGGACACAGTGATGCCCAGTGGGGCCTTACACACTTAGGATGCCCATCGGGCCTTACACCTTCAGTTTCGGTGATGCCCAGGGGGCCTTACACACCTAGGATGCCCATAGGGCCTTACACCTCCAGAATTAGTGATGCCCAGTGGGCCTTACACACCTAGGATGCCCATAGGGCCTTACACCTTCGAGAATCGGTGATGCCGGTGGGCCTTACACACCTAGGATGCCCATAGGGCCTTACACCTCCGGATGTCCATCTGGGTCTTGCCTTAGCGGGACCCCAAACTAGTTACCTCTACGGCCCTCTAAACTTTACATCACACATCTAACCGTAACTTGGATCTAGCAGCATACAATAGGCAGCATGGGTCTATCAAGATAGGAATGCCTAGCATGGAACTAACGGGATGTAAACATGTCACGAACATGAATCAAAAGAAAACATGAAACCTATCACTAGAAATTCATATAATTACAGTGATCAGCGTGCTATCAACTATTCGCAGGTCCACACAACCCCGTAAGAATCCTTACCGAAATAAGTGGAGGTTGATTATCCCGAATCGAATAACGACCCTCGAGCTTTTAAGTGAACTCGAGCAACCTAAGCAAGCAATAAATTATCCTAATTAATAAACAAAGATCGAAAATCGTGACGTCCAAAGGGTGGAGGTTTAGGGAATTTACCAACCGAGAAGGCACACGCCTCGGCAGCAAGCGGCAGAGGACGGGCATCGCTGATGCCAGGGCGCTGCTCGAGCGCGCGGCAGGCGAAGCCGACACGCCCATGCGCGCGCGCTGCAAGGCGTCTCGACGGCGGCAGCGCGCGGAGCGACGGCTGGCTGCGAGGGCGGGCGCGCGAACGAGCGACACGCTGACGGCGCGCGGGCGAGTGGAGCGACGCGGTTTAGCGCTGGGTGCCGCTCGTGCGCGCGCGAGGCGGGCTACACGCACGGTCAGGCGCTGGGCGCGAGCGGCGCTGGGTGGTGTCGTCGGGCGCGGAGGCGGCTACACGGCCGGCTGCGCCGGGCGACTGGTGCGGAGTGGAGGATGGGCTGTTGCGGCGGTGGGCGAGCCGCCGCCGACGCGATCTGGGTGGCGGTGGCTCGGGCGCGGTGCGGCAGTGGGTCGCAGCGTCTGCGATGTCGTGGGGCGGCAAAGAGGCGTTAGGCGAGACACGGCGGCGGTGTGGGCGGCTTAAGCGAGACACGGCGGCGGTGTGGGCGCGCTTAAGCGAGAGTGAAGGAGAAGTCTAGGGTTTTGGGGTTCTTTCTTTTTTCCTTGTTTTCTCTTTTCTTTCTCTTTAAATATAATTCCCTTCCTTAACTTAAATAGACTTGGGAATCTCTTATGACCTCCCCAAGATTCCCCTTCAAGCCCCGGCTGACGCGTTTATTTTCCTTATTTAAACCCAAGCTTCCCAACCCCTTTTTAGGCCAAGGGTTCGAGTCCTTCCAACAGTTCCTCCCAAACTTAAAAAATATAAAAGGAAACCTTATTTTACATTTAGCTGAAAACCGGGCTGTTACATCCTTGGGATCAGTTCTTGAGCTGATCAACTTTCCGAGGGACAAAGACCCTCAAAGATGTCCCGGGATTGGTTAGGATAACCAATCATTAGGCCGGAAGTATGAGACTTCCGATGATTCCAGATCTTGCCTTGTAAGCTCGTTGAGCTATGATCTGTGTTGGTAGCTGTTTGCATGCATGCTAGGGTGTTATATGATTGATTGTATCGTATTGTACCCCGGTTGGGGATTCTTACTGAGTAATTCGTTACTCACCCTTATTTTTGTGGTTTTTCCACAGGTAACCATGGTGCGAGACAAGATGGCTGGAGGAGGAGCTGTGATCATGGAAACTTGTTGTTCAACTCTGAGTCTTGTGTTTATGTTTATGATTTAAATGTCCTCTGAATGCATGTAGTTGGGCATGGAGCCCTAGGGTGTTTTCTGAATGTATTTCCGGATTCTAGAATTGTTGTAACTATTACAAAGCTTGTATGTTTTAAATAAATCTCTGATCAGAGTGAGTTTTGTAAATGTATTTGTCTTGGAACAGGTGCTTGGAAACAGGATGTGTTTTCGTGAATTTTATGTTGACTTTTAAATGGATGTTTTATGTTTTAGTTTTTACTTAGAATCCGAACACCATTTTGCAAATTGTCTGTAGATTTGAATGCATGCATTGAGGTAACGGCCTATTTTATAACCCCTTTCGGGTCGGGTCATTACATCAACCATCATGAACATCATCTCTCGCATCATCGATGCCAACTCTATTCTAGGAGATGCAGTCTGGGGCTGTGAGGTCTCTCCCCCAGCTTGGGGCATATCGGTAACTGGGGCCACAAGCGGCCTATAGGTCTGATTCAGTCCTGACGCCGCCTCATCAGTCGTTATCTCATGCCTACACCTCAGTTGGCTACACCAGACAATCCTGCTCCACATCGGGTAATCGGCATACTAGCGATCTGTACCCAAAACACTAAGTTAGTCCCAGCTCGGACCAACACTGCCATCAACAAAACATGGCTAGTATGCTAGATGCAAGTAATGTAAACTTAACCCTTAAATAAGCTTAAACACATACCTGGCGGCTGTTAGAGTGCTGATGATCATGGGACACAACGACCTAACTCAGTAGGTCAGTTTACAGAATCTATGACTCTGAGCTTTGATACCAACTATAAAGACCCAACCCTAAATGGTCTCAATGATCCTTACTATGTGCCATAACTCATGAATTTAAAACAAAAACATAGACTTAAAGCTTGAAGAAACATGCACTTATAAATTATTTCAATGTTTCAGCAAAGCAATAATTAAAAATATAATCCTTAAAATCCTTTAGCCTCCTGCCAGAGTTTATAAAAGCACATCAAAACAACCATAATAAAATCTTTAAAAAAAAAACAAGTGCAATGCTAGACAGGAAATGCAACGGACTCGTCCCCATGATCAATCAGCTCCTCCTCTAGCAACATCGATGCTGTGCCAAGTTACCTGGTGGAAGAAACCACAGAAAGGGTGAGTATAGTTGCACTCAGTAAGAATTCCCCAACCGGGGTACATTACGCAAGATAAATCATTTAGAATCCTAGCATACAAGCACGGAACAATAATACATACAGTCAGTCCCAACAACAAGGGTCAACAAGTGACAAGCAGGGTCAGCACACCACTGGGCTGACCAAACAGAAGGGCAACCTAAGTGTCCTCGGTCTCTGAATGTCTATCTCTAAGACAACTAGGTTAGCACACAACTGGGCTAACTAGGGACAGCACGCTACTGGTGTAAAGACCCGACCCGAAAGAGGTTCTAACCTAGGCCTTTACTTCAATGCATGCTTTTAAAATTTAAATATAATATGCAAGATTGTTATCCAGATTCTGAATGAGAAATAAAACTTGTAAACATTCATGAAGTAATCAGTTATAAAACGTCCTGAAACCTGTCCCTGTTTCCAAGCACTTGTTCCAAGCTAAAAGTAGTTTAAAACATACTCTGATCAGAGATTTATTTCAAAAACATTCAATTCCAAACAGTTTACTAACAAGCCAGAATCCAGAAACAATCAGAAAACATCCTAAGGGCTCCCTACCCAACTACATGCATTCAAAGGACAAAACATAAACATAAACATAAACTCAGAGTTGAAAAGAGAGCAGGTTTCCATGATCAGCAGCTCCTCCTTCAGCCATCCTGTCTCGCGCCCTGGTTACCTGTGGAAACCACATAAATAAGGGTGAGTAACGAATTACTCAGCAAGAATTCCCAACCAGGGTACAATACGATACAACTGGTCATCTAGCAGAACGTATGCAAGTTATGAATACAAACACAGAAGAGAGCACATCACTTTAATCCATACATAAATACCACGGATGCCATCTTACGGTCTTACTCTAGAAACTACAATGAATCTCGATACTCTACGAGAAACTAGTCTTGGCCTCAGTTTTCCTATTACTGTCGATACGAAAGGTGCACTGAGCTCAAGATCCCGAGGAGCTCTCCAGTCGGCTCTATAATGAGCGTGCACGCGCACCGCATGCTGCTGCAAACCTAGGAGATGCTGGGTTTAGGGCATGCTGCCCTGGTTCAGTACGCATGCTTAAAAGAATCTATGGATCGGTGTCACTGAACATAGTGGTGTGAGACCAGGACACTATGACTATGTCAGCCTGTACCACCGCACCTAAGGCTAAGAAATTGTCTGTGGTAGGCTTACACTAGAAACTGGCCCTTGCCCTATCAGGTGGCAATCAAGGGCTACTGCCGACACGCTGAGGTCGTGTCAACTGCCTCGGGACAAGGCAATGCCTCGTCATTCCCTCCGACCGTTTGGGAATTTAACAGTCTACCACCCTCACCCAAGATTGCACTAGGCTGCCGTTAAGTAGCTAAACCCTAACGACGGATGAGGGACCGAGTACTGCCTCACACGTCCCTGCCACGGATGCAAGTTACGTTATGCATCCTCGCCCGGATGATGCTACCTATCAGAACACTATACAATAAACAGCTAACATAAATCATACTTAACACATGCTCAACAGAAACAAAGAACCTAGCATGGTACTACGAAACAATAACAGATTACGAACATGCCAGAACAGAGCAACCTAGCATGGAACTGACATGAGAATAAACACGAGAATCATGCCAGTAGGAATTCAGAACAAAGCACCTATCAACTATCATGCTGGTAAACATAACAGGCATACAATCAACAATCACAAAAGTAACGCAGGGCCCACACAATTCTGGTAAGAAATCCTTACTTGAATCAGAAGGCAAACAAGCACACAAGCAGACTCCCGAGCTGCAAACGAACTCGAGCTAGGTAATGGAACCCTAACAAAAAAATAGCAAATACATCACTAACTACAGACTCTAAATAAACTACAACAGAAGCTCGGCTCGGTCGGAAGTAACTCCCACGGCTCGGCCAAACACCAGTGGTGTCTTGGCTGCAAGGCACTCGGCAAGGAGCTGGCACGCGAACGGACGGGTTGCAAGGCACACGACTCAGCGACGTGCAGCTGGGCGTGCGAGCGAACGGGCGATGATCTTCTGCACGCTATGCGGTCAAGCAAATGAACAAAGAAAGGCGCAGCCAGCGCGGGGCAAAGAGGTTCATCGCGCGAGGCGTCGCGGCGGGGCTGCAGGCTACGATTGAGTGTGCGGCTGCGAGGGCGAAGCGGGGCGATGCGACTCGGTCGCGGCGAGGGGCTGCGATAGCGACAGAGGCTGTGCTCGCGGCTGTGGGGCTACGATCGCGACAGGGCTGCTCTCAGATGGGGCGATCGACGATACGGCTGCAAAGGGCTGCTCTCGGTTGCAACCACAACAACAAACATACACAACTACAATCACCTTTCCCCTTCTCTCGGCCAGCAAGAACAACAAACATAGGCCTTAGCCAATAGATCGGCAACAAAAACAAGAGGAGGAAATCGAAGCACAAAGAAACACTTACTCGAAACGATCGATTGAAGCTCTCAGGAGGCTGGAAATAGCAAGGCACGGTGAGCTTGGAGGAAAGGATTTGCTGCAAGGAGTTTGGGAAGGAGAAGGAGAATAAAACCTATTTTTAATCAAACTCACTTTAGTCACGAAAACCAAGGCAAACCAAGATAACCTGAGGAATGAGTATCAAAAACTACCTGTAGCTTGACTGGCAAAACCTCACTGCTATCTTCCCAGCCACCCTGGCTCAAACCTCAGCTACTGCATCTATTTTCTGCCAAAACCCCTTATTTTATTTTTGCAACTCTCAACACCCAAACTCAACCAGAATGCAACCAAACCCTAATTTTGAACATCCAAGAATATAAACAGCTGAGAAGACAGAAACGGCCCTAACGGCCCAACCAAATTACCAAAATACCCATAGGACATACCTGGAAGACCGGGATGAAAACCTGGGCCATTACAGTATTCCCTCCTTTTATGACTTTCGTCCCCGAAAGTCCTTAAGACTAAAACAACTCAGGATAGTGCAATCTCATATGGTCCTCCCGCTCCTAGGTAGCCTCCTCAGAACTCTAACTCCTCCACTGAACCTTTACCAAAAGGATCTATCGATTACGCAACGTCTTAGACTCAAAGGCTATAATCCTCACAGGCTTCTCCTCGAAGCTCAAATCCTCATTCAGCTGCAAGGGCTCAAAGTCTACAATGTGCGACAGGTCTGGCACATACTGCCTCAGCATCGATACATGTAAAAGACTTCGCACCGCTGACAACGACGGAGGTAAGGCTAACCGATATGCAACTCTGCCCATCCTCTCAAGAACCTCAAACGAACCAACAAAATGGGGACTCAACTCCCCTCGCTTACCAAACCTCAACACACCACGCATCGATGCCACTTTCAAGAACACATGTTGTCCAACCTCAAACTCCAAGTCTCGATGCAGCACATGGGCGTAACTTTTCTGCCTGCTCTGAGCTGTCAACATACGAGCTCTAATCTTCTGCACTGCACTGTTGGTCAACTATAGCAACTCAGGACCCAAAACCTGCCTATCACCAACCTCTTCTGTAAAGACCCGACCCAAAAAGGGGTTCTAAATTAGGCCTTTACCTCAATGCATGCATTCAAAAGTTAAAGACAATATGCAAGAATGGTTTTCGGATTCTAAGTGAAAACTAAAACATACAACAACCATTTAAAAAGTCAATATAAAATTCCTGAAAACTCACCCTGTTTCCAAGCACCTGTTCCAAGACAAATACATTTCCAAAACTCACTCTGATCAGAGATTTATTTAAAACATTCAAAACTTTCCAATAGTTGCAACAGTGCTAGAATCAGGAAAACAGTCAAAAAACAACCTAGGGCTCCGTGCCCAACTACATGCATTCAGAGGAAAATAAAACACAAAGAATCATAGACATAAACTCAGAGTTGAACAACGGGTTTCCATGATCACAGCTCCTCCTCCAGCCATCTTGTCTCGCACCATGGTTACCTGTGGAAAACCACAAAATAAGGGTGAGTAACGAATTACTCAGTAAGAATCCCCAACCAGGGTACAATACGATATACATGGTCATCTAGCAGAATGGTATGCAAGCTATGAATATAAACACAGAAGAGAGCACATAGCTTAAATCCACACATAAACTTCGGATGCCATCACAGGGACTTACTCCGGAATAATCCACCTCATGATACGATCCTATACGAGAAACAAGTCTCGGCCTCAGCCTGTCTACTGTCGATACGAAAGGTGCACTGAACTCAAGATCCCGAGGAGCTCTCCAGTCGGCGCATTAATGAGCGTGTGCGCGCACCGCATGCTACTGCAAACCATGGGGGGTGCTGGGTCTAGGTCCAGTCACCATGCCTAACTAAATCTCTGGATCGGTGTCACTGACATAGGGGTGTGAGACCTGGACACGTGAACTATGTCATCCTGAACCACCGCACCTGAGGCTAAGGAACCGGTCGTGGTAGGCTTACACCAGGAAGTCATCCTTGCCCTAACAGGTGGCAATCAAGGGCTATGGCCGAACACGCTGAGGACGTGCCGACTGCCGGGGACAAGGCAATGCCATGTCATCATCCCGACCGTTGGGGCATTTAACAGTCTGCCACCCTCACCCAAGATTGCAGGGCCTGCCGTTAGGGTTAGCTAAACCCTAACGGTGGATTTGGGACGGAGTACCGCCTCGTACGTCCCTGCCGTGGATGCAAGTTACATTATGCATCCTGGCCCGGATGATTCTACCTACCATATCTCAAACCTATAAACAGATACAGCAAACAATCCAATACGTGCTCAACAGATACAACGAACCTAGCATGATACTACTAAGCAAGAACAGATAACGAGCATGCCAGAATGAAACAACCTAGCATGGACTAACATGAGAAACAACATAAGAAATCATGCCAGTCGGGAATTCAGAGCAGAGCACTTATCACTAAACATGTTGATAAACACAAAAAAGCATACAAACAGCAATCACATAATATATCGCAGGGCCCACACAACTCCGGCAAGAAATCCTTACTTGGTCGAAAGGAAAATACAAACAAGAATCCTAAGCTGCGATCGATCCCGAGCTAGCTAATGAGAACCTAACAAGCACAATAATTGTAACGATCCGACCCGAAAGGGTTCTAAAATAGGCCGTTACCTCAATGCATGCATTACAAATCTACAGAAAATTTGCAAGATGGTGTTCGAATTCTAAGTAAAAACTAAAACATAAAACATCCATTTAAAATCAACATCAATTCCTGGAACTCCGTCCTGCTTTCCAAGCACTGCTCCAAGACAAATACATTTACAAAACTTACTCGATCGTGAGATTCATTTAAAACATACAAACTTTACAACAATGCTAGAATCCGGAAATACATTCAGAAAACACCCTAGGGCTCCGTGCCCAACTACATGCATTCAGAGAACATTTACATCATAAACATAAATAAGACTCAGAGTTGAACAACGGGTTTCCATGATCACAGCTCCTCCTCCAGCCATTCTGTCTCGCACCATGGTTACCTGTGGAAAAACCACAAAAATAAGGGTAAGTAACGAATTACTCAGTAAGAATCCCCAACCGGGGTACAATACGATATAATCAGTCATCTAGTACCAAAGCATGCAAGCAAACAGCTACCAACACAGATCATGGCTCAACGAGCTCATAAAACAAGATCTGGAGTCATCAGAAGTCTCTTTCTTCCGGCCTAATGGATTGGATACACTCACCAATCCAGGACATCACCGAGGTATCTGTCACTCGGGGGGAATACACTGATCCCTAGAATGTCCTCAAGGGCCTCCTTGCCCATGCACTAAACTCGACTTACGGAGAGTACCCAAGTCGCTCTCTAACGGAAGGAATGGTGTACTCACGACATTAGCCCGGGAGCTCTTCAACCGGCAACTAACGCGCAGTGCGCGCACACCGCATGCTCTCTGCGCAACCGCATAAATGCGGGGCCTAAGGGCAAACTACGCGCGGGCCAAGTGCGCATGCCTATGACTCGGAAGCGGTGTCACCGATCACGAGCGCGAGGCCCTCGCGCTCATCTGCGGCACTGATCCACCGACTGAAGCTAAGAACCGCCAAGGTAGGCTTACACCGCTAAGCGTGGTTCCGCTCTAGCAGGCTACAAACTAGGCTATGCCGAAGTGGGTAGCTAATTCCACAACCGGCGGGTCGGGGGGGTAGCAAGATACGTTATGCTTCGCACACTTTACTCCCGACCTGAGCTAAATCCACCTTGGTGACCGGGGGGGTAGCAAGATACGTTATGCTTCTCACACTTTACTCCCGATCAGTGGGGACAAAGTACGTTATGTCCGCTCAGCCTCTGGATGATGACAAACCCTACAACTCTATCTAAGAGTACAGAGTAAAAAGCAATGATTCCTGCCTAGCAAACAATGACCGACATCAATCACAATTACCTAGCATGATACTACGAGCTTAAGTAGGAATCATAAGCATGCTGGCAGAACAAACCTAGCATGCCACTAACATGTAAAATCAGGCAAACATGCTAGCAAGAATTCAATCAAACAGCTCTATTACTATCATGCTCATAACAACAAGAAACAAGCAAGGCATAATCATGAAAATATCGCAGGGGCCCACACAACTCCGTAAAAATCCTTACAGGTCGGAAGGCAACAACACACAATAAAAATAACTGTGATCGAACCCGAGCAACCTATAACGAGCCAAACAAACACATCAATAATCATAAAATAGCCCTAAATATAATAAAATAAATAGGGCTCGGCTCGGGAGCAACTCACGAGGCGCGGCTGACACGCAAACGAGCCGGCCGCATGCACTAGGCGACCAAAGGGGCAGTCAAGCGCTGCGCCGGGGCCGCAGGGCTCGGGTTGGGGCGCTACTGCACGGGCGCTGGTCACGATATCTATGCGCGCTGGCTGCACAGGGGCGCGCGGTCGACACGAGCTGGGCGACGCGATGCTCGGGGCTGGCGAGGGCGGGCGGCGGCGCGCGCTCGGCAAGCTACTGGCGAGGCGCGCGACGACACGGCCGGGACGAGGCTCGGGCCGGCCGGGCGACGCGAATGTGGGTCAGGCGACTGGTCGGGCGAGGGGCGCGGGGTGGTCGGGCGAGGCGACCAAGGGCTGGGGCTACTCGGGCTGGCTGGACGATGCGAGCAGGGTTGGGCGCTCGGGCTAGCTGCTCGGGCGAGCCATGGGGCTGGGGCTGCTCAGAGGGGGCTAGGTCGGGGAGAGAGAGAGAGAGAGAGAAAGAGAGAGAGAGAAAATGGATTTTGGGGAAAAAATAAAAGAAAAGGGAAATAAAAGAAAAATGGGAAATAAAAGGAAATAAATGGGATTTTATCCAATTTAAAACCTTAAAATCCCATTTCCTGGCTTCCTCCTTCGAGACCCGACCGAAGCAATCTTTTCCAATCAACAAATCTCACTTAAATCCAACTCCCAAAGCAACACTAAGGGCCCTATTTTAGGACCCCTTTTGGGCCGGGTCTTTACAAAGCACCTGTTCCAAGCTAAAAGCAGTTTAAAACATACTCTGATTAGAGATTTATTCAAAACATTCAAAACCCCAAACAATTTACAACAGTGTCAGAATCCAGAACCAATCTGAAAACATCCTACGGGCTCCGTGCCCAACTACATGCATTCAGAGGACAAACTAGAAACATAAATATAAACTCAGAGTTTAAAGACAACAGTTATTCCATGATCCGCAGCTCCTCCTTCTGCCATCCTGTCTCGTGCCCTGATTACCTGTGGAAAACCACAAAATAAGGGTGAGTAACGAATTACTCAGTAAGAATCCCCAACCGGGGTACAATACGATGTAACTGGTTATCTAGCAGAAAGTATGCAAGCTATGAATACAACACAGAAGAGAGCACATCACTTTAATCCATACATAAATACCACGGATGCCATCTTACGATCTTACTCCAGAAATTACAACGCATCTCGATACTCTACGAGAAACTAATCTCGGCCTCAGCTTTCCTACTACTGTCGATATGAAAGGTGCACTGAACTCAAGATCCCGAGGAGCTCTCCAGTCGGCGTTGTAATGAGCGTGTGCGCGCGCCTTGCATCTTCATGCACAAACCGAGAGGTGTTGGGTCTAGGGCATGCTGCCCTGGTCCAGTAAGCATGCCTAAAAGAATCTCTGGTCGGTGTCACTGAACATAGTGGTGTGAGACCAGGACACTATGACTGTCAGCCTGTAGCACCGCACCTGAGGCTAAGAAACCGGTCATGGTAGGCTTACACCAGGAACCGGCCCTTGCCCTATCAGGTGGCAATAAAGGGCTACTGTCAACGCGTTGAGGTCGTGTCGACGGTCGGGGACAAGGAAATGCCTCGTCTTTCCCCCGACCGTTGGGGCATTTAACAGTCTGCCACCCTCACCCAAGATTGCACTGGGCTATCGTTAAGGTTAGCTAAACCCTAACGACGGATCAGGGACGGAGTACTGCCTCGCACGTCCCTTCCACGGATGCAAGTTAAGTTATGTATCCTCGCCCAGATGATGCTACCTATCAGAACTCTAAGCTATAAACGAGCTACGGCAAACAAACATACTAATACGTGCTCAAGCAAAACAATGAACCTAGCATGATACTACGAAGCAAGAATAGATAACGAACATGCCAGAACAGAACAACCTAGCATGGAACTAACATGAGAAATAACACGAGAATCATGCCAGTCGGAATTCAGAACAGAGCACCAATCCACTAACATGCTGATAAACATACACATACATACAATCAACAATCATAGAAAATACCGCAAGGCCCACACAACTCTGGTAAGAAATCCTTACCTGGGTCGGAAGGCAAACACACACAAGAAAGATCCTAAGCTGCAACCGAACCCGAGCTAGCTATCGAGAACCTAACAAATAAACAAAAAACATCACAATCTGTAAAAACCCGACCCAAAATGAGGTCCTAAACCTAGGTTCTCACTCAGCATGCAAGTTAAATACTTCATCAAGCGGTTTAGTGCTTCATATTTAAAACCTTTCAAAACATTTAAAAGCGGGGACACTTAAAACATAAACAACAACCTTCATTTAAGCAAACCAACAAAGTAAAACAAGCCTGGCCAGTGTTTATGAAATCATACAATACAATTTAAACAACTTTTAAAAACTTCCCCCTAGAACTCCTATCCGTCTACATGCTGAACAAATTATGCAAACAATAAAAGACAGAGTGTCGGCGGCTCCCATGATCAATCAGCTCCTCCGCTAGCCGCCCCCTGTCTTTGTCCCAAGTTACCCGTGGAAAACCACATAAATAAGGGTGAGTATAAACATACTCAAGAAGAATCCCCAACCGGGGTACAATACGATACATCAATCATCTAGCACCCTAGTATACATGCAAACAGTTACCAACACAAATCATAGCTCAACGAGCTTACAAGGCAGAATCTGGAATCCTCAGAAGTCTCCTACTTCCGGCCTAATGATTGGCTCTCATAACCAATCCCGGGACATCTCCGAGGGTCTTTCTCCCTTGGCCAATTGATCAGCTCAAAAACCGATCCCAAGGATGTCCGACACCCTCGAGGGTCTTTCTCCCTCGACCATATGATCACCTCAAAAGCCAATCCCAATGGGTGTCCTCAAGGGCCTCTTACCCTTGCTAACAAATCGACTATCGGAGAGTACCCAAGTCCGGCTCTAAATCGAAAGAACTGGTGTACTCACGAACATTAGCCCGGGAGTTCTCCGACCGGCGACTAACGCTGCGTGTCGCACACACCGCATGCCGCCGCAACCGCGCGTAAATGTGGGGCCTAAGTACAAACTACGCGGGCGGTGCGCATGCCTAAAGAATCGGAACGGTGTCACCGAACACGAGGTGCGAGGCCCTCGGCACTCATCTGTGCGGCACTGTACCACCCGACACGAAGCTAAGAACCGCCAAGGCGGCTTGCACCGTTGGTCGGGTTCCGCTCTAGCAGCTACAAACTAGGCTTATGCCGATGTGGTAGCTAAATCCACATCGGCCGCCGGCGGAAGCAATGCACGTTATGCTTCGCTCTACACCCGACCGCCGGGGGGAAAAAGTACGTTATGTCCGCTCTCACCTCCGGATGATGACAAACCCTACTATACTAGCTAGAGTACAAAATAATCGATTCTGGCTAGACATACATATCAACATCAATCACACATAACCTAGCATGATACTACGAACTTAAAGCGGAATCTCAAGCATGCCGGAAGAACAATCCTAGCATGGCACTAACATGTAGAAACAGCAAACATGCTAGCAAGAATGCAATCACAAGTCATCCTATCCACTAATCATGTTCGTAGAAGTAAACATGCATATAAGGCACAATCAAGAAAGCATCGCAGGGTCCACACAACCACGGTAAGAAATCCTTACCTGGAAACGAGCAGAAATAACTTTCACAATCAAATAATGACCCTCGAGCTTTAAAGCGAAACCGAGCAACCTAAGCATTTTAGTAAAAACAACCTAATTAAATAAACAGTACCGCCAACAGCCTAGTGCCCAAAGGAGAAAAGACTCGGAATTACCGACCGAGAAGACACAAGGTCACGCCCCAACCCGCACGGCGAGGCAGGCGTCCGTCCGCAAGAAGAACAAGCGTGGCGCGCGCGCTGGCACCGGCGCCGGCGCTTAGCGAGGCAGGGACGTGGCAGACGCAGCCGTCGCCGCAGCGCGAGCGAACACGCTGGGTCAGGCGAGCGGGCGAGACGTCGGGTCTGCGAGGACGCGTCGGGGCGGCAGTGAGCGGAGCGGCGCGGTGCGTCTAGGCGGCCTGGTGCGGAACGGCGCGACGCGTCTGGGCTCCTGGTGCGGAACGGCGCGGCGCGTCTGGGCGCGCTTGGGCTGGGCGATGCAACGCGTCTGGGCGCACTTGGGCTGGGCGATGCAACGCGTCTGGGCGCACATGGGCTTGGCGATGCAGTGCGCGCGTCGTGCGCGTGGTGGGCGGGGGTTGTCTTTGGGGTGAGCGCGATCCTGATGCGCTGGGTGTGGTGCGGCTAGGGCATGGCTGGGTGGCTAGGGTTGGGTTTTCTTGGTGAGGTCTGCTAAGAGAGAGAGAGAGAGAGAGAGAGAGAAGGGGAAAGGGACTTTCTTGATTTTTCTTCCCTTTTCCTAATTTAAATGGGTCTAAAATCCCTTCCCAAAGCTTCCTCTTTCAAAACCCGGCCCAAACAAACTTTTATTTCTAGAAAAACTCTTTTTCCTACAAACTCCCAAAACCATTTAGGGCAAGGGTTCAAATCCCAAGGGAAGCACTCAAAAACCCATTAATTTTGCCAATAACTAAAATACCTCCAAACTCCCAAACAACTTGCCCAAACCTCTTGGGTCTTGCAACCAACAACCACCAAACTTCGACGAAGGCAGGAAAGGCCCTGAAATCTTGAAAATCCTCAAAACCCTAACTGGGGGCAAAAAGACCAAAATACCCCTAAGGGTTAAAACAGCTCTAACGGCCCATCCGAACATCCGAATAATGACCCGAAATCACCTGGGTAACTGAAATAGAAAACTGGGGCGTTACAATACTCCCTCCTTTTAAGACTTTCGTCCTCGAAAGTCCTAAGACGAAAACAACTCTAGGAAATCTCCACTGATCCTTAACCAACCAAACTATCGGTCAAGACAACACTAAATCTTCTTCGAAATCCAAACCCCCTTGGGTTCCCAAAGGCTCAAAGCCACAAGCCATCCAGTCTGCCACAACAAAACTGGGCATACACCGAACTCCGAAGAAATAGATGTGATAGTGCTAACGGTAATACACATCCTCAAACTCGCACTAGCTCTCAAACGGTCTTAAAATCTTAGGGCTCACTTAACCATGCTAGACCAACTCGGAACGCCTCTCTCTACGGCGCTACTCTCAAAGAAACTCGTGGACAGTCACAAGCTCTCTAAAACTCGCGCCACGCTCCAAACAGAACTTCTCTCGAATGCTCATAGTGTTATCAAACAGCCTCGACCCTTCACCATGCCGACCAAACAAGCTGAATCTGTAGAACGCCCGCTTTTCTATTCCAGCTTCTCGAGGTGCTTCCGTTCGGATTCATGGTTTGGTTGGGCCGTTAGAGCTGCTTTTGACCCTTAGGGGTATTTTGGTCCTTTTGCTCCCGGGCAGATTTGTGGATTTTCGTGGCTTCGAGGCGC
Organism: Sicyos edulis; assembly: GCA_036507275.1. NCBI lineage: Eukaryota > Viridiplantae > Streptophyta > Magnoliopsida > Cucurbitales > Cucurbitaceae > Sicyos > Sicyos edulis. The sequence continues at coordinate 20,944,635 of CM071855.1, read as the reverse complement.
TCTCCCGCCTTCGTTGAGGCTTGTGTGTTGGTGGGCTGCGAGTCCCCGAGATGTTTGGGGTATTCGTTTGGGAGTTCGGTTGTGATTTGGGTTTTGGGCAAAGTGATCTTTGTTTGGGTGTTTCCTTTGGGATTCGAGCCTGTGCCCTTAGAGATGATTTGGGAGTTTGTTTTAAGTGAGAGTTATTGTTTGGGAAAGGTTGCTTCAGCCGGGTCTCGAAGGAGGAAGCCGGGAAATGGGATTTAAGGACTTTAAGGCTTGTTTTAATTAGGAAAAAGGGAAGAAAAATCAAGAAAATCCCTTTCCCCTTGTTTTGCAATCTCTCTCTCTCTCTCTCTCTCTCTCTCTCTCTCTCTCTCTCTCTCTAGCCGACCTCACCAAGAAGACCCAGCCCTAGCCACCCAGCCATGCCCTAGCCGCACCACTCCCTGGCCGCATCGACCGCTCACCCCACCATGCCCTCGCCGCACTGACGCCCTGCATCGTCCGCCCCTAGCCGCCGCGCCCGCTCCAGCCGCCCAGTCGCCCATGCCGCGCCGTGCCGAGCCACCCCAGCGCCCGATCGCGTCGCCCTCGCCCATGCCGCGCCGTGCCGAGCCACCCCAGCGCCCGATCGCGTCGCCCTCGCCCTAGTCGCGCCGAGCCCAGATCTGCATCGCCCAGGCCATCTTCGTGTCATCTTGGTCGCGCCGAGTCAGATCGCATCGCCCTCGCCTTGGTCGCGCCGAGCCCAGATCGGCATCGCCCAGGCCGTCTCCGTGCCGAGTCGCTCGCCCCTGTAGGTCGTCGTGCCTTCCCGAGCGCCCCCTGAGCCCGCGCGTCGCGTCGCCTGCCTCGCGCGCGCCGCGCGCCGCTCTCTGTCAAGCCGCGCGTGTGTCGTCGCCAGCCCGAAGCTCGAGCCCGCGCCCGTGCGCCTTTTTTCCCCCAGCCAAGCGCCCGTGCTGCGCCCGCTGCGCCGCCGCCTGCGCGCCCTGTGCCCAGCGCCAGTGCCCAGCGCCCGCCTGCACTTGTGTGTGTTTGGTTGGCCCGAGCCTTGTGGCTTCTCGGATGGTATTTTCCCTAGTCTTTTCTTCGTTGGGCCCCGATTTTGTTGGTCTGCTTTGTTTAGGGATTTGATTTTGGGCCGCTTTATTTTATGTTTAGGTTGTTTGGGTTCGATTAGAGGCTCGAGGATCGCTTGGTTGAGTTATGATTATTTTCTCGCTTGTCCTGTAAGGATTTCTTACCGTGGTTGTGTGGACCTGCGATATGTCTCGATTGTGCCTTGTATGTTTGCTGATTGTTATGAGCATGATAGTGATAGGCACTTTGTTTGATCTCTTGCTAGCATGTTTGTTGATTTTACATGTTAGTGCCATGCTAGGTTTGTTCTTCCAGATGCTTGTGATTCTGCTTAAGTTGTAGTATCATGCTAGGTAAACGTGATTGATGTCGGTCATTGCTTGCTAGCTGTGAATCATTGATTTACTCGGTATTCTTGGATAGAGTAGTAGGGTTTGTCATCATCCGTAGGCCGAGAGCGGACATAACGTACTTTGTCCCCACCGGTCGGGAGTAGAGCGAAGCATAACGTACATTGCTTCCCCGGCACCGATGTGGATGTAGCTACCACATCGGCATAAGCCTAGTTTGTAGCTCGCTAGAGCGGAACCCCGCCAACTGCGGTGCAAGCTCGCCTTGGCCGGTTCTTAGCTTCAGTGTCGGTGGTACAGTGCGCAGATGAGTGCCGAGGGCCTCGCACTCTGTGTTCGCGACACCGCTTTCCGAGTCTTAGGCATGCGTGCACTGCCCGCGTAGTTTGCCCTTAGGCCCCGCATTTACGCCGGTTGCGTAGAGCATGCGGTGTCGCGCGACACGCGCGTTAGTCGCCGGTTCGAGAGCTCCCGGGCTAATGTTCGTGAGTACACCAGTTCCTTCCAGCTTTAGAGCCGAGATCGGGTACTCTCCCGATAGTCCGTTGTTAGCGAGAGTAAGAGGCCCTTGAGGACACCCATTGGGATTGGCTTTTGAGCTAATCAATTGGTCGAGGAGAAAGACCCTCGAGGGTGTCGGACATCTTGGGATCGGTTTTTGAGCTGATCAATTGGCGAGAGGAGAAAGACCCTCGGAGATGTCCCGGATTGGTTATGAGAACCAATCATTAGGCCGGAAGTAGGAGACTTCCGATGATTCCTAAGTAAGTGACTTCGATGTTTCCAGATCTTGTGTTATGAGCTCGTTGAGCTATGATCCATGTTGATAGTCGTTTGCTTGCATATTGAGGTGCTAGATGGTCGATGTATCGTATTGTACCCCTGGTTGGGGATTCTTCTCGAGTATGTTTATACTCACCCTTATTTATCTTTCGGTAACTCGGGACAACACCGGGAGGGCTAGCGGAGGAGCCGATTGATCATGGGGAACCGCCAAGCACTCTGTCTTTATTTATTGCATTGTTTATTCAAAGATGTAGATGGACAGAGTCCTAGGGGAACATTGTTTAAAACGTTGCTTAAATTGTATTGTACATTTTATTAAACACCGCCGTGATGTTTTAATTTGTTGGATTGTTTAAACTTAAATTGTTGGTTATGTTTTAAGGGCTCCCCCTTCTCATATGTTTTGAAAGGTTTTTAAATGTAAGCTCTAAACCACTTGTTATCATATTTAACTTGCATGCCGAGTAAGATCCTGTGTTTAGGACCATGTTTTGGTTCGGGTTCTTACAGATTGGTATCGAGCACGAGTCATAGATTTTGTAGACTAACCCGCTTTGTAGGTTGTTGTTCCCATGATCATCAAGACTCCACGGCCGCTTGGTTTGTCCGAGTTCAATTAAGTTAAGGGGTAAGAATTTACAATACTTTTCTTCTAGCTTTTATGCATGTGTAGAGTTGTGGAGCGGAGACAGCGTGTTCGACTCGTTGTTGGTTTGGGCTTAGAGAGCCATCATGCCAACTTTTCCGCATCAGATGCAGTAGTTTGATGAGCGGTGAGAGCCCCCGTGTGGGCTGGTTTTGTTGCTTTGTGCAGATCGCCAATGTGTCGATCGTGCACTCGAGGGAGGCGTAGATTAGACTCCCTTAGGCCATTTGTGGCCCAGGGCTTGTTGGTTTCTCCCTAGTGAGAGGGTGGAGGTGCCTTGTGCGAGATCGCCAATATGTTGATTGCACTCAGAGGAGCAGGACGCTTGGCATGTCCGACCAAGGAGTTGGACCGATCTTATTGATGTTGAGGCCGCGTCCCCAGGTTGTTTAGCCCTTTGGCGAGTTGGCCCCGGCAGCTTGAGTTGCCTAGAGGAGGGGGTAGAGGCTAGCACGCCTCGTAGTATGACTCCTTGAGCAGAGTGTGCTCCACCCATGCGAGATTTGATGGCGTGTCTTTAGCTATCGAGAGAGCAAAGACCCGTGCGCAGCTTTGTAGCGCCAAGCGCGAGGAGTCCCGGCATGGATAGCCCAAATGACAGAGTTTGTTTCAAAGATTTCCCCGGAGTTTCTCGTAGCCCCCGAGGTTCCCTGGAGGGCTTGATCAAGCAGGTTTATGCAGCTTGAGTTTGTTGGCGTTGATGGAGCCGCCCACCTTGGCAAGTGGATGCCCAGAGCTTGATGTATTAGAAAGTCCTACCGCTAGTAGTAAAGCGGTTGGCGAGTTTGAGTTTAGCATCCGTGTGTTGGGATGCCCTGCGCCATTTAGAGGCCGAGGTGAGCCGTTCCGTCTTTGTTGATTCTGCGCAGCTGGTGGTGGTAGTCCCTTGAGAGAGGTGGACTAGCGAGTCTCCACCAGTCGCCCGATTGATTGGCAAGTTGCCGTGTTAGTGGCTTGAGGCGGATGTAGAGACATCTGTGCCCCCTTGCAAGCTCCTTTGTTGTTTTGCACCGGTTCTCTTTGTACCCTCGTGAGCTGGTGTAGCGTGGAGTTTGCTTGCCGTGGTTTTATCCATCTGTGGATTTCGGCGGGCTAGTAGAGTGGAACCCTTTTTTTTTTTTGGATGTTCCGAGTGTGGAACTAGTTGTTGCCACCCGAGGAGTTGGCCTCGAGCTTTTGTTGAGCATCGAGTGGGATGCGTGGAGTAGGCCGTGGCAAGTCTGTTGGTCGAGATGCCGAGAGATTAGGTCGCTCGAGTGTTTGGACTCTGTGCCGAGTGCCATTGCCCCGTCACTTGGAGAGTGACTTTCCTATTCTCGAGGGGCATAAAGCTCGTTTGAGGCTGATTCGTGTTGTAATGGATGTAGTGCTGTGGCACCAAGCTTTGAGAGGAGGCCTAGTTTCGGGCCGCTGGCACTTTTGGTGCAGTGGTTCCATGGCTGCCCAGTATAGCATCCCCGCCTTGTCTTGTACCCTTTTCCGAGGTTGCACTGTTTGGGTTGCTTCGCAGATCTAGCTCGGTGGTAGTCGAGAGGACTACAAGTTTGAGGTTTTCGAGGGAAAGTAGGAGCTGCTCGGGATCTCTCGAGAGTTGGGTGTAAAGGATGCTTTAGGTCATTAAGAGCTAGCGCGTTCGAGTTCTCGCGCTGTGTTGTGAGCCCGTGAGCCAGCTTGATGGTAGCATGATTCGGCTACCCTTTGAGTTGCCCTAGTATGGTTAGTGTTGGCATCGTGGATGCGTGGTTGATCCAGTGATAGAGCCATGAGTTGGATGGCTGATCGGAGCGCGTTTAGTGAGCACATTGTTTTGAGGAATGTTAGCTTGGTGTGGTTTTGCGCTTGTAAGAATAAGTTGGCCAATGTGGCTTTTCGTGGTGAGTTGGCCCCGAGTGGGTTTGAACTCTCGTTGCTCCTTGTTTGTTGTGGCTCGCTTTGGAGGCAAAAGTTGCCCCAATGTGAGAGAGCCCTTGTTGACTTTGGATCTTAAGAGATCAAGTTGGAGCCATGCACCCGGTGCACTTTTGCGTAGCTCGTTCCGTGGTTTATGTTTGGAAAGCCACGAGAGGTTCGTGTTGAGGACCCAGTGCTCAGTCTTTGAGGTGTCAAGGCTTTAGTTCTTGGCAAGTGCCCTAGCTTTGGCTGTAAGGATGCCGTGCTCGTTGCCGGGCTGTTGAGTAAGCAAGTTTTGCTAGTTGGTCCTTGCCCTGGTTAGACTTCATTGGGGTGAACAAGAGCGATGAGTGGCAAGCGCGCAGATTTCGATCGTTTTGGCTAAGAAAGTCGTTCGGATCCTTACCTTGAGAAGAAGGTATGTTGAGGTTGTTGCTTTGAGTAGGAGGATGACGCCTCTGTGCGCGTTTCTTGTTCCCTTGGTTTCCAAGTTGGAGTTTGCCAGCGTAGTTGAGATCTTTGAGAGGGGTGTGCCCGCGTGGCCGGTTGTTTGTTGGATCGTTGTCGGCCGTGTGTGTCGGAGGGTGATCGAGAGGATCTCTAGTTGTGGAGAGCCTCTCCGTAGGCTCGATTAGACCCAGCGGTGTTCCTTGGGTGAGTTGCTTGCAGATTTGGCGATCTAGCAAGCTAGTGCTTGTTTGGTTTTGGAGGTTAGTTGGTGCTTGGTGTTGACCAAGATTTTTGGTTCTCTTGATGTTTCAAGAGCTTGCTCTGCTTCGAGCCGCAGGCATTGCCCCGAGGATTTGTTCCTAGTCCGGTTGTTTTGGGAGTTGATTCCTCCTCGGTGGTTGAGTAAGTTCGGCTAGTTCTGATTGGTGGTCCAATCGGTTGAGTTTCCCTTGGGTGTTGCTTCCAAGAGAGTTGGTTGATGTTGCCCTTGGGTTTGAGCAAGTCAATGAGCGTGCGTGATGTTCGCCGCCTTTAGAGTTTTGCTTGCCGGGAAATCGTTCCCGTTGAGGAGTCAGCGTAGCTCCCGAGTTGTGTAGTTGATCGAGTAGCGCAGCTGGTTAGCCCAACGAGAGGTCCTCGCATTGTGTTGTTAGCAAGCGAAAAGTTGTTTGTCCCCGCAAGAGCGGTGGCCACCCAGCTTAAGAGTTGAGCTTGAGTTGAGTTTCTGGAGCAAAGGCCTTCTCGGGCTTTGTTTCTAGTTGTTGAGCTTTCGCAGCTTGGCGAATAGCCGAGCCTCGATTGAGTGTGTTGGCACAGAGGTGCCGTGGCATTGGTTGGTTAGCCTTTGGGCTGCTTTCCTCAAGCCGTTGTGTGTTCTTTGGTAGCCCCGTGAGGGTTTGGTCCTGCTTTGCCGAGATTTTCCATGAGAGGAATGTTGGGTGTTTCCTTGCCCGCAATGTTCTTTTCGGCCGATTGCTAGTAGGTTTGCATGGAAAAGTTTGTGTTCGGCCGTTGTGAGGCTCCAGCTTGTTGGCTTGGCCGAGTGGAGCCTCAGTGCTCGGTTTTTGGCCATTTAGGGTTGGCCGTGGCTGAAGTTTCACTTGTGCTAGTGGGAAAAGTTCGCCTTTTGGATCAATCGCGATTGGTGGTTCGATTGTTTTTCGTTAAGGCTTTAGGCAAGCCTTGTGGTTCGTTCACCGGTCTCTTGTGAAGAAAGAGTAGGCCGTTTGGTTTCGGAACCCGAGAGGTTCAGATTGTTTGGCCACCTTGACGTTGTGTTGAGGCGCTTTGTTATCAGTTGTGGGCATTCAGAGAAGTTACGCCAGTGCGTGGCGTTGAGTTTTGGAGCTTGTGCCCAGTCTGCCAGTTTGCTGAGAGTAACACCGTTGAGAGGTGTTCCGTGTTGGTATAGTGGGGTTTTGGCTGAGCCCCAAGTTTGTAGGGCTTCTGAGATCCTTGAGCGGATTGGAGCAGTGGTTAGCTTTGCCCCGTCTTTGACAGCAGTGCAAGTTTTGTGTTCTTCGTCTCTTTGTTGAGATAGTTTGTGGCAGACTGGAGAGCTTTGTGGCTTTGAGCCTTTGAGAACCCAAGAGGGTTGGTTATCCGAGAAGGGCTAGTGTTGTTTTAGCCGAGAAGTTCAGTTGGCTAAGAATCAGTGGAGTTTTCATAGAGTCAAGTTTTTGTTTTAGGACTTTCGAGGACGAAAGTCTTAAAAGGAGGGAGTATTGTAACGGCCCGATTTTCTATTCCAGTTCTCGAGGTGCTTCCTGTTCGATTCATGGTTCATTGGGCCGTTAGAGCTGCTTTGACCCTTAGGGGTATTTTGGTCCTTTTGCTCCCCGGGCAGGATTTGTGGATTTTCAGGGCTTCGAGGCAGCTCCTGCCTTCGTTGAGGCTTGTGTGTTGGTGGCTGCGAGTCCCGAGATGTTTGGGGTATTCGTTTGGGAGTTCGGTTGTGATTTGGGTTTTGGGCAAAGTGATCTTTGTTTGGGTGTTTCCTTTGGGATTCGAGCCTGTGCCCTTAGAGATGATTTGGGAGTTTGTTTTAAGTGAGAGTTATTGTTTGGGAAAGGTTGCTTCAAGGGTCTCGAAGGAGGAAGCTGGAAATGGGATTTAAGGACTTTAAGGCTTGTTTTAATTAGGAAAAGGGAAGAAAAATCAAGAAAATCCCTTTCCCTTGTTTTGCAATCTCTCTCTCTCTCTCTCTCTCTCTCTCTCTCTCTCTCTAGCCGACCTCACCAAGAAGACCCAAATTTAGCCACCCACCCATGCCCTAGCCGCACCTCCCCTGGCCGCATCGAGCCGCTCACCCCGGCCATGCCCTCGCCGCACTGGACGCCCGCATCGTCCGGCCCTAGCCGCGCCTCGCTCCAGCCGCCCAGTCGCCCATGCCGCGCCGCGTGCCGAAACCACCCAGCGCCCGATCGCGTCGCCCTCGCCCATGCCGCGCGTCGTCGAGCGCCACCCCGCGCCCGATCGCGTCGCCCTCGCCCTAGTCGCGCCGAGCCCAGATCTGCGATCGCCGGGCCATCTTCGTGTCATCTTGGTCGCGCCGAGTCGATCGCATCGCCCTCGCCTTGGTCGCGCCGAGCCCGGATCGGCATCGCCCGTGCCGCCTCGCCGCCGAGTCGCTCGCCCACCTCGAGGTCGTCGTGCCTTCCCGAGCGCCCGAGCCCGCGTCGCGTCGCGTCGCCTCGCGCGCGCGCGCGCGCTCGCCGCTCCTCTGTCAAGCCGCCGCGCCGTGTGTCGCCGCCGAAGCCGAGCTCGAGCCGCGCGCGCGTGCGCCTTTGCTTCGCCCAGCGCGCGCGCTGCGCGCGCCGCCGCCACGCGCCTGCGCCCACATGCCAGCGCACATGCCCAGCGCCGCCACACCTGCTGTTGTGTCTTTGGTTGGCCCGAGCCTTGTGGCTTCTCGGATGGTATTTTCCCGAGTCTTTTCTTCGTTGGGCCCCGATTTTGTTGGCTCTTTGTTTAGGGATTTGATTTTGGGTGCTTTATTTTATGTTTAGGTTGTTTGGGTTCGATTAGAGGCTCGAGGATCGCTTGGTTGAGTTATGATTATTTTCTGCTTGTCCTGTAAGGATTTCTTACAGTGGTTGTGTGGACCTGCGATATGTCTCGATTGTGCCTTGTATGTTTGCTTGATTGTTATGAGCATGATAGTGATAGGCGGCTTTGTTTGATCTCTTGCTAGCATGTTTGTTGATTTTACATGTTAGTGCCATGCTAGGTTTGTTCTTCCAAAGATGCTTGTGATTCTGTTTAAGTTGTAGTATCATGCTAGGTAAACGTGATTGATGTCGGTCATTGCTTGCTAGCCAGAATCATTGATTTACTCGGTATTCTTGGATAGAGTAGTAGGGTTTGTCATCATCCGCAGGCCGAGAGCGGACATAACGTACTTTGTCCCCACCGGTCGGGAGTAGAGCGAAGCATAACGCGTACATTGCTTCCCCGCGCAGCCGATGTGGATGTAGCTACCACATCGGCATAAGCCTAGTTTGTAGCCCGGTAGAGCGGAACCACGCCAACGGTTCTTAGCTTGTGTCGGTGGTACAGTCGCGCAGATGAGTGCCGAGGGCCTCGCACTCTTCGTGTTCGGTGACACCGCTTCCGTCGAGTCTTAGGCATGCGTGCACGCCCGCGTGTTTGCCCTTAGGCCCCGCATTTACGCCGGTTGCGAAGAGAGCATGCGGTGTGCGCGCCTGACGCGTTAGTCGCCCGCTCGAGAGCTCCCGGCTAATGTTCGTGAGTACACCAGCCTTCCAGTTTAGAGCCAGATCGCGGGTACTCTCCGATAGTCCAGATTGTTAGCGAGTAAGAGGCCTTTGAGGACACCCATTGGGATTGGCTTTTGAGCTAATCAATTGGTCGAGGAGAAAGACCCTCGAGGGTGTCGGACATCTTGGGATCGGTTTTGAGTGATCAATTGGCCGAGGGAGAAAGACCCTCGGAGATGTCCCGGATTGGTTATGAGAACCAATCATTAGGCCGGAAGTAGGAGACTTCCGATGATTCCGGAAGTAAGTGACTTGATGTTTCCGGATCTTGTGTTATGAGCTCGTTGAGCTATGATCCGTGTTGATAGTCGCTTGCTTGCATATTGAGGTGCTAGATGGTCGATGTATCGTATTGTACCCGGTTGGGGATTCTTCGAGAGTATGTTTATACTCACCCTTATTTATCTTTCAGTAACTCGGGACAACACCGGAGGGCTAGCGGAGGGAGCCGATTGATCATGGGAACCGCCACACTGTCTTTATTTATTGCATTGTTTATTCAAAGATGTAGATGGACAGAGTCCTAGGGAACATTGTTTAAAACGTTGCTTAAATTGTATTGTACATTTTATTAAACACTGCCGTGATGTTTTAATTTGTTGGATTGTTTAAACTTAAATTGTTGGTTATGTTTTAAGGGCTCCCCTTCTCATATGTTTTGAAAGGTTTTTAAATGTAAGCTCTAAACCACTTGTTATCATATTTAACTTGCATGTTGAGTAAGATCCTGTGTTTAGGACCATGTTTTGGTTCGGGTTCTTCTTCGAACCTCCTGTGTTTCGAAACTAAACGGCCTACTCTTACTTCGCAAGAGATCTGCGAGCCATAATGGTTGCCTACAATCCTTAACGAAATCCAAATCGAACCACCAACTGGTGACTAATCCCAAGGCAAACTCCTCCAACTAGCATGCGTCCACAACACTTAAGCAACCATCTTACGAGAAATCGAAGCACCAAAGCCAAGGGGCACTTTTCTCGTTCACCAAACGGCTACCACCATCACACCACCAAACTTCACTACGGCCACCTTTAGAAGACAAGGTCCAGCACACGTGCTCCACTCGGCCAAACTAACAAACCGGAGCCCCTCAACGGCCGACAACAAACTTTCCAATGCAATCCGATCAGCCACTAGCCTAAGAGAACATCGCTGCATTTAAAAACAAACAACATTCCTCTTACGGAAATCTCGAGCAAAGAAGGAATAAAACATTACGTGGCTACTAGCAACACAATAGTTGGAGGATAACAACTCTAAGGTTTCCAACCAATGCCACGGAATCTCTGTGCCAACCCACTCAACTGTGGCTCTGTAAGAACCCGACCCAAAACATGGTCCTAAACCTGGGTTCTCACTCAGCATGCAAATTAAATATGATAACAAGCGGTTTAGAGCTCATATTTAAAAACCTTTCAAAACATATGAGAAGGGGGAGCCCTTAAAACATAACCAACAATTTTCATTTAAAACAATCCAAGAAAGTAAAACAACTCGCCGCGTGTTTAATAAAATGTACAATACAATTTAAGCAACGTTTTTAAACAATGTTCCCTAGGACTCCTGTCCATCTACATGCTCAATAAACAATGCAATAATAAAAGACAGAGTGCCATGGTTCCCCATGATCAATCGGCTCCTCCGCTAGCCCTCCCGGTGTTGTCCCAAGTTACCCGAAGATAAATAAGGGTGAGTATAAACATACTCAAGAAGAATCCCCAACCGGGGTACAATACGATACATCAGTCATCTAGCACCTCAACATGCAAGCAAATGACTATCAACACAGATCATAACTCAACGAGCTCATAAAACAAGATCTGAAACATCTAAGTCTCTTACTTCCGGAATCATCTAAGTCTCCTACTTCCGGCCTAATGATTGGTTCTCATAACCAATCCCGACATCTCCGAGGGTCTTTCTCCTCGGCCAATTGATCACTCAAAAACCGATCCCAAAGATGCCCGACACCCTCGAGGGTCTTTCTCCTCGACCATATGATCACTCAAAAGCCAATCCCAATGGGTGTCCTCAAGGGCCTCTTACCTCGCTAACAACTGGACTATCGGAGAGTACCCGCCGTCCGCTCTAAATCGGAAGGAACCGTGTACTCACGAACATTAGCCCGGGGGAGCTCTCCGAACCGGCGACTAACGCGTGTGCGCGCACACCGCATGCTCATCTGCAACCGGCGTAAATGCGGGGGGCCTAAGGGCAAACTACGCGGGTCAGGTACGCATGCCTAAAGACTCGGAAGCGGTGTCACTGAACACAGAGTGCGAGGCCCTCGGCACTCATCTGCATGCGCTGCTGTACCACCGACACTGAAGCTAACAACCGACCAAGGCGGGCTTACACCGCTGGCGGGGTTCCGCTCTAGCAGAGCTACAAACTAGGCTTATGCCGATGTGGTAGCTACATCCACATCGGCCGGGGAAGCAATGTACGTTATGCTTCACTCTACTCCCGACCGTGGGGACAAAGTACGTTATGTCCGCTCTCACCTCTGGATGATGACAAACCCTACTACGCTATCTAAGAATACCGAGTAAATCAATGATTCCCCGGCTAGCAAGCAATGACCGACATCAATCACGTTTACCTAGCATGATACTACAACTTAAACAGAATCACAAGCATGCCGGAAGAACAAACCTAGCATGGCACTAACATGTAAAATCAACAAACATGCTAGCAAGAGATCAAACAAAGATGCCTATCACTATCATGCTCATAACAATCAAAGAAACATACAAGGCACAATCGAGATATATCGCAGGGTCCACACAACCACTGTAAGAAATCCTTACCGGGACAAGCAGAAAATAATCACAAATCGACCAAGCAATCCTCGAGCCTCTAATCGAACCCAAACAACCTAAACATAAAATAAAGTAGCCCAAATCAAATACATAAAACAGCCCTCAAATAAATCCCTAAACAAAGAAACCAACAAATCGGGGCCCAACGAAGAAAAGACTCGGAAATACCATCCGAGAAGCCACAAGGCTCGCCAACCAAAGACACAACAGCAGTCGGCGCAGAAGAGCACTGGCTGGGCGCTGGGCACAGCGCTGGGCACTCGGGCGCAGGCGTGGCGCGCGCGCGCAGCACGCGCGGCCTGGGCGAGGCGCGAGGCAGGGCGCGGGCGCGCGGCTCGAGCTCGGCTACTGGCGACGGCACACACGCGCGGCTTGGCAGAGGATCGGCGCAGCGCGCGGCGCGCGCGCGAGGCGACGAGACGCGACGGGCTCGGGGCGCTTCGGGAAGGCACGACGACCTCTGTGGGCGAAGCGACTTCGGTGCGGCCAGGGCTCGGGCGACTCGACACGGACTCGGGCGACACGGAGACGGCTCGGCGATGCCGATCCGGGCTCGGGCGCGACTAGGGCGGCGATCGCGATCGAGCCGGGTGGGGTGGCTCGGACGCGCAGCATGGGCGAGTTAGGCGGCTGGAGCGAGCGCGGCGCGCCCTACCGGACATGGTGCGACTAGGGTCGGGCATGGTGCTAGCTAGGGTCGACATGGGCGACCAAGGGCGCTTTCGCCGGGAGGAGGAGAGAGAAAGGGAGAGAAAATGGAATTTTGGGGATTTTGGAAAATAAAAGGGAAAAATAAAAGGAAAAAGGGAATTAAAGGAAAAATGGGATTTTATCCTCCTTTCCATCCTTAACCAATTTTCTTTCCAAATTTAAATAAGTCTTAAAGTCCTTAAATCCCATTTCTCGGCTTCCTTCTTCGAGACCCTACTACAACCTTTTCCAAACAATAACTCTCACTTAAAACAAACTCCCAAATCAACTCTAAGGGCCTGGGCTCGAATTCCAAAGGAAACACCCAAACAACGATCACTTTGCCCAAAACCCAAATCACAACCGAACTCCCAAACGAATACCCCAAACATCTCGGGACTCGCACCACCAACATACAAGCCTCAACAAAGGCGGGAGCCGCCTCAAGCCCCGAAAATCCACAAATCCTGCCTGGGAGCAAAAGACCAAAATACCCTAAGGGTCAAAACAGCTCTAACGGCCCAACCGAACCACTGAATCTGAACCTGAAGCACCTCGAGAACTGGAATAGAAAACTGGGCCGTTACAGGCTCAGCTATAACGCCAACTGCGAACGCACATCAACTAGGAACAAAGCCCGAGAAGGCTTGCTCTGCAGAAACTCAACCCAAGCTTATAACGAGCAAGGCTTGCCTCCAAGCTGCCACTCAACTCTTAAGCCCATCTGGCTGCTCCAAGGACTTCCTTCTTATAGCTTAGACCTAACTCTTCTTCCAATCCAGAAACTCCACCCACGAAACATCGCGAGGAATAAGGATAGCGACGACCACAAGCTTGCGGATAATGAACAACACGAGTCGGCAAGACTACCTCAAAAGTTAAAACTCGAGGCCGGCATCCACGGTGCAACTCAACTACCCAAGAACTAAGGGGTTCTACAAACTCCAAAGATCCAGCAACCTTCCAGCAACAACTCAAGCCCTTGAACTGGCAGGCCTCTACCCTTGCGGGAACAAACAACTTTCCGCTTGCTAACAAACAAACGCAGGGACACTCTAGCTGGGCTGATCGCTGCGCTACTCTGATCAACTACACAACTCAGGAGCTAAGCTGACTCCTCCTCAACAGGAACGATTTACCAGCAAGTGGACTTCCGGCGGACAAATGAACTTCACACACGCCATTGCCTTGCTCAAACCCAAGGCAACAACAACAACCAACTCTCTCGGAAGCAACATCCGAGGATCCTCAATCGCTTGAACCCCCAACTTGGAACTAGCAGTGCCTACCCAATTGCCGAGGGAGGGGTCAACTCCCAAAACTTCCTGACTAGTAACAAGTCCTCAGGGTAACGCCCGCTTGCTCGAACCGAGCTAGCTCACGAAACAACATGGGAACCAAACCTTGGTCAACACCAAGCACCACCTCGCTAAGAATTCTGAAAATTAACGTGGAGGTTACCAAGAACAACTCTAGCTTGTTAACCGACAACAAGCATCCAAAGAACTCAACGAGGAACACCGCTCGGTCTGACCGAGCTCGTGAGGCTCTCCACAACTTAGGGTTCCTCCGATCGCCCTCCGACACACACTGTCGTCAAACGATCTAACAGAAAACTGGCTACACGAGCACTTCTCCCTCCAACAACACCTGTAGCAAGCACGGGCGATGCTCCACACAATCCGAAAAGTGCCTTACCAGAGTTGATGCAATGAGTCGGCGGCCTGGCCCCGCCCTGCTGACGATCATGAGCTCTAACCTGCGGTCGGCGCTGATCCCGACCCCTAGACTGGCCTTGTCGGTGAGTCTGTTATCCACCTGAGCGGGAACCACAGGAAGACCCAAACTTCCTCTTGCTCAAAGCATCAGCCACATCGTAGCTTCTACCCAGGGTAAGGATATGAACAACACTCTTAGCCATGGCGGCCAGAAACTCCGCGATTTTGCTACCATCGCCTTGGATCAGTTCCAAGTGAACTCCAACCATCGATCAACAAGAAATGCCTCTACCCTGGTCAAGGGCCAACTGGCATAACTTGCCTACGCAACAACCCGGCTACCGGCATGGTAACCTCTCAACCCAAGTTAGGGCATTTGCCAAGAACTAAAGTCCTAAGTCCTCAGAACTGAGCACTGGTTTCACAACCCGAAACCCCTCGTGGTTCTTGAAAAATACACCACGGAACGAGCTACACAAAAGTACACCGGCGCGAACAGCTTCAACTTGGTTCCTTAAGATCCAAACCAACAAGTATTCTCACACAAGGCAATTTTTGCCTCCCAATAGAGCCACATCTAGCAAAGGAGCAACAAGAGTTCAACCCACTCGGGGTCAACTCACCACGGAATGCCACATTGGTCGACTCACTCTTACAAGAGCATAGCCACACCAAGCTAACTTACCTCATACCAATGGTCCACTAAACGTGCTCCGATCAACCATCCAACTCATGGCTCTAACAGTGGATCAACCACGCATCATCGATGCCAACCCTACTCATATTAGGGTAACTCCAGGGTAGTCGAATCACACTACAATCCAACTGGCTCACAAGCCCACAACACAGGCGCGAGAACTCAGACGCGCTAGCCCTTAACAACCAACAGCATCTTTTGTACCCAACTCTCGGTGACCCTGAAAGGCTTCTACTTATCCCTCGAACGACCTCAAACTTGTAGTTCTCTGGCTACCACCGAGCTAGATCTCTTATGCAGCCCAAACAAGTGCAATCTCAGGAATGGATACAAGACTAGTGGGGATGCTAAACTCCGGGCGGGTCCTGGAACCACCTGCACAAAAAGTGCCAACTGGCCTGAAACTAGGCCTCCTTCCAAAGCTTGGTGCCAACAGGCACTACATCCTTTACAACACAAACATCCCCTTACGGGCTTTAAGCCCCTCTGAGGGAAGGGAAGGTCACACTCCAGGTGACAGGGCAATGGCACTCAACACAAGAGTCTCAACACTCGAGTAGACTACTCTCTGACATCACGTCTAATAGACAAGCCACGGCCCCCTCCTGCATCCCACTCGATGCTCAACGAATACTCAGGCCAACCCTCGGGTGGCAGCACCTAGCTCCACACCTGGAACATGCTAACACAAGGTGCTTCTCTCTACTTGCCAGCTGGAAACCACAGACGGATTAAGTCCTAACAAGCAAACTCCACACTACACCCTGGCTACGAGGGTACTAAAAGAACTGGCTGCAAAACGACTGCAGGCTTGCAGGAGAGCAAGATGTCTCTACATCTTCCTCAAAAGCTACTAACTTGGCCGCTTGCCAATCAACCAGGTGGCTGGTGGAGACTCTGCTGGTTCGCCTCTCACAGGGTACGTCCACCACCACACTACTGCATCAAACAACACCAGAACGGCGCGCCTCGACCTCTAAACATCTGGTCATCGGCCTCAAACACCAGTCATCCCAAAGACTTGGATGATAAACTCGATCCTGGCCAACCACCTTGCCGCTAGCGATGAGGTCTAAAAACATCCACTCTACAGGCTTCCACTTGCCAAACTCTGGCGCTCGATCAACGCCAACTATCTTATCGGCATAAACCTGCTGATCAAGCCCTCCCGAGAACCTCTGGGGCTACTTGAGCTACAAGGAGGGGTGTCTCCTAAATAAACTCTGCAAGCTGGGCTATCTGTGCCCAAGACTCCTCACTACGCGCTACAAACTACGCCTGGGTCTCCGCTCTCTGTTAGCTAAAAGACTCGCCATCAACTCCTCATGGTCGGGCACACACTCTGCTCAAGGAGTCTCACTTTGAGGCAGACTAGCCTCTACCCCCTTCTCTTGGCAACTCATCTGCCAGGGCCAAAGGTGGCCTACGGGTCTAGACAACCCTAGACGTGGTCTCATGATCAACATGAACAGTCCAACTCCTCGGTTGAAAATACCAAACGTCCCTGCTCCTCTAAGTGCAATCAACATACTAGCGATCTACAAAAAGCATAAAAGCTAGCCCACGCTGGGGCTCTCACTGCCAAACAAGGGTAACACATGTATACTAGATGCAGTATTGTAAAATAAAACCCTTAGCTTAATGAACTCAGACAAACCTGACGGCCGCAGAGTGCTGATGATCATGGGGGCAACAACCTGTAAAGTAGGTTAGTCTACAGAATGCAAGTTAAATACTTCATCAAGCGGTTTAGTGCTTCATATTTAAAACCTTTCAAAACATTTAAAAGCGGGGACACTTAAAACATAAACAACAACCTTCATTTAAGCAAACCAACAAAGTAAAACAAGCCTGGCCAGTGTTTATGAAATCATACAATACAATTTAAACAACTTTTAAAAATGTCCCTCTAGGACTCTTGTCCGTCTACATGCTGAACAAATTATGCAAACAATAAAAGACAGAGTGTCGGCGGCTCCCATGATCAATCAGCTCCCTCCGCTTAGCCCCCGTGCCGTCCCTAAGTTACTGTGGAAAACCACAGAAATAAGGGTGAGTATAAACATACTCAGTAAGAATCCCCAACCGGGGTACAATACGATACATCAATCATCTAGCACCCTAGTATACATGCAAACAGTTACCAACACAAATCATAGCTCAACGAGCTTACAAGGCAGAATCTGGAATCCTCAGAAATCTCCTACTTCCGGCCTAATGATTGGCTCTCATAACCAATCCTGGGACATCTCCGAGGGTCTTTCTCCCTCGGCCAATTGATCAGCTCAAAAACCGATCCCAAGGATGTCCGACACCCTCGAGGGTCTTTCTCTCTCGACCATATGATCAGCTCAAAAGCCAATCCCAATGGGTGTCCTCAAGGGCCTCTTACCCTCGCTAACAAATCTGGGCTATCGGGAGAGTACCCGGTCCGGCTCTAAATCGGAAAGAACGGGTGTACTCACGAAGATTAGCCCGGGGGAGCTCTCCAAACCGGCGACTAACGCGTGTGCGCGCACACCGCATGCTGCTGCAACCGGCGTAAATGTGGGGGCCTAAGTACAAACTACGCGGGCCAGGTACGCATGCCTAAAGAATCGGAAACGGTGTCACTGAACACAGTAGTGCGAGGCCCTCGGCAGTCATCTGTGCAGCCTGTACCACCGACCTGAAGCTAAGAACCGGCCAAGGCAGGCTTGCACCGTTGGCTGGGTTCCGCTCTAGCAGGCTACAAACTAGGCTTATGCCGATGTGGTAGCTAAATCCACATCGGCTGCCGGCGGGAAGCAATGCACGTTATGCTTCGCTCTACACCCGACCGGTGGGGACAAAGTACGTTATGTCCGCTCTCAGCCTCTGGATGATGACAAACCCTACTATACTAGCTAGGAGTACAAAATAACTGATTCCTGGCTAGACATACATATCAACATCAATCACACATAACCTAGCATGATACTACGAACTTAAAGCAGGAATCTCAAGCATGCTGGAAGAACAATCCTAGCATGGCACTAACATGTACAAACAGGCAAACATGCTAGCAAGAATGCAATCACAAGCTGTCCTATCCACTAATCATGTTCGTAGAAGTAAACATGCATATAAGGCACAATCAAGAACGCATCGCAGGGTCCACACAACCACGGTAAGAAATCCTTACCTGGAAACGAGCAGAAATAACTTTCACAATCAAATAATGACCCTCGAGCTTTAAAGCGAAACCGAGCAACCTAAGCATTTTAGTAAAATGTAAAGACCCGACCCAAAAGAAGCGGTCTCTAACCTAGATCCTTACTTAGCATGCATGTCTAGGAATGTAAAACGTCATTCAGAGTTTGAAATTTTAAATCCTTGAAGTAAGTACATTAAAAACAAGGAAAATATAATTCCATTTAAAATAAACAGGTAGATGACTGATCAAGATTTTCTTAAAAACAAATCAAGGGAAACGGTGACGAGAAACATAAAATAGGTTTTGAGTACTTTTCCTACTGACTCAAGTCCCACTACATGCTAAATCATAAGAAAACAATAAAAGAACATGCATCCCAGTAGTCGGCTATCCATGATCATCCAAAGAAATTCCTCCTAGCCATCCCGCCGATGTCCCAAGTTACCCGGTGGAAGACCACGTAAAATAAGGGTGAACAACGAGTTACTCAAGAAGAATCCCCAACTGGGTACAATACGAAAACATATCATTTAGCACACGGACAAGCAACCATGCAATGACTCGTGAGCAAACAGATGGGTCAACAGAACGTCACTCTTGGGGCTTGCCTATTCGAGGCTTACAGCTGCCAGCTACCCTAGGTTCCACACCTGGGTGTCCTTCGAGCCTTACACAATCTAGGACTCAGTGTTGCCCATCGGGGACTTATACACCTAGGATGCCCATCAGGGTCTTACACCTCCAACTCAGTGATGCCCATCGGGGACTTATACACCTAGGATGCCCATCGGGGTCTTACACCTCCAACTCAGTGATGCCCATCTGGGTCTTATACACCTAGGATGCCCATCGGGTCTTACACCTCCAACTCAGTGATGCCCATCGAGGTCTTATACACCTAGGATGCCCATCGGGTCTTACACCTCCAACTCGGTGATGCCCATCGGGGTCTTATACACCTAGGATGCCCATCGGGTCTTACACCTCCAACTCAGTGATGCCCATCAGGGTCTTATACACCTAGGATGCCCATCAGGGTCTTACACCTCCAACTCAGTGATGCCCATCAGGGTCTTATACACCTAGGTTGCCCATCAGGGTCTTACACCTCCAACTCAGTGATGCCCATCGGGGTCTTATACACCTAGGATGCCCATCGGGGTCTTACACCTCCAACTCAGTGATGCCCATCGGGGTCTTATACACCTAGGATGCCCATCGGGGTCTTACACCTCCAGATGTCCATCGGGGTCTTACCCGATCGGGACGCACTAGTTACCCCTACAATCTCTTACACTATACATCACCCACCAATTCCTAGCATGGCACTAACAGATAACGTGGTCACGGTTATGCCGAGACAATTTAACCCCAGCATGAAACTAACAGATATATCAGAATCACAAGCGCATAACCATCTGAAAACAAGAAAGAACAAGCAACCTATCCACTAGCAGTTTGATACAAACACAACACATAGCATGCTATCAAGTATTCGCAGGGTCCACACAACCCCGGTAAGAAATCCTTACCTGGAAGTGAATAGAACCAACGATCACGGATGACTCTCGAGCTTCTAAGCGAACCCGACAACCTAAGCAAGTAATAAAATCAACCTAATTAACCAACAAAGCAGCTAAAAATAACATAAAGTCCAAAGGGTCGGTCTCTGAATTTACCAACCGAGAAGACACACACGACTTCAGCAGCAAGGGAGCAAGAACGACGCTGGCCGGGCGCGCGTAGGGGCGCTGGCGCTGGCGCTGCACCGCTCGCGCACGGTCAAGGCGCCTCAACAGCAGGCGCAAGCGGGCGACTGGCCGCGGGGCCGGCGCAGAACGAGCGACACGTTGGGACGACGCGCGCGGCGAAGCGGGCGACGCGGGCGACGGGCGAACGACGCGCCGGTGCGCGATCGTGGCGGATGCGGCCGACAGAGCGGAGCAGCGCGACGGACGAACGACGCGCGGCTGGTGCGCGGTCGTGGCGGATGCGCCGGACAGACAGAGATGCGGGCGGTCTGGCTGGAGCGCACGGCGGCGGCGACGGCGGCGCTGGGCGCGCGCGGTGCGGCGGCGGCGACGGCTGGGCGCCGCGGTGCGCGGCGACGGCGAAGCGACACGATCACTGGCCGGCTGATCGGTGGGCGGGCGAAGGTCAAGGCGTGCGACGACGGCGATGAGCGAGCGGCGGCGAGGGTGTGGGGAGAGGGTTTGCGAGAGGAGTGCTTTTCTTCTTTCTTTTTTTTTTCTTTTTCTTTCTTCCTCAAATTAAATAAGCTTGGAAATCTAAAATTCCCTTCCCAAGGCTTTCCTCCTTCAAACCCAAGTTGACGCATTTATTTTCCTTAATTAATTCCAAACTCCCATCTCTCTTTGAGGCCGAGGGTTCGAGTCCTCCAAAATCATCTTTTAATCCTTATTTTATATTTAACTAAAATCCGGGCTGTTACATAAAAACAACCTAATTAAATAAACAGCTGCCAACAGCCTAGTGCCCAAAGGAGAAAAGACTCGGGAATTACCGACCGAGAAGACACAAGGTCACGCCCCAACCCGCACGGCAGGCGCGTGCCGTCCGTCGCCAGGACAAGCGTGGCGCGCCGGGCGCTGCACTGGAAGCCGGGCGCTAGCGAGGCAGGGGACGTGCAGACGCGGGCTGTCACAGACGAGCAAACACGCTGGGTCGGGCACGCGGGCGAGACGTTGGGTCTGCGAGGACAGCGCTTGGGCGACGCGTCTGGGCGGCAGCGAGCGGAGCGGCGCGGTGAGTCTGGGCGGCCTGGTGCGAAACGGCGCGGCGCGTCTGGGCGCATGCTGCGGAACGGCGCGGCGCTTCTGGGCGCGCTTGGGCTGGGCGATGCAACGCATCTGGGCGCACCTGGGTTGGGCGATGCAACGTGTCTGGGCGCACCTAGGCTGGGCGATGCAGGGCGTCTGGTGCGGTGCTTTGGCCGGGTGGTGGTCTTTGGGCTGGCCGAGCGGTCTGATGCGGCCAGGGTGTGGTGCGGCTAGGGCATGGCTGGGCGGCTAGGGTTGGGTTTTCTTGGTGAGGTCTGCTAGGAGAGAGAGAGAGAGAGAGAGAGAAGGGGAAAGGGACTTTCTTGATTTTTCTTCCCTTTTCCTAATTTAAATGGGTCTAAAATCCCTTCCCAAAGCTTCCTCTTTCAAAATCCGGCCCAAACAAACTTTTCTTTCTAGAAAAACTCTTTTTCCTACAAACTCCCAAAACCATTTAGGGCAAGGGTTCAAATCCCAAGGGAAGCACTCAAAAACCCATTAATTTTGCCAATAACTAAAATACCTCCAAACTCCCAAACAACTTGCCCAAACCTCTTGGGTCTTGCAACCAACAACCACCAAACTTCGACGAAGGCAGGAAAGATCCTGAAATCTTGAAAATCCTCAAAACCCTGACTGGGGGCAAAAAGACCAAAATACCCCTAAGGGTTAAAACAGCTCTAACGGCCCATCCGAACATCCGAATAATGACCCGAAATCACCTGGGTAACCGAAATAGAAAACTGGGCCGTTACACAATCCATAGGCCTTAGGTAAAATACAAATTAAACTCGGCTCAGTCATAAGCAACTCACACGGCACGGGGCTGGCGCGCGGACGGACAGGCTGCAAGGCACACGGCTCGCGACGGCTTGCAGACAAGCTGCTCGCTGCACATGCGGCAGGAGCTGCAACGGCATTGGGGCGCAGGCGTGTGGTGCTGGGCGTACAGATGTGCGGCTCAGGCGCTAGGGTTGCGCTCGCTGCGACAGGGCTGCGACGCCAGCGTGCGGGCGATCGCTGCAGGGTTGGCTGGCTATCGCGACAGGAGCTGCTTGGCTGAGGCTGCGACTCGGGCGCTGGCCAATGCGCTGCTTCTGCAGGGCGACGACGCGAACGAGCAGGGCCGCGATCGGGCAAGCGACGGCACGATGGGCTCGCCGTGATGCCGGGCGACGCGAACTGATAGGGGCTGCGATCGGGCTGGGAGACGGCACGATGGGCTGCTGCAGGCTGGGCGATGGCAGGGGCTGCTCGGCTGCAACAAACCCCAACCAGCAACAACAATTCACTTCTCTCGGCCAGCAAGAACAACCCCAAAAAGACAAGAAGAAGAAATCGAGGAACGAGAATGCTTACCTGGAACGAACGAAACGACGGAGCTCCCAGGCTCGAATTGCGCGGCAAGAGAGAGCTTGGAGAGGATGGAATGCGGCAAGGGGATTTAGGAAGGAGGAAAGGAGAAAAACCTATTTCTTTTCTTTTTAATCAAACTCACTTAAATCCCGAAAACCAAGGCAAACCAAGATAACCTGCAGAATGAGTATCAACGACTACCTGTGGCTCAACTGGCAGAACCTCACTGCTAACTTCCTAGCCACCCGGGCTCGAATCCCAGCTGATGCACTTTTATTCCGGCAAAACTCTTATTTTTTACTTTTGCAACTCTCAACTCCCAAACTCATCCAAAATGCAACGAAACCCTATATTTGACCATTCAAGAATATAAACAGCTGAGAAAGACAAAAACGGCCCTAACGACCCGACCAAATTACCAAAATACCCTTTGGACTTACCTGGAAGACCGAGATGAAAACCTGGGCCGTTACAGCTGAGGTCGAGTGTAAAGACCCGACCCAAAAGGGGCTCTAAATGGGTCTTTACCCCAATGCATGCATTCAAAGTAAAGACAATATACAAATATGATTTCGTATTCCAAATAAAAATTAAAACATTCAGCATTCAATCAAAATCAATACAGTTTACTGAAACCTGTCCATGTCTCCAAGCACCTGTTTCAAGACAAATACATTTCCAAAAGTTTACTCTGATCAGAGATTTATTAAAATCATTCAAAACCTTCTCAGATACATAAATGCTGGAATCCACAAAACATTGAGAAAACATCCTAAGGCTCCGTGCCCGACTACATGCATTCAGGGGAAATAAAAGACAAGAGTCATAATATAAAAAGTCAGAGATGACAGCAGGTTCCCATGATCACAGCTCCTCCTTCAGCCATCCTGTCTCACACCTTGGTTACCTGTGGAAAACCACAAAATAAGGGTGAGTAACGAATTACTCAGTAAGAATCCCCAACCGGGGTACAATACGATATACATGGTCATCTAGATGAATGTATGCAAGCAATGAATATAAACACAGGATAGAGCACATAGCTTAAGTCCACGCTTGGACCTCGGATGCCAACTCAGGGTCTTAGTCCGGAATAATCCACCACACAAAACGCCCTATACGAGAAACAAGTCTCGGCCTCAGTGTGACGAACCCGACCCAAATTATGGTCCTAAACCGGGGTTCTCACTCAGCATGCAAGTTAAATATGATAACAAGCGGTTTAGTGCTCATATTTAAAAACCTTTCAAAACATATGAGAAGGGGGAACCCTTAAAACATAAACATCAGTTTTCATTTAAACAATCCAACGAAGTAAAACAACCTGGCCAGTATTTATAAAAATATACAAT
The DNA here is from genome assembly GCA_036507275.1 of Sicyos edulis. NCBI lineage: Eukaryota > Viridiplantae > Streptophyta > Magnoliopsida > Cucurbitales > Cucurbitaceae > Sicyos > Sicyos edulis. The sequence goes on along the minus strand of CM071855.1, from coordinate 20,921,082 downwards.
ACAATTTAAATAGCTTTTTAAACAATGTTCCCCTAGGACTCATGTCCATCTACATGCTGAATAAACAATGCAATAATAAATGACGGAGTGCCGGCGGCTCCTCATGATCAATCAGCTCCCTCCGCTAGCCATCCTGGTGTTGTCCCAAGCTACCTGAAAGATAAATAAGGGTGAGTATAAAGATACTCAGTAAGAATCCCCAACCGGGATACAATACGATACATCAGTCATCTAGCACCTCAACATGCAAGCAAACAGCTATCAACACAGATCATAGCTCAACGAGCTCATAAAACAAGATCTGGAGCCATCGGAAGTCTCTTTCTTCAGGCCTAATCGGGATTGGATACATCGACAAATCTCGGGACATCACCGAGGTATCTCGTCACTCGGGGAATACACTGCGATCCCTAGAATGTCCTCAAGGGCCTCCTTGCCCTTGCACTAAATCGACTTACGGGAGAGTACCAAAGTCGGGCTCTAACGGAAAGAATGGTGTACCCACGACATTAGCCCGGGAGCTCTCCGACCCGGCAACTAACGCGCAGGTGCGCGCACACCGCATGCTCTCTGCAACCGGCGTAAATGCGGGGCCTAAGGGCAAACTACGCCGCCGCGCACGCATGCCTATGACTCGGGCGGTGTCATCGATCACGATGGCGCGTCGGCGCTCATCTGTGCGGCTGATCCACCGACACGAAGCTAAGAACCGCCAAGGTAAGCTTACACCTTTGCAAGGTTCCGCTCTAGCAGCTACAAACTAGGCTATTGCCGGGCGTGGGTAGCTAAGTCCACAACCGGCGGGTCGGGGTAGCAAGATACGTTATGTCGCGCACACTTTACTCCCGACCGAGCTAAATCCACCTTGGCGACCGGGGAAGCAAGATACGTTATCTTTGCGCACACTTTACTCCCGATCAGTGGGGACAAAGTACGTTATGTCCGCTCAGCCTCTGGATGATGACAAACCCTACAACTCTATCTAAGAGTACAGAGTAAAATCAATGATTCCTGGCCAGCAAGCAATGACCGACGTAAATCACATTACCTAGCATGATACTACAACTTAAGCAGGAATCATAAGCATGCTGGCAGAACAAACCTAGCATGGCACTAACATGTAAAATCAGGCAAACATGCTAGCAAGAAATCAATCAACTTCTCTATCTCTAACATGCTCATAACAGTAAACAAGCATACAAGGCACATCATGATATATCGCAGGGTCCACACAACCACGGTAAGAAATCCTTACCTGGGACAAGCAGAAAAACAATAATAATAATCACAAATCAACGAACGATCCTCGAGCCTCTAATCGAACCCGAACAGCCTATACATCAAATAAAGCACCCAAATAAATACATAAAACAGCCCAATAAATCCAATAAACAGCAGCCAACAAATCCGGGACCAACGAAGAAAAGACTCGGGAAATACCATCCGAGCAGCCACAAGGCTCGGGCCAAGCCAACACACAACAAGCAGGTTGGGCGCAGGCACTGGCGCTGGGCGACACGCTGGCGCGCAGTCGCACGCGAGCGCGGCAGGCGAGGCGAGAGGGCGCGCGCGTAGTGCGGAAAAGCGGTGGCCGAGGCGCCGCGCGCGCGCGCGCGGCAGCACAGAGGAGCGCGCGCGGGCGCAAGCTTTGCAAGCACAGGGGGGCGCGCGCGATGCGATGCGACGCGACGGGCTCAAGGACGCTCGGGATGGCACGGCGAGAGCTGCGGCGCCTGAGACTTCGGCCGCAGATGCGGGCGGCACGGACTGGGCGACGCGAGGCTCGCCAGGGCTAGCGCGCGTCGGGCGGCGCTCGAGCTGGGCGACGCGGGGACGGCCTGGGCGAGATGGGTCTGGGCGCTTTGGGCATCGTGCGCGCCCATTGGTCGGGCGGCCGGGGAGCTCGGGCGTGGGCGAGCTGGGGCTCGGCGTGGGCGAGCCAAGCGCCGGGGGCTCGGGCGGGCTAGGTACAGCGACCAAGGGGGCTGGGGTCGGGCTGGAGGAGAGAGAAAGGGGAAAAATGGGGGGAAAAGGGAAAATGGGGAAAAATGGGGATTTTGGGGATTTTTAAAAAAAATAAATTTCCTTTTTCTCTTTTAATTTATCCTTATCCAAAATCCAAACTTATCCATTTTTTCCAATTTTCCAAAAATCCTTAAAATCGTTAAATCCCATTTCCCGGCTTCCTCCTTCGAGACCCGACTGAAGCAACCATTTCCAATCAATAAATCTCACTTAAAATAACCTCCCAAATCAATACTGAGGGCCCGGGCTCGAATCCCAAAGGAAACACCCAAACAACCATAACTTTGCCCAAAACCCAAATCACAACCGAACTCCCAAACGAAAAGCCCAAACATCTCGGGACTCGCAGCCACCAATAAACAAGCCTCAACAAAGGCAGGAGCTGCCTCGAAGCCCTGAAAAACCACAAATCCTTCCCGGGGAGCAAAAAGACCAAAATACCCCTAAGGGTCAAAACAGCTCTAACGGCCCAACCGAACCACTCGATCAAATCAAGCTCCTCGAGAACCGAGATAGAAAACTGGGCCGTTACAATACTCCCTCCTTATAAGACTTTCGTTCTCGAAAGTCCTAAGACGAAACTGCTCTAGGAATACTCCACTGATTCCTAGCCAACTGAACTTCTCGGCTAAGACAACACTAGCCCATCTTCGAGAACCAAACCCTCTTGGGTTCTCAAAGGCTCAAAGCCACAAAGCTATCCAGTCTACCACAGACTATCTCAACAAAGACTGAGCATGCAAAAAGCACTGCTGCCAAAGACGGGGCAAGGCTAACCAAAAGGCCACTGCTCCGATCCGCTCAAGGATCTCAGAAGGCCTTACAAACCAGGGGCTCAATCAAAACCCTGCTAATCCAACACTGAACACCTCTCTACGGTGTTACTCTTCGTAAACTCGCAGACTGGGCACAAGCTCCAAAACTCAACGCCACGCACTGGCGTAACTTCTCGAACCGCCCACACCAAGTAACCAACAAATTTCAACTCTACACCATGTCAAGCCAAACAATCGAACCTCTCGGGTTTCCGAAACCAAACGGCCTACTCTTACTTCACAAGAGACCAAATAACCACAAAGCTTGCCTAAAGCCTTAACGAAAAACAATCGAACCACCAATCGCGCGATTGATCCAAAAGGCAAACTTTTCCAACAAGCACAAGTGAAACTTCAATTTACGGCCAACCCTAAATGGCCAAAACTCGCATGAGCTCCACTCGGCCTAGCCAACAAACTGAAGCCTCTCAATGGCTGAAAGCAAACTTTTCCATGCAAATCTACTAGCAACTGGCCAAAGAGAACATTGCCAGGCAAGGAAGCAACCAACGTTCCTCTCATGGAAAATCTCGGACTGCAAGGACCAAACCATCACGCAGCCACTAGCAACGCAACACCTTGAGGATAGCAACTCAAGGGTTAACCAACCAATGCCACGGCACCTCTGTGCCAACTCACTCCACTGTGGCTCCGCTAAACGCCAACTGCGAAAGCACCACAACAAGAAGCAAAGCCCGAGAAAGGCTTGCTCAGCAGAACTCAACTCAAGCTCATCGCGAGCAAAGCTCGCCTCCAAGCTACCACTCAACTCTTAAGTCCAACAGGCTACTCAAAGAACTTCCTCCTTTTAGCCAAAGCGTAACTCATCTTGCGACTAGAAACTCCACACTCGAAACATCGCAAGGAATACGGACTGGCAAGGCTACCTCAAAAGATAACACTCGAGGCTGGCATCCATGGTGCAACTCAACCACCATAGAAACTAGGGGTTCCTCAAACCCCAAAAACCAACAACTTACCAGCAAAAACTCAACTCTAAAACTGGCTGGCCACCGCCCTTGCGGGGACAAACAACTTTAGCTTGCTAAACAACACAATGCAGGGACCCTCTCGCTGGGCTAACCACTGCGCTACACTGATCCACTACACAACTCAGGAGCTACGCTGACTCCTCAACGGGAACGATTTCCCAGCAAGCGAACTTTGAAGGGCAGCGAACTACACACACGCTCGCTGACTAGCTCAAACCCAAGGGCAACAACAACCAACTCTCTTGGAAGCAACACCCAAGGGAAACTCAACTGATTGGACCACCAACCAGAACCAGCAGAACTTACTCAACCACCGAGGGAGGGGTCAACTCCCAAAAGTTCCTGACTAGGAACAGATCCTCAGGGCAACGCCCTCCTGCTCGAACCGAGCTAGCTCTTGCAACAACAAGAGAACCAAATCTTGGTCAACACCAAGCACCAACTAGCCTCCAAACCGGAACCAATTCGGACTCTACTCCAAACAAGCACTAGCTTGCTAGACTGCCAAATCTGCAAGCAACTCACCCAAGGAACACTGCCTGGGTCTAACTGAGCTCTAGAGAGGCTCTCCACAAACTAGGGATCCTCCGATCACACACGGTCGTCAAACAATCTAACAGACAACCGGCTACACTGGCACAACCCTCTCCAGCATCTCAACTACGCTGGCCAACTCCAACTCTTTAAAACCAAGAGGACCGGACACGCTACAGAATGCGTCATCCTCCTACTCAAGCAACAACCACAACAAACCTTCTGCCCAAGGGTAAGGATCCGAACAGCTCTCTTAGCCAAAACGATCAGAGACAACGCGGCTTTGCTACCACTGCTCTTGTTCAGTTCCAACTGAACTCTGACCAGGCTAAGGACCAACAAGCAAAACTTGCTTAAACAACAACCCGGCAACGAGCACGACATCCTTACAACCAAAGTTAGGCCACTTGCCAAGAACCAAAGCCTTGACAACTCAAAAACTGAGCACTGACTCCTCAACACGAACCTCTCGTGGTTTTCCAAACATAAACCACGGAACGAGCAACACAAAAGTACACCGGGGTGTACAGCTCCAACCAGATACCCTAAGATCCAATGCCAACAAGGCTCTCACACAGGGCAACTTTTGCCTCCAAATAGAGCCACTACTAACCAGGGAGCAACAAGAGTCCAAACCCTCTCGAGGTCGACTCACCACGGAAAGCCACATTGGCCAACTCACTCTACAAGAGCGCATCCATACCAAGCAATCATACCTCAAGCCAATGTGCTCACTAAACGCTCCGAACAACCATCCAACTCATGGCACTAACACTGGATCAATCACGGATCCATCGATGCCAACACTACCCATACTAGGGTAACTCAAAGGGTAGCCGAATCATGCTACCAACAAACTGGCTCACAAGCTCAGAACACAGGCGCGAGAACTCGAACGCGCTAGCTCTTAACAGCCTACAACATCCTTTGGTACCCAACTCTCGGCGACACTGGAAAGCTCCTACTTTCCCTCGAAAACCTCATACTTGTAGTCCTCTGACTACCACCGAGCTAGATCTCTTATGCAACCAAACAGGTGCAACCTCAGGAAATGGGTACAAGACTAGCGGGGATGCTGTACTCTGGGCGGCTATGGAACCACCTGCACAACTGTAAGAACCCGACCCAAAATACGGTCCTAAACCTAGGTTCTCACTCAGCATGCAAGTTAAATATTTCACCGAGCGGTTTAGTGCTCATATTTAAAACCTTTCAAAACATTTAGAACGGGGAATGCTTAAAACATAATCAACAATTTCGTTTAAGAAAACCAACGAAGTAAAACAAGCTCTGCCAAGATATAAAAACATTCAAAAGTTCAAACAACTTATAATAATGTTTCCCCTAGGACTCTGTCCATCTACATGCTTGAACAAATATGCAAACAATAAAGACAGAGTGCCGCAGCTCCCATGATCAATCAACTCCTCTCGCTAGCCGTCCGGTCTTGTCCCCAAGTTACCCGTGGAAAACCACGAGAATAAGGGGGTGAGTATAAACATACTCAAGTAAGAATCTCCAACCGGGTACAATACGATACATCAATCATCCGGCACCCTAGTATACATGCAAACAAGCTTACCAACACGGATCATAGCTCAACGAGCTTACAAGGCAGAATCTGGAATCCTCGGAAGTCTCCTTCTTCCTACCTAATGATTGGCTCTCATAACCAATCCGGGACATCTCCGAGGTCTTTCTCCCTCGGCCAATTGATCAGTTCAAAACCGATCCCAAAGATGTTCGACACCCTCGAGGGTCTTTCTCCCTCGACCATATGATTAGCTCAAAAGCCAATCCCAATGGGTGTCCTCAAGGGCCTCTTACCCTCGCTAATAAATCTGGACTATCGGAGAGTACCCAAGTCCGGCTCTAAACAGAAGGAACTGGTGTACTCACGAACATTAGCCCGGGGAGCTCTCCGAACCGGCGACTAACGCGTGTGCGCCCAACACCGCATGCTGCTGCAACCGGCGTAAATGTGGGGGCCTAAGTACAAACTACGCGGGCGTGCACGCATGTCTAAGACTCGGAAAGCGGTGTCATCGAACACGATGAGTGCGAGGCCCTCGGCACTCATCTCAGGCGACTGTACCATCGACACGAAGCTAAGAACCGGCCAAGGTAGGCTTGCACCGCTTGGCGGTGGTTCCGCTCTAGCAGGCTACAAACTAGGCTTATGCCAATGAGGTAGCTAATCCTCATTGGCTGCCGGGGGGAAGCAATGTACGTTATGCTTCGTTCTACTCCCGACCGGTGGGGACAAGGTACGTTATGTCCGCTCTCGACCTCTAGATGATGACAAACCTAACACACTAGCTAGAGTATAGAGTAAACGATTCTGGCTAAACATACATAATCATCATCAATCATACATAACCTAGCATGATACTACGAACTTAAAGCGGAATCTCAAGCATGCCGGAAGAACAATCCTAGCATGGCACTAACATGTACAAACAAGCAAACATGCTAGCAGAATGCAATCACAAGTCATCCCCTATCCACTAATCATGTTCATACAAGTAAACATGCATATAAGGCACAATCAAGAAAGCATCGCAGAGTCCACACAACCACGGTAAGGAATCCTTACATGGAAGCGAGCAGAAATAACCTTCACAATCAAATAATGACCCTCGAGCTTTAAAGTGAAACCGAGCAACCTAAGCATTTTAAAAGCATCCTAAATAAATATACAAAGAGCCGCCAGCTTAAAAATCTACAAGGGATAGGTTCGGAATTACCAACCGAGAAGGCACGGTTTCGGCAGCAGAGGGGGCAAGGCCGGGCGCCGCTTTGGTGTGGGCGCCGGCGCTGGCGAGGCCGGCGGCGCCAGCGCTGCTCGGGCGCGCGCAAGGCGAGACATCGGTTCGCTAGGTTAGCGCGCGGCGACGCTGCGTCTGGCGCGCAGCAAGCGGCGCTGGCGACGCGTCGGGCGGCGCGCAGCGGAGCGGCGCGCGCGCGTCTGGCGGCTCGTGAGGAACGCGCGCGACGCGGCTCGGGTGGGTGAGGCAATCTGATCGGGCGCGCTGGCATGGGCGATGCAGTATGCGCGTCTGGCGCGCGCTGGGCATGGCCATCTTCGCGGCTCGTGCAGTCTGGCGTGGTGCAAGGGCGGCGGTGGTGCGATCTGGGCGGCGTGGTGTAGGGCTGGCGCGCGATCCGTGTGGGGATGGGCTGAGCGGCTAGGGTTTGGTTTCTTGGTGAGGGGCTCGGCAAGGAGAGAGAGAGAGAGAGAGAGAGAGAGAGAGAGAGAGAGAGAGAGAGAGAGAGAGAGAGAGATTTTTCCAAAACAAGGGGAATAGGATTTTCTTTTCCTTTTCCTAATTTAAATGTGTCTAAAATCCCTTCCCAAGGCTTTCTCTGTCCCACTAAAGAAATTCTTTTCTTTTTAACTAAATCTTCTTTTCTAAAAACTCCAATTTCACCATTAGGGCAAGGGTTCAAATCTCAATGGGACCAATTAAATTCCAATTAATTTTGCTATCAACCGGAATGTCTCCGAACTTCTAATCAACCAACCCAAACTCCTTGGGTCTTGCAACCAACATTAATCAAGTCTCAACGAAGGCCGAAATGACCCTGAAGCCCTGAAAATCCTCAACCTCTGACCGGGGAGCAAAATACCAAAATACCCTTAAAGGTTAAAAAGCTCTAACGGCCCATCCGAACATCCGCATAATGTCCCGAAAACTCCTGGGAAACCGAAATAGAAAACTGGGCCGTTACAACAACAGGGCCAACTAGCCTCAATCTAGGCCTCCTCTCAAAGCTTGGTGCCAACAGGCACCACATCCTTTACAACACAAATCAGCCTTAACGAGCTTTATGCCCCTCTGAGGAAAGGGAAGGTCACACTCCAAGTGACGGGGCCATGGCACTCAACACAAGAGTCCAAACACTCGAGCAGCCTAATCTCTGGCATCTCACCTAACAGACATGCCAAGGCCTACTCCTGCATCCCACTCGATGCTCAACAAAAGCTCAGGCTAACTCCTCGGGTGGCAACAACTTGTTCCACACTAGGAACATCCAAACAAAAGAGTGCTCCACTCTACTAGCCCGCTGAAATCCACAAATGGATAAAACCCTGGCAAGCAAACTCCACACAACACCACAGCTCACGAGGGCACTTAAAAGAACTGGTCAGACAAATGACAAAGGCTTGCAAGGGGGCAAAGATGTCTCTACATCTGCCTCAAGCCACTAACACGGCAACTTGCCAATCAATCGGGCGACTGGTGAAGACTCTGCTAGTCCACCTCTCTCAAGGGACTACCACCATCAATCTGCTTTGTACCAAACAAAGACAGAACGGCACATCTCGGCCTCAATAGCAGCGGGGCATCCCAACACACGGATGCTAAACTCAAACTCGCCAATCGCTTTACAACTAGCAGTAGGACTTTCTCAAACAACGAGCTCTACAGGCATCCACTTGCCAAACTGGGCGGCTCCATCAACGCCAACAAACTCAATGGCAAAAACCTGCTGATCATGCCCTCCCGGGAACCTCCGAGGCTACAAGAGCTCTTTGGGGGAAATCACTGAAATACTCTGTCACCGGGCTATCTGTGCTGGGGACTCCTCATCGCGCGCTACAATGCATGCTCGGGTCTCCGCTCTCTCGATAGCTAAAGACACGCCATCAAATCTCTCATGGCCGAGCACACTCTGCTCAAGGAGTCTCACTCGAGGCGTGCTAACCTCTACCCCCCCCCCTCACTTGGCAACTCAACTACCAGGGCCAACTCTGGCCAACGGGTCTAAACGACCCTAGGACGCGGCCTCAACATCAATACAATTAGTCCAACTCCTCGGTCGGACATGCCAAGCGTCCTGCTCCTCTGAGTTCGATCAACACACTGGCGATCTGCACAAAGCACCTCCACCCTCTCACTAGGGAAAAGCAACAATCGGGCCACAAATGGCCTCACGGAGTCTAAGCTCGCGCCTCCCTGCAGGTGCGATCGGCGACCGCGATCTGCACAAAGCATAAATGTTGGCCCACACTGGGCTCTCACCGCTCATCAAATCGCTGCGCACATCATGGAAAGTTGGCATGATGGCTCTCTAAGCCCAAACCAACAACGAGTCGAGAACTCCTTTCGTCTCGCTCCACAATCAGACACAAGGCATAAAAGCTAGATGAAAAGTATTGTAAATTCTTACCCTTAGCTTAATTGAACTCGGACAAACGTGGCGGCCGTGGAGTCTTGATGATCATGGGAGCAACAACCTACAAAGCGGTTAGTCTACGAATCTATGACTCGTGCTCGATACCAATCGTGATTTAACCCGACCCAAAACATGGTCCTAAACCGGTTCTCACTCGGATGCAAGTTAAATATGATAACAAGCGGTTTAGTGCTCATATTTAAACACCTATCAAAACATATGAGAAGGGGGAACCCTTAAAACATAAACAACAGTCTTCATTTAAACAATCCAACGAAGTAAAACAACCTGGCCAGTATTTATAAAAATATACAATACAATTTAAACAGCTTTTTAAACAATGTTCCCCTAGGACTCCTGTCTATCTACATGCCGAATAAAGAATGCAATAATAAATGACAGAGTCTTTGGCGGCTCCTCATGATCAATCACCTTACTCCGCTAGCCATCCCGGTGTTGTCCCCAAGCTACCCGAAAGATAAATAAGGGTGAGTATAAAGATACTCAGAAGAATCCCAACCGTACAATACGATACATCAGTCATCTAGCACCTCAACATGCGAGCAAACAGCTATCAACACAGATCATAGCTCAACGAGCTCATAAAACAAGATCTGGAGCCATCGGAAGTCTCTTTCTTCCGGCTTAACTGGGATTGGATACATTGACAAATCCTGGGACATCACCGAGGTATCTGTCACTCGGGGGGAATACACTGATCCCTAGAATGTCCTCAAGGGCCTCCTTGCCCTTGCACTAAATCGGACTTACGGGAGAGTACCCAAGTCGCTCTAACGGAAAGAATGGTGTACCCACGACATTAGCCCGGGAGCTCTCGAACCGGCAACTAACGCGTGTGCGCGCACACCGCATGCTCTCTGCAACCGGTGTAAATGCGGGGGCCTAAGGGCAAACTACGCCGGCCAGGTACGCATGCCTATGACTCGGAAGCGGTGTCACTGATCACAGTAGCGCGTCGGCGCTCATCTGTGCAGCCTGATCCACCGACCTGAAGCTAAGAACCGGCCAAGGTAAGCTTACACCGTTGCCAAGGTTCTGCTCTAGCAGGCTACAAACTAGGCTATTGCCGAAGTGGGTAGCTAAGTCCACAACCGGCGGGTCGGGGGGGGGGGGGTAGCAAGATATGTTATGCTGCGCACACTTTACTCCCGACCTGAGCTAAATCCACCTTGGCGACCGGGGGGGGGGAAGCAAGATACGTTATGCTGCGCACACTTTACTCCCGATCAGTGGGGACAAAGTACGTTATGTCCGCTCAGCCTCTGGATGATGACAAACCCTACAACTCTATCTAAGAGTACAGAGTAAAATCAATGATTCCTGGCTAGCAAGCAATGACCGACGTAAATCACATTACCTAGCATGATACTACAACTTAAGCAGGAATCATAAGCATGCTGGCAGAACAAACCTAGCATGGCACTAACATGTAAAATCAGGCAAACATGCTAGCAAGAAATCAATCAACTACTTTATCTCTAACATGCTCATAACAGTAAACAAGCATACAAGGCACATCATGAAATATCACAGGGTCCACACAACCACGGTAAGAAATCCTTACCTGGGACAAGCAGAAAAACAATAATAATAATCACAAATCAACGAACGATCCTCGAGCCTCTAATCGAACCCGAACAGCCTATACATCAAATAAAGCACCCAAATAAATACATAAAATAGCCCAATAAATCCAATAACCAGCAGCCAACAAATCCGGGCTCAACGAAGAAAAGACTCAGGAAATACCATCCGAGAAGCCACAAGGCTCGGGCCAAGCCAACACACAACAAGCAGGATTGGCGCAGGCGCTGGGGCGACGCTGGGGCGCGGAGCTGCACGCGGGCGAGGGATGGGGCGAGGCGAGGGCGCGCAGGCGCGGAGAGCAAAGCGGTAGAGCGCCGCGCGCGCGCGCGCTTGGCTCAGCCTGAGGAACGCGCGCTCGGGCTCGAGCTCGGCAAGCACAGGGGCGCGCGCGCGAGGCGACCCGACACGACGGGCTCGGGGACGCTCGGGATGGCACGGCGAGCTACAGGGCGCACGGACTCGGCACAGTGCAGGCGGCACAGACCTGGGCGACGCGGGGCCTGGGCAAGGGCTGAGCGACTCGGTCGGGCCTGGGAGCTGGGCGACGCGGGGACGGCCTGGGTGAGCTGGGGCTGGGGGCTTGGGCACTTTGTCTTGGCGGCCGGGCGGTGCGGGCTGGCTGGGCTCGGCTCGGGCGGCCAGGGGCGGGGGGCTCGGCTTTGGGCTAGCTAGCTGGCGACGACAAGGAGGCCGGCCTGGGTCCGGAGGAGAGAGAAAGGGGAAAAATGGGGGAAAAAGGAAAAATGGGGAAAAATGGGGATTTTGGGGATTTTTAAAAAAAAGAAATTTCCTTTTTCTCTTTTAATTTATCCTTATCCAAAATCCAAACTTATCCATTTTTTCCAATTTTCCAAAAATCCTTAAAATCCTTAAATCCCATTTCCCGGCTTCCTCCTTCGAGACCCGACTGAATCAACCATTTCCAATCAATAAATCTCACTTAAAACAACCTCCCAAATCAACACTAAGGGCCCGGGTTTGAATCCCAAAGGAAACACCCAAACAACCATAACTTTGCCCAAAACCCAAATCACAACCGAACTCCCAAACGAAAAGCCCAAACATCTCGGGACTAGCATCCACCAACAAACAAGCCTCAACAAAGGCAGGAGCTGCCTCGAAGCCCTAAAAAACCACAAATCCTGCCCGGGGAGCAAAAAGACCAAAATACCCCTAAGGGTCAAAACAGCTCTAACGGCCCAACCGAACCACTGAATCTGAACCGAAAGCTCCTCGAGAACCGGGATAGAAAACTGGGCCGTTACACTCAGGCTGTCTACTGACGATACGAAAGGTGCTGTAAAAATCCGACCCAAAAGGGGCTCTAAATGGGCCTTTACCCAAATGCATGCATTCAAAGTAAAGACAATATACAAATAGGATTTCGGATTCCAAGTAAAAATTAAAACATTCAGCATTCAATCAGAAATCAATACAGTTTACTGAAACCTGTCCCTGTCTCCAAACACCGGTTTCAAAACCTTCTCAGATACATAAATGTTGGAATCCACAAAACATTGAGAAAACATCCTAGGGGTCCGTGTCCGACTACATGCATTCAGGGGAAATAAAAGACAAGAGTCATAATATAAAAAGTCAGAGATGACAGCAGGTTCCCATGATCACAGCTCCTCCTTCAGCAATCTTGTCTCGCACCTTGGTTACCTGTGGAAAACCACAAAATAAGGGTGAGTAACGAATTACTCAGTAAGAATCCCCAACCGGGGTACAATACGATATACATGGTCATCTAGATGAATGTATGCAAGTTATGATTATAAACACAGAATAGAGTACATAGCTTAAGTCCACGCTTGGACCTCGGATGCCAACTCAGGGTCTTAGTCTGGAATAATCCACCACACAAAACGCACTAGACGAGAAACAAGTCTCGGCCTCAGCCTGTCTACTGACAATACGAAAGGTGCACTGGCTCACGATCCCGAGGAGCTCTCCAATCGGCGCTATAATGAGTGTATGCGCGCACCGCATGCTACTGCAGACTCTGGGGGGATGTCGGGTCTAGTGGCAAGCTGCTCAGGTCCAGTCACCATGCCTAACTAAATCTCTGGATCGGTGTCACTGACATAGGGGTGTGAGATCTGGACACGTGAACTATGTCAGCCTGAACCACCGCACTTTGAGGCTAAGGAACCGGCCGTGGTAGGCTTACACGAGAAGCCGTCCTTGCCCTATCGGTGGCAATCAAGGCTCTTGCCGAACACGCCGAGGACGTCGGCCGCCGCCGGGGACGAGGCAATGCCAAGTCATCATCCCGACCGTTGGGGCATTTAACAGTCCTGCCACCCTCACCCAAGATTGCAGGGCCTACCGGTCGGGTTAGCTAAACCCTAACGGGGTCTAGGAACGGAGTACTACCTTGTACGTCCCTGCCATGGATGCAAGATACTTTATGCATTCGAGCCCGGATGATGCTACCTACCTACACTCTAACCTATCATATCAATAACATACAATCCAATACAATCCAATACGAGCTCAACAGTTACAACGAACCTAGCATGGTACTACGAAACAAGAACAGATACGAGCATGCCAGAACGGAACAACCTAGCATGGACTAACATGAGAAACAACATAACAAATCATGCCAGTCGGGAATTCAGAACAGAGCACCTAACACTATACATGCTGATAATCACAAACAAACATACAAACAACAATCACATATAATACCGCAGGGCCCACAAAACTCCGGTAAGAAATCCTTACCTTGGTCGGGAGGCTTCTACACACAAAATCCTAAGCTGCGGTCACTCCCAAGCTAGCTATCGAGAACCTAACAAACATAACAATAATCACAACCATAGCCCTAAAATATAATAAAACAAACATGCTCGGCTCGGGGGCACTCACACGGCACGGCGACACGGGGCTGGGTGCTACTTTCGAGCTGGTGCGGCTGGGCTGCGCGCTGGGCAGGCGATGGCACAACGCTGGGGCGCTGGCTGAGCGCACGGACGGCGCCAGGCAGCGCCCGGCGAGCAACACGAGCGAGGAGCGCGTCTTTGGCGTCGTGCGGCGACGCGACGCCGACGCGCAAAGCAGCGCGGCGCGCGGCGCTGGGCGAATCCGGCGGTCGCACTTTTTCTTCTTTGCGAGACGAAGCGAAGGGGATGGGCGATTCCGGGCGGTCTGGCTCGGCTGCTGGGCGATACAGGGAGCGATCTGGGCGTGATCTGGCCGGCTGGAGAGCTGCGACGGAGGGGCTGCTGGCTGGGGTTCCTCTCGGCTGGCTGCAATCAAACACACACACACACCCACACTCTTCCACTTACATTCGGCCAGCAAGAGTTCTAATCGGAGAAGACGAAGAGACGAAGAAACTTACCCGAAAGGACGATCGAACCACGGAGCTGCAAAGGGGATGAAAATCGGCTTGGAGGCTAGGGAGACAAGCTTGGACGGCAAGTGAGTTTTGGAGAAGAAGGAACAAAAACCCTATTTTCTTTTCATTTAACCAAATGCACCAAAACTCCAATAATCCAAGGCTAACCAATATATGACGCGGATAGAGCAACAAGAGCTCTCCATAGCTCAATTGGCACGCATCCCCACAGGCTTTCTTGGAGACCTGGGTTCGAATCCTAGCTGCAACCCAATTATCCTTTATTTTTACTTTTGCATCTATCCATGCTCAAACCCATCCACAAAGCCTCAAAAACTCACCTAAATCCAACCAATAATTTTAGCAACTGGAAAAAGACATAAGCGGCCCTAACGGCCCGACCAAATTACCAAAATACCCCTAGGGCATACCTGGAAGACTGGGATGAAAACCTGGGCCGTTACAATATTCTCTCCTTTTTATGACTTTCGTCCTCGAAAGTCCTTAAGACTGGAACAGCTCAGGGTAGTGCAATCTCATCTCATCTTCCCGCTCCCAAGTGGCTTCCTCAGAACTCTGACTCCCCCACTGAACCTTGACCAAAAGAATCTCACGATTACGCAACGTCTTTGTCTCAAAGGCAAGGATCCCCACTACTTCTCCTCGAAGCTCAAATCCTCATTCAGCTGCAATGGCTCAAAGTCCACAATATGTGACGGGTCCGGCACATACTGCCTCAACATCGATACATGGAACACACTGTGCACCGCTGACAATGACGGAGGTAGAGCTAACCGATAAGCAACTCTGCCAATCCTCTCCAGAATCTCAAACGGACCAAGAAAACGGGGACTCAACTTCCCACGCTTACCAAACCTCAAAACACCTCGCATCGGAGCAACCTTTAGGAACACATGCTGACCAACCTCAAACTCCAAATCTCGACGCCGAACATCGGCGTAACTTTTCGCTTTGCTCTGAGTTTCAACATACGAGCTCTAATCTTCTGCACTGCTTCATTAGTCAATTGCAGCAACTCGGGACCCAAAACCTGCCTATCACCAACCTCTTCCCAGAACACAGGGGACCGACAACGCTTACCACACAAAGCCTCGAATGGAGCCATCTGAATCGTCGACTAATAACTGTTGTTATATGCAAACTCCAACAGATACAGATACTGGTCCCAATTGCCCAGGAAATCCAACACACAAGCCCTCAACATATCCTCGAGAATCTGGTTCACCCTCTAAGTCTGCCCATCCGTGCGAGGTGAAAAGTTGTCTTTGAATCGCACTCAGTGCCTAAACCTTTCTAGAGTGCTCTCCAGAAACGAGAAGTGAACCGCGAGTCACGGTCAGATACAATTCTCACAGGCACACCATGATAACGAATGATCTGCTCCAAAAACTACTGCGCCCACTGTTCCACGATATAAGTGTCTCTACCGGGAATGAAGTGTGGGCTCTTAGTCAAACGGTCGACTATCACCCAGATCTGAGAGAACTTCCTCGAAGTCCTCGGCAAACCAGAAATAAAGTCCATGGAGATCTCTTCCCATTTCCACTGAGGCACACTCATCGGCTGCAACAAACTGGCCGGCCTCTGCCTGGGTGCCTACACTTGCTGACAAGTGAGACACCGACTGACAAACTCCGCAACATCTCTCTTCATACCCATCCACTAGAATGTCTGCTTAAGGTCCTGATACATCTTGGTACCCCTGGGGTGCCAAGAAAACGGAGAACTGTGGGCCTCTGAGAGCAACTCTGCTCGCAATCCTGCAACATCCGGAACACACAACCAGCCTCTATAAGTCAACCCACTGTCTGGCAAAAATATGAAATCAAAATCTCCGTCAGCACTAACTTTGTCAAACAATCTCTTAAGCTCGGGGTCACTCAGCTGGCTATCAATAATCCGATGTCTAATCGACGGCTGAACTGTCAACTGAGCTACTCTGGCGGTAACCTCACCCAACAACACTGCAACCTCGGCCCGCTCGAACTCTCTCCGCAATCTGGGCTGGGAACTCAACAACGCCGCGGAGTGTGTCGTCTTCCTACTTAAAGCATCAGCCACTACATTGGCGTTACCCGGATGGTACAAAATCTCGCAGTCATAATCCTTTACCAACTCTAACCATCTCCTCTGCCTCATATTCAACTCCTTCTGAGTAAACAGATACTTGAGGCTCTAGTGATCGGTAAACATCTGAATCCGCTCACCATACAGGTAATGCCTCCAAATCTTCAGTGCAAACACCACTGCTTTGCCAACTCCATATCATGAGTCGGGTAGTTCTCGCTCATACGGCTTGGTGATGGGAAGCATAGGCAATGACCTTCCCGTCTTTGCATCAACACACAACCTAACCCAAACTTGGAAGCATCGTTGTAGACCACGAAACAACTGTCCCCTCTGGGATCGCCAACAGTCTTTGAAGTCAAATCGCGCTTGAGCCTAGCAAAGCTCTCATCACACCTCTCGTCCCAAACAAACTCGACACCCTTCCTCGTCCGGATGAGTGAGGGGCGAGGCTATGGCGGAAAAGTCCTTAACGAACCGACGGTAGTAACTCGCCAATCCCGAGAAAAGTCTGCGTATCTCAGAATCAAGTCGGCTTGGCCCACGAACTCACGGCCTCAATCTTTGCGGGGTCCACGGCTATACCATCTCTCTAAACTACATGACCTAGGAAGGCCACCTGCTCCAACCAAAACTCACACTTGGAAAACTTCGCATAAAGCCGGTTTTCCTTAAAAGTGCCAATACTCGCCTCAAATGCTCTGCATGGTCCTCCTTAGACCTCGGATAGATCGAATATCGTCAATGAACACGATGACGGTTGTCAAAAATGATTTGAACACCTTATCCATCATGTCCATAAACGCGGTGGGGGGCATTGGTCAATCCAAACGACATGACCACAAACTCATAGTGGCCATATCTAGACACGAAAAATCGTCTTAGGAATGTCGGCATCCCGATCCGCAATCGATGGTAACCGGATCTCATATCTATCTTGGAGAACACGGAAGTTCCCTGAAGCTGATCGAACAAATCATCAATACGGGGCAACGGATACTTATTCTTCACTGTCACCTTATTAAGCTCGCGATAATCAATACACAAGCGCATCGAACCATCCTTCTTCTTCACAAACAGAACTGGTGCTCCCCACGGGGACACACTCGGACGGATGAACCCTCAGTCTAACATCTCCTGCAACTGAACCTTCAATTCCTTTAACTCGGTTGGCGCCATACAATACGGAGCCTTCGAGATAGGGAGGGTCCCTGGCTCGAGCTCAATTGTGAAGTCAACCTCTCTCTTCGGGGGCAACCCCGGTAACTCCTCAGGAAACACATCCGCAAACTCCTACACAACCGGCACTGATCAACGATCGGCGGGGCGCTCTCCCAGCACAACTTGGCTAGGTAGCCCCAAGCTCCATGAGCTAGCAAACGACGAGCTTTCACGGTGACACCATCGGCGGGCAAACTCCACCTCGACTCCACGAAACTTAAAGTGGGCCGACCCGCGGCCTGAACACTACTTCTTTCTGGTGGCAGTCAATCAACGCGTGGTTAGCAGCTAACCACTCCATACCAAGAATCACATCGAAACCGCTCATAGGCAGAACTATAAGCGTAGCCACAAGTAACTCACCGGATATCTCGATCCGGCCATTCTTAATCTTATCTCTAGCTAACATATTAACTCCCGAAGGAGTTGCAACAGACAACTCAAAACCTAGAGGCTCTAATCTCAATTTAGCATGCTTAGCAAATAACAGAGATACAAATGAATGCGTAGAACCAGAATCAAATAAGACAAATGCGCATTGATCTAAAACAAGAAGCGTACCTGCCACAGCGGCATCCGTACGCTCGGCCTCCTGACGGGTCGTAGCAAACACCCGACCCTACTGCTGCGCTGGCTGAGCTGCCATAGCTTGCTGAGTACAAAAACACACCCTCGGCCCTGCCTGACAAACTCCAGTGTGGGCTCTACCACATGTAGCACATAAGGGAATCTGCCTGGGACCGCCCTGCTGGCGAGGCTGGAAACGGGCCGGAGCTCTATGCTGATCCCGGTTCTGAAACTGACCTTGGCGACGCTGGCCACCACCTCTGAAATCAAACTTCCTCTTCTGGCCCACTGCAGTTGGGACAGGACGCTGAATCGGAGTGGCAACAATCCGCTCCACGGGATACTTCCCATTATAAATGGTGGCTAACTGGACAGCTCTGGCATAAGTGTCAGGAGCCTAAGCCCTGACATCCTGGGAAACACCCTGCCTCAAACCAGAAATGAACTTTCGAATCTTCAACTCAGGGGTGGCTATCAACTGCGAAGCAAAATAACCATACTCCGAGAACTTTCTCTCATACTCCTCTATAGAATCAGAACCCTGCTTCAGGTTCTGGAAAAGCTCCACCATCTTCTCTTGAGCCTCATCACTAATGTACTTGGCCTTGAACTCCGACTTGAAGAACTCTCACGAAGCAGGTGGAGACCCAGCTGGTGTCTCACTCAAGGTGGACTCCCACCACCATCTAGCTATGCCTCCTAGCACATGAGCCGCACACCTCGGCCTCTGAACATCGGGGCACACCATAATCAGGAAGGTGTACTCCAAATGGGCAATCCATCTGGTTGTCGCTAAAGCATCGCCAGAGGCATCAAACTTCTCTGGCTTCCACTTCACGAAGTCTTTCAACCATCTACCAAGCTCCTCGGCACCCTCTGCCACATCTGCCTCAGGGGCTACTTGCTCCTGTGGAGCTGGGGTCTTCTTTGCCTCTCTTTGAAACATGCGAGTCAACTGCTCGATCTGGGCTCGGGACTCTTCCTGCTGCGCTGCCAACAAGGCCTCGGTCTCTGCCCTCTGGTCACTCAACAGGCTGACCATCAAAGCCCTCATAGAATCAGCAAATTCTGCTCCAAGAGCAGTCTCACGGCGCTCAGTCGCCTCAACGCCTCCACTAGGCGCAACAGGGGGAGCTACTGGTGGAATGCCATCAGTCTCAGCTTGGGACGATGTCCCTGCAGTATCAGACCCGATCCTGATACCTCGACCTGCTCGTGAACCTCCTCTTCTGGTGCGGGTAACTGGCATGCTGGCGATCTACACCCAAACCAACAACGAGTCAGAACCTGCTCGTCTCCGCTCTACAACACTAAACAAGGCATACACTAGATGAAAGACATTGTAAATTCTTAACCCTTTTCTAAAAACAGTAAACTTAGGCGTACTGATGACCGCTTGAGTCTTTGGTGATCATGGGAAAAATGACCTACAACAAAAGGTCAGTCTACAGAATCTATGACTCTGAGCTGTGATACCAACTGTAAAGACCCGACCCAAAAGGGGCTCTAAATGGGCCTTTACCTCAAGGCATGCATTCAAAGTAAAGACAATATACAAATAGGATTTCAGATTCCAAGTAAAAATTAAAACATTCAGCATTCAATCAGAAATCAATACGATTTCTTCGAAACTCATCCCCCTGTCTCCAAACACCTGTTTCAAGACAAATACATTTCCAAAAGTTTACTCTGATCAGAGATTTATTAAAATCATTCAAAACCTTCTCAGATACATAAATGCTAGAATCCACAAAACATTGAGAAAACATCCTAGGGCTCCGTGCCCGACTACATGCATTCAGGGGAAATAAAAGACAAGAGTCATAATATAAAAAGTTAGAGATGACAGCAGGTTCCCATGATCACAGCTCCTCCTTCAGCCATCCTGTCTCGCACCTCGGTTACCTGTGGAAAACCACAAAATAAGGGTGAGTAACGAATTACTCAGTAAGAATCCCCAACCGGGGTACAACACGATATACATGGTCATCTAGATGAATGTATGCAAGCTATGAATATAAACACAGAATAGAGTACATAGCTTAAGTCCACGCTTGGACCTCGAATGCCAACTCAGGGTCTTAGTTCGAAATAATCCACCACATAAAACGCCCTAGACGAGAAACAAGTCTCGGCCTCAGCCTGTCTACTGACGAAACGAAATGTGCACTGGCTCACGATCCCGAGGAGCTCTCCAGTTGGCGCTATAATGAGCGTATGCGCGCACCGCATGCTACTGCAGACTCTGGGGGGATGCCGGGTCTAGTGGCAAGCTGCCTAGGTCCAGTCACCATGCCTAACTAAATCTCTGGATCGGTGTCACTGACATAGGGGTGTGAGACCTGGACACGTGAACTATGTCAGCCTGAACCACCGCACCTGAGGCTAAGGAACTGATCGTGGTAGGCTTACACTAGGAAGCCGTCCTTGCCCTATCAGGTGGCAATCAAGGGATACTGCCGAACACGCTGAGGACGTGCCGGCTGTCGGGGGAGGAGGCAATGCATAGTCATCATCCCGACCGTTGGGGCATTTAACAGTTTGCCACCCTCACCCAAGATTGCAGGGCCTACCGATCGGGTTAACTAAACCCTAACGGGGTCCACGGACGGAGTACTACCTCGTACGTCACTACCATGGATGCAAGATACTTTATTCATTCGGGCCAGGATGATGCTACCTACCTACACTCTAACCTATCATATCAATAACATACAATCCAATACGTGCTCAACAGTTACAACGAACCTAGCATGGTACTACGAAACAAGAATGAGATCTGAGCATGCGAGCGGAACAACCTAGCATGGACTAACATGAGAAACAACATAAGAAATCATGCCAGTCGAGAATTCAGAACATAGCACCTAACACTATACATGCTGATAATCACAAACAAACATACAAACAGCAATCACATATAATACCATAGGGCCCACACAACTCCGGTAAGAAATCCTTACCTTGGTCGGGAGGCTTCTACACACAAAATCCTAAGCTGCGGTCACTCCGAGCTAGCTATCGAGAACCTAACAAACCTAGCAATAATCACAACCATAGCCCTAAAATATAATAAAACAAACAGGCTCGGCTTAGAGGCACTCACACGGCACGGCGACAAGAAGGGGTCTTTGTTTGGCGTGAGTGCGGGCGCGGCTGGCCTTTGCTACAGGCGCGATGATGGCACAACGCTGGGCCGCTGGCTGCGAGGACAGACGGGCGCAAAGGCAGGCGCGCGGGCGAGCGGCACGGAGCAAGAACGCCCGGGTGCTGGTCGTGAGACGCGGACGCGGACAAGTAGCAGCTGCGACGGGCCCGCGAACGCTGGGCGTGCGATGGCGTGCGATGGGAGCTGGGCTATCTGGGCGGCCTGGCGCCTGCTGCTGCGTGCGACAGAAAGCGAAGGGGCAGGGCGATTCCGGGCGGTCTGGCTCGGCTGCTGGGCACGACAGGGAGCGATCTGGGCGCGATCTGGCCGTCTGGAAAGCTGCAACGGAGGGGCTGCAGGCTGGGGCTTCTCTCGGCTGGCTGCAATCAAACACACACACACACACACACTCTTGTAAAGACCCGACCCAAAAGGGGCTCTAAATGGGCCTTTACCCCAATGCATGTAGTGAAAATAAAAGACATTATGAAAAATACATTTCGGATCCCAAGTAAAAACAGAAACATTCAACAACCAAAACATACATTTCTAAAAGTATACTCTGATCAGAGATTTATTTAAACCATTAAAACAATCCACAAGTACAAATATGCTGGAATCCATAAAACGTAAGAAAACATCCTGGGGCTCTGTGCCCGTCTACATGCATTCAGGGGAAATAACAAAAGTCAAGAGTCATGATAAAATAAAATAGTCGAGATGACAAAGAGGATTCCATGATCACAGCTTTCCCTTCACCATCCTGTCTCCCGCTTGATTACTGTGGAAAACCACGGAATAAGGGTGAGTAACGAATTACCCAGTAAGAATCCCCAACCGGGGTACAATACGATATACATGATCATCTAGAAGAATGTATGCAAGCTATGAGTACAAACACGGAGCGGAGCACATAGCTAAGTCCACACTTGGACCTCGGATGCCAACTCGTGGTCTTAGTCCGAAATACCACAACACACTATACGCGCTATACGGGAACAAGTCCCGGCCTCGGCTGTCTCATCGACGATACGAAAGGTGCACTAGCTCAAGATCCCGAGGAGCTCTCCGGCCGACGCTGTAATGAGCGTAAGCATGCACCGCGTGCTTCTACACAGACTATGGGGTGCCGGGTCTAGTGGCAAGCCGCCCATATCCGGATACCACGCCTAACTAAATCTCGGATCGGTGTCACCGACATAGGGTGTGAGACACGGACACGTGAACTATGTCACTGTACCACCGCACCGAGGCTAAGGAACGGGTCATGGTAGGCTTACACCAGAAGCCGCCTTACCTTAACAGTGGCAATCAAGGGCTCTTTGCCGAACACGCCGAGGACTTGCCGGCCGCCGGGGACTAGGCATTGCCAAGTCATCATCCCGACCGCTGGGGTATCGCTTAGACTACCACCCTCACCCAAGATTGCGGGCCTACCGGTTGGGATAGCTAATCCCTCACGGGGTCCAAGGACGGAGAACTGTCTCGAACGCCCTTGCCATAGATGCAAGATACTTTATGCATCGGGCCCGGATGATGCTATCTACCTGAATTCTAACTCGCCTTAACAATCAAAGAAACAATCCAATACGTGCTCGAAAGAATACAAGCAGACCTAGCATGGTACTACTGAAACAAGAATGAATATGAGCATGCCGAGCGGAACAACCTAGCATGGACTAACATGAAAGAACAACATACGAAGTCATGCCACTGAATTCGCACAGAGCACCTAAACTATACATGCCGATAATCACAAACAAACATACAACATCAATCACATAGAACATCGCAGGTCCACACAACCCGATGAAATCCTTACCTTGGTGGAAGACTTCTACACACAAATTCCTAGGCTACGAACACTTCCGAGCTAGCTATCGAGAACCTACAAACATGGTAACAATCATAACCATATCCCTAAAAATATAATAAAACAAAGAGCTCGGCTCGGGAGCACTCACACGGCACGCGCGACGCGACACGGCGCGGCGCTGGCTGCAGCGGCTAACACGGCTGAGCTGGCGCGTCTGCGCGCGCGGATGGGCACTTTGAGGCGCGGTGTGCGCGCGCACACGACGGACTCGGCGGCAGCGGCGGCACGCAAGCGCGCGCGCGCGGCGCGCCGGCGTCGCGATCTGAACACGGCGAGTTGCTCGGCGAGGACGCGCGCGCGCGAACGCCTTGGCGTCTTGGGCGAGCGGTTCGGCAAGCGGACACGGCGAGGGCGTGCGGACACGGCGATCGGCGTGCAATGGGCGAGCTTCGGCTGGGCGTCGGCGACGGCGAGCGACTTCGGCGATGGCTTCCCTCGGCCGCGACTGGCGTCGACAAAGCCAGGTGCGACGGCGACAGATCTGGGCGACAGACACAGAGGCGTCATGACGAGCGATCTGCGATCCTCGGCGGGATCTGGTGCAAATGGCTGGTCGAGGGCGTCTGCGGCGGCAAGGCGGGTGCGACGAGCGATCTGCGATCCTCGGCCGGATCTGGTGCACATTCTTTGTCGAATCGAAAGCGTCGGCTCGGCGGTGGGCGCACTGGACACCTGCAACAACACACACACACACAAGCTCTCCTTCTTACCTTCGGCCCCAGAAGAACACCCAAACGAGAAGATGAAGAGGATGAAAACTTACCCGAATGATGATGGAGTCTCGAGTACAAAGGAATGAAGAAATCGGCAAGGAGAGCTTGGGAGAAAGCTTGGCGGCCACAACTCTTTTGGAGAAGAAAACACAACAAACCTAATTCCTTTTCATTTAATCAAATGCACCAAACACCAAAGATCCAAGGTTAACTAAGATGTGATGCGAGAAAGAGCAACAAGAGCAACTAATGGCTCAATTGGTACACATCTCCACAAGCTTCCCAGAGACCCGGTTCAAACCCAGTGCGGCACAATTCCCTTTTATTTTTACTTTTGCATCAAACCTTGCTCAAACCAAACCACAAACCCCTCCAAAAACCTACAAAAACCATCCAATAATTTTAGTAATCGAAAAGACACAAACGACCACGACGGCCCGACCAAATTACCAAATTACCCCTAGGGCATACACGGAAGACCGGAAGAAAAACACAGGTCGTTACAATATTCCCTCCTTTTTATGACTTTCGTCCTCGAAAGTCCTTAAGACAGTAAATTATTCGTGGTAATGCAATCTCATCTCGCCTTCCCGCTCCCAAGTGGCTTCCTCGTAACCCCGATTCTTCCACTCAACCTTTACTAAACGAATCTCGCGATTACGCAACGCCTTGGTCTCAAAGGCAAGGATCCTCACCGCTTCTCCTCGAAGTTCAAATCCTCATTCACCGCAAACGCTCAAAGTCCACAATGTGCGACGGTCCGGCACATATTGCCTCAACATCGATACATGGAAAACCCTATGCACCGAGATAGTGACGGAGGTAGGGCTAACCGGTAAGCAACTCTGCCAATCCTCTCTAGGATCTCAAACGGACCAACAAAACGGGGACTCAACTTCCCACGCTTGCAAACCTCGTAACACCTCGCATCGGAGCAACCTTAAGGAACACATGCCGACCAACCTCAAACTCCAAATCTCGACGCCGAACATCGGCGTAACTCTTCCGCTCTCTCTGAGTCATTTGTCAACATACGAGCTCTAATCTTCTCGTGACCGCACCATTGGTCAATCTGCAGAGTTCGGGACCCAAAACTCGTCTATCACCAACCTCTTCCCGAAACACGGGGACCGACAACGCTTACCATACAAAGCCTCGAATGGAGCCATCCGATAAATCGGTGTAAATCGTTGTTATAGGCAAACTCCATCAAAATACGACATCTCGGTCCCAATCGCTCGGGAAATCCAAAGACACAAGCCCTCAACATATCCTCGAGAATCGTTTCACCCTCTCGATGCCCCATCCATGCGGGGGTGAAAAGTCATCTTTGAAATCGCACTCGATGCCTAAACCTTTCTGGAGCCCTCCGAGAATCGAGAAGTGAACCGCGAGTCACGATCGGACACAATCCTCACAGGCACACCATGGTAACGAATGATCTCGCTCCAAAAACAACTACGCCCACTGCTCCACGGTATAAGTGTCTCTACCGGGAATGAAGTGTGCGCTCTTGGTCAACCGATCGACTATCACCCGAGATCTGAGAGAACTTCCTCGAGTCCTTGGCAAACCAGAGATAAAGTCCATGGAGATCTCTTCCCATTTCCACTTTGGGCACACTCGGTGTGGTCGCAACAAACCACCTGGCTCTCTCTCAGGTGCCTTCACTTGGCGACAAGTGAGACACCTACCGACAAACTCTGCCACATCTCTCTTCATTCCCATCCACCGAAAGGTCTCGCTTAAGGTCTCGATACATCTTGGTACCCCGGGTGCCAAGCAAAAGGGGAACTGTGGGCCTCCGAGCAACTCGCTAGCAAACTCGCAATGTCCGGAACACACAACCGCCTCTCTATAAGTCAACCCACCGCCGGTGAATATACAAAGTCAAAGTCACCGTCGGCAGACTAACTCACAACCAATCTCTTAAGTGCGGGGTCACCCAACTGGCCGTCTATAATCCATTGCCTAATCGACGAGCAGCAGTCAATCGAGCTACCTCGCGGTAACCTCACCCAACAACATCGCAACCTCGGCCGCTCGAACTCTCTCCGCAAAGCTGGCTGAACTCTCAAACAACGCCGCAGAGTGCGGCGTCTTTCTACTCAAAGCATCGGCCACTACGTTGGCTTTACCGGATGGTACAAAATCTCGCAGCCATAATCCTTTACCAACTCTAACCATCTCCTCTCGCCTCATATTCAACTCCTTACGAGTAAACAGATACTTGAGGCTCGGTGATCGGTAAACATCTCAATCCGCTCACCATACGTGTAATGCCTCCAAATCTTGATTGCAAACACCACTGCCGCCAACTCCATATCATGAGTCGGGTAGTTCTGCTCATACGGCCAAATGACGGGAAGCATAGGCAATGACCTTCCCGTCTTTGCATCAACACACAACCTAATCCAAACTTGGAAGCATCATCAGAGACCACGAAACCACTGTCCCCTCCGGATCGCCAACACCGTCTTGAAGTCAAACTACGCTTGAGCCTCGCAAAGCTCTCATCACACTGCTTGTCCCCAAACAAACTCGACACCCTTCCTCGCCGACGAGTGAGGGGCGAGGCTAAAGCCGAAAAGTCCTTGACGAACCGACGGTAGTAACTCGCCAAACCTGCAAAAGTCGCGAATCTCGGCATCGAAGTCGGCTTGGCCCATGAACTCACGGCCTCAATCTTTGCGGGGTCCACGGCTATACCATCTCTCGAAACCACGTGGCCTAGGAAGGCCACCGCTCCAACCAGAATCACATTTGGAAAACTTCGCATAAAGCCGGTTTTCCTCAAAGCCGCCAATACTCGCCTCGGATGCTCGCATGGTCTTCTTTAGACCTCGAATAAATCGAAATATCGCCAATGAACACAATGACGAAGCCGTCCAAAAATGATTTGAACACCCTATCCATCATGTCCATGAACGCGGGTGGGGCATTGGTCAATCCAAACGACATAACCACAAACTCATAGTGACCATATCCGGACTCAAAGTCGCCTTAGGAATGTCGGCATCCCCGATCCGCAATCGATGGTAACCGGATCTCAAATCTATCTTGGAGAACACTAAGCTCCTCAAGCCGATCAAACAAGTCATCAATACGGGGCAACGGGTACTTATTCTTCACCGTCACCTTATTAAGCTCGCGATAATCAATACATAAGCGCATAGAACCATCCTTCTTTTTCACAAACAGAACTGGTGCTCCCCACGGGGACACACTCGGACGGATGAACCCTCGGTCTAACATCTCCTGCAAATCGAATCTTGATTCCTTTAACTCCGCTGGCGCCATGCGATATGGAGCCTTCGAGATAGGGAGGGTCCCTGGCTCGAGCTCAATAATGAAGTTGTAAGAACCCGACCCAAAATACGGTCCTAAACCTAGGTTCTCACTCAGCATGCAAGTTAAATATTTCACCGAGCGGTTTAGTGCTCATATTTAAAATCTTTCAAACATTTAGAACGGGGAATGCTTAAAACATAATCAACAACTTTGTTTAAGAAAACCAACGAAGTAAAACAAGCTGGCAAGATATATAAAAACATTCAAAACAGTTCAAACAACTTGTTATAATGTTTTCCCTAGACTCTGTCCATCTACATGCTTGAACAAATATGCAAACAATAAAGACAGAGTGCCAGGCGGCTCCCATGATCAATCGGCTCCTCCGCTAGCCGTCCCAGATCGTCCCAAGTTACCCGTGGAAAACCACGAGAATAAGGGTGAGTATAAACATACTCGGTAAGAATCCCCAACCGGGGTACAATACGACACATCAATCATCTAGCACCCTAGTATACATGCAAACAAGCTACCAACACGGATCATAGCTCAACGAGCTTACAAGGCGAGAATCTGGAATCCTCGGAAGTCTCTTACTTCCGGCCTAATGATTGGCTCTCATAACCAATCCCGGACATCTCCGAGGGTCTTTCTCCTCGGCCAATTGATCACTCAAAAACCGATCCCAAAGATGTCGACACCCTCGAGGGTCTTTCTCCTCGACCATATGATCACTCAAAAGCCAATCCCAATGGGTGTCCTCAAGGGCCTCTTACCCTCGCTTATAATCTGACTATCGGAGAGTACCCAAGTCCGGCTCTAAATCGGAAGGAACTGTGTACTCACGAACATTAGCCCGGGAGCTCTCCGAACCGGCGACTAAAGCGTGTCTTGCGCACACCGCATGCTCTTCTCGCAACCGCGCGTAAATGCGGGGCCTAAGGGCAAACTACGCGGGCGTGTGCATGCCTAAGACTCGGAAACGGTGTCACCGAACACGAGGTCACGAGGCCCTCGGCACTCATCTGTGCAAACTGTACCACCGACTGGAAGCTAAGAACCGGCCAAGGCGGGCTTGCACCGCTAAGGCGGGTTTCGCTCTAGCAGTTACAAACTAGGCTTATGCCGATGTGGTAGCTAAATCCACATCGGCTGCCGGGGAAGCAATGTACGTTATGCTTCGCTCTACTCCCGACCGGTGGGGACAAGGTAGGTTATGTCCGCTCTCACCTCTAGATGATGACAAATTTCTAACACACTAGCTAGAGTATAGAGTAAACGATTCCTGGCTAAACATACATAATCATCATCAATCATACATAACCTAGCATGATACTACGAACTTAAAGCGAGAATCTCGGGCATGCTTTGGAAGAACAATCCTAGCATGGCACTAACATGTACAATCAAGCAAACATGCTAGCAGGAGTGCAATCACAAGTCATCCTATCCACTAACCATGTCCATAAAAGTAAACATGCATATAAGGCACATTCAAGAAAGCATCGCAGGTCCACACAACCACGGTAAGGAATCCTTACTGAAACGAGCGAAATAACTTTCACAATCAAATAATGACCCTCGAGCTTTAAAGCGAAACCGAGCAACCTAAGCATTTTAATAAAAACAACCTAATTAAATAAATAAACCCCAATAGCCTAGGGCCCAAAGGAAAAAGTCTCGGGAATTACCGACCGAGAAGACACAAGGCCACGCCCCAACCCGCACGACGGCAAGGCGCGGTGTCCGTCCGCCAGGACAAGCAGTAGCGCGCTGGCGCTGGCGCTGCACTGGGGCGCTGGCGCTGGGCACCGGCGCTGCATCGGGCGCTGGGCGCTGCTGGTACTATCGGGCGCTGGCTGGGTGTGCTGGCGCGCAGAAGAAGCGCGTCTTTGGGTTGCGCGCGATCGCGACAGGAGGAGCGCGCGCTGGCGGGCGGCCACGCGACGAAGCGGCATGGGCACGCAGACGCGGCTTGTATCATGCAGCAGCGAACACGCTGGCCGGGTCGCGCGCGGCGAGGCGGGCGGCCGGGCCGCAACGAAGCGGAGCGCGCGCGCGCGCTCGGGCGGTCTCGTGCGGAACGGCGCGCGTCTCGGGCTGGGCGGCGGCGAGGCAAAGGCGATCGGGCGAGGCAAGGCGACCGGGCGCGCTGGGCATGGGCGATGCAGAGCGTCTGGGAGCGCTGGCTGGCGGTGGCCGAGCGCCGCTGGGCGACCTAGGGTTGGTGCGATCTGGGCATGGCTGGGCGGTGCAGGCTGGTGCGGCTGGCTCGATAGGGATGTGCAGGCTGGTGCGATCTGGGCAAAGCAGTGGGCTTAGCGGCTAGGGTTTGGGTTCTTGGTGAGGTCGGCTAGGAGAGAGAGAGAGAGAGAGAGAAAAAAAAATCTTGCCAAAACAAGGGGAAGAGGGATTTTCTTGATTTTTCCTTCTTTTTCCTAATTTAAAAGGCCTAAAATCCCTTCCCAAAGCATCCACTTTCAAAACCCGGCCCAAGCAAACTTACTTAAAAAATAAAACTCTCATTTCCTACAAACTCTCAAAGACCATTTAGGCAAGGGCTCAAATCCCAATGGAAGCACCAAAATTATAAATAATTTTGCCATTTTCAAAAATACTTCCAAACTTCCAAACAACTTGCCCAAACCTCTCTGTCTTGCAACCAACAACCATTAAGCTTCGACAAAGCGCAGAATGACCCCGGAATCCCGAAAATCCACAAAACCACGACCGGGGCAAAAGACCAAAATACCCCTAAGGGTTAAAGCGACTCTAACGGCCCATCCGAACATCCGAATAATGACCCGAAATCACCGGTAACCGAAATAGAAAACTGGGCCGTTACAAAGGAGAACGAATCCCACATCGGTTGGAAAGGAGAACGAAGCACTCCTTATAAAGGGTGTGGACACCTTTCCCCTAGCAAGACGCGTTTTCCCATGGGGAGAAACAAATCCGTGAGGCCGGTGGGCCAAAGCGGACAATATCTTGGCTAGCGATGGGTTGGGCCGTTACGGATGGTATCGAGCCGGGCATCGGACCGGTTTGCCGGTCCATCGGGACTGGACCTCTAAGGAGAGTGGAAACCCATAGGGAATCCCACATCGGTTGGAAAGGAGAACGGCACTCCTTATAAAGGGTGTGGACACCTTTCCCTAGCAAGACGCGCTTTTCCCATGGGGAGAAACAAATCCGTGAGGCCGGTGGGCCAAAGCGAACAATATCTTGGCTAGCGATGGGTTGGGCCGTTCTGTAAGTCAACCTCTCTTTGGGGGCAACCCCAGAACTCCTCGAAACACATCCGCGAACTCCCGCACGACCGGCACTGATCGACAATCGGCCAAGGGACGGCTCTCCACGAACAACTTGGCTAGGTAACCCCAAGCTCCATGAGCTAGCAAACGACGAGCTTTCACGGTGACACCATTGGCGGGCGCGACTCCACCTTGGACTCCACGAAACTTAAAACTAGGCCGACCGTGTGGCTCGAACACCACTTCTTTCCG
Source organism: Sicyos edulis (assembly GCA_036507275.1). Lineage (NCBI taxonomy): Eukaryota > Viridiplantae > Streptophyta > Magnoliopsida > Cucurbitales > Cucurbitaceae > Sicyos > Sicyos edulis. The sequence goes on along the minus strand of CM071855.1, from coordinate 20,890,168 downwards.
GTGGCGGTCAATCAACGCGTGGTTAGCGACTAACCACTCCATACCAAGAATCACATCAAAACCACTCATAGGCAGAACTATGAGTGTGGCTACAAGCAACTCTCCGGATATCTCGATCCGGCCATCCTTAATCTTATCTCTAGCTAACATACTAACTCCCGAAGGAGTTGCAACAGATAACTCAAAACCTAGAGGCTCTAGTCTCAACTTAGCATGCTCGAAGAAACAACACAGATACAAATGAATCGTAGAACCAGAATCAAACAAGACAAATGCGCAGTGATCTAAAACAAGAAGCGTACACTCGCCACGGCGGCATCCGTACGCTCGGCCTCCTGACGGGTCGTAGCAAACACCCGACCCTGCTGCTGAGCTGGCTGAGGACAGAAACGGATCATATGTCCCTCTTTACCACAACGAAAACACACTCTGGGCCCTGTGATGGCAAGCTCTAGTGTGGGTCCTCCCGCAAGAAGTACAAGCGAAACTCGCTCGGGACCGCCTCGCTTTGTGCGAGGCTGAAACGGATCGGGGCCCTATGCCGATCCGGTTTTGAATCGCCCTTGGCGACGCCGCCGCCACCCCTAAACTCAAACTTTCTCTTACGCCCACTGCCGCAGCTGGAGCAGACGCCGAGCAGAGCGGCAACCACCCGCTCAAAGCAGGATACTTCCCATTATAGATCGTGGCCAATGGACAAACCTAGCATAAGTGTCGGGGGCCCGAGCCACGACATCTCGGGAAACACCTGCCTCAATCCGGATATGAACTTCCGAATCTTCACTCGGGGTGGCAATCAACCGAGGAGCAAAATATCCATACTCGAGAACTTGCGCTCATAATCCTCAATGGAATCGTAACCTGCTTCAGTTCTCGAAGAGCTCCACCATCTTTTCTTGAGCCTCATCACCGATGAACTTTACCTTGAACTCACCCTTGAAGAACTCCCAAGTAGCGGGTGGAGACCCGGTGGTCTCTCGCTCAAGGTGGACTCCCACCACCATCTCATTGTGCCTCCCAAAGACATGAGCCGCACACCTCGGCCTCTCGAATATCGGGGCACACCATGATCGGAAAGGTGTACTCCAAATGGGCAATCCACACAGGCCGCCGCTAACGCATCACCGGTGGCATCAAACTTCTCGAGCTTCCACTTCACAAAATCCTTCACCACCTACCCAATTCCTCGGCACCCTCTGCCATATCGCCTCTGGGGCTACTTGCTCTGAGGAGGCGGAGGTGCTCTTGAGCTCTCTTTGAACCAATCGAGTCACCGCTCGATCTGGGCTCGGGACTCTTCCCGCCGCAACGCCAACAAGGCACAGGTCTCTCGCCTCGGTCACTCAACATGCGACCATAAAAGCCCTCATAGACTCAAAGAAACTCTGCTCCAGGAGCGCGCCTCACGGCTTCGATCGCCTCAACGCCCGCTCTAGGCGTAACAGAGGAGCTGCTGGTGGAATGCCATCGCCTCGGCTTGGGACGATGTCCTGCGATGTCGAGATCCGATTCGATACCTCGACCGCTCTCGAACCTCCTCTCCCAGATGCGGATGGTAGCATCTTTGGCGATCTACATCCAAACCAACAACGAATCAAAACACGCTTTGTCACCACTCCACAACACCAAACAAGGCATACACTAGATGATAGGTATTGTAAATTCTTAACCCTTTTTCAACAACAAATAGTAAACTTAGGCGTACTGATGACCGCTTGAGTCTTGATGATCATGGAAAAACGACCTACAACAAAAGGTCGATCTACAGAATCTATGACTCGAGATCGATACCAATCTGTAAAGACCCGACCCAAAAGGGGCTCTAAATGGGCCTTTACCCCAATGCATGTAGTGAAAATAAAAGACATTATGAAAAATACATTTCGGATCCCAAGTAAAAACAGAAACATTCAACAACCAAAACATACATTTCTAAAAGCATACTCGATCGAGAGATTTATTTAAACCATTAAAACAATCCACAAGTACAAATATGCTGGAATCCATAAAACGTAAGAAAACATCCCGGGCTCTGTGCCTGCCTACATGCATTCAGGGAAATAACAAAAGTCAAGAGTCATGATAAAATAAAATAGTCGGAGATGACAAAGAGGATTCCATGATCACGCCTTCCCCTTCACCATCCTGTCTCCCGCCTTGATTACTTGTGGAAAACCACGGAATAAGGGTGAGTAACGAATTACCCAGTAAGAATCCCCAGCAACCGGTACAATACGATATACATGATCATCTAGAAGAATGTATGCAAGCTATGAGTACAAACACAGAGCGGAGCACATAGCTAAGTCCACACTTGGACCTCGAATGCCAACTCGTGGTCTTAGTCCGAAATACCACAACACACTATACGCGCTATACGGGAACAAGTCCCGCCTCGGCTGTCTCATCGACGATACGAAAGGTGCACTAGCTCAAGATCCCGAGGAGCTCTCCGGTCGACGCCAGTAATGAGCGTAAGCATGCACCGCGTGCTTCTACAGAACTATGGGGTGCCGGGTCTAGTGGCAAGCGCACCCATATCCGGATACCACGCCTAACTAAATCTACGGATCGGTGTCACCGACATAGGGTGTGAGACACGGACACGTGAACTATGTCACTGTACCACCGCACCGAGGCTAAGGAACGGGTCATGGTAGGCTTACACCGAGAAGTCGTCCTTACCTTAACAGTGGCAATCAAGGGCTCTTTGCCGAACACGTTGAGGACGTGCCGGCCGCCGCCGACTAGGCATTGCCAAGTCATCATCCCGACCGTTGGGGTATCGCTTAGACTACCACCCTCACCCAAGATTGCGGGGCCTACCGGTTGGGATAGCTAATCCCTCACGGGGTCCAAGGACGGAGAACTCTCGAGCGTCCTTGCCATAGATGCAAGATACTTTATGCATCGGGCGGATGATGCTATCTACACCAATTCTAACTCGCTTTAACAATCAGCAAACAATCCAATACGTGCTCGAAAGAATACAAAGAGACCTAGCATGGTACTACGAACAAGAATGAATATGAGCATGCGAACGGAACAACCTAGCATGGACTAACATGAAAGAACAACATACGAAGTCATGCCATCGAGAATTCGAATGAGCACCTAAACTATACATGCGATAATCACAAACAAACATACAACATCAATCACATAGAACATCGCAGGTCCACACAACCCCTGTAAGAAATCCTTACCTTGGTCGGAATACTTCTACACATAAATTCCTAGGCTGCGAACACTTCCGAGCTAGCTATCGAGAACCTACAAACATGGTAACAATCATAACCATATCCCTAAAAATATAATAAAACAAAGAGGCTCGGCTCGGAGAACTCACACGCACCGCGACACGAAGCAAGCGGCTGCTGGCGCAGGCAGCACGCACGGCCGAGCCGGGCGCTGTCTGTATGCATGGATGGGCGCTGGGCGCGGCCAGTGCGCGACGACAGACGAGACTCAGCAGGCGAGCGCGGCAACACACGGGCGCACGCGCGCGGCGCGTGCGATCTGCGGACACGGCGAGTTGCTCGGCGAGGACGCGCGCCTGCAGCGAACGCCTTAGCGTCGCGGCGCGGCGGTTCGGCAAGCGGACCGCAGCGGGGCGCGACACGCAGCGGCGCGCGGACACGCAGCGAGGGCGGGCGATGGGGCGATCTGCGCAATGGGCGAGCTCGGTTGGGCGTCGCGGCGAGCGGCGACTTCGGCGATGGCTTCCCTCGGCTGCGACTGGCGTCGACAAGTCGTGCGACGGCGACAGATCTGGCGACAGACACAGGGCGTCGACAGCGATCTGCGATCCTCGGCCGGATCTGGTGCACCGCTTGGTCGAGGGCGTCTGCGGCGGCAAGGCGAGGTCGCGACAGCGATCCACGATCCTCGGCGGATCTGGTGCATTCTTGGTCGAATCCGAAAGGTCTGCTCGGCGGTGGGCGGCGACTGGGACGACTGCAACAACACACACACACACAAGCTCTCCTTCTTACCTTCGCCCAGCAAGAACACCCAAACGAGAAGATGAAGAGGATGAAAACTTACCGGAATGATGATGGAGTCTCGAGTGCAAAGGGAATGAAGAAATCGGCAAGGAGAGCTTGGGAGAAAGCTTGGGCGGCCACAACTCTTTTGGAGAAGAAAACACAACAAACCTAATTCCTTTTCATTTAATCAAATGCACCAAACACCAAAGATCCAAGGTTAACTAAGATGTGATGCAGAAAGAGCAACAAGAGCAACTAATGGCTCAATTGGTACACATCTCCACAAGCTTCCCAGAGACCCGGTTCAAACCCAGTGCAAAGACAATTCCCTTTTATTTTACTTTTGCATCAAACCTTGCTCAAACCAAACCACAAACCCCTCCAAAAACCTACAAAAACCATCCAATAATTTTAGTAACTGGAAAAGACACAAACGACCCTGACGGCCCGACCAAATTACCAAATTACCCCTAGGGCATACCTGGAAGACCGGGAAGAAAAACCTGGGTCGTTACACTCTTCCACTTACATTCGGCCAGCAAGAGTTCTAATCGAAGAAGACGAAGAGACGAAGAAACTTACCCGGAAGGACGATCGAACCACGGAGCTGCAAAGGGGATGAAAATCGGCTTAGAGGGCTAGGGAGACCAGCTTGGACGGCAAGTGAGTTTTGGAGAAGAAGGAACAAAAACCCTATTTTCTTTTCATTTAACCAAATGCACCAAAACTCCAATAATCCAAGGCTAACCAAGATATGACGCGGATAGAGCAACAAGAGCTCTCCATAGCTCAATTGGCACGCATCCCCACAGGCTTTCCCGGAGACCCGAGTTCAAATCCCAACTGCAACCCAATTATCCTTTTTTTTTACTTTTGCATCTATCCATGCTCAAACCCATCCACAAAGCCTCAAAAACTCACCTAAATCCAACCAATAATTTTAGCAACTGGAAAAAGACATAAATGGCCCTGACGGCCGGACCAAATTACCAAAATACCCCTAGGGCATACCTGGAAGACCGGGATGAAAACCTGGGCCGTTACAGGTGCACTAGCTCACGATCTCGAGGAGCTCTCCAGTCGGCGCTATAATGAGCGAATGCGCGCACCGCATGCTACAGCAGTCTCTGGGGGGATGCTGGGTTTAGTGGCAAGCTGCCCAGGTCCAGTCACCATGCCTAACTAAATCTCTGGACCAGTGTCACTGACATAGGGGTGTGAGATCTGGACACGTGAACTATGTCAGCCTGAACCACCGCACCTGAGGCTAAGGAACCGGTCGTGGTAGGCTTACACCAGGAAGTCGTCCTTGCCCTATCAGGTGGCAATCAAGGGCTACTGCCGAACACGCTGAGGACGTGCCGGCTGCCGGGGACCAGACAATGCCAAGTCATCATCCCGACTGTTGGGGCATTTAACAGTCTGTCACCCTCACCCAAGATTGCAGGGCCTACCGGTCGGGTTAGCTAAACCCTAAAGGGGTCCAGGGACGGAGTACTACCTCGTACGTCCCTGCCATGGATGCAAGATACTTTATGCATTCGGGCCCGGATGATGCTACCTACTTACACTCTAACCTATCATATCAATAACATACAATCCAATACAATCCAATACGTGCTCAACAGATACAACTAACCTAGCATGATACTACGAAACAAGAACAGATACGAGCATGCCAGAACAGGACAACCTTGCATGGACTAACATGAGAAACAACATAAGGAATCATGCCAGTCGGGAATTCAGAACAGAGCACCTATCACTAAACATGTTGATAAACACAAACAAGCATACAAACAGCATCACATAATATATCGCAGGGCCCACACAACTCCGGTAAGAAATCGTTACCTGGCTGGGAGGCAACTACACACAAAAATCCTAAGCTGCGATCAATCCCGAGCTATCTAACGAGAACCTAACAAACATAATAATAGTCACAACCCAAAGGCCTAAATATAATAAAATAAATAGAACTCGGCTCGGGAGCAACTCACGCGGCATGGCTGACGCGGACGAGACAAAGTTGCACGGTGTGGGTCTTCTGGCTGGCGCAGAGGGGCCGCACTGGCCCAGGGGCTGGTGGGCGCTGATGGGTGCAGCTAGCCACGCGGACCGGGCTGGCTCAGGCGCAAGGCGCGGACGAGCTGAACACGGGCTGGCGAGCGGCACGGCTCGGGCGCGCTGGGACGGCGACAAGTGAGCGGGCACTGGCGACGCGGACGCGCTGGGACAGCGATGGGCGCAGGGGCGCTGGCTGCGCGCTGGGATGGCGACGGGCACGCTGGGACGAGCTGTGCGATAGGCTGCTCGGCGTCTGGGCGTCTAGGCTAGGCAGGGGTTGTCTAGGAGTGCGACAGGCCGCTGGGGCATCTTTGGGCGATGCAGGTGCATTTCTTTGGGCGTCTGGGCGTCTTTGGGAGGTGCGGCTCATTGTTGGGCAGATCTGGGAGCAACAGGGGCTGCTTGCTGGAGCTCGTCTCGGCTGGCTGCAATCAAACACACACACACACCCACACTCTATTCACTCGGCCAAACAACACATCAATCGGAGGAGGAGAAGAAGAAGACGAAACTTACCCGGCACGACGATCGGATCTCGGGGCTGCAAGGGAGAAGAGAATCGGCTAGAGGAGCTTGGGAGACAAGCTTGGGCGGCAAGATGAGTTTTGGAGAAGAAGGAACAAAAACCTAATTTCTTTTTCATTTAACCAAATGCACCAAACCTTCAAGGAACCAAGGCTTAACCAAGATATGACGCAGAAAGAGTAACAAGAGCTCTCCATAGCTCAACTTGCACGCATCCCCACAGGCTTTCCCGGAGACCCAGGTTCGAATCCCAGCTGCAACACACGGCCCTGACGGCCCGACCAAATTACCAAATTACCCCTAGGGCATACCTGGAAAACCGGGATGAAAACTTGGGCCGTTATACCAAGACTAGTTTCTCGTAGAGTATCGAGAAGCGTCGTAGTTTTCTGGAGTAAGACCGTAAGATGGCATCCGTGGTATTTATGTATGGATTAAAGTGATATGCTCTCTTCTGTGTTGTATTCATAGCTTGCATACTTTCTGCTAGATGACCAGTTATATCGTATTGTACCCCGGTTTGGGATTCTTACTAGGTAATTCGTTACTCACCCTTATTTTTGTGGTTTTCCACAAGTAATTAGGGCGCAAGACAGGATGGCTGAAGGAGGAGTTGCGGATCATGGAAACCTGCTGTCTTTTAACTCTGAGTTTATGTTTATGTTTTTGGTTTTGTCCTCTAAATGCATGTAGTTGGGCACGGAGCCCTTAGGATGTTTTCTAGTTGTTTCTGGATTCTAGCACTGTTGCAATCTGTTTGGGTTTTGAATGTTTTGAATAAATCTCTGACCAGAGTATGTTTTAAACTGTATTTAGCTTGGAACAGGTGCTTGGAAATAGGGACAAGTTTCAGGACGCTTAATGATTGTTTGTTAAAGTGAATGTTTACAAGTTTTTAGTTTTCTCAGAATCTGGATAACAATCTTGCATATTATATTTGAATTTCAAAAGCATGCATTGTAACGGCCCAGGTTTTCATCCCGGTCTTCTAGGTATGCCCTAGGGGTATTTTGGTAATTTGGTCGGGCCGTCAGGGCCGTTTATGTCTTTTTCCAATTGCTAAAATTATTGGATGGGTTTATGTAGGTTTTTTAGGCTTTGTGGATGGGTTTGAGCAAGGATAGATGCAAAAGTTAAAATAAAGGAAAATTGTGTTGCAGTCGGGGTTTGAGCCAGGGTGGCCTTGTGTGCTAGAGGAGAGCCTTGCCAAGTGAGCCACCAGGTGTTATTGTTACTCTTTCCGCGTCATATCTTAGTTACACTTGGATCTTTGGAGTTTGGGTGCATTTGGTTAAATGAAAAAGAAATTAGGTTTTTTTTTGTTCTTCTTCTCCAAACTCCATGGCCGCCCAACCTTTTTCTCCCAAGTTCCTTGCCAAGCTTCTTCTTCCCTTGCAGCCCCAAGCGTCGTCCGGCCAGCCGAGCAGCAGCCAGCCGACCAGAAGCCCCAAGCCAACGCTGCCCAGCAGCCCCATCGCCGGCGATTCAAAGAAGACGCCCAGACAGCCTATCGCGGCCAGCCGCCAGCGGCACCCAAGAAGACTTCCCACCTCGCGGCCCAGCCGGCGGATCGCTACCGCGGCGATCTCGCTCAGCAGCTGCGCCCCAGTCGCGCGCCTGCAGCAGCCGTCGCACAGCCAGATCGCACGTCCAGACGCTCATCAGCCGCATCGCATCGCAGCCCAGCCGCGCCCGCGCGTGTCTGTCCGTGCCAGCACGCCCATCCGCGCTCCAGCGCCGTGCCCAGCAGCAGCCCCGACCGTGCTGCCTGCCTGTCCGCGTGTCAGCCGAGCCGCGGTAGTTGCTCCTGAGCCGAGTCCTATTTATTTTATTATATTTAGGCCTATGGGTTGTGATTATTATTGTGTTTGTTAGGTTCTCGTTAGCTAGCTCGGGATCGATTGCAGCTTAGGATTTTGTGCGTAGTTGCCTCCCGACCAAGGTAATGATTTCTTACCGGTGTTGTGTGGGCCCTGCGATATTATATGTGATTGTTGTTTGTATGTTTGTTTGTGTTTATCAGCATGTTTAGCGATAGGTGTTCTGTTCTGGATTCCCGACTGGCATGATTCCTTATGTTGCTTCTCATGTTAGTCCATGCTAGGTTGTTCCATTCTGGCATGCTCGTATCTGTTCTTGTTTCGTAGTATCATGCTAGGTTTGTTGTATATGTTGAGCACGTATTGGATTGTATTGGATTGTATGTTATTGGTATAATAGGTTAGAGTGTAGGTAGGTAGCATCATCCGGGCCCGAATGCATAAAGTATCTTGCATCCATGGCAGGGACGTACGAGGTAGTACTCTGTCCCTAGACCCCGTTAGGGTTTAGCTAACCCGACCGGTAGGCCCTACAATCTTGGGTGAGGGTGGCAGACTGTTAAATGCCCCAACGGTCGGGATGATGACTTGGCATTGCCTCGTCCCTGCGATCGGCACGTCCTCGGCATGTTCGGCGGTGAGCCCTGATTGCCACCGATAAGGCAAGGACGGCTTCTCGGTGTAAGCCTACCACGACCGGTTCCTTAGCCTCAAAGCGGTGGTACAGGTGACATAGTTCACGTGTCCGTGTCTCACACCCCTATGTCGGTGACACCGATCCGGAGATTTAGTTAGGCATGGTGGATCGGACTGGGCAACTTGCCACTAGACCCGGCATTCCCAAAGTCTGCGAGTGCATGCGGTGCGCGCGCACTCATTATAGCGCCGATCGAGAGCTCCTCGATCGTCGTGAGCGCTGCACCTTTCATATCGACAATAGATGTGCCGAGGCCGAGACTTGTTTCTCGTATAGGGCGTTTTGTGTGATGGATTTTCCGGACTAAGACCACGAGTTGGCATCCGAGGTTTGTAAGTGGTTTTAAGCTATGTGCTCTATTCTCGTGTTTATATTCATAGCTTGCATATCTTTCGGCTAGATGACCATGTATATCGTGATTTGTACCCGGTTGGGGATTCTTATCTGAGTAATTCGTTACTCACCCTTATTTTGTGGTTTCCCACGGGTAACCAAGGGGCGAGACAGATGGTGAAGGAGGAGCCGTGATCATGGGAACTCTTTGTCATCTCGACTTTTTATATTATGACTCTTGTCTTTTTATTTCCCATGAATGCATGTAGTCGGGCACGGAGCCCTAGGATGTTTTCTCAATGTTTTTTTGTGGATTCCAGCATTGTTGTATCTGAGAAGGTTTTGAATGATTTTAATAAATCTCGATCGAGTAAACTTTTGAAATGTATTTGTCCTGAAACAGTGCTTGGAGACAGGGACAGTTTGATGAGAACTGTATTGATTTACTGCTTTGAATGTTTGAATGTTTTAATTTGAATTGGAATCTGAAATCATATTTGTATATTGTCCTTACTTTGAATGCATGCATTGGGGTAAAGGCCCATTTAGAGCCCCTTTTGGGTCGGGTCTTTACAGTTGGTATCAGAGCTCAGAGTCATAGATTCTGTAGACTTACCTTTTGTTGTAGGTCGTTTCCCCATGATCACCAAAGACTCAAACGATCATCAGTACGCCTAAGTTTTCTGTTTTTAGAAAAGGGTTAAGAATTTACAATACTTTTCATCTAGTGTATGCCTTGTTTAGTGTTGTGGAGCGGAGACGAGCAGGTTCTGACTCATTGTTGGTTTGGGTCCTGAGCACCATCATGCCAACTTCCCGCAGTGTAAGATGTATGTTTGCAGCTTGTCAGGGTATCCAGATAGATTCAGATACCACTGGGACACCGTCCCAGAGAGAGGAAGAGATTAGACTCCCGTAGGCCCTTGCGGTGTGGCCCAGCTGTTGATTTCCCCTAGAGAGAGGGTGGAGGTGTTTTTCCCTAGAGTACCACTCCAGGAGAGGAGTTAGCTTTGGCTTTTGCTCATGTTGATGCTTGTGGAGCAGGTTCTAGAGTGGACTAGCCTGGGTAGTTCAGGTGTGGATCTTGAACCTTAGCAGATTGTTCGATTGCCCAGTGAGTAGCTGCAGAGTTGGTAGCCTTCGAGGAGGTTGCTGAGACATCTTTGTTCTCTAGTAAAGTGTTGTTGTTTTGCAGCCAGTAAGTCGGAACCCTGTGGTTAAGGGTGCAGCGAGCAGTGTACCCATCGGACGTGATCCGTTGGTGGTTTCCCCAGTTGTCTGGTAGAGTTGAGCACTCTTCTTATGGTGAGCTCCTAGAGTAGAGCTAGCTACTGCATGTTGAGAGAAACGGCAAGAGTTTTGTTGAGCATCATGTGGAGATGCAAGAGTAGGCCGTGAGACTTCAATTAGATGAGATGCCATAGGCAGGGTTGTTTGAGTTTTGAGCCCTTGTATGCCTAGCCATAGTTTTTGTCACTTGAGGTTGTGACCTTGCTAGCCCCATTTGTAATAAGATGTGGATTTGGTAGTAGTGGCACTTGAGGTGCATTGGTTGGTGTGCCGCTTTGGCACTAAGTCTGGTTCAGGCCTGAGTTTGGCATGGGTATAGTAGATGGTTCTGTAATTGCCCGCAGAGTTCAAATGCACTCCTTTAGCCTTTGGATCCGTTTGTGGCAGTTGCACCTGTTTAGGTCGTGCAAGAGGGCTAGTTCAGTGGTAGTCGAAGGACTACAAGTGAAAGGATGTTCGAGAAGAGCTGGATGCCAACTCAGGGTCTTAGTCCGGAGATAAATCACCACACAATACGCCCTATACGAGAAACGAGTCCCGGCCTCGCCGCTCTCTCGTCGATACGAAAGGTGCACTAGCTCCGCATCCCGAGGAGCTCTCCGGTCGGCGCGTTGTAATGAGCGTAAGCGCGCGCGCGTGCTCTGCAGACTATGGGGGTGTCGGGTCTAGTGGCAAGCTGCCCATGTCCACACCACGCCTAACTAAATCTGGGATCGGTGTCACCGACATAGGGGTGTGAGACACGACACGTGAACTATGTCACCAACCACCGCACTTTGAGGCTAAGGAATCGGTCGTGGTAGGCTTACACCAGAAGCCGTCCTTGCCCTATCGGTGGCAATCAAGGGCTACGGCCGAACACGCCGAGGACGTGCCGATCGCCGGACGCGAGGCAATGCCAAGTCATCATCCCGATCGTTGGGGCATTTAACGATCGCCACCCTCACCCAAGATTGCGGGGCCTACCGGTCGGGTTAGCTAAACCCTAACGGGGTCGAGGGACGAGAATCGTCTCGACGTCCCGCCATGGATGCAAGATACTTTATGCATCGGGCCCGGATGATGCTACCTGCACAATTCTAACTCCGCCTTAACAATTAGCAACAATCCAATACGTGCTCAAAAGAATACAAAGCAGACCTAGCATGGTACTACTGAACAAGAATGAATATGAGCATGCGAATCGGAACAACCTAGCATGGACTAACATGAAAGAACAACATACGAAGTCATGCCATCAGAAATCGAGCGAGCACCTAAACTATACATGCCGATAGTCACAAACAAACATACAACATCAATCACATAGAACATCGCAGGGTCCACACAACTCCTGTAAGAAATCCTTACAGTCGGGAGGCAACTACACACAAAAATCCTAAGTCGCGATCGATCCCGAGCTAGCTAACGAGAACCTAACAAACACAATAATAATCACAATCCATAGGCCTAAACATAATAAAATAAACAAGGTTTGGCTCGGGAGCAACTCACGCGCGCGCGGCCGACACGCTGACGGGCGAGACAAAGCATGGCGAGGCTGGCCGATGGGCGCTGATGGGCGGCAGGGTCGGGCGCTGGCGCCGACGGCCGCAGAGTGGGCGGCAGAGCTGGCGCACGCGTGCGCTGGACGACGGCCGGCCGGCGCTGCGCGCGCGACGGGCGAACAAGCTGACGCGACGGACACGCGCGGCGCGCGGACGCGCGGCCGACGAGCGTCTGCTCGACGTGCTATTCTGCGCAGCCGCAGGACGCGACAGGCGCGCATCTGCTGGCGAGATCTGGCCGCGATGTGGCTGTCAAGGCGTCATTGGCCGCGACAGTGGGCTGCTCGGGCGTCGCTCTCGTCTCGCGAGCGACAAAGCCGCTCGATGGCACTGCAGGGGTGATGGAGCTGGGCGACTCAGCGATCTGGCTTCTTCTTTGGTGCGATCGGCCGGGTGGGGGCTGCGACGGTGGGGCCTTGGTGCAGGCTCCTCTCAGCCGCAAATAAACACACACACACACCCACACTCTTCTATTTACATTCGGCCAAAGAAGAACTCAAATCGGAGAAGACGAAGAGACGAAGAAACTTACCCGGAAAGACGATCGAACCACGGGGCCGCAAAGGGAATGAAAATCGGCTTGGGGCTTGGGAGAGGAAATGTTAGGCGGCCATGGAGCATTTGGAGAAGAAGACATAACAAAACCTAATTTCTTTTCATTTAACCAAATGCACCAAACTCCAAGGTCCAAGGATAACCATAATATGACGCAGAAAAGAGCAACAAGAGCTCTCCATAGCTCAACTGCACGCATCCTCACAGGCTTTCCCCTGAGACCGGGTTCGAATCCCAAATTGCAACATAATTTCCTTTATTTTTACTTTTGCATCTATCCATGCTCAAACCCATCCACAAAGCCTCAAAACTTACATAAATCCATCCAATAATTTTAGCAATCGAAAAGATATAAACGGCCCTGACGGCCCACCAAATTACCAAAATACCCTCGGGCATACCTCAAGACCGGATGAAAACTCAGGCCGTTACAATATTCCCTCCTTTTTATGACTTTCGTCCTCGAAAGTCCTTAAGACTCAAACAGACGGATATCGCAATCTCATCCCGTCTTCCCGCTCACAAGCGGCCTCCTCTGAACTCTGACTCCTCCACTGAACTTTTACCAAACGGATCCCACAATTATGCAACGTCTTCGCCTCAAAGACCAGAATACTCACAGGCTTCCCCTTGAAGCTCAAATCCTCAATCAGCTGCAAAGGCTCAAAGTCCACAATGAGCGATGGGTCCGACACATACTGCCTCACACCGATACATGAGAACACTGCACACGGCTGACAATGACAGAAAAAGCTAACCAATATGCAACTCTGCCAATCCTCTCGAGAATCTCAAATGGTCCAACAACAAGAGACTCCACTTCTCCCGCTTACCAAACCTCAACACAACTTACAACGGCACAACCTTAAAACTACGCACTGTCCAACCTCAAACTCTAAAACTCGACGCCGAACATCGGCGTAACTTTCTCTCTGCTGCTGAGTTGACAACACTAGCTCTAAACTCCTGCACATCACCTCACGTCAAATGCAAAGAACTCAGACCCAAAACAAAATTGATGGCCACCAACCTTTTCCCAGAACATTGGAATCCTGCAATACTTACCTTGCAATGCCTCAATGGAACAACAAGAATTGACCGCTGAGAACTGCAACCCAAGGCAACCTCATAAAACCACACTAGTCCCTCGCTGCCTAATCACGGAAACACCAACTCACAACAAGTTCTGAAGGATCTGGCTCACTCTTCCCAAAAGACCATCGGTCGAGGGTCAAAACTCTCAGAAATCGCACTCGGCTCATAAGCCTTTTAACAACGCTCTCCAGAACCACAGTTCATCAATGCACTGCCTAGAACAAACCTTCGTTTCCACACCCTGGTGACAACAACTCCAGCCTGAAACTGACATGCCTCTACTCCATAGAAATGGCATCTGCACACGAAACGAGGTGCGAGTTCTCACTACTGAAACCAATCCTCCAAGAATCTAATCTCACACAACAACCTCAACTAACTGACACCTCCACACACTAAAACTTACAATCCAACAACTTGAGTGCTACGGGCTTGGAAGCTCAAACAACTACAAACTGCATAGCTATGCCAATCCACACAACTCTAGCTTGACTCAAATCACTGGCTGGACAAGTCAGCCTGCCAACAACCGGGCCCCAGAGGGCTCCCTCCACCAAACTTACCTCCATGCAAGCAACGGAACGAAGCTTGCCTAAAAATGAAACACATCTCATAAGTCCAAACGATAACACATACAAAGCTTAACCTCTAGCTTAGGCTTATTGCACCTTCCCACCGAAACTTCATAAACGGAACTCCACTATTCGGTTAACACCAACTACCAAGAACCAGTTACCAAAAAAATGGTGGCAGAGCACAAGCCACACTAACCAACAAGGATCCTCAAAAGGTCAAGACCCTAATCCAATCACAATGGTGCAACCTCAACCCACAACCGATACAAATGAGTTCTTCAACTACAAAGGTGCAACAACTTCCATGCCAACACACAAAACCTTAACCAACTAGGCCAAACACTCATAGGAGGCGAGAACAACCCTTACCGCAACTTCCAACACCACTCAAGAGTCCGCTTAACTTGGACAAACAAGCTGCTTCCAAGCAACCAACAAACTTTTCCTCCTACTAGCACCACTACCACTAATTCCAAGACCAAGGAATAACCCGACAACTTCCAAGGAGAAACAGATCCTCACAAGCGAACATCCGAAGGACGAGAGCTTCACAACCGCTCATTGTCTTGCTCATTAAGCACAACATCCAACTCTCCCGGAGGCAACAACAAGGGGTCCACCACAGACTGGACCGCCAACCACGGCAAGAGAAGACTCACCCCAAACACCAAATAAGGGCAACTCTCAAACTCTAGAAGCAGGAAAGACGTCCGCCGGGGCAAAACCACTTGCCCCACGAGCAAAGCTAACTTCTAGCAACTCAAAAACCACACCTTGGTCAACATCAAGCACCAACTTGCCACCATACCGGAACCAATCCGGACTCTACTTGAAACAAGCTCTGGCTTGCTAGCTTACCAAAATCGCCAAAGAACTCACCCAAGCCTACAACCTACTCGACTCGGCTTTCCAATGAAACTCACTACCTAGGTCCGACCGAGCTCGGTGAGGCTCTCCACAACTAGGGTTCTTCACTACCCTCGACACACACTGTCGTCAAACGGTCTAACAGCCAACTGCCTGAACAAACAACTCCTTTTTCCAGCATCTCAACCATGCTGGCCTGCTCCGAACCTCGAAACCAAAAAGACCAAAAACGCTTCAGAATGTGTTATCCTCCTACTCAAAGCATCAGCCACATCGTAGCTTCCACCCAGGGTAAGGATTCCGAGCAACACCCTTAGCAACTACGGCCAGGAACTACGTGGCTTCACTACAACCACCATTTGTTCAGTACCATCTGAACTCCAACCATGAACACAAGAGGTTCCACCAACCAAGCTTAGGTTCAACTTAACAAACTTGCCTAAGCAACAACCCAACTACGAGAACGGTATCCTTACAACCTCAACTAAAGCCTTACAACATCCACCTGGAGTCCAACTTCTCCAAGAACTGAGCACCAGTTCTCCAATGTAAACCCTACATGGTTCTGGAACTCTTGCCGCCAGGACAAACTACACTAACCACACTTGTGTGCACAACTCTCAACCTTCCTTCAGAGATCCAAGACTAACAGGTGCTGTTCCAAAAGGCAACACTAACTTCTGGCAGAGATACAATCAACCCAAGGAACACCAAAAGTTCCATCTCCACACGATACTCAAGCAAAGCGGTGGCAACCTTGCTCTGCTAAAACATAACGATGCCAAACCGAACTTACTTTATACCAAGACTCTACCAAGTGTGCTTTACACATAAGACAACCTGCTCATCTCATAAGGCATCCAACTCATCTCATAAGCACCAAACTCATCTCATAAGCATCCAACTCACGGTCCCTCTGCTGGACCGAACTCGCATCTACAATGCTCACTCAACTCAGGTTTAGGCACCCGAAGGTAGTGGACCGCACTACCAACCACAAAGATCTCTTGGCCTTAGCACTAGCGTGAGACTCACACGCACTAACACTTACCACCGCCAACCAACTGCTGACTTACTCAACCCCCAATAACACTGGGAAGAGGCTCCAGCTCCTCTCGAACATCCTTTCACTTGTAGTCCTTCGACTACCACTGAACTAGCCCTCTTGCACGACCTAAACAAGTGCATTTTCCATAAATGGATCCAATGGCTAAAGAAGTGTGTCTTTGAACTCCTGACGGGTCATAGAACAATCTGCTTATACCCATGCCACACTCAGTGCAGAACTGGACTTAGAGCCAAAGTGGCACACCAACCATTGCACCTCAAGTGCCACTACTACCAAATCCACATCTTACTACAAATGGGGCCAGCAAGGTCACAACCTCAAGTGACAAAAACTATGGCGAGGCATACAAGAGCTCAACTCAAACAACCATGCCTAAGGCATCTCATCAAACCGAAGTCTCACTGCCTACTCTTGCATCTCCACATGATGCTCAACAAAACTCGGCGACTCTCTCAACATGCGGCAGCTAGCCCTACTCTAGGGGCTCACCATAAGAAGAGTGCTCAACTCTACCAGACAACTGGGAAACCACCAACGGATCACGTCCGATGGGAACACTGCTCGTTGCACCCTTAACCACAGGGTTCCGACTTACTAGCTGCAAAACAACAACACTTATAGGAGAACAAGGATGTCTCAAAGAACCACCTCGAAGGCTACCAACTATGCAAATACTCACCGGGCAATCAACCATCCGCTAAGGTTCAAGATCAACACCGAACTACCCAGCTAGTCCACACTAGGACCTGCTCCACAAGCATCAACATGAGTAAAAGCCAAAGCTAACTCCTCTCCCGGAGTGGTACTCCAGGCAAAACACCTCCACCCTCTCACTAGGGGAATTAATACCGGGCCACACGTGGCCTCACGGAGTCTAACCTCTGCCTCCATCCGGAACGATGTCCCAGGCCGATATCTCGAATCTATCTGGATATCTCAACAAACCACAACATACACTCACATCTGCGGGAAGTTGGCATGATGGCGCTCTAAACCCAAACCAACGACGAGTCAAACTCGCTGTCTCCGCTCCCACAACACAAAACAAGGCATACACTAGATGAAAGGTATTGTAAATTCTTAACCCTTTTCTAAAAACAGAAAACTTAGGCGTACTGATGACCGGTCGCTGAGTCTTTGGTGATCATGGGAAAGACGACCTACAACAAAAGGCCAGTCTACAAAGTCTATGACTCTGAGCTCTGATACCAACTGTAAAGACCCGACCCAAAAAGGGCTCTAAATAGGCCTTTACCCCAATGCATGCATTCAAAGTAAAGGACAATATGCAAATAATTTTCGGATTCCCAATTAAAACAAAACAATCAAGGTTCAATCAGAAATAAAGATAGTTTGTCAAACTCGCCCTGTCTCCAAGCACCTGTTTCAAGGCAAATACATTTCCAAAACGTACACTCTGATCAGAGATTTCTTAAAACATTTGAAACATCCTCAAATTCAATAAAGCAGGAATCCACGAAAACATTCAGAAAACATCCTAGGGCTCTGTGCCCGACTACATGCATTCAGGGGAAAATAAAAGACAAGAGTCATAGAAATAAAAAGTCAGAGACGATAGCAGGTTCCTATGATCACAGCTCCTCCTTCAGCCATCCTGTCTCGCACCTTGGTTACCTGTGGAAAACCACAAAATAAGGGTGAGTAACGAATTACTCAAGAAGAATCCCCAACCGGGTACAATACGATGCACATGGTCATCTAGATGAGTGTATGCAAGCTATGAATATAAACACAGAATAGAGCACATAGCTTAAGTCCACACTTGGACCTCGGATGCCAACTCAGGGTCTTAGTCCGGAGATAAATCACCACACAATACGCCCTATACGAGAAACGAGTCCCGGCCTCAGCCTGTCTACTGTCGATACGAAAGGTGCACTAGCTCAAGATCCCGAGGAGCTCTCCGGTCGGCGCTGTAATGAGCGTAAGCGCGCACCGCGTGCTACTGCAGACTATGGGGGGTGCCGGGTCTAGTGGCAAGCTGCCCATGTCCAGTCACCACGCCTAACTAAATCTCTGGATCGGTGTCACTGACATAGGGGTGTGAGACCTGGACACGTGAACTATGTCGGCCAACCACCGCACCTTGAGGCTAAGGAATCGGTCGTGGTAGGCTTACACCGAAAGCCGTCCTTGCCCTATCGGTGGCAATCAAGGGCTACGGCCGAACACGCCGAGGACGCGTCCGATCGCCGGGGGGAGGCAATGCCAAGTCATCATCCCAAGCTGTTGGGGCATTTAACGATCTGCCACCCTCACCCAAGATTGCAGGGGGCCTACCGTCGGGTTAGCTAAACCTAACGGGGTCCAGGACGGAGAACTGTCTCGACGTCCCCGCCATGGATGCAAGATACTTTATGCATCGAGCCCGATGATGCTACCGCTCAATTCTAACTCCGCCTTAACAATCAAGCAACAATCCAATACGTGCTCAAAAGAATACACAGCACCTAGCATGGTACTACGGAACAAGAATGAATATGAGCATGCGAACGGAACAACCTAGCATGGACTAACATGAAAGAACAACATACGAAGTCATGCGGTCAGAAATCGAAAGAGCACCTAAACTATACATGCTGATAGTCACAAACAAACATACAACATCAATCACATAAAACATGGCAGGGTCCACACAACTCCGGTAAGAAATCCTTACCTGGCAGGGAGGCAACTACACACAAAAATCCTAAGCTGCGATCGATCCCGAGCTAGCTAACGAGAACCTAACAAACACAATAATAATCACAATCCATAGGCCTAAACATAATAAAATAAACAAGGCTTGGCAGGAGCAACTCACGCGCGCGGCATGACACGCGGACGGGCAGACAGCATGGCGAGGCTGCTGCTGGGCGCTGATGGGCGGCATGGGTCGGGCGCTGGGCGCTGACGGGCGCAGATGGGCGGTAGAGCTGGGCGCACGCGCGCTCACGGACGGCCGACCGGGCGCAGTGCACGCGCGCGACAAGCTGACGCGACGGACACGCTGCGCCGACGAGCGCGCTCGACGCGTCGCGATTCGCTGCTGCAGGGGCGCGACAGGGCGCATCTGCTGGGCGAGATCTGGGCTGCGACAGGGGCTGTATGGGCGTCTGCTGGGCTGCGACAGGGGCTGTCTGGGCGTTTGGCTCGTCTGCTGAGCGACAGGCTGCTCGAGGGCACTGCAGGGGCGATGGAGTTGGGCGACTCCAGGCGATCTGGGCTTACTGCTGGTGCGATCTGGCCGGCTGGGGAGCTGCGACGGTGGGGCTACTGGCTGGGGCTCCTCTCGGCAGGCTGCAAACAAACACACACACACACCCACACTCTTCTATTTACATTCGGCCAGCAAGAACTCAAATCGGAGAAGACGAAGAGACGAAGAAACTTACCCGGAAAGACCATTGAACCACGGGGCTGCAAAGGGAATGAAAATCGGCTTGGGGCTTGGGAGAGGAAGGGTTGGGCGGCCATGGAGCATTTGGAGAAGAAGACATAACAAAACCTAATTTCTTTTCATTTAACCAAATGCACCAAACTCCAAGGTCCAAGGATAACCATAATATGACGCAGAAAGAGCAACAAGAGCTCTCCATAGCTCAACTGGCATGCATCCTCACAGGCTTTCCCGGAGACCCAGGTTCGAATCCCAGCTGCAACATAATTTCCTTTATTTTTTACTTTTGCATCTATCCATGCTCAAACCCATCCACAAAGCCTCAAAAACTTACATAAATCTATCCAATAATTTTAGCAATTGGAAAAGACATAAACGGCCCTGACGGCCCGACCAAATTACCAAAATACCCCCAGGGCATAACTCGAAGATCGGGATGAAAACCTGGGCCGTTACATTGGTAGTGCGGTCCACTACCTTCGTGTGCCTAAACCTGAGTTGAGTGAGCATTGTAGATGTTAGTTCAGTCCAGCAGGGGAACCATAAGTTGGATGCCCGTGAGATGAGTTGGATGCTCATGAGATGAGTTGGATGCTTATGAGATGAGTTGGATGCCTATGAGATGAGTAGGATGCCTTATGAGAGGAGTTGAACGCCTTATGTGTAAGCACACTTGGTAGAGACTTGGTATAAAGTAAGTTCGGTTTGGCATCGTTATGTTTTAGCAGAGCAAGGTTGCCACTGCTTCGTGTATCGTGTGGAGATGGAACTTTTGGTGTTTCTTTGGTTGATGGTATCTCTCGCGAGAGTTAGTGTTGCCTTTTTGGGAAGCACTGTTAGTCTTGGATCTCTGAAGGAAGCTTGAGAGTTGTGCACATAAGTGTGTTTTGTGTAGTTCGTTCTGGTGGCGAGAGTTTCGGAACCATGTAGGGTTTGCATTGGATAACTGGTGCTCAGTTCTTGGAGGATTTTGACTCCAGATGGATGTTGTAAGGCTTTAGCGGAGGTTGTAAGGATACCGTGCTCGTAGTTGGGTTGTTGCTTAGGCAAGTTTGGTTAGGTTGGACCTAAGCTTGGTTGGTGGAACCTCTTGTGGTTCATGGGTGGAGTTCAGATGGTACTGAACAAATGGTGGTTGTAGTGAAGCCGCGTAGTTCCTGACCGTAGTTGCTAACGGTGTTGCTCAGAATCCTTACCCTGGGTGGAAGCTACGATGTGGCTGATGCTTTGAGTAGGAGGATGACACATTCTGAAGCGTTTCTGGTCTTTTTGGTTTCGAGGTTCGGAGCAGGCAAGCATGGTTGTGATGCTGGAAAAAGGAGTTGTTTGTTCAGGCAGTTGGCTGTTAGATCGTTAGACGACAGTGTGTGTCGAGGGTCGTCGAAGAACCCTAGTTGTGGAGAGCCTCACCAGAGCTCAGTCAGGCCCAGGTAGTGAGTTTCAGTTGGCAAGCCGGAGTCGTGTAGGTTGTGGACCTCGGGTGAGTTGCTGGCAGATTTGGTAGGCTAGCAAGCTGGAGTTTGTTTGGAGTAGAGTCCAGATTGGTTCCGGTGTGGTGGCAAGTTGGTGCTTGGTGTTGACCAAGGTGTGGTTTCGAGTTGCTAAGAAGTTAGTTTTGCTCGTGGGGCGAGTGGTTCGTGCCCTATCGGTTGTTTTTTCCTGTTTCCAGGATGTTGAGAGTTGCCCTCCTTTGGTGTTTGGAGGTGTGTCTTGGCTAGTGTGTGGTTGGAGGTTCAGTCTGTGGTGGACCCCCTATTGTTGCCCCGTGAGACTTAGGTGTTGTTGCTTTAGCTGAGCAAGACAGAGAGCGTGTGTGGAGCTCTCTGTCCTTCGGTTGTCCGCTTGTAAGGAACTGTTTCTCCTTGGGAGTTGCCAGATTATTCCTTGGTCTTGGAGTTGATGGTAGTGGTGCTAGCAAGAGGGAAAAGTTCGTTGGCTGCTTGGAAGCAGTTGTTTGTCCAGTTAAGCGGCCTCTTGAGTGGTGTTCTGGAGGTTGCAGTAAGGGTTGTTCTGCTTCTATGAGTGTTTGGCCTAGTTGGTTAAGGTTTTCGTGTGTTGGCATGGAAGCTGTTGCACCTTTGTAGTTGAAGAACTCCTTTGTATCAGTTGTGGGTTGAGGTTGCACCATTATGGTTGGATTAGGGTCTTGACCTTTTGAGGGTTCCTTGCTGGTTAGTGTGGCTTGTGCTCTGCCAGACATTATTGGTATTCTGGTTCTTGGTAGTTGGTGTTAACCGAGTAGTGGAGTTCCGTTTATGAAGTTTCGGTGGGAAGGTGCAATAAGCCTAGCTAGAGGGTTAAGCCTGTATGTGTTATCGTTTGGACTTGTGAGATGTGTTTCATATTTGAGGCAAGCTTCGTTCCGTTGCTTGCATGGAGGTAAGTTTGGTGGAGGGAGCCCTCTAGGGCCCGGTTGTTGGCAGGCTGACTTGTCCAGCCAGTGATTTGAGTCAAGCTAGAGTTGAGTGGATTGGCATATCTATGCAGTTTGTAGTTGTTTGGGCTTCCGAGTTCGTAGCACTCAAGTTGTTGGGTTGTAAGTTCCGTGTGGGAGCTGTCAGTTAGTCGAGGTTGTTGTGTGAGTTAAGATTTTTGGGGGATTAGTTTCAGTAGCTAGAGCTCGCACCTCGTTTCGTGTGCAGATGCCATTTCTATAGAGTAGAGTCATGTCAGTTTCAGGCTGGAGTTGTTGTCACCAGGGTATGGCAACAAAGGTTTGTTCTAGGCATGGCGTTGATGAACCGTGGTTCTGGAGAGCGTTTCGAGGCTTGTGAGCCGAGTGCAGTTCCTGTAGTGTTTTCACCCTCTAATCGATGGTTTTTTGGAGGAGTGAGGCAGATCCTCTGGGAGCTTGTGGTGAGTTGGTGTTTCCGTGGTTAGTTCATTTGGTTTCGTTGAAGCGTTGTATGGTAAGTATTGCAGGATTCCAGTGTTCTGGGAAAAGGTTGGTCGCCATCAGTTTTGTTTTGGGTCCTGAGTTGCTGCATTTGACCAGAGGTGATGTGCAGGAGTTTAGAGCTCGTATGTTGTCAGCTCGGAGCATGCAGAAGAGTTACGCCGATGTTCGGCATCGTGATTTGGAGTTTGAGGTTGGACAGATCATGTTTTAAGGTTGCACCGTTGCTAGGTGTGTGAGGTTTGGTAGGAGAGGGAAGATGAGTCCCCGATTGTTGGTCCGTTTGGACATTCTCGAGAGGATTGTCAGAGTTGCATATCGGTTATCTTTCCTCCATCATTGTCAGCTATTCAGTGTTTTTCATGTATCGATGTTGAGGCAGCATGTGTCGGACCTATCGCTCATTGTGGACGTTGAGCCTTTGCAACTGAGTGAGGATTTGAGCTTCGAGGGGAAGCCTGTGAGTATTCTGGTCTTTGAGTCGAAGACGTTGCGTAATCGTGAGATCCGTTTGGCTAAATTTCAGTGGAGGAGTTGGAGTTCTGAGGAAGCCGCTCGTGAGCGGGGAGGTCGGGTTGAGATTGCGATATCTGTCTTGCTTTCGATCTTAAGGACTTTCGAGGACGAAAGTCATAAAAAGGAGGGAATATTGTAACGGCCCAGGTTTTCATCCCGGTCTTCTAGGTATGCCCTAGGGGTATTTTGGTAATTTGGTTGGGCCAGTCGGTACGTTTATATCTTTTCGATTGCTAAAATTATTGGATGGGTTTATGTAGGTTTTTTAGGCTTTGTGGATGGGTTTGAGCAAGGATAGATGCAAAAGTTAAAATAAAGGAAAATTGTGTTGCAGCCGGGATTCGAGCCAGGGTAGCCTTGTGTGCTAGAGGAGAGCCTTGCCAAGTGAGCCACCAAGTGTTATTGTTACTCTTTCCGCGTCATATCTTAGTTACAATTGGATCTTTGGAGTTTGGGTGCATTTGGTTAAATGAAAAAGAAATTAGGTTTTTTTTTTGTTCTTCTTCTCCAAACTCCATGGCCGCCCAACCTTCTTCTCTCAAGTTCCTTGCCGAGCTTCTTCTTCCCTTGCAGCCCCGAGCGTCGTTCGGCCACCGAAAGCGGCGAACAATGACCAGAAGCCCCACGCCCGGCTACGCCCAAAGAAATTTCCATCGCCGGCGGCCAAGAAGACGCCCGAGCGGCCCAGCCTGGCGGCCCCAGGGCGCTCAAAGCAGCACGCCCGGATCGCGATCGGCGAGATCTCGCCAGCCATTTGCGCGCCATGTCGCGCGCTGCAGCAGCGATCGCCGCAGGCGAGTCGCCGCGTCAGACGCTCGCCACCGCGCCAGCGTCGCGGCCAGGCGCCCGCGCGCCAGCCATTGCCGCCCCCCGCCCCGTGCGTGTCCGTCCGTGCCAGCACGCCCGCGCCCCAGCGCCTTACCAGCACGTCCATCCGCGCCCCAGCGCCGTGCGTGCAGCGTGCACCACCCAAAGAAGGTTTCTCAAGCAGCGGCCGACCGTCTTTGCTCGCTGCCGTCCGTGTGTCAGCCGCGCCGCGTGAGTTGCTCCTGAGCCGAGTCCTATTTATTTTATTATATTTAGGCCTATGGGTTGTGATTATTATTGTGTTTGTTAGTGTAACGGCCCAGTTTTCTATTCCGGTTCTCGAGGTGCTTCCAGTTCAGATTCAGTGGTTCGGTTGGGCCGTTAGAGCTGTTTTGACCCTTAGGGGTCTTTTGGTCTTTTGGCTCCCCGGGCAGGATTTTTGGATTTTCAGGGCTTGAGGCGGCCTGCCTTTTGTCGAGATTTGTTTGTTGGTGGTCATGAGTCCCGAGATGTTTGGGCTATTCGTTTGGAAGTTCGGTTGTGATTTGGGTTTTGGGCAAAGTTATGGTTGTTTGGGTGTTTCCTTTGGGATTCGAGCCCGGGCCCTTAGAGTTGATTTGGGAGGTTGATTTAAGTGAGTTTTGTTTATTGGAAAAGGTTGCTTCAGTCGGGTCCTGAAGGAGGAAGCCGGGAAATGGGATTTAAGGATTTTAAGGCTTATTTAAAATTGGATAAAATGGATAAGTTTGGATAAAAATTGGATAAGGATGGAAAATAATTAAATTAGGAATAAAATCCCATTTTCCTTTTATTTTTCCCATTTTCCCTTTTTTCTCTTTTTTTCCCTTTTCTCTCCCTCTCTCTCTCCTCCAGCCCGAGCCAACCCCCCCCTGGTCGCCCAACCTAGCCGCCCAGGTCGTCCAAGCCCGAGCCCCAGCTCGCCTAGCCTAGCCCTCGCCACACAATGCCCAGCCGCCCGACCTTGCTCGCGCCGAGACCAGCCGCGTCGCACACCCTCGCCAGCGCCCCGCCGCCTGTGTCCGTGCCGTCCCCGCCTCGTGCCCAAGCCGCACCGAGTCGCACGCCCATGTACCTCGCCTTGCCGAGCCCGAGCGTCCTTGAGGTCGTCGCGTCGCGTCGCCCCGGGCACGTCCCTGTAGCGCGTCGTGTCGCTCGCTCCCGCGCGCCGTCCCTTGTGCCGAGCCGCGCCGCACGCCATCGCTCAGCCGAGCTCGAGCCCGCGCCCCCGCGCAGCTCCGCACCCCAGCGCCTGCGCTCAGCCTGCCTGTTGTGTGTTGGTTGGCCCGAGCCTTGTGGCTTCTCGGATGGTATTTCCCGAGTCTTTTCTTCGTTGGGGCCTGATTTGTTGGCTGCTGGTTATTGTATTTATTGGGGTGTTTTATTTGATGTTTAGGCTGCTCGGGTTCCATCGAAGCTTGTGGGTAGTTTTTTTATTTGTGATTATTTTCTGCTTGTTCCACGTAAGGATTTCTTACCGTGGTTGTGTGGACCCTGCGATATATCATGATTGTGCCTTGTATGTTTGCTGATTGTTATGAGCATGATAGTGATAGGCAGCTATGATTGATCTCTTGCTAGCATGTTTGCCTGATTTTACATGTTAGTGCCATGCTAGGTTTGTTCTTCCAGCATGCTTATGATTCCTGCTTTACGTTCGTAGTATCATGCTAGGTAAGCGTGTTTGATGTCGGTCATTGTTTGCTAGCAAGGAATCATTTTACTCTGTACTCTTAGATAGAGTTGTAGGGTTTGTCATCATCCAGAGGCTGAGAGCGGACATAACGTACTTTGTCCCCACCGGTCGGGAGTAAAGCGAAGCATAACGTATATTGCTTCAGGGGTTGAGAGCGAACATAATGTACTTTGTCCCCATTTCTCGGAAATAGAGCAAAGCATAACGTACATTGCTTTTTTCTCCCCCCTTCCGGCAGCCAATGAGAATTAGCTACCTCATTGGCGTATGCCTAGTTTGTAGCCTGCTAGAGCGGAACCCTGCCAACGGTGTAAGCCTACCTTGGCCGGTTCTTAGCTTCAGGTCTGTGGTTCAGGCTGCACAAATGAGCGTCGAGGGCCTCGCGCTACTGTGATCAGTGACACCGCTTCCGAGTCATAGGCATGCATACCTGGCCCGCGTAGTTTGCCCTTAGGCCCCCGCATTTACGGCGGTTGCAGCAGCATGCGGTGTGCGTGCACACGCGTTAGTTGCCGGTTCAGAGAGCTTCCCCGGGCTAATGTTCGTGAGTACACCATTCTTTCTACTTTAGAGCCAGACTTCGGGTACTCTCCCGTAAGTCCAGATTAGCAAGGGCAAGGAGGCCCTTGAGGACATCCTTGGGATCAGTTTTTGAGCTGAACAATCCCCGAGTGAAAGATACCTCCAGTGATGTCCCAGGATTGGTCAGGGTAACCAATCATTAGGCCGGAAGTAGGAGACTTCCGATGACTCCAGATCTTGCATTATGAGCTCGTTGAGCTATGATCTGTGTTGATAGCTGTTTGCTTGCATGTTGAGGTGCTAGATGACTGATGTATAGTATTGTACCCCGGTTGGGGATTCTTACTGAGTATGTTTATACTCGCCCTTATTTATCTTTCAAGTAACTTGGGACAACACCAGGAGGGCTTGCGGAGGGAGCTTATTGATTAGAGTGTAGGTAGGTAGCATCATCCGGGCCCGAATGCATAAAGTATCTTGCATCCATGGCAGGGATGTACGAGGTAGTACTCCATCCCTGGACCCCGTTAGGGTTTAGCTAACCCGACCGGTAGGCCCTGCAATCTTGGGTGAGGGTGGCAGACTGTTAAATGCCCCAACGGTCGGGATGATGACTTGGCATTGCCTCGCCCCCGCAACCGCACGTCCTCGGCGTGTTCGGCAAGAGCCCTTGATTGCCACCGATAGGGCAAGGACGGCTTCTGTGTGTAAGCCTACCAAGACCGGTTCCTTAGCCTCAGGTGCGGTGGTACAGGCTGACATAGTTCACGTGTCCAGGTCTCACACCCCTATGTCAGTGACACCGATCCAGAGATTTAGTTAGGCATGGTGACTGGACCTGGGCAGCTTGCACTAGACCCGGCATTCCCCAGAGTCTGCAGAAGCATGCGGTGCTCGCATACGCTCATTATAGCGCTGACTGGAGAGCTCCTCGGGATCGTGAGCCAATGCACCTTTCGTATCGACAGTAGACAGGTTGAGGCCGAAACTTATTTCTCGTATAGGGCGTTTTGTGTGATGGATTTTCCGGACTAAGACCCTGAGTTGGCATCCGAGGTTTGTAAGTGGTTTTAAGCTATGTGCTCTATTCTGTGTTTATATTCATAGCTTGCATATCTTTCGGCTAGATGACCATGTATATCGTATTGTACCCCGGTTGGGGATTCTTACTGAGTAATTCGTTACTCACCCTTATTTTGTGGTTTTCCACAGGTAACCAAGGGGCGAGACAGGATGGCTGAAGGAGGAGCTGTGATCATGGGAACCTGCTGTCATCTCTGACTTTTTATATTATGACTCTTGTCTTTTTATTTCCCATGAATGCATGTAGTCGGGCACTGAGCCCTAGGATGTTTTCTCAATGTTTTTTTTTTTGTGGATTCCAGCATTGTTGTATCTGAGAAGGTTTTGAATGATTTTAATAAATCTCTGATCAGAGTAAACTTTTGGAAATGTATTTGTCCTGAAACAGGTGCTTGGAGACAGGGACAGGTTTTAGTAAACTGTATTGATTTCTGTTTGAATGCTGAATGTTTTAATTTTAATTGGAATCCGAAATCATATTTATATATTGTCCTTACTTTGAATGCATGCATTGGGGTAAAGGCCCATTTAGAGCCCATTTTGGGTCGGTTCTTTACATGCATTGAGGTAAAGGCCTAGGTTAGGACCTCTTTCGGGTTGGGTCTTTACATCATACTTAACACATGCTCAGCAAAAACAAAGAACCTAGCATGGTACTACGAAACAAGAACAAATTACGAACATGCCAGAACAGAGCAACCTAGCATGGAACTAACATGAGAATAAACACGACGGAATTCAAAACAAAGCACCTATCAACTATCATGCTGGTAAACATAACAGGCATACAATCAACAATCACAGAAGTAACGCAGGGCACACACAACTTCGGTAAGAAATCCTTACCTGATTCGGAAGGCAAACAAGCACACAAGCGGACTCCCGAGCTGCAAACAAACTCGAGCTAGCTAATGGAACCCTAACAAACAAATAGCAAATACATCACTAACTATAGATGTAACGGCCCAGGTTTTCATCCTAGTCTTCCAGGTATGCCCTAGGGGTATTTTGGTAATTTGGTCGGGCTGTCAGGGTCGTTTCTGTCTTTTTCAGCTGCTAAAATTATTGGATGGTCTTTTGTGGGGTTTTGTTGCCTTGTGGATGTGTTTGGGCATGGAGAGATGCAAAAATATATTAGAGAATTAAAAGTGTGGTTGTTGGAATTTGAACCCAGGTTGCCTGGGTGGTCAGATGAGTGGTGTTGCCAGTTGTGCCACAAGCCGCCTTTGTTGCTCATTCCGCGGTATGTCTTGGTTAGCTATGGGTCTTTTGGATTTTGGTGTGTTTGATTAAATGAAGAGAAAATAGGTTTTATTCTTATTTGTTTCTCCAAACTCCCTAGCCGCCCAACCAATCTCTCCCAAGCTTCTTGCCGTGCATCATCTCCCCAAGCAGCTCCGTCGATTGATCGTCGTCCCAGGTAAGTGTCTCACTCTCTTCTTCTCTTTCGTTTGGGTGTGTTCTTGCTGGCCGAGAGAGGAGAGCTGAGTGTTGGTTTTGTTGCAGCCAGCCGAGAAGACCAGCAGCCCATCGCCCCTGCCCATCGCCTGCAGCAGCAGCCAGCATTGCCCGTCGCCCAGCCTAGACGCCCCTGCCCGTCGCAGCCAGCATGCTCTGTCGCCCAGCCGATCTGCCCATCGCCCTACAGCGCCGTCGCCCAGCCCGTCGCAGTCGTGCAGCCCCTGCAGCGCCATCGCCCAGCAGCAGATCGCACTCGCCCAAATGCCCCTCCTGCACCGCGTCGCAACCCAGCAGCTGCATCATGTCGCTTCACCCGTCGCGTCCCAGCGCCAGCGTCGTCGCCCGTCCTCGAGCGAGCCAGCGCCGTGTGCAGTGTCTGTCGCACAAGGAAGCGCAGCCTTCGCCACGCACCAAAGACGCCAAAGAGAGCCAGCAAAGAACCGTCGCGTTCTGTCCGTCCGCAGCGTCGATGCGTGCCGTGTGAGTTGCTCCCGAGCTGCGCCCTGTTTGTTTTATTATTTTAGGCCTACTGGTTGTAATATGTGTTGTTGTTTGTTAGGTACCCGATAGCTAGCTCGGGGTTCATTTGCAGTATAGGACCTTAGTGTGTTAGCCTTCCGACCAAGGTAAGGATTTCTTACCAGAGTTGTGTGGGCCCTGCGATATATTCTGTGATTAATGTTTGTGTGCTTGTTTATGTTTATCAGCATGTTAGTGGATAGGTGCTCTGTTCTGAATTTCGACTGGCATGATTCTCGTGTTGTTTCTCATGTTAGTTCCATGCTAGGTTGTTCTGTTCTAGCATGCTCGTTATCTGTTCTTGCTTCGTAGTATCATGCTAGGTTCATTGTTTCTATTGAGCACGTATTGGAATGTTTGATGTGATCTGTTACAGCTTAGAGTTCTGATAGGTAGCATCATCCGGGCGAGGATGCATAACGTAACTTGTATCCGTGGGCGGGGGCGTGCGGCAAGATTCGCCCTCGATCCGTCGTTAGGGTTTAGCTAACCCTAACGGCAGCCCAGTGCAATCTTGGGTGAGGGTGGCAGACTGTTAAATGCCACAACAGTCGGGGGAATGATGAGGCATTGCCTTGTCCCCGGCAGTCGACATGTTCTCAGCGTGTCGGCCGTAGCCCTTGATTGCCACCTGATAGGGCAAGGCCTGGTTCCTGGTGTAAGCCTACCACGGCCGGTTCCTTAGCCTCAGGTGCGGTGGTACAGGCTGACATAGTCATAGTGTCCTGGTCTCACACCACTATGTTCAGTGACACCGATCCAGAGATTTGTTAGGCATGCGTACTAGACCAGGGCAGCATGCCCTAGACCCAGCACCTCCCTAGTTTGTAGTAGCATGCGGTGTGCGCACACACTCATTTCAGCGCCGACTGGAGTTCAGTACACCTTTGGTATCGACAGTAGGAAGGCTGAGGCCAAGACTAGTTTCTCGTATAGTATCGTATCGCGTGGTAGTTTTTCGGAGTAAGACCGTAAGATGGCATCCGAGGTTTATGTATGGATTTAAGCTGTGTGCTCTCCTCTGTGTTTATATTCATGGGTTGCATACTTTCTGCTAGATGACCAGTTTTATCGTATTGTACCCCGGTTGGGGATTCTTAGTGAGTAACTCGTTACTCACCCTTATTATGTGGTTTTCCACAGGTAACCATGGTGCGAGACAGGATGGCTGAAGGAGGAGCTGCTGATCATGGAAACCAGCTGTCAAAACTCTGAGTCTTATGTTTATGTTTTCTTATGTTTTTATTATCCTCTGAATGCATGTAGTTGGGCACGGAGCCCTTAGGGTGTTTTAAGATTGTTTTCTGGATTCTGACACTGCTGTAAACCATTTGAAGTTTTGAATGATTTGAATAAGTCTCTGATCAGAGCATGTTTTGGAAATGTATTTGGCTTGGAACAGGTGCTTGGAAACACCCACAGGTTTCAGGAATTAAATGTTTGACTTTTAAAATGGATGTTTATATGTTTTAATTTTCATTCAGAATCTGGAATACAATCATGCATATTGTTTCTAAGTTTTTAAAGCATGCATTGAGGTAAAGGCCTAGTTTAAGACCCCATTCGGGTCGGGTCTTTACAATAGACTCTAAATAAAGTACAACAGAAGCTCGGCTCGGTCAAAAGCAACTCACACGGCTCGGCCAAACACCAATGGTGTCTCAGCTGCAATGCACTCGGTAAGGAGCTGGCACGCGGACGGACGGGCTGCAAGGCACACGGCTCGACGACGTGCGACTGGGCGTGCGAGCGAACATGACGATGGTTGCGCTGCTGTGCGGCTGGGCAACGAACAACGAAGGCGAGCAGCTTCGCGTGGGCGTGTGAAGGGGCTGCGGGCTGCGATCGAGCGTGCGGGTGCGAGGGCGAAGCGGGGCTGCGATCGCGACAGTGGTTGTAACGGCCCAGTTTTCTATTTCGATTACCCAGGTGATTTCGGGTCATTATTCGGATGTTCGGATGGGCCGTTAGAGCTATTTTAACCCTTAGGGGTATTTTGGTCTTTTGCCCCCGGTCAGGGTTTTGAGGATTTTCAAGATTTCAGGGCCATTCCCACCTTTGTCGAAGCTTAATGGTTGTTGGTTGCAAGACCCGAGAGGTTTGGGCAAGTTGTTTGGAAGTTTGGAGGTGTTTTAGAAAATGGCAAAATTAATTGTAATTTTGGTGCTTCCATTGGGTTTTGAGCCCTTGCCCTAAATGGTCTTGGGGAGTTCGTAGGAAAAGAGATTTTTATTTTTAAAATAAGTTTGCTTCGGCCGGGTTTGGAAAGAGGAAGCTTTGGGAAGGGATTTTAGACCTATTTAATTAGGGAAAAAGGAAAGAAAATCAAGAAAATCCCTTCTCCCCTTGTTTTGCAATCTCTCTCTCTCTCTCTCTCTCTCTCTCTAGCCCGACCTCACCAAGAAACCCTAGCCGCCCTAGCCGCACCCACGCTCAGCCCTGCTCAGCCCAGCGCACACCAGCGGCCAGGTCGTCCAGCCCAGCGCACGAGCAGCCAGCCGCTCCGCACGAGTGCCCCCACGCGCCAGCACCCGACCAGATCGGTCGCCCAGACGCGCCGCGTCGTCCCGCACCAGTCGCCAGACCACGCACACGCGCCGCCGCTTCGCGCCCCCTGCCGCGCGCCCGCGCCCCAGCACCCGTCCGCGTCTGCGTGCCCGTGCCACTCGTCCGCGTCCGCCCGCCAGCGCGCCTGCGCCCTGTCGCAGTCCGCGCGCAGCCCAGCGCCAGCGCCCGTCCCCTGCCGCGCCAGCGCGCCCAGCAGCGCCCGTTAGCGCCCCAGCCAGCGCCAGCGCCCAGCCCACACTGTGGGCGCCAGCGCCCCCTCTTTGCCGCGACCCGTGCCTTCTCGGTTGGTAATTCCCGAACCTATCCCTTTTAGATTTTTAAGCTGCTGGCTGCTGTATATTTATTTAGGATGCTTTTAAAATGCTTAGGTTGCTCGGTTTCGCTTTAAAGCTCGAGGGTCATTATTTGATTGTGAAGGTTATTTCTGCTCGTTTCCAGGTAAGGATTCCTTACCGTGGTTGTGTGGACCCTGCGATGCTTTCTTGAATGTGCCTTATATGCATGTTTACTTTTATGGACATGATTAGTGGATAGGACAGCTTGTGATTGCATTCCTGCTAGCATGTTTGCTTGTTTGTACATGTTAGTGCCATGCTAGGATTGTTCTTCCAGCATGCTTGAGATTCCTGCTTTAAGTTCGTAGTATCATGCTAGGTTATGTATGATTGATGATGATTATGTATGTTTAGCCAGGAATCGTTTACTCTATACTCTAGCTAGTGTGTTAGGGTTTGTCATCATCTAGAGGCTGAGAGCGGACATAACGTACCTTGTCCCCACCGGTCGGGAGTAGAGCGAAGCATAACGTACATTGCTTCCCCCCGGCAGCCGATGTGGATTTAGCTACCACATCGGCATAAGCCTAGTTTGTAGCCTGCTAGAGCGGAACCCTGCCAACGGTGCAAGCCTACCTTGGCCGGTTCTTAGCTTCGTCGGTGGTACAGCTGCCGCACAGATGAGTCTTGAGGGCCTCGCACTCACCGTGTTCGGTGACACCGTTTCCGAGTCTTAGGCATGCGTACAGCCCGCGTAGTTTGTACTTAGGCCCCACATTTACGCCGGTTGCGGCGGCATGCGGTGTGTGCGCGCACACGCGTTAGTCGCCGGTTCGAGAGCTCCCCGTGCTAATGTTCGTGAGTACACCAGTTCCTTCTGTTTAGAGCCGGACTTCGGGTACTCTCCGATAGTCCAGATTTATAAGCGAGGGTAAGAGGCCCTTGAGGACACCCATTGGGATTGGCTTTTGAGTGATCATATGGTCGAGGAGAAAGACCCTCGAGGGTGTCGGACATCTTTGGGATCGGTTTTTGAGCCGATCAATTGGCCGAGGAGAAAGACCCTCGGAGATGTCCTCGGGATTGGTTATGAGAGCCAATCATTAGGCCGGAAGTAGGAGACTTCCGAGGATTCCAGATTCTGCCTTGTAAGCTCGTTGAGCTATGATCCATGTTGGTAATCGCTGTTTGCATGTATACTAGGGTGCTAGATGATTGATGTATCGTATTGTACCCCGGTTGGGGATTCTTCACGAGTATGTTTATACTCACCCTTATTTCTGTGGTTTTCCACCGTAACTAGGGACAAAGACAGGGACGGATAGCGGAGGGAGCTGAATGATCATGGGAGCCGCACACTCTGTCTTTATTGTTTGCATATTTGTTCAAAGCATGTAGATGGACAGAGTCCTAGGGGAAACATTATTAAAAGTTGTTTGAACTGCTTTTGATGTTTTATATATAAATCGCCAGCTTGTTTTACTTCGTTGGTTTTTCTTAAACAAAATCTGTTGATTATGTTTTAAGCATTCCCGTTTCTAAATGTTTTGAAAGGTTTTAAATATGAGCACTAAACCGCTTGATGAAGTATTTTAACTTGCATGCCGAGTGAGAACCTAGGTTTAGGACCGTATTTTGGGTCGGGTTCTTACGGTTGGTATCGAGCACGAGTCATAGATTCTGTAGACTAACTCGCTGCGCGGTTGTTGCCCCATGATCATTAGTACTCCGCGGCGTCGAGTTTGTCTGCGAGTTCATTAAGCTAAGGGTTTTATTTTACAATCATCGCATCTAGTATACATGTGTTACCCTTGTTTGGCGGTGAGAGCCCAGCGTGGGCTAGGTTTTATGCTTTGTGCGGATCGCCGGTGTGTCGATCGCACCCAGAGGAGGAGGTAGAGCTTAGACTCCGTGAGGCCATTTATGGCCCGGTTGTGGTTCTCCCCTAGTGAGAGGGTGGAGGTGCTCTGTGTAGATCGCTAGTATGTTGATTGCACTTAGAGGAGCAGGGGACGTTTGGTATTTCCAACGAGAGAGTTGGGTGCTCATGTTGATCATGAGACCACGTCTAGGGTTGTCTAGACCCGTAGGCCACCTTTGGCCCCGGCGAGATGAGTTGCCAAGAGTAGGGGTTGAGGCTAGCACGCCTCGAGTGAGACTCCTTGAGCAGAGTGTGCTCCAGCCACGAGGAGTTGATGGCGAGTCCTTTAGCTAATAGAGAGCGGAGACCTGGCGCGGTTTGTAGCGCCAGAGTGAGGAGTCTTGGGCATAGATAGCCCAGCTGGTAGAGTTTATTTAGGAGACACCCCTCCTTGTAGTTCCAGTAGCCCCAGAGGTTCCCGGAAGGGCTTGATCAGCAGGTTTATGCTGATAAGATAGTTGGCGTTGATCGAGCCGCCGAGTTTGGCAAGTGGAAGCCTGTAGAGCTGGATGTTTTGAGACCCATCTTGCTAGCAGCGCAAGGTGGTTGGCCAGGATCGAGTTTATCATCCAAGTGTTGTGATGACCTGGTGTTCAAAGGCCGATGACCAGATGTTTAGAGGTCGAGGCGCGCCGTTCTGGTGTTGTTTGATGCAGCAGTGTGGTGGTGGAAGTCCCCTGTGAGAGGCGGACCAGCAGAGTCTCCACCAGCCACCCGGTCGAATTGGCCAGCTGCCAAGTTAGTAGCTTTTGAGGAAGATGTAGAGACATCTTGTCCTCCTGCAAGTCTGCAATCGTTTTGCAGCCAGTTCTTTAGTACCCTCGTGAGCGGAGGGTAGTGTGGAGTTTGCTTGTCGGGACCTAATCCGTCCGTGGTTTCCAGTGGCTATTAGTGAGAAGCACCTTACATTAGCATGTTCCGTGTGGAGCTAGGTGCCGCCACCCGAGGGTTGGCTGAGTATTCGTTGAGCATCGAGTGGGATGTAGGAGTGGGCCTTGGCTTGTGCATTGGACGTGATGCCGAGAGTAGTCTACTCGAGTGTTGAGACTCTTGTGTTGAGTGCCATTGCCTGTCACCGGAGTGTGACCTTCCCTACCCTCGAGTGGCTTAAAGCCCGTAAAGGGATGTTTGTGTTGTAAAGGAAGTAGTGCCCGTTGGCACCAAGCTTTGAGAGGAGGCCTAGATTCGGCCGCGGTTGGCACTTTCATGTGCGGTGGTTCCAGGACCCGCCCGGAGTTTAGCATCCCCACTAGTCCTGTACCCATTCATGAGATTTCACCTATTTGGGTTGCATAAGAGATCTAGCTCGGTGGTAGCTAGAAAACTGGGAAGTTTGAGGTCGTTCGAGGGATAAGTAGGAGCTTTCCATGGTCACCGAGAGTTGGGTACAAAGGATGCTGTAGGTTGGTGAGGGCTAGCGCGTCTGAGTTCTCGCGCTTGTGTGTGAGCTTGTGAGCCAGCTTGTTGGTAGTGTGTTTCGACTACCCCTGGAGTCACCCTAATATGAGTAGGGTTGGCAACGATGATGCGTGGTTGATCCACTGTTAGAGCCATGAGTTGGATGGTTGATCAGAGCACGTTTAGTGGACCATCGGTATGAGGTAAGTTAGCTTGGTGTGGCTATGCTCTTGTAAGAGTGAGTCGACCAATGTGGCATTCCGTGGTGAGTTGACCCTGAGTGGGTTGAACTCTTGTTGGTCCTTTGCTAGATGTGGCTCTATTGGGAGGCAAAAGTTGCCTTGTGTGAGAATACTTGTTGGTTTGGATCTTAAGGAACCAAGTTGGAGCTGTACACGCCATTGTACTTTTGTGTAGCTCGTTCCATGGTATTTTTCAAGAACCACGAGGGGTTTCGGGTTGTGAAACCAGTGCTCAGTTCTGAGGAGTTAGGACTTTAGTTCTTGGCAAGTGCCCTAACTTGGGTCGAGAGGTTACCGTGCCGGTAGCCGGGTTGTTGCGTAGGCAAGTTATGCTAGTTGGCCCTTGACCTGGGTAGAGGCATTTCTTGTTGATCGATGGTTGGAGTTCAGTTGGAACTGATCCAGGGCGATGGTAGTAAAATCGCGGAGTTTCTTGCCGCCATGGCTAAGAGAGTTGTTCGGATCCTTACCCTGGGTAGAAGCTACGATGTGGCTGATGCTTTGAGCAAGAGGAAGATTGGGTCTTCCGGTGGTTCCCGCTCTGATGGTTAGCAGACTCACCGACAGGGCCAGTCTAGGGGTCGGGATCAGCGCCGACCGCAGGTTAGAGCTCGAGATCGCCGCCAGGCGGGGCCAGCAAACGACTCATTGCATCAAGTGTGGTAAGGCGCTTTTCGGATTGTGTGGAGCATCGCCCGTGCTTGCTACAGATGTGGCAAGGAAGAGCTTTTGGCCAGCACAGTTGAGATGCTGTAGGGAGATGTGCTCGTGTAGCCGCTGTCGGTTAGACCGTTTGACGGCAAAGTGTGTGTCGGAGGGAGATCGGAGGAACCCTAATTTGAGGAGAGCCTCACCAGAGCTCAGTCAGACCCAGGCAGTGTTCCTCGGTTGAGTTGTTGGATGCTTGTAGGCGGTTGACAAGCTAGAGTTGTTCTTAGTAGCCTCCGCGTTGTTTTTTTTAGAATTCTTAGCAAGGTGGTGCTTGGCGTTGGCCAAGGTTTGGTTCCTTTGCTGTTTTCTAGGGCTAGCTTGGTTCGACCAAGTCGGCGCGTCGCGAGGACTTGTTCCTAGTCAGGTAGTTTTGGGAGTTGGCCACCCCCTCAGCGGTTGAGTAGTACCGCTAGTGCTTAGTTGGTGGTTCAAGCGATTGAGGAATCCTTGGATGTTTCTTCTGAGAAAGTTGGTGGTTGCAACCGTTGAGTTTGAGCAAGACAGCGAGCGTGTGTGAAATTCGCTGTCCTTCGGAAGTCCGCTTGCTAGGAAATCGTTCCTGTAGAGGAGGAGTCAGCTTAGTTCCCGAGTTGTGTAGTTGATCGAGTAGCGCGTGGTCACCCTAGCGAGAGTGTCCTCTGCGTCTGTTTGTTAGCAAGTGGAAAGTTGTTTGTTCCGCGAGGGCGAAGGCCACCAGTTCAAAGGCTTGAGTTGTTGGCGGAAGGTTGTTGGATCTTTGGAGCTTGTAGACCCCCTTAGTTCTTTGGTAGTTGAGTTGCACCGTGGATGCCGGGCCTCGAGTTTTAACTTTTGAGGTAGTCTTGCCGACTCGTGTGGTTCGAGGATCCGCAAGCTTGTGGTCGCCGCTATCCTTATTCCTCGCGATGTTTCGTGGGTGGAGTTTCTGGTTTGGAAGAAGAGTTAGGTCTAAGCTATAAGGAGGAAGTCCTTGGAGCGACCCGGATGGGCTTAAGAGTTGAGTGGCGGCTTGAGGCGAGCTTTGCTCGTTATGAGCTTGGTTTGAGTTTCTCGCTAAGCAAGCCTTTCTCGGGCTTTTCTTTTAGTCGTTGTGCATTCGCAGCTGGCATTTTAGCCGAGCCACGGTTGAGTGAGTTGGCACGCAGGTGCCGTGGCATTGGGTGGTAAAGCCCTCGAGTTTCGATCCTCCAACTATCGTGTTGCTAGTAGCCACGTAATGTTATATTCCTTGCTTTGCTCGAGGTTTCCGTGAGAGGAATGTTGTTTGTTTTCCGTCGGGCGATGTTCACCTAGGCCGTTTAGTTTCTTAAACACAGGAGGTTCAGTTGTTTGGTCGGCATGGTGAAGGGTCGAGGTCGCTTTGATAACAATGGCTATGAGCATTCAGAGAAGTTACTGTGGAGCGTGGCGTTGAGTTTTAGAGCTTGTGACCCGTCCACGAGTTTGCTTGAGAGTAGCGCCATAGAGAGGCGTTCGAGTTGGGTTAGCGAGGATAAGTGAGCCCTAGAGTCGTGAGACCGTTTGAGAGTTGGTGCGAGTCGGAGGGTGTGACTCACCGACTAGCTATCGCATGATTTCTTGAAGCTCGATGTTAGTTCGATTTTGGTTGAGATAGTTTGTATGCACTCGGTATCTTTTGGGCTTGGAGACTTTGGGAAACCAAGAGGGTTCGGTTTCAAGAAGGATTTGTGTTGTCTTAACCGGAGCTTGGTTGGTTAAGAATCGGTGGAGTTTTCCTAGAGTTGTTTTTCGTCTTAGGACTTTCGAGGACGAAAGTCTTAAAAGGAGGAGAGTATTATAACGGCCCGATTTTCTATTTCCTGATTTACCCAGTGATTTCGGGTCATTATTCGGATGTTCGGATGGGCCGTTAGAGCTATTTTAACCCTTAGGGTATTTTGGTCTTTTGCCCCTGTCGTGGTTTTGAGGATTTTCAAGATTTCAGGCCATTCCCACCTTTGTCGAAGCTTAATGGTTGTTGGTTGCAAGACCCGAGAGATTTGGGCAAGTTGTTTGGAAGTTTGGAGGTGTTTTAGAAAATGGCAAAATTAATTGTAATTTTGGTGCTTCCATTGGGTTTTGAGCCCTTGCCTAAATGGTCTTGGGGAGTTCGTAGGAAAAGAGATTTTTATTTTTAAAATAAGTTTGCTTCTAGTAGGGTTTGGAAAGAGGAAGCTTTGGGAAGGGATTTTAGACCTATTTAATTAGGGAAAAAGGAAAGAAAATCAAGAAAATCCCTTCTCCCCTTGTTTTGCAATCTCTCTCTCTCTCTCTCTCTCTCTCTCTCTCTCTCTCTCTCTCTCTCTCTCTCTCTCTAGCCGCCCTCACCAAGAAACCCTAGCCGCCTCACGCACCACCTTTCAGCCAGCGCACGGCGCACCAGTGCACCAGCGCAGCAGCAGCAAACGCCGCCAAATTTCAACAGCCCAGCGCACGAGCAGACAGCCCGCTCCGCTCCGCACCAGTCGCCCAGACGCCGCCGCACCGACCTAGATCGGGTCGCCCCGACGCGCCGCGTCGTCGTCCGCGCACCAGCCGCCACCGCACCACGCCGCCGCTGCCGCCCTGCCGCCCGCCGCGCCCAAGACGTCCGCGTCTGCGTGCCGTGCCACTCGTCGCGCGTCGCGCGCCAAGCCAGCGCGCTGCGCCCTGTCGCGATCGTCGCGCATCAGCCGCAGCGCCAGCGCCAGCGCCCCTTCCCGCCCCGCCACGCCAAGCGACGCCAGCGCCCACCGCTCAAAGGCGCCCCAAATCGCCCTTCACTGCGAGACCCCGTGCCTTCTCGGTTGGTAATTCCCGAACCTATCCCTTTTAGATTTTTAAGGCTGCTGGCTCTTGTATATTTATTTAGGATGCTTTTAAAATGCTTAGGTTGCTCGGTTTCGCTTTAAAGCTCGAGGTCATTATTTGATTGTGAAGGTTATTTACGCTCGTTTCGGTAAGGATTCCTTACCGTGGTTGTGTGGACCTGCGATGCTTTCTTGAATGTGCCTTATATGCATGTTTACTTTTATGGACATGATTAGTGGATAGGACACTTGTGATTGCATTCCCGCTAGCATGTTTGCTTGTTTGTACATGTTAGTGCCATGCTAGGATTGTTCTTCCAAATGCTTGAGATTCTGCTTTAAGTTCGTAGTATCATGCTAGGTTATGTATGATTGATGATGATTATGTATGTTTAGCCAGAATCGTTTACTCTATACTCTAGCTAGTGTGTTAGGGCCGTCATCATCTAGAGGTGAGAGCGGACATAACGTACCTTGTCCCCACCGGTCGGGAGTAGAGCGAAGCATAACGTACATTGCTTCCCCGGCACCGATGTGGATTTAGCTACCACATCGGCATAAGCCTAGTTTGTAGCTCCGCTAGAGCGGAACCCCGCCAGCGGTGCAAGCCTACCTTGGCCGGTTCTTAGCTTCGTGTCGGTGGTACAGTCGCACAGATGAGTCTGCCGAGGGCCTCGCACTCACGTGTTCGATGACACCGTTTCGAGTCTTAGGCATGCGTGCCTGCCCGCGTAGTTTGTACTTAGGCCCCCACATTTACGCCGGGTTGCAAAGCAAGATGCGGTGTGCGCGCCTACACGCGTTAGTCGCCGGTTCGGAGAGCTCCCGGGCTAATGTTCGTGAGTACACCGTTCCTTCCTGTTTAGAGCCGGACTTGGGTACTCTCCGATAGTCCAGTTTATAAGCGAGGGTAAGAGGCCCTTGAGGACACCCATTGGGATTGGCTTTTGAGCTGATCATATGGTCGAGGAGAAAGACCCTCGAGGGTGTCGGACATCTTTGGGATCGGTTTTTGAGTGATCAATTGGCCGAGGAGAAAGACCCTCGGAGATGTCCTGGGATTGGTTATGAGAGCCAATCATTAGGCCTAAGTAGGAGACTTCCGAGGATTCCAGATTCTCGCCTTGTAAGCTCGTTGAGCTATGATCCGTGTTGGTAATCGTTTGCATGTATACTAGGGTGCTAGATGATTGATGTATCGTATTGTACCCCGGTTGGGGATTCTTACTGAGTATGTTTATACTCACCCTTATTTCTGTGGTTTTCCACCAGGTAACTAAGGACAGCACCGGGACGGATAGCGGAGGGAGCTGAATGATCATGGAGCGCCCGGCACTCTGTCTTTATTGTTTGCATATTTGTTCACATGTAGATGGACAGAGTCCTAGAAACATTATTAAAAGTTGTTTAAACTGTTTTGAATGTTTTATATATAAACTGGCCAGGCTTGTTTTACTTCGTTGGTTTTTCTTAAACAAAACTGTTGATTATGTTTTAAGCATTCCCCGTTTCTAAATGTTTTGAAAGGTTTTAAATATGAGCACTAAACCGCTTGATGAAGTATTTTAACTTGCATGCTGAGTGAGAACCTAGGTTTAGGACCGTATTTTGGGTCGGGTTCTTACAGTGGTTGTGCTCTCGGCTGTGGGGCTGCGATCGCGACAGGGCTGCTCTTGGCTAGGTGGCGACGTGCAGCTGCAAGGGCGATGGGGTGATCGGCAATACGGCTGCAAAGGGCTGCTCTCGACTACAACCACAACAACAAACACACACAACCACAATCACCTTTCCCCTTCTCTCGGCCAGCAAGAACAACAAACATAGCCCTTAGCCAATAGATCAGCAACAACAACAAGAGGAGGAAATCGAAGCACAAAGAAACACTTACCCGGAACGATCGATCGAAGCTCTCAGGAGGCTGGAAATCGCAAGGCACGGTGAGCTTGGAGGAAAGGATTTGCGGCAAGGAGTTTGGGAAGGAGAAGGAGAATAAAACCTATTTTTAATCAAACTCACATAAGTCACGAAAACCAAGGCAAACCAAGATAACCTGCGGAATGAGTATCAAAAACTACTTGTAGCTTGACTGGTAAAACCGCACTGCTATCTTCCCAGCCACCCTGGCTCAAGCCTCAGCTGCTGCATCTATTTTCTGCCAAAAACCCTTATTTTATTTTTGCAACTCTCAACACCCAAACTCAACCAGAATGCAACCAAACCCTGATTTTGAACATCCAAGAATATAAACAGTTGAGAAGATAGAAACGGCCCGACCAAATTACCAAAATACCCTTAGGACATACCTGGAAGACCGGGATGAAAACCTGGGCCGTTACAATTGGGCTTGTCCTAACTACACCGGGCAACACACAACTGGGCTTAACCCTATCACTAACCGAGCCATCACGCAACTCGACTGTCACTCGGGGCACAACAAGCTAGCACGTAACTCGACTGTCACTCAGGCCAAAACGAGCCAGCACGCCACTAGACTGTCACTAGTGGGTCATCCAAGCCATTACGCAACTCGACTGTCACTTGGGAAAATGAGCCAGCACGCCACCCGATTGTCACTCGTGGGTCATCCAAGCCAACACGCAACTCAACTGTCACTTGGGAAAACGAGTCAGCACGCCACTTGACTGTCACTCGTGGGATCTCTATCAAGCTCTACTACGATAGGCAGCTTAGTGCCAACAATGTCTAGCAACCAACAAGCTATATTCAACAAAACATGTGCAAACAATCAAGACAGTTATTACTCAAGGGAGTGCTATAATCAATCTCAGAATCTACATGCCAAGTCCTAGCAACAGAACATGCATAATCCAATAACCAGGGAACAGGGCAAATAAACAGGCTTTCAAAACATACAGGTCAGACATACAGAATAGCTCAAGCATACAGTCGACCTGCACAACCTAATCCACTAACAGTTTATAAATCATGTAGAACATACAACTAGGAGACTATCAAAACCGTGCGCAGGGTCCACACAACCCCAGCAAGGAACCCTTACCTGATTAGTGGAAATAGCCGACAAACAAGGCGGTCTCTCGAGCTGCAGAAAGAACACTAATAACCTAACAGTAAAGCCACACAACACACATCAATCCTAGGTAACAAACTAGCAATAAAAAAACATCAAAATAGCCTCGGGATTAGGCTTACTCAAAACCGAGAGTACACAACTCGGCAGCTGGGCAGCCTCG
Source organism: Sicyos edulis (assembly GCA_036507275.1). Classification (NCBI taxonomy): domain Eukaryota; kingdom Viridiplantae; phylum Streptophyta; class Magnoliopsida; order Cucurbitales; family Cucurbitaceae; genus Sicyos; species Sicyos edulis. Next base: position 20,847,726 of record CM071855.1, on the reverse strand, counting down.
GTAAGGGTGTGCAGCAACAGGCGGCGTGTGCGGCAAGGCTCGGCAGGTGTGCAGTAGGCCTCGGTAGGGACACGACATGGGCGTGCGAGGGCCTCGGTAGCTTTCGTGCATCTATGCGGCAGGTGGAACTCGCTGCTGGGAGTTGCGATGCTGCGTAAGCAAGGGCGAGCAGCTGCGCTGGGACGGCTGTACTCGCATGTGAACGGGCGATGCTACAGGCTTCACTGTGGGCAGAGCGGATCAACGAGGATGCGGGCGAGGGCGATGCGCTAGGGGAGGATGCGCGGATGCGGGCAGGCGAAGTTTGCGTGGGCGAACTGCTGGGAGATGTGGCACGACTGGCGACATGAACGGCTGGACGAACGCTAGCGTGGGGTTGCTGCTGGCGGGCGTTGCGGCTATACAAAGGCTCTCGGGTGCTCAATTGTGGTTGCCTGCTTGCGGCTGGTTAGCTCGGCGATGGAGAAGAGCTTGCGAGAGAGAGGTGGGGCTTGGGAATTGCGATGGAGAAGAAGGAGAGCTTGAGAGATGTGTGTCTCGGCCAAAATGAGTGAATAGGGAAGGTGAAGAGTCGGCTAGGGCTTAAGGAAGGGAGATGCAAATTTCTTCTAATTTTTCCCAAATAAAATGCTTCAAAAATCTCTCCAATTGCCAAGTGTCCTTGGAGGTTCCCCCTTCGAGTCTTGGCAAGCTCACTTTTAATTTCCCATTTTCTGCTTAATTCCGAATGACCTCCAAACACCTCCCGATCCTGAAACCTGAAACCAGAACACAACCCACAACATAACACACATCTGAGAAACAACCTGGAGCCCTAAAAATTACCAAAATGCCCCCGGAGGCCAAATGACCAAAATTCCCCTAGGAGCTCAGAAAGCCCCAACGGCCCAACCAAACGACCGTATAAATAACCGAACATACCTAGAGATCCAGAATGAAAACTTGGGTCGTTACAATTACATAATCCAAAAGACATTCTTCTAAAGGCGAATGTTCCATTAGGGCAGGTGAACGTAGTCTTCTACTAATCCTTAAGGTCTATTGCAATTTGGTTGTAGCCAGAATGTCCATCCAGGAAAAAATAATACTCTTTTCCAGTGATGCGATCTAACATTTGCTCGATATAAGGTAATGAAAAAAATCCTTCCTTGAGGCTTTGTTCAACTTGCGATAGTCCATACACACTCGCCATCCTGTAATGGTTTGTGTGGCAATTAATTCATTTTTCTCGTTACGAATGATGGTGGTGCCTCCCTTTTTAGGTACGCATTGGATTGGACTAACCCATTGGCTATCTGATATGGGATAGATGATTCCAGCATCTAACCATTTTAGGATTTCCTTCTTTGCTACCTTCTTCATGGTAGGATTTAATCGTCTTTGATGTTCCATTAAGGTTCTGGCATCGTCCTCTAGAATGATTTTGTGCATAAAAAACGTGGGGTTGATGCATGTTATGCCTACCAAAGTCAATCCAATTGCCTTTTTATGCTGCGTAAGTAATGTCAGTAGCGCTTGCTCGTACTCCATGGTTAGGTTTGAAGATATGACTACTAGTAACGTCTTCTTTTCTCCAAGGTAGGCATATTTTAGTTGATCGGGTAGAGGCTTTAGCTCAAGTGTAGGAGGTTTGTCTGCTGAAGGTTGCTGCTTGCATGTTGTTCCCATATTTAGTGCCTCGTAATAATGCACTCTGTTTGCTGCATTCTCCATTTCATCATCCTGAAAATCCTCTGCTTCCTTGATTTGGTCCTCAGTAGTCAGCCATTCATGTTGTTGCGTGGACATAATTGCTTCTTCCAGCAGTACTTCTAGGTGGCTGACGTCAAAGGTATCTTCTATGTCAGGCTGCTTCATTGAGTCGAATATGTTGTACTCAATCTGCTGGTTGTTCATTTTTAGGGTGAGCGTTCCTTCATAGACATCTACTAATGTGTACCTAGTCTTCAAGAATGGTCATTCCAAAATGATTGGAACTTCTGGATCTGCTTCGTAGTCTAGAATGATGAAATCCGCGGGAAAAACGAACTTGTCGACTTGAACCAGAATGTCTTCGATCTTTCCGTTAGGACGAGTTATCGACCTATCGGCAAGCTGAATCGTGACTGTAGTTGGTCTTGCTTCACCTAATCCAAATTTCTTATAAATCGCTAGGGGCATTGGATTTATGCCCGCACCTAAATCGCACAGTGCTCGCCCAATGTGGTGGTTACCGATTTTTACCATAAAGGTAAACTATTATGGATCGACTTCTTTCTTGGGGATTTTTTCTGAATAATTGCACTACATTCCTCGTTCAATGCTACTACCTTGAATTCCTTGAATTTGCTCTTTTCCTTAAGTGCAACCTTCAAGAATATCATATAGTTCGGCATTTGTCGAAGTGCATCAACTTGAGGTATGTTAATGTGAATTTGTTTCAAAATATCCGTGAATTTTTTGTAATTCAAATATTTCCCTTTTGTTTAAGCCTTTGAGGTTACAGTGGCGGTGGTGGTTGGCAAAGAGGTAATGTAATTGACAGAAGCCAAATTTTCACTACATAGCTCGTACGCATGATCTTCCCCACAGAGTGCGCAGAATTCAGAAGTTGATTTCTCAACTTCTGATGCGTTCTCAAGTGTAGTCATTTGTGCATTCTTTAGTGTATTAGTTAGCGTGGCCAATTGAGCTTTTATGGCGGTCATTTCACTCAACTCGAACTTGCTTCCTCCCTTTTCTTGGATACAATCTCGGCTTACCCTAGGGGCCTGATTCTTAGCGGTTGTTTCGATTATCTTATAAGCTTGATTATATGTTCTATCCATTAAACAACCTTCTGCTATTGCATTAAGAATCTCCTTTTTTGTCTCGGTTAGCCCATTATAGAAGTGTTCAATTTGAAGCGTCTAAGACAGACCATGGTACGAACATTTTGTTATAAGTTCAACCATTCCCATGCTCCTCCTATAGTTTCATCAGGTTCTTGTGTAAAGCTGGTGATTTCATGCCTAGAGTTCTTGCTACAAGCGCTCGAGTAATATTTCGCTAAGAAACTATCGACCATTTGTCTCCAAGTGTAAGTAATTGGTAACATATTTATCCAGTATCTGGTCTTATCCCGTAAGAAATATGGAAACAGAAACAGTTGAGTGTCTTCGAAAGAACGCCAACTTACTGGTGAGCATCACTAACAGCTAAAAAATTTCGTAAATGCTGATGCAGATCTTTCGATGGAAGTCCCCAAAAAGGTTCATTAATTTTTAGCATATTATACATATTATTGGTCAATACGGGGCATTGCGTTCGCATGACTTTATCTTTCTCGTCTACTAGGGGTGTACAAAAAAACTAGTAACCCGAGCTACCCGGACTACCCAACCCAAACCGTAAGTGTTGGGTTAGGTAATGTTTTTTAAAATTTGGGTTGGGTTAGATTTTTAGTAAACCCAGATTTTTGGGTCGGTTCGCGGGTTCACAGGTTTTGGGTTGGGTTCAACCCAGAACCCGAAGTGTTGACCAAGGTGTGGTTTTTGAGTTGCTAGAAGTTAGCTTTGCTCGTGGGGCGAGTGGTTTTGCCCTGGCGGATGTCCTTCCTGTTTCCAAAGTTTGAGAGTTGCCCTTATTTGGTGTTTGGGGGTGAGTCTTCTCTTGCCCATGGTTGGCGGTCCAGTCTGTGGTGGACCCCTTGTTGTTGCCTCTGGGAGAGTTGGATGTTGTGCTTAGCTGAGCAAGACAGCGAGCGGTTGTGAAGCTCTCTGTCCTTCGGATGTTCGCTTGTAAGGATCTGTTTCTCCTTGGGAGTTGCCAGATTATTCCTTAGTCTTGGAGTTGATGGTAGTGGTGCTAGCAAGAGGGAAAAGTTTGTTGGCTGCTTGGAAGCAGTTGTTTGTCCAGTTAAGCGAACTCTTGAGTGGTGTTCTGGAGGTTGCAGTAAGGTTTTTTCTGCTCCTATGAGTGTTTGGCCTAGTTGGTTAAGGTTTTCGTGTGTTGGTATGGAAGCTGTTGCACCTTTGTAGTTGAAGAACTCCTTTGTATCAGTTGTGGGTTGAGGTTGCACCATTGTGGTTGGATTAGGGTCTTGACCTTTTGAGGGTTCCTTGCTGGTTAGTGTGGTTTGTGCTCTGCCAGACATTATTGGTATTCTGGTTCTTGGTAGTTGGTGTTAATCGAGTAGTGGAGTTCCGTTTATGAAGTTTCGGTGGAAGGTGCAATAAGCCTAGCTAGAGGGTTAAGTCTGTATGTGTTATCGTTTGGACTTGTGAGATGTGTTTCATATTTGAGGCAAGCTTTGTTCCGTTGCTTGCATGGAGGTAAGTTTGGTGGAGGGAGCCCTCTGGGGCCCGGTTGTTGGCAGGCTGACTTGTCCAGCCAGTGATTTGAGTCAAGCTAGAGTTGAGTGGATTGGCATAGCTATGCAGTTTGTAGTTGTTTGGGCTTCCGAGTTCGTAGCACTCAAGTTGTTGGGTTGTAAGTTCAGTGTGGGAGCTGTCAGTTAGTCGAGGTTGTTGTGTGAGTTAAGATTTTTGGAGGATTGGTTTCAGTAGCTAGAGCTCGCACCTCGTTTCGTGTGCAGATGCCATTTCTATGGAGTAGAGTCATGTCAGTTTCAGGCTGGAGTTGTTGTCACCAGGGTGTGGCAACAAAGGTTTGTTCTAGGCAGGGCGTTGATGAACCGTGGTTCTGGAGAGTGTTTCGAGGCTTGTGGTAGTGTGCGCTTCTGTAGTGTTTTCACCCTCTGACCGATGGTTTTTTGGAGGAGTGAGCCAGATCCTTTGGGAGCTTGTGGTGAGTTGGTGTTTCCGTGGTTAGGCAGCGGGAACCAGTGTTGGATTTTATGAGGTTGCCTCAGATAGCAGTTCCCAGTTGTTAGTTCATTTGGTTTCGTTGAAGCGTTGTATGGTAAGTATTGCAGGATTCCAGTGTTCTGAGAAAAGGTTGGTGGCCATCAGTTTTGTTTTGGGTCCTGAGTTGCTGCATTTGACCAGAGGTGATGTGCAGGAGTTTAGAGCTCGTATATTGTCAGCTCGGAGCAGGCAGAAGAGTTACTAGGTGTGTGAGGTTTGGTAGGAGAGGGAAGATGAGTCCCCGATTGTTGGTCCGTTTGGAGATTCTCGAGAGGATTGTCAGAGTTGCATATGGGTTATCTTTCCTCCGTCATTGTCAGCTGCTCAGTGTTTTTCATGTATCGATGTTGAGGCAGCATGTGTTGGACCCATCGCTCATTGTGGACGTTGAGCCTTTGCAGCTGAGTGAGGATTTGAGCTTCGAGGGGAAGCCTGTGAGTATCCTGGTCTTTGAGTCGAAGACGTTGCGTAATCGTGAGATCCGTTTGGTAAAAGTTCAGTGGAGGAGTTGGAGTTCTGAGGAAGCCGCTCGTGAGCGGGGAGGTCGGGTTGAGATTACAGTATCCTGTGCTGTTTCAGTCTTAAGGACTTTCGAGGACGAAAGTCATAAAAAGGAGGGAATATTGTAACGGCCCAGGTTTTCATCCCGGTCTTCTAGGTATGCCCTAGGGGTATTTTCGTAATTTGGTCGGGCCGTCAGGGCCGTTTATGTCTTTTTCCAGTTGCTAAAATTATTGAATGGGTTTGTGTAGGTTTTTTAGGCTTTGTGGATGGGTTTGAGCAAGGATAGATGCAAAAGTTAAAATAAAGGAAAATTGTGTTGCAACCGGGGTTCGAGCCACGGTGGCCTTGTGTGCTAGAGGAGAGCCTTGCCAAGTGAGCCACCAGGTGTTATTGTTACTCTTTTCGCAACATATCTTGGTTAGCCTTGATTCCTTTGGGTTTTGGTGCATTTGATTAAATGAAAGGAAATTAGGTTTTTGTTCCTTCTTCTCCAAAACTCTCTTTGCCGCCCAAACCAAGCTCTCCCAAGCCCCAAGCCGAATTCCTTCTCCTTATAGCCCCGAGCGTCGTCCGGCCACAGAGCAGCAGCCCAGCCGACCAGAAGCCCCACGCTAGCTCGCCCAATGGCCCCCATCGCGGCGGCCAGAAGACGCCCAGACACCCACCGCAGCGGCCAGCCGCCAAGCAAAGACGCCCGAGATAGCCCTTTGTCGCGGCCTCGGCCTCCCAGATCGCCAGCCGGCCAGATCTCGCCCGAAGATCTGCGCGCCCGCTGCGCGCGCTGCAGCGACCATCGCGACAACCGGATCGCCGCGTCCAGCGCGCTTATCAAGAAGATCGCGTCGCAGCCCAGCCGCGCCCGCGTGCCCGCGAGTGTCCGTCCGTGCGGCACGCCGCCACGCCCCGTGTCGTGCGCGTCGCGCTGCATGCGCGCCGCCGAGGCCCGCAGCCAGCAGCCGTCCGTCTTTGCCGCCCATCCGCGTGTCTGCCGCGCCGCGTGAGTTGCTCCCGAGCCGAGTCCTATTTATTTTATTATAATTAGGCCTATGGGTTGTGATTATTATTATGTTTGTTAGGTTCTAGTTAGCTAGCTCGGGATCGATCGCAGCTTAGGATTTTGTGTGTCTGCCTCCCAGCCAGGTAAGGATTTCTTACCGGAGTTGTGTGGGCCCTGCGATATTATATGTGATTGTTGTTTGTATGCTTGTTTGTGTTTATCAGCATGTTTAGTGATAGGTGCTCTGTTCTGAATTCACGACTTGCATGATTTCTTATGTTGTTCTTCATGTTAGTCCATGCTAGGTTGTTCTGTTCTGGCATGCTCGTTATCTATTCTTGCTTCGTAGTATCATGCTAGGTTCGTTGTATCTGTTGAGCACGTATTGGATTGTATTGGATTGTATGTTATTGATATGATAGGTTAGAGTGTAGGTAGGTAGCATCATCCGGGCCGAATGCATAAAGTATCTTGCATCCATGGCGGGGGACGTGCATTTAGTAGTACTCCATCCTGGACCCCATTAGGGTTTAGCTAACCCGACCAGGTGAGGCCCCGCAATCTTGGGTGAGGGTGGCGATCGTTAAATGCCCCAACGGTCGGGATGATGACTTGGCATTGCCTTGTCCCCGGCGGCCGACGCGTCCTCGGCGTGTTCGGCGGTAGAGTTCTGATTGCCACCGATAGGGCAAGGACGGCTTCTGGTGTAAGCCTACCACGGCCGGTTCCTTAGCCTCAAAGTGCGGTGGTTCAGCGACATAGTTCACGTGTAACGCCCGATTTTCTATTCCAGCTTCTCGAGGTGCTTCCGGTTCGGTTCGATGGTTCGGTTGGGCCGTTAGAGCTGCTTTTGACCCTTAGGGGTATTTTGGTCTTTTGCTCCCGGGCGGGATTTGTGGATTTTCAGGCTTGAGGCAGCTCCCGCCTTTGTTGAGGTTTGTATGTTGGTGGTGCATGAGTCCCAGATGTTTGGGGTATTCGTTTGGGAGTTCGGTTGTGATTTGGGTTTTGGGCAAAGTGATCGTTGTTTGGGTGTTTCCTTTGGGATTCGAGCCTGTGCCCTTAGAGATGATTTGGGAGTTTGTTTAAGTGAGAGTTATTGTTTGGAAAAGGTTGCTTCAGTAGGTCTCGAAGGAGGAAGCCGGAAATGGGATTTAAGGACTTTAAGACTTGTTTAAATTAGGAAAAGGGAAGAAAAATCAAGAAAGTCCCTTTCCCCTTGTTTTGCAATCTCTCTCTCTCTCTCTCTCTCTCTCTCTCTCTCTCTCTCTCTCTCTCTCTCTCTAGCCGACCTCACCAAGAAGACCCAACCCTAGCCACCCACCATGCCCTAGCCGCACCACTCCTCCCAGCGCATCAGGCCGCTCACCCCAAGCATAGCCACTGCCCGCCACGCCGCACGGGCGCCACTGCATCGCCCGGCCAGTGCGCCCGGATCGCGTTGCATCGCCCGGCCAGTGCGCCCAGATCGTTGCATCGTCCAGCCTAGCCCGCGCCCTCGCTCGAGCCGCCCAGCTCACCCATGCCGCGCCGTCGCCGAGCCACCCCGAAGACCGATCGCATCGCCCTCGCCCTAGTCGCGCCGAGCCCAGATCTGCATCGCCCGGGCCGTCTCCGTGTCGCCCGGTCCGTGTCGAGTCGCCCGAGCCCCGCCGCGCCCGAAGTCGCTCGCCCCTGCAGTCGTCGTCGTGCCTTCCCGAGCGCCCTCGAGCCCATCGCGTCGCGTCGCCTCGCGCGCGCGCCGGCGCCGCTCCTCTGCCAAGCCGCGCGCGTGTGTCGTCGCTCGGTAGAGCTCGAGCCCGCGCCCGTCGCCTTTGCTTCTTCAGTGGCGCGCCGTGCTGCGCGCGCCGCCACGCCTGCGCCCACAGTGCCCAGCGCTTTGTGCCCAGCGCCAGCCCAGTTGCTCTTCTAACCGCACACACTGTTGTGTCTTTGGTTGGCTTGAGCCTTGTGGCTTCTCGGATGGTATTTCCAGTCTTTTCTTCGTTGGGCCTTTGATGTGTTGGTTCTTTGTTTAGGGATTTATTTGGGCTGTTTTATGTATTTGATTTGGGTTTGCTTTATTTTATGTTTAGGTTGTTTGGGTTCGATTAGAGGCTCGAGGATTGCTTGGTTGATTTGTGATTATTTTCTCGCTTGTCCCGTAAGGATTTCTTACCGTGGTTGTGTGGACCTGCGATATGTCTCGATTGTGCCTTGTATGTTTGCCGATTGTTATGAGCATGATAGTGATAGGCGACTTTGTTTGATCTCTTGCTAGCATGTTTGTTGATTTTACATGTTAGTGCCATGCTAGGTTTGTTCTTCCAAAGATGCTTGTGATTCTGTTTAAGTTGTAGTATCATGCTAGGTAAACGTGATTGATGTCGGTCATTGCTTGCTAGCCGGGAATCATTGATTTACTCGGTATTCTTGGATAGAGTAGTAGGGTTTGTCATCATCCGGAGGCCGAGAGCGGACATAACGTACTTTGTCCCCACCGGTCGGGAGTAGAGCGAAGCATAACGTACATTGCTTCCCCGGCGTGCGATGTGGATGTAGCTACCACATCGGCATAAGCCTAGTTTGTAGCTGCTAGAGCGGAACCACGCCAGCGGTGCAAGCCCGCCTTGGCGGTTCTTAGCTTCAGTCGGTGGTACAGTGCCGCAGATGAGTCGCCGAGGGCCTCGCACTCACTGTGTTCGGTGACACCGTTTCCGAGTCTTAGGCATGCGTGCACGCCCGCGTAGTTTGCCCTTAGGCCCCCGCATTTACGCCGGTTTGCGAGAAGAGCATGCGGTGTGCGCGCAAGCACGCGTTAATAGCCGCTTCGGAGAGCTCCCCGGGCTAATGTTCGTGAGTACACCAGTTCCTTCCGATTTAGAGCGATCGGGTACTCTCCCGATAGTCCAGTTGTTAGCGAGGTAAGAGGCCCTTGAGGACACCCATTGGGATTGGCTTTTGAGCTGATTGTATGGTCGAGGAGAAAGACCCTCGAGGGTGTCGGACATCTTGGGATCGGTTTTGAGTGATCAATTGGCCGAGGGAGAAAGACCCTCGGAGATGTCCCGGGATTGGTTATGAGAACCAATCATTAGGCCTAAGTAGGAGACTTCCGATGATTCCAGTAAGAGACTTCCGATGTTTCCAGATCTTGTTTTATGAGCTCGTTGAGCTATGATCCATGTTGATAGTCTGTTGCTTGCATGTTGAGGTGCTAGATGACTGATGTATCGTATTGTACCCCGGTTGGGGATTCTTCTGAGTATGTTTATACTCACCCTTATTTATCTTTCGGTAACTTGGGACAACACTAGGAGGGCTAGCGGAGGGAGCCGATTGATCATGGGGAACCGCCGGCACTCTGTCTTTTATTATTGCATTGTTTATTCAAAGATGTAGATGGGCAGAGTCCTAGGGGAATATTGTTTAAAACGTTGCTTAAATTGTATTGTACATTTTACTAAACACTGGCCAGGTTGTTTTACTTTGTTGGATTGTTTAAAATCAAAATTGTTGGTTATGTTTTAAGGGCTCCCCCTTCTCATATGTTTTGAAAGGTTTTTAAATATAAGCTCTAAACCGCTTGTTATCATATTTAACTTGCATGCTGAGTAAAATCCCAGGTTTAGGACCATGTTTTGGGTCGGGTTCTTACATCACGTGTCCAGGTCTCACACCCCTATGTCAGTGACACCGATCCAGAGCTGTAACAGCCCGGATTTTAGTTAAATATAAAATAAGGTTTAAAAAGATGTTATTTGGAGGACTCGAACCCTCGGCCTCAAAGAGAGATGGGAGTTTGGAATTAATTAAGGAAAATAAATGCGTCAACTAGGGTTTGAAGGAGGAAAGCCTTGGGAAGGGAATTTTAGATTCCCAAAGCATATTTAATTTGAGGAAGAAAGAAAAAAAAAGAAAAGAAAACTTCTCTCGCAAAACCCTCTCCCCACACCCTCGCCGCCGCCGCCCGTCGCCGTCCATCGCCCCTCCCCAGCACGCTCAGCCGACAGCCCACGCCGCACCGAGCAGCCTTGCAGCCAGCGCCGTCCGTCGCTGCCGCGCGCCCGCCTAGCGCCCGCGTCGCTTGCTGCGCGCCTTGCCCGTCGCGCCGCTCGCACCGCGAGACCGCGTCCCAGCCCACCCACCGTGTGCCGTCCGTCCGTGCCTCAGCGTCGCCGCCGCGCTGCTCCAGCCGAGCCCGCTTCGCCGCACGATTCGTCGCGACGCGACGCCCGCTCGGCAACCAAGATCGTCGCGCGCTCGCATACCGCAAAGACGCCGACCGCGTCTGCACGGCCGTCTGCCCGGCCGCACGTCCTGCCTGCCGTGCTACCGAGGGCCACGCGCCTTGCCTTTGCACCCGCGCGCCGCGCCAAAGGCCTTACGCACGCACCGCCCCGCCCAGCAGCAAGAAGCTTCGGCGGCGCGCGCGCGCAGCTACCTCCGCTCCGCCGCGCCACGCTGCCGCGCACGCCGCCTTGCCGAGCCTGGTGCCTTCTCGGTTGGTAAATTCCCGAGGCTGACCCTTTGGACTTTATGTTCTTTTTAGCTGTTGTTGGTTAATTAGGTTGATTTTATTACTTGCTTAGGTTGTCGGGTTCACTTAGAAGCTCGAGAGTCATCCGTTGATTGTTGGTTCTATTCACTTCTAGGTAAGGATTTCTTACCGGGGTTGTGTGAACCCTGCGAATACTTGATAGCATGCCATGTGTTGTGTTTGTATGGAATTTCTAGTGGATAGGTTGCTTGCTCTTTCTTGTTTCCAGATGATTTTTGTGCTTGAGATTCCTGATATATCGTGTTAGTTTCATGCTAGGAGTTAAATTGTCTCGGCATAACCGTGACCTTGTTATCCTGTTAGTGCCATGCTAGGAATTGGCGGATGATGTATAGTGTAAGAGATTGTAGGGGTAACTAGTGCGTCACGCTCGGGGAAGACCCCGATGGACATCCGGAGGTGTAAGACCCTGATGGGCATCCTAGGTGTATAAGACCCCGATGGGCATCACTGAGTTGGAGGTGTAAGACCCCGATGGGCATCCTAGGTGTATAAGACCCTGATGGGCATCACTGAGTTGGAGGTGTAAGACCCCGATGGGCATCCTAGGTGTATAAGACCCCGATGGGCATCACTAAGTTGGAGGTGTAAGACCCCGATGGGCATCCTAGGTGTATAAGACCCCGATGGGCATCACTTAGTTGGAGGTGTAAGACCCCGATGGGCATCCTAGGTGTATAAGACCCCGATGGGCATCACTGAGTTGGAGGAGTAAGACCCCGATGGGCATCCTAGGTGTGTAAGTCCCCGATGGGCGTGACCGAGTCCTAGGTTGTGTAAGGCCCGAAGGGCATCCAGTGTAGAACCTAGGGTAGTTATAGGCGTAAAGCTTCGAATAGGCAAGCTCCAGGAGGGGCGTATGGTCTAACCCAACTAATTGCTCCAAGTCGTTGTATGGTTGCATGTACTTGTGCTAAATGAGATGTTTTTGTATTGTACCCCGGTTGGGGATTCTTACTGAGTAACTCGTTGCTCACCCTTATTTTCTGTGGTTTTCCACCAGGTAACTTGGGACAGAGGCTGGATGGCTAGGAGGAGGCTGCTGGATGATCATGGATAGCTGACTCTGAGATTGCACATTCTTTTACTGTTTTTATGAATTAGCATGTAGTGGGACTTGAGTCCCTAGGAGAACACTCATAAAACTATTTTATGTTCACAAACCGTTTCCCTTGATTGTTTTAAGAAAGTACTGATCAGTCACTTACTTGATGGTTTTATTTATTGGAATTATGGTTTTTGTTTTAAATAGTTGATTACAAGGTTTTAAATTTGGAGCTCTAAATGACGTTTTACATTCTTAATCATGCATGCTAAGTAAGGATCTAGGTTAGAGACCGCTTCTTGGGTCGGGTTCTTACAAGAGATTTAGTTAGGCATGGTGACTGGACCTGGGCAGCTTGCCACTAGACCCGGCACCCCCCAGAGTCTGCAGTAGCATGCGGTACGCGCTTACGCTCATTACAGCGTCGACCGGAGAGCTCCTCGGGATCTTGAGCTAGTGCACCTTTCGTAACGACAGTAGACAGGCTGAGGTCGAGACTTGTTTCTCGTATAGGGCGTATTGTGTGGTGGATTATTCTGGACTAAGACCCTGAGTTGGCATCCGAGGTCCAAGTGTGGACTTAAGCTATGTGCTCTATTCTGTGTTTATATTCATAGCTTGCATATCTTTCGGCTAGATGACCATGTATATCGTATTGTACCCCGGTTGGGGATTCTTACTGAGTAATTCGTTACTCACCCTTATTTTGTGGTTTTCCACAGGTAGCCAAGGTGCTAGACAGGATGGCTGAAGGAGGAGCTGTGATCATGGGAACCTGCTGTCATCTCGAACTTTTTTTTTATATTATGACTCTTGTCTTTTTATTTCCCCTGAATGCATGTAGTCGGGCACGGAGCCCTAGGATGTTTTCTCAATGTTTTGTGGATTCCAGCATTGTTGTATCTGAGAAGGTTTTGAATGTTTTTAATAAATCTTTGATCAGAGTAAACTTTTGGAAATGTATTTGTATTGAAACATGTGCTTGGAGACAGGGGCAGTGTGTTCATTGATTTTCTATTCCGCTTTTCGAGTGCCTTGGGTCAAGATTCGGTTGTTTGGTTGGGTTTTAGAGCCGTTTGGCCCCTTGGGGGTATTTTTGGTCTTTTGGCTCTCCGGGCAGGATTTGTGGTTTTCAGGGCTTGAGGTAGCTCCCGCCTTTGTCGAGGCTTGTTTGTTGGTGGGCTGCGAGTCCCGTGGTGTTTGGGCTAGTCGGTTGGATGCTCGGTTGTGGTTTGGGCTTTGGCAAAGTGATGGTTGGTTGTGTGATTCTTTTGGGATTCGAGCCCGAGCCTTTAGTGTTGCTTTGGGAGTTGGATTTAAGTGAGTTTGATTGATTGGAAAAGATTTCTTTGATCGGGTCTCGAAAGAGGAAGCCAGAAATGGGATTTTGAGGTTTTAAGTGGATAAGGATGGAAAATGGAATTTAAATCCCATTTTTCCCTTTTTTCCCATTTTCCTTTTTATTTCTCTTTTTCTTTTCTTTTTTTCCCCAAAATCAATTTTCTCTCTCTCTCTCTCTCTCTCTCCCGCCCCCCACCTAGCCCACCCCTAGCCTTGGCTCGCCCGACCCGTCTGCAGACCCCTGCTCGCCCAAGCCCACCCGGCCCAGCCAGCCAGCGTCGCGAGAGCGGCCGAGCTCGCCCAGCGCCAGCGCGCCCTTGCCTCGCCAGCCCAAAGCCGCGCGCCCCTCGCCAGCGTCGCCCGCCCGCGCGCCCTCGCCCTCGCCCTAGTCCGTGTCGCCCGGTGCGTACTATGCCGAAGCCACGCAAGATGCCGCGCGTCGCGTCGCGCGAAGCCTCGCCAGGCTCGATCGCGCGTCCCAGCGCGAGATCAAGCCCCGCGTCGTGTCGCTAGCGCCCGCGCCGCCTTCTTGTCTGCCGCGCGCCATACATCCAGCATGTCCGTCGCGCGGCTTCGCGCCATGCCAAAGCCAGCGCCCGGCCAGCCCCTTTGGTCGCCTAGCCCGGCAAATGGCCGGCTCGTTCGAGTGTCAGCCGCGCCTCGTGAGTTGCTCCCGAGCCGAGCCCTGTTTATTTTAGTGTATTTAGGGCTATTTTATGATTATTGATGTATTTGTTTGGCTCGATATAGGTTGCTCGGGTTCGATCGCAGTTAATTTATTGTGTGTTGTTGCCTTCCAGGCCGGTAAGGATTTCTTCACCGGAGTTGTGTGGGCCTGCGATATTGTCATGATTTTGCCTTGCTTGTTTGTTGATCACATGAGCATGATAATAATAGAGCGACTTTGATTGATTTCTGCTAGCATGTTTGCTTGATATTACATGTTAGTGCCATGCTAGGTTTGTTCTGCCAGCATGCTTATGATTCCTGCTTAAGCTCGTAGTATCATGCTAGGTAGTGTGATTGATGTCGGTCTTTGCTTGCTAGCCAGGAATCATTGCTTTTTGCTCTGTACTCTTAGATAGAGTTGTAGGGTTTGTCATCATCCAGAGGCTGAGAGCGGACATAACGTATCTTGTCCCCACCGGTCGGGAGCAAAGCGAAGCATTGCTTCAGGGGTTGAGAGCGGACATAACGTACTTTGTCCCCAGTGGTCGGATATTGAGCAAAGCATAACATACCTTGCTTTTTCTCCCCCTCCGTGACCAATGAGACTTAGCTACCTCATTGGCGTATGCCTAGTTTGTAGCCTGCTAGAGCGGAACCCTGCCAACGGTGTAAGCCTGCCTTGGCCGGTTCTTAGCTTCAGGTCGGTGGACCAGGCTGCACAGATGAGCGCCGAGGGCCTCGCGCTACTGTGATCAGTGACACCGCTTCCGAGTCTTAGGCATGCGTGCACGCCCGCGTGGTTTGCCCTTAGGCCCCGCATTTACGCTGGTTGCGAAGAGCATGCGGTGTCGCGCGCACACGCGTTAGTTGCTTGCGGTTCGAGAGCTCCCGGCTAATGTTCGTGAGTACACCATTCCTTCCGTTAGAGCGACTTCGGGTACTCTCCGTAAGTCCAGTTAGCAAGGGTAAGAGGCCCTTGAGGACATCCTTGGGATCGGTTTTGAGCCGATCAACCGGGTGAGGAGAGAAAGACCTCGAGATGTCCCGAGGATTGGTTAGGATAACCAATCATTAGGCCTAAGTAGGAGACTTCCGATGACTCCGATCTTTCTTTGTAAGCTCGTTGAGTTATGATCTGTGTTGGTAGTTGTTTGCTTGCATGCTTTGGTACTAGATGATTGATTATATCGTATTGTACCCCGGTTGGGGATTCTTCTTGAGTAATTCGTTACTCACCCTTACTTATCTTTCAGAAAACCATGGCGCGAGGCGGATGGCCGGGAGGAGGAGCTGTGATCATGGAAAACCCGTTGTTCAACTCTGAGTCTTATGTCTTGTATTTATGTTTTAAATGTCCTCTGAATGCATGTAGTTGGGCACGGAGCCCTAGGTTGTTTTATGAATGTATTTCCGGATTCTAGCATTGTTGTAAATGTTGTAAAGTTGTATGTTTTTAATAAATCTCTGATCAGAGTAAGTTTTGGAAATGTATTTGTCTTGGAACAGGTGCTTGGAAACAGGGACAGGTTTCAAGAATTTTGTATTGACTTTTTAAATGAACTCTTGCCGGTTTTTGTTTTTTTTACTTAGAATCCGAAACAACCATCTTGCAAATTCTAGTGTTGATTTGTATGCATGCATTGAGGTAAGGGCCCATTTAGAGCCTCATTCGGGTCGGGTCCTTACAACAGGTTTTAGTAAACTGTATTGATTTCTGTTTGAATGCTGAATGTTTTAATTTTAACTGGAATCCGAAATCATATTTGTATATTGTCCTTACTTTGAATGCATGCATTGGGGTAAGGGCCCATTTAGAGCCCCTTTTGGGTCGGGTCTTTACATTAAGTACTCCGCTCGTGCGTTTTGATTTCCTTCGTAGCAATGCTTCCCTAACGCTGATCTTGCGAAATAGAAATAATCAACAGTTTCTACGACTTTAATGCTATTTGTGCTTCTTTTATCTTTATTTTGCATGATTCCTGATATTTATCATTCAACTCCGCTAGTGCACAACATTAGCAAATTACACTTTAAAGCGCGCACTTTTGTCCATGCGGACGCTTGATATGAATTAAATAACAAGCAATATGATATGAATTTAGGGTGAAATTTGATTAAATTCTAGAGTCATCATGTATTGACGAACCCGGTTCAGGTGAGCAATCTACTTGACACCCGGTACGTGTACCCATATGCTGCATGCTGCTAGAAACCAGTCAGGTGTATGCCTACACAGAATGACCTAGTCTAGGGCGACATGCCTAACAACTTGAAGAAAAGTGTCCATTGAGTCACGGTACTGGAGGCCCTCACTAGTGGACCGATTCAGCCTATTCACACCTATCGCCTCAAGCTAAGACCCTCTCATAGCAGGCGTACACTATGATCAGGGCCCTCCTATAAGGCTACAAACTATGCATCATCTAGGGCGGCATGTTACATCCCATCCTCGGCTATCGGGTGCCGGAATAAATCCTCAACGACACCGACCCAATGAGACAACAATACGTCGTGTCTCTACAACCTCTAAATGATGACAACTTCGAGTTCTATTACAAATGCTTATCAGCTCAGTCCTAATAGATCACCAAACATGCTCAAAATCCTCATACAGTTATCCTAACTTGATACTACTCATTACATGATCTTGACTAGCTACACTCTAACTCATGTCATCATAGGTCACCATAAAAGTATCACGAGGAACACGAAACAGGTAACACAAGATACGACATGCTAGGACCCCATAATCCTAGCATGTTTACAAGGAATTCAGTAATGAAATTACATACAAGATGCACCTCAAAATCCTATAATCCCGAGATGCTTAAGCATACAACACATAATTAACAACTTAAGTAATCACACAAAATGGCACCCCGAGACCATAATCATGAAGTATAAGGCATACAGAATGACAACTAGAACCAATATAGACTTAAACAAGTAACAACCACATACTCACCACTCAACACTAAGCATGTCAATAACACAGTCAGAACCAACAATCCAAAACCAACACTCTAACATTAGGCCACATCCATATCAAACAGCAACACATAAAAGCAGCACAATGAGTTTCGCCCTGTGCAGGGTCCACACAACCCAGGTAAAGTGTTACGAACCGAGATTTTCTTTAAAAAGAAAATCAATTTGTTATCTCTGCAATTTAATTTGTAGTTTTTTTTTGTAAATGAGACCCTTTGGTTTTTAAAATCACAAAATCATTGGGTTTCTTCTTTTAGTTTAATTTTGTGACTTTAGTTAATGCATTCAAATGGCATTTACCTTGTTTTGTTTTAAATATGTGAAATAAGTTATTTTTATTTAATAACTTTTGAGTTTCTTCACGTTACTAATGGGCAAGCAATTTACCGAGGGTCAGTGGTGCATTGGTTATCTTGTCTGGTGTTAATCCATTTCAACTCCACTGTCACATTCGAGACCGAAAATCGATATTTGGCTCTCATAATATTTGGGAGTAGTTGTGTCATCTATATAGAGTTTGTTGGTCCCCCTCCCCCACTATGTACTCAAAAAAAAAAATGGGCAAGCAATTAAAAAGGATAAAAAAAAAGAGAGAAAACAAATCAGGTGTGCATCTTCTTCACAAGTCACACCCACAACCACATCTTCACCGTCAAAATTCCAATTTCCGCGGCTGTTTCATCTTCGACATCGGAATTGAGTCGTGGTTGTGGCAATTTTCTTCCCAAGAGGTATCTGTGTAGCGCAACTGCGTTTGCGCAATAAAACGGCCAAACCCACTTTCAATTTCACAATACTCGATCTGATTTCCTTCGATCCACGCCGGAGGCATTTGTTTTTCATCCAAATAAGCTTCTAATCGGTCGATTTTCGTAAATCCATGCCGAATCGGGAGTTTAGGCTGCAGGAATCGCAAAGAAAAAAAAAAACGTAGAGGGCTGTTCTGCAGCACAGACCCGCGCGCCAGCAACCGGACCCAGAAAATTTGCCCGCTGACCCGGTTCGTGACCCTGCTCAGGTAGTGGCTGCTTGGCCATTTAATTTGGGCATTAAGTTATTAATTGTTTAAAAGAAAAATGGTCTGCTGTGTGGTTGTGTGGGCCTTTATGCATTTAATTGTTTCCTTGGGCTTTTGTTTATTTGTTTTTAAATGTGTTAAAGAATGGGCTGCTGGAAATTGTTAATTAACTCTTGGGCTTGAGATTTTGATTTTTGTGTCGCCCTTTATGCATTTAATTGTTTCCTTGGGCTTTTGTTTATTTGTGTTTTAAATGTGTTAGAGAATGCGCTGTTGGAAATTGTTAATTAACTCTTGGGCTTGAGATTTTGATTTTTTTTTTTAAATAGAGTTTTGGGTCGCTGGAATTTATTGTAAATAAATGGCATTTTCTCATTTAAATGTTTATTTAGTTGTTTGAGCTTGTTTCCAATTAATGTTTTATTCGGCTTGAACTTAAAATGAACAATGAGTTCAAAATGCTGAAATTTGTTGTTGGGTTTGGATTTAAAATGAGCAATGGATATAAATCTTTGAAGTTGTTTCATAGTTCATGAGTTTTAATTGTTGGTTACTAAATCCATATATGGGCTGCTGGAATTATTTAAATATTGGGTCTTTGTTCAAATATTTAATTATCTATAACTGGGCTTAAAATTTGTGAATTTGATAAATGAGCATGGTTTAGTTTATTTTGAAATGAGGGCCAAACATTAGTAATTATTAATATTTAAACCTTAAGCCATTTGTTTTTAAATATAATATTTTTATGAATTTATTAATATTCTATTTATTTGGGGTTTATGTTAAGAATAAATAATTTGAATATCATTTATTACTTTTAAATATTGGTTGGGAAATATTTTATAAACGTTAGATTAAGAGTTCTTGGGTTATTTTAATGCCCATAATGTTATGGGTTTTCGTTTCAAGAGGGAACCAAGGTTAACTTCAGGTTATGTTTTGTTTTAGGCTTAAATCCTTAGCTCGTTCGAAGATTTAGCATGCTATTTAAGGAGTTCTATATCTTCAAAGGTAAGGACTTTTACCTAGGGTTGTGTGGTCCTTAAATGCATTGTTGCTTGATATTTAATTGATAATTTGCTAGATTATCTATAAGATGCATGGATTTCATCTTTGAGCTAAGTTTGACCCCGTTGACTTTTGCTTGTTATTTGAGCTACTAATAGGTTGTTTATCATATTTTAATACAAATATTCCTTGTGCTTGATACTGTTCAAATAGGATGATTGTAACTTATAGGACTGGTTGCGTTCCTATAGGTTTTATTAGAACCAGTTGCGTTCCTAATCTTTAATAGGGTCAGTTGAGTCCCTACATTATTATAGGACCAGTAGCGTTCCTATAAGATTTATTAGGATCTTAATAGGGCCAGTTGAGTCCCTACATTATTATAGGACCAGTAGCGTTCCTATAAGATTTATTAGGACCAGTTGAGTTCCTAATCTTAATAGGGTCAGTTGAGTCCCTACATTATTATAGGACCAGTAGAGTTCCTATAGGTTTTATTAGGGCCAGTTGAGTCCCTAAATTTAGATAGAACCAGTAGAGTTTCTATTCTAGAACCAGCTGAGTTCTTGTTGGTAATCACTTGGACTAGATAAGTCTCTTATGTAATTAGGCTAGACAAGTACCTGAATAGGTGGAACCAGTTGTGTTTCCCCAATTAGCTGAGCCTAAAGGTTATCAGCTTAGAGCTTTGAGTCTGATTGTGTTGTAGATAACGAGGGTAGTTGTTGGTTAGGTATTGAGCTGATGTATGCATTTTTGTACTCTAGGTGGGAGTTCTTACTGAGTAATTCTCATTACTCACCCTTATCATCCCCCCCCCCCCCGTTTCAGGTAGAGGAGTAAACCGTGGTGGCTGAGCTGGAGACAACGAATGATCATGGGAGGGGACATGTGCCCATTTTATTTTCTTTTGAATTTTCTATTCCGGATGAACTATTTTAAATTGTTGTTGTGTGTTTTCCAATTGCTGTTTAAACTTATCCTGGCCAGGAGTTGAAACTTTACTGTTTTCTTCAATTGTTTTTAAGCATAAGTATGTTTGGCTATTTTAAACTTATTTTTAATGAGTTATTTTATCATGCATGCTAGTAAAGTCCTACTAAAATTAATTATTTTAGTCGAGTCCTTACATAGAGAATCCTTACCTGTTTAAAAATGCAGAACAACAACAAAACTTATTCTTGTGATGCAGCCAACAGATCTAGCAACAAATCGAGACAATCTAGCAAAATGTAACTACAATCAGTCTTGACAACCCAAAATTAACAACACCACGAACATCTTACGACTCATAGAAACAGGCCACAACTTACCCAACCAAACTCGAACTTAACACGGCTGTTCAAGATCGACAAAACACAACTGGTCACGACAGCAAAACTCCTTGTTCGAAAGTCAATAGCACTCAACAAGCACCAAAATCTACACAATACTATTCCATTAATCACAACAATCCAAAGCTAAACAATCCCAACATAGAAAGGGAACTCACCCAACCCGAGTAGATCGAGCTCGATACGTGGCTGGATCGACAACGAGGACGCGCCGGATGGTGAACCACGGCTGTTGGCGCAAGTCCGCGTGCGCGGGGTCTTTGTTGGCCGCCGGAACAAGCAAGCAAAGGGGTGGTTGTTCGGTGACGAGCTGCACGCGGAGAGGTGGCCATCGGGCTGTGGACGCGATAAGCAAGAGAGCGGTTGCGGGGTGGCTTACGCGCGGAGATCTACGTGAGGGGAGGGGTCTTCACATGGCGACGACTGGAGGTGGAGGGTTTTAGGGTTGAAGAAGGAAAAAGAAGAAGAAATGAAAAGAAGAAAATAAACAAAAAAGAAAAAGAATAAAAAGAGGATTTTGTTTTTTTCTTTCCTTTTTAAACTTAAATGGGCTCCCCCTTTTTTTGAAAAAAAACTCCATATGTCATTTTTCTCTCTCTTTTTTTTCCCAATTTTTTGGGCCATTACACATATACATATCAAATATATAAAATACTCCCACCTATATCCTTATAACACATGATATATTAATTGACCATACATTATTTAATAAACAAAAGGGGCATGCATACGCGTAAATAACACAAATATAGATTGAACTACTAAAAACATATACTACACCATATACATATTCTTTACAAAAACTTATTTATATCGATTTATTCATACATATAAATCTATTTCAATTATCGATATTCGAATTCAAAAATAAAAATAAAATAGATAGAGTATGTCATTATTATCGTACGACATTAATATATATAAATCGTGGATATATATCATATATAGTATGTATGACATATACAGATCATAAAATAAAAAATACATGGGCAATAAATATACAATGGATATACAACATATTCCTAAATTATATTAGTTCATACCTCATGTAGGATCACAAAGCTAATATGTATAAATACGTATGGATAGAAGATCTTTCACGACTAAAATAATTGTTACAATTTCAAACGCATCAAAAGATGGCCATTGTGAAGGATAAAAGAACATGAATTTTCAATTCTCCACATATAAAGCTTGCCGACATTAAGTTGGGGTAAGATGGATTACAAATATCGATTCTAGAGATTGAACCGTGACTGTGGGGTGGAAATGGATTAAGATCAAACCAGATAACCAATCGCGCCACCGTCCCGATAATTTTATTAAGTTGTTATTCATACATCTAATAAGAATTATTGATATTTTTTTTGTTGTTTGTTATTTATAAATCTAAAATATATGGTTCAGTTTTTTTTGTCTAAATCTAGAATATCAATTTTTTAGTTTGTTATGTGTAAATCTAAATTATAACTAATTTAGTAAAAATAACTAGATTTGAAATTAGGGGTATAAATGTCTAATTCATTTTGCTTAATTATTTAAAAAATCTAGAAAAATACATAATTTTAAAGTCTAAGAAAGTTTAGGAATTTATTAAATTATTTTCCTAAATTTAGTTATTTTCTTAGTTGACCCAATTAGAAATTTGGTAGACATTTTGTTTTTATTTTTAAAAAATGTAGACATTTTCTACTATTTTCCTTATTATATTATTTGAATTCAGCCCTGCCCAGTTATTTGGTTAAGTGAGCCCAATTTGTTTTTTGACCGTATGTGAGCCCAATTAATAAAAGAAAGGTGAAAGCCCTAAACCGGAGTAGAAGATTGAAAATGAAATCGCTTACTTATACGAGCTTACAAATATAAAATGTTCACAAACATATAAACTCGTCAATCAGATTGGTACTAGGGTTTCTATAAAGCTCTCGAACCTTGTCCACGGCCTTCAGTTTGTTGGTTTCGATCATCGAATCTCTTGGGTAAGAATCAATTCAACTTCCATCTTTTCCGTTTCGTAATGTAGATGCCAGTTTTTCAACTTTGTACTTGTTTTATCATGTACATGGACCTGTTAATTTCCGTCGACGAAGATGGCTTAATCCTGATTTATACTTGCGTGGATTTTCGGCGCAGGGTTCTTCTGTTAATCGCTGAACGTGAAAGAGTATGTACTCGTCTAGAGGCGGTGGTAACTACGGACAGCAGTCATCATATGCTGCTTCCCAGACTGGTTATGGCCAAAATGTACGCTTTCCGTTTTGATATTCTATTTCTGCATGTCTTTTGATCCGTAATCGTTCTCTAGACATTATATTTGCCACTCAATTGTCAATTCTTGATGTTTTGATACACCCTCCGTTTTATATTCAATTTGATGTTGTGATACGCCCTCTATGTTACTATTTGTTTTGGAATCCAATCGTTGTGCTTAGAATTTTATACAAGACGTGTGATGCATACTATATCTAGTTCTCTCGGGAAATGTATATCTATTTGGTTTTTTTTTTTGGGTTTAGAAAACGCTATTGACCCAATAATGTCTCCATATTTTAATTTCAGTAGCCGAGACCATACCCATTATATTTTGACATTTTATAAGCTTTTTTTTTAAGTATCTAGTATTGATAATTTCGTGTTAAATAGGGTTTTTTTTTCTGTTTCCTTTATTTGATCAATCAATAGTTATATTATTCTGCGATGTTTAAGAATAAGGAACTTTAAAAAACAGGAAATGATTATTCATCCTTTCCGTGGGATCGTATAATTTTATTACTACTTTAACCCCTGTTTTCTAATTATTATTACAATTTCTGGTGCTTTTGTAGTTGGGAAGTGTCTACCCGGGGAATTCTGTTGGGGGGCCGGACTCTCAACAACACTCCATGGCATCTAGGCACTCCTCAATATTGGGAGCCTCGCAGGAAGCTGATACGGCTGCGTATAGGTCACATTCATCAAGCACCACTCATTATGGAGGGCAGTATGGTTCTGTTTATAGCTCAGCTGCATTGAGTAGCAAACCACAGGTTAAGTTCATGCGCAGTTAACTGTACTTACCTTTGGACTACTATGATATTTCACATCAAGCCTTTTATGCAAGGGACATAGCCTAAATTTATTAGGATATGGGCGAGTGGTTTGCTTATTGTGAAAGAATTGACAATCGTCATGATATTTGTTCTTTCCAAACGTTTGGTTCATGTTATGGTGGAGATTTTAGTGCCGTCTCCACTGAAATAGGCCATGTTGCTAAGCATTCAGTTACTCAGAATTAAAGTCGGCTCATGAAGTATCACAGAAACTTAAGTAAAGTACAATAAAGAAGACACAAGTGATGATGAATTCAGTTCAACCTTTCCAATTGTGGTTTCCTGTTTCCTTCATTTTGTCTCAATATTTTTTAATGAAAGCAATTTAGGCATCACCTATATTTTGAAGCCCAAACATGTGGCCCAATTATTGCCACATTTTGTTTTTCTTTAATTTTATTTTTCTATTTTTTCGGATTAGAGAACAACAAGATGTGGCAATAATTGATTAACATAGGTGTGCTTCACAATATAGGTGATGCCGTTCCTGAGGGTTGGCACAGTGGTTGAAGACTTGGGCTTTGAGGATATGCACCCCTCAAAGTCCTGGGTTCAAGACTCACCTCTAACATTACTCTGGTGCTTGGCGACGGGCGTGGTTACCCTTGTTTAAAAAAATGTAGGTGATGCCAAGGCACCACCTAAATCGCTTTTTTTTAATTCAATCATTTAAATATTGTTTTAAAGTCTGATTTTTAAAGTTGATGTAATCGTATTTGATAACATGTTGAGGAGCTTACAGAAATCTTTATTTTGTAATTACATCAAATTATTAAACAACGTAGATGGTGCTCTCTTTTTATAAGAAACGCAGGAATATATTCCAGCAAAAAAAATTCCAAGGGCTCGGGTAGAGGGAACTCCCTTCCAATAGACTAAACAGAGAGTGCCTTCCAATCATCTGTAAACAACTAAATAAACCATATTACAAAAGAGATTTGTGTGTACCAAAATCTATCAAGAGGCCATATTATCTTCAAAGCTTACAGCATTCCTTTCCTTTCACAAGTTCCACAAAAGGCCCTAAAGGAAAATATCAACTATCTTGGCTATAACCTTCAAATTCCAAGCTATTAGACCTATTCTATGTTGGATAGTTAATTTGTTTCATGTATGAGTAATGGATTTAGTCTGGACTCTTTTCCTCACATTTATAATATGTTTATTAATTGGAACTGCATATTATATTTTGCATTAGAGTGTTCCTTGCCATCTTAACTATATCTTCCCTTCCAGCAATGGATCATGTATATATTTTTATTAAGATCTAAAATTAGTTTGAATGCAGCCTTGTGGTCCACCCATAGGTGATATCAATTGAAATTATGTTAGATGCATATTTGAGATTTCATTTTTATCCTACTTTTATGGTAAAATATAATACAATTTTGTTGAATATAGGGCCTTCCACTAAGTGCCAAGGGGAGTGGTGTTCCATCAGCTTTGGAAGGTCGGGGAGGCTATGCCTCGGCCATTTCTGATTCTCCCAAGTATCTGTCGAGTGACTATATATCATCTTCAAACCATGTTTATGGTCATAGAACTGATCCGTCGCTGTTCAATGAAAAGGACCCTGAATATCCTACTCTTGATAGGCGACAATATAATGAGCGTCAGAGTGCTTATTTAGGGAGGGATTTGAAAACTGATGCAGCTGGACGATTTTCTGAATCTGTTGGTTTTGGGCATCAACGTCATGTATGGTTTCTGTAGATATCTTTTTTATCCCTTTGTTTCTTTCTCAATTATTACTCCTCATCAGATAATAATGAGATTTTTCTGTTCTGTTAATGTGCGTTCTCTTCATGGTATTCCCTCTATTGTTTTCCATCAGGGTGATTCGTATGATCGGGTTGATCAGATGTCCCTTCTTCGTCAAGAGCAGTTGCTAAAATCTCAATCACAGCAATCCGATTCCCTTGATGGGAGCTCAAGGTATAGTATTTTGGTCAGCACATTTCTTATGTTGCATTAAGTGAAGGTTGGTTTCGTTTTTCTACGAAATTTGAAAGTTAGTAATTATATGACTCTTCCAGTAGTCAGAACCATGTAACAGATGAAATCTTCAGGTTTTTCTTTCTGCTTTTGTTTGTGTTAGACAATAGAACAGATAATATGATTGTTTCTTTCTTATGACGCTAAGTAGCGGGACGTTTCTGGCAGACAAAATGATTATCTGGCAGCAAAAGCTGCTGCTAGTCGTCACTCCACCCAAGAGCTTCTCTCGTATGGAGTAAGAGTTGATGCTGATCCTCGCAATGTGTCAGTGCTTAATTCTTCTTACAGTGGACATTCAACATCAATTTTAGGGGCTGCTCCACGAAGAAATGTGGATGAACTTGTTTACTTCCAGAGTTCATCAAATCCAGGTTATGGTGTGAGCTTGCCTCCAGGTAGAGACTATGCTGCTGGGAAAGGGCTTCATGGAACTTCTCTCGAGTCAGATTATTCAGGTAGTATGTTGACACATAGTAGCCATCCAAGGATTGATGAACACCAAGATGATAGAGCTGGATATCTTCGGGAATTTGAGCTAAGAGAGGAGGAGCGTCGGAGGGATCGTCTTCACATGCGAGAGAAAGAAAGAGAAAGGGAGAAGGCACGAGAAAGAGAACACGAGCGTGAACGAGAACGGCGAGAACGTGAGCGTGACAGAGAACGAGAAAGGGAACGAGAAAGAGAGCGCATCTTAGAAAGGCAGAAAGAAAGAGACAGAGAATTCAAACGTGGGCTTGAAAGTAGGCGTGAACGCACTCCACCTAGAGTTTCTAAGGACAGACGTGGTACATCTTTGACAAAGGAGAGAAGATCGTTACGCCGAGATTCTCCACATTATGAAGCTTTGCATAGGTGGATCTTGATGTTTATTTTTGACCCTCCTATAGTTCCCCATTCAGACTCTTTTATTGGTCCATTGTAACTAACTCAGTGTTCTTTAATGCTGAAGGCGTCACTCACCCCTTAAAGAAAAAAGGAGAGAATATGTCTGCAAGGTAAAAAGATCTGGAGCTCAGTCATTCAATGATTTTACCAGCTATATCCCATTAAATATCTGGGCCTTCCTGTTCGAGTGTTTAGCTTAGGGACTGGACGTTATAGGAAATAATTTGCTTGCTTCAGAATTTCTCTATCTAATTATTTCCATTGCTTCTTGGCTCTGGAATTGGGTTGAATCCTGCAATTATCCTGGTTCTTCTCTGTTTTTTATATTGGTGCATCTGATTCAGAGTTCAATTCCCAGATTTTGTTTTTCTTTGTTTTCATTGGTTCCATTTTAATTCCATTTGTTTATTACCGTCCTTGGTAACAACGTGGGTTTTTTAATCATTAGCTGAGTTTCTTCTCCTACATTCTCCCTTCACTATATCTTTATTCCTGATTCTGAGTTTCTTCATATTCTGCAAGTTTCTCTTGCATTCATTTTCTTGTTCAGTCCTCCATTTGCTCCACCATAATTCCTTTTGTTCATTGGTATCCTATCCTTGCCTTTCACACTCTTATGGAACAAAGTGAGTGCCCTGATACTTCTTTTTTTCTCTTTCTGTACAATTGTGATATTACCTTGAAGTGATTTCACCTTCTTCACTTGGTCCTTTCAGATTCCATTTTCTCATTGCCTTTCACGATTTCCCATTCTTCTGGAACAGGCATGCTTAAAGTATATAGTTTGTTTTGCTATTGTAAAATAATCATGCATTGTTTCTAGGAGCAGCTTGGCCAATCCTATGGGGTCCTAAAATATCTAAAAATCTTTATCTAAAAATCTGGAAGAAGTCCCAAGGGGGGTGGCACACTGGTTGAAGACTTGGCCTTTGAGGGTATGCTCCCCTCAAGGTCCTAGGTTCGAGACTCAGTTGTGACATTACTCTTTCGATGTCTTCCGGTGCCTGGCCTAGGGACGGGCGTGGCTACCCTTGTTTCAAATAAAAATAAAAATCTGGAATAAAAATTCCTTTTTAGTTTATTTTTTCTTGGATGTATAATAGTTGAGTAGGAAAATGTTAGGAAATGTTAGGATTGTATGATGACATGAAGTATATTTTTTACTGCACTATAGGAATACATGGGATCAGAAACTTGCTTCTGCTTGATTGTTTTTTGTGTTGCACCTAATGATATTCTGATGTAATGATTCCTTCGTCCTCTCTGTGGGTATCATTATCCTCACTTGCAGGTATACCCGCAACGTTTAGTAGACTTAGAACGGGATTATTTGTCATTGGAAAAGCGATATCCCCGACTCTTTATATCCCCAGAGTTCGTGAAGGTGCAGACATCGTGCTATATGTGTTTTAGGAGATTTCATTAATTGATTGATCATTTATGGTAGATTTTTGGACCTTATATTTTCAATTAAACTAGGTTATTGTGAATTGGCCAAAGGAGAAACTCAACCTTTCCATTTATACTCCTGTCAGGTATTTATCTTTCCCTCATATATTTGTAACTTTTCTTGTCGCTTTTTTGCAAGTGCATTGTAAAAGAGTTCATTTGCAATATTGTTTCCCCAGTTTCCTTTTGTCAACAGTTGAGAATTGCAGATTGTGTTATATTTCTCCATTAGGGTTGAGCATTTATTTCTGCTCATTTTGAGCATGCCTATAGTTGTTCTGCATGAACACATGATTTAATCCCCTTATTGCGGGTTCTGCCACTTTAATAGAGCTTCTGGATTTTTAAGAAAAATCCATAGGCGAAGGTTTTATTATTTTATTAAGGAGGAGGTAGCATGGAAAAAATTCGAAATTGAATATTTCTACTAAATTCCAATGCTAAGTAGTAACCTAAACCACTTTTGATAAGAAATAGTCTGTACCTTAAGCGTCTGCACAGTTGCTCTCTATCTGTGCTTTTTACTTGTGGAATTTATGGTTGTGGGTTTTGAGTGCTCAAAGAGTGTATTGGAAAGAATGAAGACAATCTAATACCTTCTTGTTGCTACAGTTTTGAGCACGACTTTATTGATGAAGATATCGTATCTGGCTCAAAAGAGATTTCCGATGTGGTTAAGGCTAGAGAACCTGAGAAATCAGAGCATGTGAATATAGTGTGGAATGTGAAGGTAGTTGCTTGGTAACATGTCTCTGATGTTCACTGCAATCACTCTCTGTTTCTCATGAAATACCTCTTTCTGTTCTTGTGTGTTTCGGTTAATGCCTTCATGGGGATTTCTTTTTCCTGTATGTCCTTTTCTATTTCTTTTATTTGTTCTCAATGAAAGCATATTTTCTCATTTAAATCTTTTGTTCTTGTGCCTTCTGTGAAATTTGTTGTGCTACGGTTTTCAGTATGTTATTCTAGAATTGAATTGATCTGCTGGTCAATTTGTAACTCTTAATGATCTTTTTCTGTATTCTCTCCTTGTAAATTTTAGTTCTTTACCATTGTGAAAGATTTATATTGAAGATATCCCAAGGGAGGGTATGGATGTTTTCGTTGGAGATATACTTGCTGTTACTGATCATTGAAGATATACTTGGTGTTGTATGGGACTGGGTTTTTGACAACCCTGCTTTACTGATCATTGAAGATTTGACTACTTAGTTGTTAGTTTTTTAAATTATGGATGCAGAGTGAGGATGTTGAAGTGTATGCTATTGCTAACTGATCATAGTTACATGCATTAATTTGCACAGTAAGACTGGTCATTGTACATAAACTACTTTATAGTTGTAGGAAAATAAGTTCTCGTCAATCTGTACAATGTTTTTTCATAGCCATGCATCATTTTATTTTTTATTTTGAATTTAAAGTAGGTCATGAAAAAAGTTCAGTACCAGGCTGCTCATGTATTTCTTATATCTCCTGGTTCAGATTATCTTGATGAGTGGTATCAGTAAAAATGCTCTTGAGGAGTTATCATCTGAGAGAAGTTCAGAAGACCGTATACCCCACTTTTGCAATATTCTTAGGTTTGCGATTCTTAAGAGAGACCGCAGCTTCATGGCAATTGGAGGTCCATGGAAATCATCTGATGGTGGTGATCCTTCAGTTGATGATGGCGTTCTAGTTCAAACAGCCCTTAGGTTTGTGCTATGTGCTATTCGTGTTTGTATGCAAAATAGCTCTGCCTAGTCTTACTTTTGCTTGTCTTTTTATCCAGATATGCTAAGGATGTTTCACAGCTAGACTTGCAAAACTGCCACAACTGGAATCGTTTCTTGGAGGTTTATTTTTGCAATACTGTTTTTTTTGTTTAGTTGCATATTCCGTAGTTTTTTTTGTGTTTAAAGAGCTGACACTTGGGTTTTTTGTCTCATCAGATTCATTATGATAGATATGACAAGGATGGGGTATTCAGTCACAAAGAAGTATCTGTACTATTTGTTCCAGATTTATCTGATTGTCTTCCTTCATTAAATGTGTGGAAGGAACAATGGCTTGAACATAAAAAGACTGTTGCTGAGAGAGAACGCCACGTCGCTGCACTGAAAAAGGAGGTTTGTGTTTTTACTTTTTACTCTTCTAGGTTGAAGTTTTTATTAACATCGAGTCTTATTATTAGGTTCAAAATTCACGTGTGATATTACTCCTTCGATGTCTCCGGTGCTTGGCCTAGGGGCGAGTTTGATAACCTTTGTTTAAAAAAAAAAACATTGAGGCTTATTATTAAGAAAATAATTTCTTAAGAGTAACCGGAGAACCAAATTATGTAATTGGAAGGCAGTTGTTCGGTGAGAATAGTTGACCTAGAAACTCACGGATATAAAAAAACTACTTTTCTGCTTCCAGGATAAAAAGAGTACTTTTCTGCTTTTTATTTGTAGAATCATTGCTGTGTTATATTACCTGTTAATGATAAAGTCTTTATAAATGCTGCCTTCTACAATCTAACTAGGACTGGATTATACTGGCCACCAATATTATGAATCTCGTGTATATATAATTTTCTGGACATTGTATGTATAATTTACCATTCTTGTCATCGAAGATTCATTGATTTCTTTTGAGCTGTGCTGTCCATTGATTCCTATATATATATTTGGTATCGTGTTCCTCTCCAAATATAAGTTATTTCTTCTGCTGCATGTGCTAGTTCATGCTGCATTGCTCTTAGGTTTCTCTTTTATATTTCTGCACTAAGAGTACCTTATATTTTCAGATATCCAAGGAGACAAAGGAAGGCATGGAAGGTAATTTCTTTCGCTACTTGAAAGACACTACTGACTTTATGTCTTACCACCAAAAGACTAACATCATTTTGCTTATTTGTTTAGCGAAAGAAATGGAACTAAGAAAAGATTCTATAAGTGTTGATAAGTCCGAAAAAAAGGAAAAGATTGGTAAAGATGTAAAGGAGAAGAGGGTCAAAGATGACAAAGGGAATACATCCGAGGGGAAGGGTAATGGAAGTAGCACAAAGCTTGAAAGCAAGGATGCCGATGAAGGTAAGGAAGCTCTGAATGTTGAGAAACCAGATCACGGAGAAGCTGCTGGTGGCACTCAAAAAAGCGGGACTGTGAGTTCTGCTAAAAAGAAGATTGTAAAAAAGATTGTCAAACAGAAAGCAAAAACAGGTGGTGATACAGCCAGCAAGAAAAATGACAAACTCCATGAAAAGGTTGATGGAGAGAAGAACTCTGACATCCTGTCAGAACCACCTTCCAATGATTCAGCTGGTGCCAAGACACTTGCAAGGAAAAGAGTAATTAAACGGGTGGGCAAAAGTGCTCAGAATGAAAAAAATAAAGATATACTTCCGAAAGAAGAAAATGAAATGGACTGCCCTGAGGACAAGTCCAAGGATAATTCAGAGCTCAACACAACAGCTTCCCAAGATACTGTTGTGAAAACACCTGTGAAAAAGAAAGTAATTAAGAGGGTATCTAAAAAAAAGGTTACTGTTGTGATATCTAGCGAGGAAGCTTCTAAAAAAGGGGACGTTGATGGTCATGAGAAGAAGGCTACACCAGATGAAACACTTAATGTGGAGAAGCCCACTACAGATGATAAACAAGAAAAGAAGATTCCTAAATCAAAGTCGACATCACCCACTTCATTGAAACGAGTTGATTCTGTAAATTTGAAGAAGGCTGAGAAAGAGGATAAGAATGAAAATGAAACCGGCAAGGGTATCAGTCCTGTGACCAGTTCGGTTGACAAACAAAAAGTTGGTGAGAAGGATACTAGTGGTGGAAAGAGAGAGAAATCAAGAGATGGTGAACAATCAAAAGACGAGAAAGAAAAAATGGTTAAAGAAGAGTCTAGAAGCAAACCAAACAAAGAATTAAAAGAAAAGAGAAAGTCTGAAGAGTCTCCTCGACATCCTGGATTGATTATACAAACAAAATGGAGCAAGGATTCTAAAGTAGGTTGATTTAGCTAAAGCCATTTACACGAATAGTTTGACTGTGTCCTATATCAACATATCTTAGTTGTACTCTTGTTTTAATTTTGCAATACAGTTTCGATCAATGTCACTTTCCCTCGACTCACTCTTGGAGTATACAGACAAAGACATTGAGGAACCGACGTTTGAGGTACCCTCTCTTCTGCAAAGAAGAGTTTACTACTTATTCGAAGTAGTATTAACTGGTTTATTGCTACCAACTTTGCCTTTTGTTTTTTCTTCACAGCTTTCACTATTTGCTGAATCACTGTATGAAATGCTTCAGTTTCAGATGGGAAGCCGTATTTTAACTTTCCTCCAGGTTGCCTTTGAAACGGTTAAATTATTGTTCTTATGATATTAAAGGTGTACATATTTATTCAATCTTTTATTTTGCATAGAAATTGCGTGGTAAGTTTGTGGCAAAGAGAAATCAACGAAAGCGACAGCGTGAGGTAATCCACAAGGATGACAACAAAAAGTCATCACCGAAACGGCCGAAGACTGTTGACATTTCTATTGAAAAAAAAACCATTGAGCCAGAAATGTCAAGTCCGTCTCAAAAGGATGCTATAACACCTGCAGTGGAGAGGAACGACTTGGATGGTCACGTTGAGGAGATGAAGATGGAAACTGAAACAGAATACAGTGAAGAGCCTGAAGAGGACCCTGAAGAAGATCCTGAAGAATACGAGGATCTGGACGACACAAGTTCTCTACACAATTCATCTAATGAGGCATCTTTCTTCTCTCTTTTCTCCATCCCACCCCAAAATAATTATTTTGAAGATATGTGTGTTTTTCTAATAAATTTAATGTTAAATTTTCAAGTTTAAGATTGAGGTTGGACACTCGCAGAAGGTGGCATGTCTTGGCCCTCTGAAGTGTGCCTCTGTGTTCTTGATTTATTTATTTTTTGAATACCTAAAGTAGGATATTTTAGGGGAGTTTAATTGAAGTCCCTTTCTCCTAAATAACTGAATGGTCATGGACAGTGTTTTAAAAGGCGCCTAGGTGAGTGCAGGCTCAAGTCCCACCTTTTGCGCCTTGCTTGTCCCAGGCCAAAAGGTGGCATGTCTTGGCCCTCTGAAGTGTGCCTCTGTGTTCTTGATTTATTTATTTTTTGAATACCTAAAGTAGGTCTTGATTTATTTATTTTTTGAATACCTAAAGTAGGATATTTTAGGGGAGTTTAATTACTTTAGGGAAAATGATATCTTCATTGAAGTCCCTTTCTCCTAAATAACTGAATGGTCATGGACAGTGTTTTAAAAGGTGCGCCTAGGTGAGTGCAGGCTCAAGTCCCACCTTTTGTGCTCGCTTGTCCTAGGCCTGGCACGTGTAATAAGGCGCGCGCCTTATGGCGCCTTGCGTGAAGTTCCAGGCGCCTAGAGGCGTGGGCTTTTTAATTTCTTTGCGTTTTTTGTATTTCAGATCCCCGTACTAGGTCATTCGAAGTGCGTGAAGGTTGATAGTTTAATATTATGCATGTTTTTATATATTATTCTTGGTTAAAACTTCATTTATGTCCATGTAAAGTGTTTTTATTGTGTATACACGCATAAATTTGTTGTGTTTTTTTATATAGTGCGCCTTAAGTAAAAAAGTCCTCGCCTTTTATTTTACCTTGCGCCTCAGGCTTCAGAGGGCCTTCGTGCGCCTTGCGCCTCAAGCTCAAGAGGGCCATTGCGTGTTCGTGCGCCTTGCGCTTTTTAAAACAGTGGTCATGGATGAGTTGGAGAAGATTTTAGTTCTGTTTTTACTGGGGTTGAGAGGGAATTCTGAGTTGTTGTGTGGGGTTCATGTTCTTGTTTCATTGTGGAGGTTTTATTTTCCATTATCTTTATGATGCTTTGTAGTTTGTGTTTCCCGAAGAAAATTTTCTTAAGTTCTTTTTGTATTATATATATATTTTAGATTTAAAATGTATTGCATGCCTGGCCTCAGTAAAAAGCTCTCGTCTCATGCATAAGCTTAGTGTGTTTTACTAAATTCTAGATGACAAGATTATAGTTTGAAATTGTATTACGTTCTCCTCTTTGTAATAGAATGAGGCCAATGAAGAGGATGCTTCGATGGGAGGTGATGAAGATGCTAAAACTGAACTGAACAAAGAGGCAAAGACAGCATCAAATGAAGAGCCCAAAAACGTTGCAACGACTCAACCTGATGATGCCAAAGGGTCCAACCAGGAGAGTTTGAGCAAGAAAAAGGCAGTGTCTGATAAAAAAGGGGGGGCAGAGGAAGAGATGAAGAAGAAAGAAGTTCCACCTCCCAAGGAGGCGGTGGTAGACAAGGAGCTGCTGCAGGTGCGCTTTAAGAACCTTACAACCTAAACTAATTTTCAGTATTACATTCTTGCTAATTTTTGTTCTATGAAACAGGCTTTTAGGTTCTTTGATCGAAACTTAGCTGGCTATATTCGGGTAAATCCAATTCTTCTTTGGAATCTCGGTGTACTATTTGTTTTCCCAGCGAGGGAATTGAAACTCAGCAGTTCTTTTGTGTGTGTTTCTCCTTCAGGTTGAAGATATGAGAATGCTTATCCATAATATGGGGAAGTTCCTTTCTCACAGGGACGTAAAGGTGGATAGAAAACACAAAAGCAAAATTTTGTTTGATTTAGTAAAATATGAAACTCTGAATACAGATATTGATGAATGTTTTTTTTATAATAATAATCAGGAACTTGTTCACAGTGCATTGTTGGAGAGCAATACTGGTAGAGATGATCGGATTCTCTACGGCAAACTTGTACGCATGTCTGACCTTTGAAATTGGAACCTTGACTCTTTATATTCTTAGTTTTGCACACCAACAAAATTTTCAACATTTCTAGACTCAAACTCGCAAGTTTTGAATTTTTCCATGTTCATACTTGTGAATTTTAGGCATTACTAGTTTCAAACCTTCAGCAGTTGTATACTTGCAAAACATGAATCACAATTCTTGCAAGTTTTCATTTTGGTTTTCAATTAGTATGTAAACATGACTTTCTGTTGATGTGAAAATAAATATTATTCTATGCTATTTTCTTGCAAGTCTTCTTATATTTAATAATTAAATCAATAAATTGAAAATTATCAAAAATTTGATGGCGTTGTATATTCTGCTTATACCCATTTGTTTTGTATTTCATAGCCGTTAAAATTGTACTCGTGTGAGAGGCATGTGTGAAGTATTTTGATACAGGTATAAAAGGTCTTCCGAAAAGTTATACAATGAACGAATTCCCCAATTCTAAATGCCCTATTATCTCCAAATCGATATTGCTTCTTCTCTGAATTAAAACGTACAGATAATCAGATCTGGAATTTCCATTCTGCTCTATCATTTTTTAAGAGAAAAATGAAGGCACTAGTGCAAAGAACTTTTAGAACAAGAAAAGTTCGGATGAACGAAATTGCTTATAGCACCATCATTCTCTATTTGGGAGACAATATGCTTAAAAGAATAGGGGAAATCCATCATTCTCTATTTGGGAGACAATATGCTTAGAAGAATAGGGGAAATTGAAGATGTTGCCGAGCTCTAGAAGAGTTGTACATCTCAAAATTGCTTACTAGTAAGACTTATCTTAAGGAACGATACTTTGGTTTTAAGATGAGTTCATCAATAACCTGGAAGAGAATCTTGATGAATTCAACAAAATCTGTACTGAATTAGTGAGTTATGGAGAAAAGATCGATGCAGAAAACCATGCAGTGATTCTACTAAATTCATTGCCCGATAAGTACTAAGAAGTGAAGTCAGCTATGAAATATGGTAGGGATTCAATTTTTGTAGACCTAATCATCAACGGATTGAGATCAAAAGACCTCAAAATTCATTGCCCGATAAGTACTAAGAAGTGAAGTCAGCTATGAAATATGGTAGGGATTCAATTTTTGTAGACCTAATCATCAGCGGATTGAGATCAAAAGACCTCAAAATGAAGATATGAAAAGTTGGATTCAGAGGCATTGTTCATTAAGAACAAATATGCGTCTCCAAGGGGTGACATAGTGGTTGAAGACTTGGGCTTTGAGGGTATGCTCCCCTCAAGATCCTAGGTTCGAGACTCAGCTGTGATATTACTTTTTCGATGTTTTCCGGTACCTGGCCTAGAGACGGGTGTGGTTACCCTTGTTTAAAAAAAAAGAGAAAAAATTAAGAACAAATATGCAAAATCCAATAGCCATAAAGGCCGAAAGTAGAGCATCAAGCAAGGTAAGGCCTCTCAATCGATCTTTCTTTCATCTAGTAGTATTGTTAAAGAAAAAGGTTTATGCAATTATTGTTGAAAACATGGACATTCCAAATATGAGTGTCCAACTCTCAAAAGAAAGGAAAGATTACAGTCAAAACCTGAGGTGAAAGATCGACAAATTTAATGTCAGGGTATGAATCTCGAGAATTACTTGTGGTTGGAAATAGTGAGGGAAAGGACTCAGAATGGATACTTGACTCTGGTTGTACATTCCATAGGAGCCCTCATCGACACTATTTTTCAGACCTTCAACAATGCGATTCAGGAAAGGTGTTGTTGGTGTACAACCAATGCTGTAAAATTAAAGGGAAAGGAACTGTTGTCTTGAAGATGTTTGATGGAACAATGAAGAAATTGTCTTAAGTTCGTTGTGTCCTTGAACTTACAAGGAACTTAGTGTCATTGGGAACTCTTGATAGAGCAGAATATATTTACACTTCAAACAAAGGAATTTTGTCTATCAATAAGGGTTGTGAAATCAAATTCATTGGCAAATTAGTAGGAGGTCTTTATGTGCTGCTTGGTAAAGCCGTAACAACAGAACTAAATGTAGCTGTTGTTCCTAATTGCAAGAAAATTTAGTTGTGGCACACGAGACTGGCCCACATTAGCAATGGTGGGTTAGGTGCATTACGCAAGCAAAGACTCATACAAAGAATTGTGAACCAATCTCTTTCTGTGAGCATTGTCTACTCAGAAAATCCACAAAGAAGAGTTTCTCTAAATATGCATTCAAGACTTCAAAACAATTGCAATTAATCCACTCAGATACAATTAATCAGCTTGCTCGGGACAAAGTAAGAAGAACAATCAAGCCACCTAGTCGATATGATGAAGCAGAATATGCGGCGTATGCCCTCAACTGTTATGAACAAATTACTCCTGATGAACCTTTCAGCTATAAGGAGGCATTGAAGGCGCCTGATTATAATGAATGGAAGGTAGCCGTGCAGAATGAATATAAGTCCTTGGTTAAGAATAAAACTTGGATCCTAGTTCCAAGACCTAGCAATGAAAGAGTGGTGTCTTGCAAATGGATTTATAAGTTGAAACTAGGATTAAAATATATTGATAAGCTAAGATATAAAGCACGTTTAGTAGCTAAGGGATACACATAAGAAGAAGGTGTAGACTACAATGAAGTATTTTCCCCAGTTGTGAAACATACTTCAATTCGAGTACTGCTATCTATAGCTGTGCAATTGGATCCGCGTCACCACGACATTCGTTTATGCATCACTTGAAGAAGAGATCTTCATGATTCAGCCATCGGTTTTGAGGATGATGAGCAAAGAGACTCGGTGTGTTTGCTCAAGCGGGAAATATATGGCTTGAAGCAAAGTTCTCGTCAATGGAACAAGTGTTTTGACACTTTAATATGCTCGAAGGGTTTTACCAGAAATCATTTTGATAGCTGTGTTTATAGAAAGGAAACTTGTGATAGCGATTTTGTTCTATTGCTTCTTTATGTTGATGACATCCTTTTATGTTCAAGTAGCATAGAGAACATAAACTTTGTTAAGCAACAATTGAAGGAGGCATTTGAAATGAAGGATTTAGGTACAACAAGAAGGATATTAGGGATGGAACTCAATTGTAATCGAAAGGCATTTACTCTTCACATTGCCCAGTCTAATTACCTGAAGAAGCTTGTTGAAAAGTTCCATATGGAAAAACCAACCAGAAGCGTTAAGATGCCCATGTTTCAACAATCAAAGCTAAGTGTTCGTCAATCTCCTACAAGCACTGAGGAAGAAGCCGAGATGAAGGGAATACCATATGCAAACCTGGTTGGAAGCTTAATGTATGCAATGGTATCATGTAGACCTGAACTGGCATATTCCATGAGTGTTGTGAGCAAATTTATGATGAATCCTAGCAAAGTTCATTGGGATGTTTGTAAATGGATACTACGCTATGTCAAAGAATCGACATCAAAAGGATTGATGTATACAAGAGAAAATAAGACAGAAACAAAAATAGTTGGATTTGTTGACTCAGATTACACTACTGATATTTATGAGAGGCGGTCTCTATCTGGACACCTGTTCTATCTATTTGGGAATGTTATCAGCTGGAAATCAAACTTTCAAAGCATGGTAGCACTTTCATCCATTGAGGCCGAGTACATTGCTCTAGCCGAGGCAGTGAAAGAATCCTTATGGTTGAAAGGGTTGGTTTTTGAGATGATGAATGATAGGTGCTTGATCGAGATCATTGTGACAGTCAAAGCGCAATTGCCATCTCCAAAAATCCCATACATCATGGGAGGACCAAGCATATTGACGTGAGGTTTCGCTATATCTGTGATGTTGAGCAGGATGGAACAATTACTCTATGGAAGATTGGTTCAGAACACAATCCAGCAGATGCATTAACAAAGCCACTAGCTGCTGATAGATTTTCATATCTATGTGACTTCATGAAGCTTGGATAGGGTCGATGATCCATTGAAAATTTCTTAAAGCTGTGCAAATGGCTTTATGCAGGTCAAGAGAGGGAATGTTGTATATTCTGACCATAGCTTATACCCATTTGTTTTGTATTTCATAGCCATTAAAATTGTACTCGTGTGAATGGCATGTGAAGTATTTTGATAAGGGTATAAAAGGTTTTCCCAAAAGTGAATACAATGAACATATTCCCCAATTCTAAATGCCCTATTATCTTGAAACCGATATTGCTTCTTCTTCTATCTGGATTTTCCATTCTGCTATATCGTTTTGGTATCGTCCACGGCTCCATTGTGCTTCGATAACTTCGTTCATCTTCACAGATGGTTTATCCTTGAATTTGACTCTTACTATAAAAGCAAATTTCAAACTTACTATAGAAATTTAAGGAACACTCCCGTAAATGGGCAAACGTATGTGATTAGGTGAAATTGAAAAAATGATTTGATTATCATTCATTAAACGATGACCTATATAATTTTGGTTCCTTTAATTTGGGTTGGAAAATTGCACAAACTACCCTTATGGTATTTGTATTAGGTGTGTTCAAACAACCCGAGTAACACTAACCAACTCAACCTAATTTGATGGGTAGGGTTGAGTTGAATACATTTTTGGGTAGGGTTGGGCTCAAAATCATAAAATTTTCATGGGTTTGAGTTGGGTTCAACTCGAATTTTTTATTTAGTTAAATTGTTTTTTAACCTATAACATAATTATTATGTTATTTAATTATTTAGATAATATATATTTATTTTATTTAATTATTAGAGGATTTTGCATGTATATCAAAAAATGGCAAAATATTTCCATCTATAGCACAAAATCCAAAATAATTTCATTTGTAGCAGAAAATTCAAATTGATTTCTATCACTTGTCGAGTTCTATTAGTGATAGATTCAATCAATGATAGACTCATTCTATCACTGCTTAAGTTTTCTATCAGTGATAGAAATCTAAATTGAGTTCTATCACTAGGTGAGTGATAGACTATCATTAGGTGAGTGATAGAAATAAATATGCTATAGATGAATTATTTTAAAAATTATGCTACAAATATAATACAAGAGGTAGAATATGCTGCTGATGGTAAATTCTCTAATTATTATTGTTAGACCTTTTCTTTTCTAATATTTTTTTGATATATTTTTTTAAAATCTTTATAATCTATATCATGACAAAAAATATACTAAAACTTTATCATTTGGCTGTTTTAATTATCTGTTTGTTTTAAAAAATTCGAATTATGTCATTTTTGTTGCTTGAATTACCTATTAGTTTAAAGAGAGGGGGGACAAATACCGATTCTCGGGATCGAACCTCTGAAGCTGGTGTTAAACTGATTTACAACCAAAAAATAAAATCGTTGTGTCAATGACCCATTCGATATTTCATTAACTTCATATCATAATGATTGAAGATTGTATTTTGTATATACATAGTGTATGACTAATGGATAAAAAAATATACTTATATTTGGAATGTATTAATAAGCCTGATGACCAATCCCAACTCAAAAATATAAAGGTTGGGTTGGGTTGAGTTGAAAACCTTGTTCAACCCAACCCAACCCATGTTCACAACCTAGTTTGTACAATTAGTCCCCTAAACTTTAAATTTGATCCATCAACACTCCTAAAGTTTAATAAGTGTTGCAATGAAATTAAATTTGAGAGATTTTCACACGGGTGTAGAGGGTAAATTTGTTAAATGATTTTTCATTTTTTTTTTCTTTCTAATTAATGATGGATATCTCTTCTCTCCCTTATTTTGAAAGCTTGTGATAAGCTTCAAATAACTAAACAAGCAACTTACGACATTAGATGAACCTTATCTCTAAGTGTTCTTTGATTAGCAAGCAAAACTTAGCAGGCCTAATGTTATGCATGAAAGTTCACTCTACTCTTTTCTCTTGAAACAAGATAAAGCCATGCATACGGGTTGTCAAAAAGAATGTAGATGGAATTCAAACTACATGCATAAAAAGTTCTATTTGTTAACCATTTCGGACAAGCGAAAACAATTTACTTCCCCCCAACCCTCCGATAATCGATTAAGCTACTCATATCGGTAAACATACTTAGAACAGATGAAGAAACGATAAACATGCTTTAAACGAAGATTAAGTGAGTAGGAATTGCACGAAATAAAGAACAAGTAAGGTGAAAAGGTAGAAAACACCTGGAACTTGAATAACTTGAAACGTCTCCGATGAAACTCGGATTACAAGCAAAATGTCTTGGAAAGAGTGTTATTTTCGAGTTTTTGGCAACAACGTTTAATGTAAACTATTATAATGTCGCATCAATCTGTTTCGCGAGGTAAAACCAAAAACATTGGAAGGATTTATGCGTTAAAAACCTAAAGTTGGTCCCTAGATGGTTTGTTTCAAGGATTTGGCATAAACGTCTGATGTGAACTATTCCAATGCTGCATCACAGTGTTTCGGGAGGGAAAACCAAAAAACTCGAATAGATTTATGCGTTGAAAGCCTAAAGTTCGTCCCGAGAGTGTTTGTTTCGATTCTTTAGCGCAAACGTTTCACGCAAAATATTCTAATGTTGCATTACGATGTTCCGAGAGGTAAGACAAAAAACTCGGATAGATTTCAGCGTTTAAAACCTAAAGTTCGTGCCAAGAGTGTTTGTTTCGAGTTTTTGGCAACATTGTTCAATGTAAACTATTCTAATGTCGCATCAACCTGTTTCGCGAGGTAAAACCAAAAACATGAGAAGGATTTATGCGTTGAAAACCTAATGTTCGTCCTTAGACGATTTGTTCCAAGGATTTGGCATGTCGCATCAACCTGTTTCGCGTGGTAAAACCAAAAACATCGGAAGGATTTATGCTTTGAAAACCTAAAGTTCGTCCCTAGACGGTTTGTTTCAAGGATTTGACATAAACCTTTGATGTAAACTATTCCAATGCTGCATCACAATGTTTTGGGAGAGAAAACCAAAAAACTCGGATAGATTTATGCGTTGAAAGCCTAAAGTTCATCCCGAGAGTGTTTGTGTCGATTCTCTGGCGCAAACGTTTCACGTAAAATATTCTAATGTTGCATTACGATGTTCCGGGAGCTAAGACAAAAAAATCGGATAGATTTCAGCGTTTAAAACCTAAAGTTAGTGCCAAGAGTGTTTGTTTCGAGTTTTTGGCAACAACGTTCAATGTAAACTATTCTAATGTCGCATCAACCTATTTCGCGAGGTAAAACGAAAAACATCGGAAGGATTTATGAGTTGAAAACCTAAAGTTCGTCCCTAGACAGTTTGTTTCATGGATTTGGCATAAACGTTTGATGTAAACTATTCCAATGCTACATCACAATGTTTCGGGAGAGAAAAAAAAAACTCGGATAGATTTTTGAAATGAAGGCCTAAAGTTCTTCCCTAGACTATTTGTTTCGATTCTTTAGCGCAACCGTTTCATGCAAAAAATTCCAACGTTGCATTACGAAGTTCCGGGAGCTAAGAAAAAAAACTCGGATAGATTTCAGCATTTAAAACCTAAAGTTTGTGCCAAGAGTGTTATTTTCGAGTTTTTGGCAACAACGTTTAATGTTAACTATTCTAATGTCGCATCAACTTGTTTCGCGAGGTAAAACCAAAAACATTGGAAGGATTTATGCGTTGAAAACCTAAAGTTGGTCCCTAGACGGTTTGTTTCAAGGATTTGGCATAAACGTCTAATGTAAACTATTCCAATGCTGCATCACAATGTTTCGAGAGGGAAAACCAAAAAACTCGAATAGATTTATGCGTTGAAAGCCTAAAGTTCGTCCCGAGAGTGTTTGTTTCGATTCTTTGCGCGCAAACGTTTCACGCAAAATATTCTAATGTTGCATTACGATGTTCCGAGAGCTAAGACAAAAAACTCGGATAGATTTCATCGTTTAAAACCTAAAGTTTGTGCCAAGAGTGTTTGTTTCGAGTTTTTGGCAACAACGTTCAATGTAAACTATTCAATGTCGCATCAACCTATTTGGCGAGGTAAAACTAAAAGCATCAGAAGGATTTATGCGTTGAAAACCTAATGTTCGTCCCTAGACGATTTGTTTCAAGGATTTGGCATGTCGCATCAACCTGTTTCGAGAGGTAAAACCAAAAACATTGGAAGGATTTATGCGTTGAAAATCTAAAGTTCGTCTCTAGACGGTTTGTTTCAAGGATTTGGCATAAACCTTTGATGTAAACCATTCCAATGCTGCATCACAATGTTTCGGGAGGGAAAACAAAAAAACTGGGATAGATTTATGCGTTGAAAGCCTAAAGTTCATCCCGAGAGTGTTTGTGTCGATTCTCTGGCGCAAACGTTTCACGTAAAATATTCTAATGTTGCATTACGAAGTTCCGGGAGCTAAGACAAAAAACTCGGATAGATTTCAGCGTTTAAAACCTAAAGTTAGTGACAAGAGTGTTTGTTTCGAGTTTTTGGCAACAACGTTCAATGTAAACTATTCTAATGTCGCATCAACCTGTTTCGCGAGGTAAAACGAAAAACATTGGAAGGATTTATGCGTTGAAAACCTAAAGTTCGTCCCTAGATGGTTTGTTTCATGGATTTGGCATAAACATTTGATGTAAACTATTCCAATGCTACATCACAATGTTTCGGGAGAAAAAAAAAACTCGGATAGATTTTTGAAATGAAGGCCTAAAGTTCGTCCCTAGACTATTTATTTCGATTCTTTGGCGCAACCGTTTCACGCAAAATATTCCAATGTTGCATTACGAAGTTCCGGGAGCTAAGAAAAAAAACTCGGATAGATTTCAACGTTTAAAACCTAAAGTTCGTGCCAAGAGTGTTATTTTCGAGTTTTTGGCAACAACGTTTAATGTTAACTATTCTAATGTCGCATCAACTTGTTTCGCGAGGTAAAACCAAAAACATTGGAAGGATTTATGCGTTGAAAACCTAAAGTTGGTACGTAGACGGTTTGTTTCAAGGATTTGACATAAACGTCTGATGTAAACTATTCCAATGCTGCATCACAATGTTTCGAGAGGGAAAACCAAAAAACTCGAATAGATTTATGTGTTGAAAACCTATAGTTCGTCCCGAGAGTGTTTCTTTCGATTCTTTGGCGCAAACGTTTCACGCAAAATATTCTAATGTTGCATTACGATGTTCCGAGAGCTAAGACAAAAAACTCGGATAGATTTTGGCGTTTAAAACCTAAAGTTTGTGCCAAGAGTGTTTTTTCGAGTTTTTGGCCACAACGTTCAATGTAAACTATTCTAATGTCGCATCAACCTTGTAAGGACCCGACCCGAATGGGGCTCTAAATGGGCCCTTACCCCAATGCATGCATTCAAAGTAAAGGACATTATACAAAC
Organism: Sicyos edulis; assembly: GCA_036507275.1. Classification (NCBI taxonomy): domain Eukaryota; kingdom Viridiplantae; phylum Streptophyta; class Magnoliopsida; order Cucurbitales; family Cucurbitaceae; genus Sicyos; species Sicyos edulis. Next base: position 20,803,993 of record CM071855.1, on the reverse strand, counting down.
ATGATTTCGGATTCCAATTAAAAACAAAACATTCAAACATTCAGTTCAAAGCCTTGACAATTTTCTCAAACTCGCCCCTGTTTCCAAGCACCTGTTCCAAGATAAATACATTTCCAAAGTTTTACTCTGATCAGAGATTTATTAAAATCGTTCAAAACCTGTCCAGATTCAACAATGCTGGAATCCACAAAACATTTAGAAAACATCCTAGGGGTCCGTGCCCGGCTACATGCATTCAGGGGAAAATAAAACATAAAGAGTCATAACACAAAATCAGAGTTTGACGGCTGGGCCCCATGATCACAGCTCCTCCTTCAGCCATCCTGTCTCGCATCTCGGTTGCCTGTGGAAAAACCACAATAATAAGGGTGAGTAACGAATTACTCAGTAAGAATCCCCAACCGGGGTACAATACGATATACATGGTCATCTAGATGAGTGTATGCAAGCTATGAGTATAAACACAGAATAGAGCACATAGCTTGAGTCCATATTTGGACCTCGGATGCCAACTCAGGGTCTTAGTCCGGAATAATCCACCACACAATCCATCACACAATACGCCCTATACGAGAAACGAGTCCCAGCCTCATCCTGTCTACTGTCGAATGAAAGGTACACTAGCTCAAGATCCCGAGGAGCTCTCCGGTCGGCGCTGTAATGAGCGTAAGCATGCACGCGCTCCATCGCAGACTATGGGGTGCCGGGTCTAGTGGCAAGCCGCCCATGTCCAACCACCACGCCTAACTAAATCTTTGGATCGGTGCACTGACATAGGGGTGTGAGACCTGGACACGTGAACTATGTCAGCCTGCTCCACCGCACCTGGGGCTAAGGAACGGGTCGTGGTAGGCTTACACCAGGAAGCCGTCCTTACCTTAACAGGTGGCAATCAAGGGCTACGGCCGAACACGCCGAGGACGTGCCGATCGCCGGGACGAGGCAATGCCAAGTCATCATCCCGACCGCTGGGGCATTTAACGATCGCCACCCTCACCCAAGATTGCGGGGCCACCGTTAGGGTTAGCTATTCCCCTAACGGGATCGGGGACGAGCTCCATCTCGTGCGTCCCTCGCGGGGATGCAAGGTTCGTTATGCACCCGACCCGGATGATGCTATCTACCTGCACTCTAACCTGTCATAGCAATCAACAAACAATCCAATATATTCCAATACGTGCTCAATAAGAATACAACGAAACTAGCATGATACTATGAAGCAAGAACAGATACGAGCATGCCAGAAGGAACAACCTAGCATGGACTAACATGAGAAACAACGCAGAAATTCATGCCAGTCGGGAATTCAGAATAGAGCACTTAGCTATACATGTCAATAAACACAAACAAGCAATCAATCAGCAATCACATAATATATTGCAGGGTCCACACAACTCCGGTAAGAAATCCTTACCTTGGTCGGGGAGGCGATTACACGAAAACCTAAGCTGCGAACGATCTCGAACTAGCTACCGGGAACCTAACAAGCACAACACAATTATGCACAATATCTAAATTAAATTAAATAAAATAATTAGGCTCGGCTCGGCTCTCACTCGGCTCGGCTCGGCGCGGCTCGGCTCGGCTCGGCTTGGCGGATCGGCTCAGCAGCAGGACACGCGACACGGCGCTGGGGCGCGGCTGCGTGCGGACTCGGTGCAATGCGGCTCGGCGATGCGGGCGTGGCTCGGCGGGCTGGGCTGCGACAGGGCACCCGACACGGCGCTGGGGCTAGCTTCTGCGCGAACGAGGCCGGCGAACACGGGCGAGCGAATTGGCTGGCGAAAATGGCGAATTGGCGAGCGATTTGGCGAACGATTTGTTGCTGGATGAATTCCCCTACACTAGCTGCATAAAATACACAAGCAGATCACTTCTTCTCGGCCGGCCATGGCAACAACGAAAATAGGGGACGAAATTGACAGAATTGGAGGAGAAGAGGAAGGAGAAGAACTTACCAGCTGCTCGAGGAGAGATCAACTTCGAATTTGGGAGAGGAAACTCGGTCGAATTGGAACTGGCGAGGGAAGAAATCGCGAGGGAGAAGTAAGTCGGTCGGAGAAGAGAAATCGCGAAGAAGAAGAAGAAATGGGGAAGAAGGCTCGGGCGAGCTCAGCCTTTAAACCAACTCATTTCAAAACAAGCTTAAGAATAAGATGGCGCGCGTAAATTAACAAGAGTGCTCGGTGGCTCAAGTGGCAAGGCCACCCAACTAGCTTCCCAAGCCCCCCTGGTTCGAATCCCTCCCGACGTGCTATTTAATTCCCTATTTAATTTTACCTTTTACCAAGCCCAAATACCTTCACCAAGCTACCCAATCCCATTTAATTCATCTCATAATTTTTTTGGCAATTGGAAAAGACATATCCGGCCCTGTCGGCCCGACCAAATTACCAAAATGCCCCTGGGGCAAACCGGGAAGACCGGGATGAAATTTCGGGCCGTTACAAACCTGTTTCGCGAGGTAAAACGAAAAGCATCTGAAGGATTTATGCGTTGAAAACCTAAAATTTGTCTCTAGACGGTTTGTTTCATGGATTTGGCATAAACGTTTGATGTAAACTATTCCAATGCTACATCACAATGTTTCGGGAGAGCAAAAAAAAAAACTCGGATAGATTTTTGAAATGAAGGCCTAAAGTTCATCCCTAGACTATTTGTTTCGATTCTTTGGAGCAACCGTTTCACGCAAAATATTCCAATGTTGCATTACGAACTTCCGGGAGCTAAGAATAAAAACTCGGATAGATTTCAACGTTTAAAACCTAAAGTTCGTGCCAAGTGTGTTATTTTCGAGTTTTTGGCAACAACGTTTAATGTTAACTATTCTAATGTCGCATCAACCTGTTTCGCGAGGTAAAACCAAAAACATTGGAAGGATTTATGCGTTGAAAACCTAAAGTTGGTCTCTAGACGGTTTGTTTCAAGGATTTGGCATAAACGTCTGATGTAAACTATTCCAATGCTGCATCACAATGTTTCAAGAGGTATGATACCAACTGTAAAAATCTATGACTCTGTGCTCTGATACCAACTGTAAAAACCCGACCCAAAATACGGTCCTAAACCTAGGTTCTCACTCAGCATGCAAGTTAAATACTTCATCAAGCGGTTTAGTGCTCATATTTAAAACCTTTCAAAACATTTAAAAGCGGGGACACTTAAAACATAAACAACAACCTTCATTTAAGCAAACCAACAAAGTAAAACGAGCCTGGCCAGTGTTTATGAAATCATACAATACAATTTTAATAAGCTCATAAAAACATCCCCTAGGACTCTGTCCCTACTACATGCTTGAACAAATTATGCAAACAATAATAGGCAGTGCTGCCGGCTCTCTATGATCAATCGGCTCCCTCCGCTTAGCCGTCCCGGTCTTTGTCCCAAGTTACACGTGGAAAACCACGAAATAAGGGTGAGTATAAACATACTCAGTAAGAATCTAGCCAACCGGGTACAATACGATACATCAATCATCCGGCACCCTAGTATACATGCAAACAGCTACCAACACATGCATCATAGCTCAACGAGCTTACAAGCGTATCTGGAATCCTCGAAAGTCTCTTACTTCCACCTAATGATTGGCTCTCATAACCAATCCCGAGACATCTCCGAGGGTCTTTCTCCTCGGCCAATTGATCACTCAAAAACCGATCCCAAAGATGTCCGACCCTCGAGGGTCTTTCTCCTCGACCATATGATCGACTCAAAAGCCAATCCCAATGGGTGTCCTCAAGGGCCTCTTACCCTCGCTAACAAATGCGGACTATCGGAGAGTACCCGAAGTCCGGCTCTAAACTGGAAGGAACTCGTGTACTCACGAACATTAGCCCGGGAGCTCTCCGACCCGGCGACTAACGCTGCGTGTCTTGCGTACACCGCATCTTCTTTGCAACCCGCGTAAATGTGGGGCCTAGGTACAAACTACGCGGGCCAGTGCACGCATGCATAAAGACTCTCGAAACGGTGTCACCGAACACGATGTGCGAGGCCCTTGGCACTCATCTCATGCGCGGCTGTACCACCGACTTGAAGCTAAGAATCGCCAAGGCGGGCTTGCACCTTTGGCGGGGTTCCGCTCTAGCGGGTACAAACTAGGCTTATGCCGATGTGGTAGCTAAATCCACATCGGTGGCCGGGGAAGCAATGTACGTTATGCTTCGCTCTACTCCCGACCGGTGGGGACAAGGTACGTTATGTCCGCTCTCACCCTCTGGATGATGACAAACCCTACTATACTAGCTAGGAGTACAAAATAAGCGATTCTGGCTAAACATACATATCAACATCAATCACACATAACCTAGCATGATACTACGAACTTAAAGCAGAATCTCAAACATGCTTTGGAAGAACAATCCTAGCATGGCACTAACATGTACAAACAGGCAAACATGCTAGCAAGAATGCAATCACAAGTCATCCTATCCACTAATCATGTTCATAGAAGTAAACATGCATATAAGGCACAATCAAGAAAGCATCGCGAGGTCCACACAACCACGGTAAGAAATCCTTACACGAAACGAGCGGTAAATAACTTTCACAATCAAAAATGACCCTCGAGCTTTAAAGCGAAACCGAGCAACCTAAGCATTTTAGTAAAAACAACCTAATTAAATAAACAAAGAGACCAACAGACCTAGTGCCCAAAGGAGAAAAGACTCGGGAATTACCGAATCGAGAAGACACAAGGTCACGCCCCAACTCGCACGCAGCAGGCGTGCTATCCGTCTGCAAGGACAAGCGGGGCGTCTTTGGCGCTAGCGAGGCGGGGATGTGCGAGCCTTGTTGCCGCCGCAGCGAGCGAACACGCTGGGTCGGGCGCGCGGGCGAGACGTCGGTGCGCGAGGCAAGGCGCGGGCGACGCGCGGGCGGCGCGGCGCGAGAGCGGGCGCGCGCGGCTGGGCGGCTCTGGTTTGGAAACAGCGCGCGCGCGTTTGGGCGCACTTGGTTGAGCGGCACGGGGCGGCGCTGGCGGCGCGCGTGGGCGGCGACAGCGGCGCGCGTCTGTGCGAGCGGCTTAGTGCGGGCGGTCGCGGCGCGTCTGACGCCCATTAATGGTTGGCTGCGCGCGCGCGCTCGTGCAGAGCAGCAGGGCACGCAGCGTGGCTCGCTGGCCGAGCGGTCCGATGCGACCATTGTGTGGTGCGGCTAGGGCATGGCTGGGCGGCTAGGGTTGGGTTTTCTTGGTGAGGTCGGCTAGGAGAGAGAGAGAGAGAGAGAGAGAGAGAGAGAGAGAGAGAGAGAGAGAGAGAGAGAGAGATTGCAAAACAAGGGAAAGGGACTTTCTTGATTTTCTTCCCTTCTTCCTAAAATAAATGGGTCTAAAATCCTTCCCAAAGCTTCCTCTTTCAAAACCCGCCCAAACAAACTTTTCTTTCTAATAAAACTCTTTTCCTTCAAACTCTCAAAACCATTTAGGGCAAGGGTTCAAATCCCAAAGGAAGCACTAAAAAAAACCCATTAATTTTGCCAATAACTAAAATACCTCCAAACTCCCAAACAACTTGCCCAAACCTCTTGGGTCTTGCAACCAACAACCACCAAACTTCGACGAAGGCAGGAAAGGCTTTGAAATCTTGAAAATCCTCAAAACCCTGACCGGGGGCAAAAAGACCAAAATACCCCTAAGGGTTAAAACAACTCTAACGGCCCATCCGAACAACCGAATAATGACCCGAAATCACCTGGGTAACCGAAATAGAAAACTAGGCCATTACAATACTCCCTCCTTTTAAGACTTTCGTCCTCGAAAGTCCTAATATGAAAACAACTCTAGGAAACTCCACTGATTCTTAACCAACCAAGCTCCTGATTAAGACAACACAATTCCTTCTTTGAAACCGAACCCTCTTGGGTTCCCAAAGGTTCCAAGCCCAACAGACACCGAGTCTGCCACGAACTATCTCAACCAAAACTGAACCAACACTGAGCTTCGAAGAAAACATGCGATAACTAGTCGGTGAGCCACATCCTTTGACTCGCACCAACTCTCAAACAGTCTACGACTCTAGGGCTCACTTATCCCTGCTAACCCAACTCGGAACGCCTCTCTACGGCGCTACTCTCAGCAAACTCGTGGACGGGTCACAAGCTCTAAAACTCTACGCCACGCTCCGGCGTAACTTCTCTGAATGCTCATAGCTGTTATCAAACAGCCTTGACCCTTCACCATGCTGACCAAACAACTGAACCTCCCAGGTTTCAGAAACAAAACGGCCTACTCTTACTTCGCAAGAGACCTGCGAACCCCACCGGTTGCCTACAATCCTTAACGAAATCCAATTCGAACCACCAACTGGTGACTGATCCCAAGGCAACCTTCTCCAACTAGCATGCGTCCACAACACTTAAGCAACCATCTTACGAGAAATCGAAGCACCCAAGCCAAGGGGCACTTTTCTGGTTCACCAAGCGGCTACCACCACTCACACTAGCTGAAACTTCACTTGGCCACCCCTCGAACGACAAGGTCGAGAATGTGCTCCACTCACCAAACTAACAAACCGAGCCCCTCATCGGCCGACAACAAACTTTCCAATGCAATCCGATCAGCCACCGCCTAGGTGAACATCGCCAGACAGAAAACAAACAATATTCCTCTCACGGAAACCTCGAGCGAAGAAGGAATAAAACAACACGCGACTACTAGCAACACAAAAGCTTGAGGATCGCAACTCAAGGGCTTTACCAACCAATGCCACGGCATCTCTGTGCCAACTCACTCAACCGTGGCTCAAATGAAATGCCAACTGCGAATGCACAACGACTAAAAGAAAAGCCCGAGAAAGGCTTGCTTAGCGTAAACTCAAACCAAGCTCATAACGAGCAAAGCTCGCCTCCAAGCTACCACTCAACTTTTAAGTCCAATCGGCTACTCAAAGGACTTCCTCCTTTAGCCTAGGCCTATCTCATCTTGTGACTAGAAACTCCACACTCAGAACATCGCAAGGAATACGAACTGACGAGGTTATCTCCAAAGATAATACTTGCGGCTGGCATCCATGGTGCAACTCAACCACCAAGGAAACTAGGGGTTCCTCAAACCCCAAAGAACCAACAACTTTCCAAAGAAAACTCAACTCTTAAACTGGCCGCCTCTCCCTTGCGGGCAACAACAACTTTCGCTTGCTAACAACACAATGCGAGGACCCCTCATTGGGCTAACCAACTGCGCTACTCGATCAACTACACAACTCAGAGCTACGCCGACTCCTTCTAAACGGGAACGATTTCCCGGCAGAAGCGAACTTTGAAGGGCAAATGAACTTCACACACGCTCACGACTAGCTCAAACCCAAGGGCAACAACAACCAACTCTCTTGGAAGCAACACCCAAGGGAAAACCCAACTGATTGGACCACCAATCCAGAACTAGCAGAACTTTACTCAACCACCGAGGGGGAGGGGTCAACTCCCAAAACATCCTGACTAGGAACAAGTCCTCAGGGCAACGCCAGCTTGCTCGAACCAAGATAGCTCTAGAAACAATATGGGAACCAAACCTTGGTCAACACCAAGCACCACCTTGCTAAGAATTCCGAAAACCAACGTGGAGGTTACTAAGAACAACTCTAGCTTGTCAACCGACAACAAGCATCCAGCAACTCAAACCGTGGAACACTGCCTGGTCTGACTTAGCTCTAGTGAAGCTCTCCACAAACTAGGGTTCCTCCGATCACCCTCCGACACATATTGTCGCAACGGTCTAACAGGACATCTGGCTACACGAGCACATCTCCCTCCAACATCTCAACTGTGCTGGCCAAAAGCTTTTTCTTGCCAAATCTGCAGCAAGCACGGGGCGATGCTCCATACAATCCAAAAAGTGCCTTACCAGAGTTGATGCAATGAGTCGGCGGCCTGGCCCCGCCCTGCTGACGATCCTGAGCTCTAACTCGCGGTCGTGCCGATCCCAACCCCTAGATCGCCCCGCTGGCGATCTGCTATCCACTGAAAGGAACCACCTAAGACCCAAACTTCCTCTTGCTCAAAGCATCAACCACATCGTAGCTTCTACCCAGGGTAAGGATTTGAACAACACTCTTAGCCATGGCGGCCAGAAACTCCGCGACTTTGCTACCATCGCCTTGGATCAGTTCCAAGTGAACTCCAACCATCGATCAACAAGAAATGCCTCTACCTGGTCAAGGGCCAATCGGCATAACTTGCCTCACGCAACAACTCGCTCCGCTGCACGCACGTAACCTCTCAACCCAAGTTAGGGCGGTTGCCAAGAACTAAAGTCCTAACTCCTCGAATCGAAAGCACCGGGTTTCACAACCTCGAAACCCCTCGTGGTTCTTGAAAAATACACCACTAACGAGCTACACAAAAGTACACCGGCGTGTACAACTCCAACTTGGTTCCTTAAGATCCAAACCAACAAGTATTCTCACACAAGGCAACTTTTGCCTCCCAATAGAGCCACATCTAGCAAAGAAGCAACAAGAGTTCAACCCACTCGGGGTCAACTCACCACGGAATGCCACATTGGTCGACTCACTCTTACAAGAGCATAGCCACACCAAGCTAACTTACCTCATACCAATGGTCCACTAAACGTGCTCCGATCAACCATCCAACTCATGGCTCTCTGATGGATCAACCATGCATCATCGATGCCAACCCTACTCATATTAGGGTAACTCCAGAGTAGTCGAATCACACTACCATCCAACTGGCTCACAAGCCCACAACACAGTAGCGAGAACTCTGACGCGCTTAGCCCTTAACAACCAATAGCATCCTTTGTACCCAACTCTCTGGTGACCACAAAGGCTCCTACTTATCCCTCGAACGACCTCAAAATTGTAGTTCTCTGCTACCACCGAGCTAGATCTCTTATGCGGCCCAAATAGGTGCAATCTCATGAATGGGTACAAGACTAGTGGGGATGCTAAACTCCGGCGTCCTCCTGGAACCACCTGTACGAAAAGTGTCAACTGGCCTGAATCTAGGCCTCCTCTCAAAACTTGGTGCCAATAGGCACTACTTCCTTTAAAACACAATTTAAGCCCCTCTGAGGGTAGGGAAGGTCACACTCCGGGTGACAGGGCAATGACACTCAACACAAGAGTCTCAACACTCAAGTAGACTACTCTTTGACATCACGTCCAACAGACAAGCCAAGGCCCACTCCCACATCCCACTCGATGCTCAACGAATACTCAGCCAACCCTCGGTGGCAAAGACCTAGCTCCACACCGGAACATGCTAATGAAAGGTGCTTCTCTCTAATAGCCACCAAAAACCACGGACGGATTAAGTCCTCGACAAGCAAACTCCACACTACCCCCAGCTACGAGGGTACTAAAAGAACTGGGTGCAAAAACGATCGCAGGCTTGCGGGAGGACAAGATGTCTCTTCATCTTCCTCAAAAGCTACTAACTTGGAAGCTTGCCAATCGACCGGGTGGTGGTGGAGACTCTCTTTGGTCCGCCTCTCACAGGGACTACCACCACCACACCTTTGCATCAAACAACACCGTAATGGCGCGCCTCGACCTCTAAACATCCGATCATCGGCCTCACAAGACCGTGTCATCCCAACACTTGGATGATAAACTCGATCCTGGCCAACCACCTTGTCTTTGCTAGCGATGGGTCTCAAAACATCCACTCTGACAGCTTCCACTTGCCAAACTCGGCGGCTCGATCAACGCCAACTACTTATCGGCATAAACTCTGCTGATCAAGCCCTCCCGAAACCTCTGCAGGGCTACTAGAGCTACAAGGAGGGGTGTCTCCTAAATAAACTCTGCCACCGGGCTATCTGTGCCCGTGACTCCTCACTACGCGCTACAAATTGCTGGTCTCCGCTCTCATAGCTAAAAGACTCGCCATCAACTCCTCATGGTCGGAGCACACTCGCTCAAGGAGTCTCACTGAGGCGTGCTAGCCTCAACCCCTACTCTTGGCAACTCATCCGCCAGGGCCAAAGGTGGCCTACGGGTCTAGACAACCCTAGACGTGGTCTCATGATCAACATGAATAGTCCAACTCCTCGGTTGGAAATACCAAACGTCCTGCGCCCTCTAAGTGCAATCAACCTACTAGCGATCCACACAAAGCATAAAAGCTAGCCCACGCTGGGCTCTCACCGCCAAACAAGGGTAACACATGTATACTAGATGCGATTGTAAAATAAAACCCTTAGCTTAATGAACTCGCATAAACTGGACGTAGCGGAGTGCCGATGATCATGGGGGCAACAACTCGCAGCGAGTTAGTCTCTGAGAATCTATGACTCGTGCTCGATACCAACCAGAAAAACCCGACCCAAAATACGGTCCTAAACCTAGGTTCTCACTCAAAGATGCAAGTTAAATACTTCATCAAGCGGTTTAGTGCTCATATTTAAAACCTTTTAAAACATTTAAAAGCGGGGACACTTAAAACATAAACAACAACCTTCATTTAAGCAAACCAACAAAGTAAAACGAGCTCGGCCGGTGTTTATGAAATCATACAATACAATTTTAATAATCTGTTAAAAACATCCCCTAGGACTCTGTCCTACTACATGCTGAACAAATTATGCAAACAATAATAGACAGAGTGCTTGGCGCTCCTATGATCAATCGCCTCCTCCGCTTAGCCGTCCGGTTTGTCCCAAGTTACCCGTGGAAAACCACAGAAATAAGGGTGAGTATAAACATACTCGGTAAGAATCCCCAACCGGGTACAATACGATACATCAATCATCCGCACCCTAGTATACATGCAAACAAGCTTACCAACACGGATCATAGCTCAACGAGCTTACAAGGCAGAATCTGAATCCTCGGAAGTCTCCTACTTAGGCCTAATGATTGGCTCTCATAACCAATCCCGGGACATCTCCGAGGGTCTTTCTCCCTCGGCCAATTGATCACTCAAAACCGATCCCAAAGATGTCCGACACCCTCGAGGGTCTTTCTCCTCGACCATATGATCACCAAAAGCCAATCCCAATGGGTGTCCTCAAGGGCCTCTTACCCTAGCTAACAAATGACTATCGGAGAGTACCCAAGTCCGGCTCTAAATCGAAGGAAGGCGGTGTACTCACGAACATTAGCCCGGGAGCTCTCCGAACCGGCGACTAACGCGGCGTGTCGCGCACACCGCATGCTTCTTGCAACCGGCGTAAATGTGGGGGCCTAGGTACAAACTACGCGGGCGATATCGTATGCCTAAAGACTCGGAAACGGTGTCACCGAACACGATGGTGCGAGGCCCTCGGCACTCATCTGTGCGGCTGTACCACACACACCGCTAAGAACCGCCAAGGCGGGCTTGCACCTCTGGCGGGGTTACGCTCTAGCAGAGCTACAAACTAGGCTTATGCCGATGTGGTAGCTAAATCCACATCACCGCCGGGGAAGCAATGTACGTTATGCTTCGCTCTACTCCCGACCGGTGGGGACAAGGTACGTTATGTCCGCTCTCAGCCTCTGGATGATTGACAAACCCTACTATACTAGCTAGGAGAACAAAATAACGGATTCTGGCTAAACATACATATCAACATCAATCACACATAACCTAGCATGATACTACGAACTTAAAGCGGGAATCTCAAACATGCTTGGAAGAACAATCCTAGCATGGCACTAACATGTACAAACAGCAAACATGCTAGCAAGAATGCAATCACAAGTCAGTCCTATCCACTAATCATGTTCATAGAAGTAAACATGCATATAAGGCACAATCAAGAAAGCATCGCAGGTCCACACAACCACGGTAAGAAATCCTTACACGAAACGAAAGCGTAAATAACTTTCACAATAAAAAAATGACCCTCAAGCTTTAAAGCGAAACCGAGCAACCTAAGCATTTTAGTAAAAACAACCTAATTAAATAAACAACAGCCAACAGCCTAGTGCCCAAAGAAGAAAAGACTCGGGAATTACCGACCGAGAAGACACAAGGTCACGCCCCAACTCGCACGGCGAGGCGGGTTGTCGATCTGCAAGGACAAGCGGCGCGTCTTGGGCGCTGGCGCCGGGCGCTAGCGAGCGCGAGGATGATGCGCAGACGCAGCCGCCGCAGCGCGAGCGAACACGCTGGCCCGGGCGCGCGGCGAGACGTTTTTCTGCGAGAAAGCGCGCGGCGACGCTGCGTCGGCGGCGGCCAGCGGAGCGGGCGCGCGCGCGCGTCTGGGGCGGCTGGTCGCGAAACGGCGCGACGCGCTCTGCGCGCACTTTGGCCGAAGCGCGACGGGGCGCGGCTGCGCGACGCTGGCGATGACGATAACGAGCGGCGCGCGTAACCTTTGCGCTCGTGCGGGCGGTGCGCACGCGTCTGGGCGGAATGGCTGGCTTGCGTGCGCGCGGCGTGTAGTGCAGTGTGAGCACGGGCACAGCGTGGCTCGAGCTGAGCTGTCTTATGCGGCCAGGGTGTGGTGCGGCTAGGGCATGGCTGGGCGGTTAGGGTTGGGTTTTCTTGGTGAGGTCGGCTAGGAGAGAGAGAGAGAGAGAGAGAGAGAGAGAGAGAGAGAGAGAGAGAGAGAGAGAGAGAGAGAGAGAGAGAGAGAGAGAGATTGCAAAACAAGGGGAAATGGACTTTCTTGATTTTCTTCCCTTCTTCCTAAAATAAATGGGTCTAAAATCCCTTCCCAAAGCTTCCTCTTTCAAAACCCGGCCCAAACAAACTTTTCTTTCTAATAAAACTCTTTTTCCTTCAAAATCCCAAAACCATTTAGGGCAAGGGTTCAAATCCCAAAGGAAGCACTAAAAAAAACCCATTAATTTTGCCAATAACTAAAATACCTCCAAACTCCCAAACAACTTGCCCAAACTTCTTGGGTCTTGCAACCAACAACCACCAAACTTCGACGAAGGCAGGAAAGGCTTTGAAATCTTGAAAATCCTCAAAACCCTGACCGGGGGCAAAAAGACCAAAATACCCCTAAGGGTTAAAACAACTCTAACGGCCCATCCGAACAACCGAATAATGACACGAAATCACCTGGGTAACCGAAATAGAAAACTGGGCCGTTACAATAAACCTCTGATGTAAACTATTCCAATGCTGCATCACAATGTTTCGAGAGGGAAAACCAAAAAACTCGAATAGATTTATGCGTTGAAAGCCTATAGTTCGCCCCGAGAGTGTTTGTTTCGATTCTTTGGCGCAAACGTTTCACACAAAATATTCTAATGTTGCATTACGATGTTCCGAGAGCTAAGACAAAAAACTCTGACAGATTTCAGCGTTTAAAACCTAAAGTTTGTGCCAAGAGTGTTTGTTTCGAGTTTTTGGCAACAACGTTCAATGTAAACTTTTCTAATGTCGCATCAACCTGTTTCGCGAGGTAAAACCAAAAACATCGGAAGGATTTATGCGTTGAAAACCTAAATTTCGTCCCTAGACGGTTTGTTTCATGGATTTGGTATAAACGTTTGATGTAAACTATACCAATGCTACATCACAATGTTTCGGGAGAGAAAAAAAAACTCGGATAGATTTTTGAAATGAAGGCCTAAAAAGTTCGTCCCTAGACTATTTGTTTCGATTCTTTGGCGCAACCGTTTCACCCAAAATTTTCCAATGTTGCATTACGAAGTTCCTGGAGCTAAGAAAAAAAACTCGGATAGATTTCAGCGTTTAAAACCTAAAGTTCTTGCCAAGAGTGTTATTTTCGAGTTTTTGGCACAACGTTTAATGTTAACTATTCTAATGTCGCATCAACCTGTTTCGCGAGGTAAAACCAAAAACATTGGAAGGATTTATGCGTTGAAAACCTAAAGTTGGTCCCTAGACGGTTTGTTTCAAGGATTTGGCATAAACGTCTGATGTAAACTATTCCAATGCTGCATCACAATGTTTCAAGAGGGAAAACCAAAAAACACAAATAGATTTATGCGTTGAAAGCCTATAGTTCGTCCCGAGAGTGTGTCTTTCGATTCTTTGGCGCAAACGTTTCACGCAAAATATTCTAATGTTGCATTACGATGTTCCGAGAGCTAAGACAAAAAACTCGGATAGATTTCAGCGTTTAAAACCTAAAGTTTGTGCCAAGAGTGTTTATTTCAAGTGTTTGGCAACGACATTCAATGTAAACTATTCTAATGATGCATCAACATGTTTCGCGAGGTAAAACGAAAAATAGTGGAAGGATTTATGCGTTGAAAACCTAAAGTTCGTCCCTAGACGGTTTGTGTGAGGAACCTGACCCAAAACATGGTCCTAAACCGGGGTTCTCACTCAGCATGCAAGTTAAATATGATAACAAGCGGTTTAGTGCTCATATTTAAAAACCTTTCAAAACATATGAGAAGGGGGAACCCTTAAAACATAACCATCAATTTCATTTAAACAAACCAACGAAGTAAAACATCCTGGCCAGTATTTATAAAAATATACAATACAATTTAAACCACGTTTTAAACAATGTTCCCCTAGGACTCCTGTCCATCTACATGCTGAATAAACAATGCAATAATAAATGACAGAGTGCTTGCGCGCTCCCCATGATCAATCGGCTCCTCCGCTAGCCATCCCGGTGTTGTCCCAAGTTACACCGAAAGATAAATAAGGGTGAGTATAAACATACTCAGTGAAGAATCCCCAACCGGGGTACAATACGATACATCACCATCTAGCACCTCAACATGGAAGCAAACAACTATCAACACGCATCATAGCTCAACGAGCTCATAAAACAAGATCTGAGTCATCGGAAGTCTCTTACTTCCGGCCTAGGATTGGATACATCGACCAATCCTCGACATCACCGAGGTATCTGTCACTCGGGGAATACATCGATCCCTAGAATGTCCTCAAGGGCCTTCTTGCCCTTGCACTAAATCGACTTACGGAGAGTACCCAAGTCGCTCTAACGGAAGGAATGGTGTACTCACGAACATTAGCCTGGGGAGCTCTCCGAACCGGCGACTAACGCGTGTCTTGCGCGCACACCGCTTGCCGCCGCCCGGCGTAAATGCGGGGCCTAAGGGCAAACTAAGCGGGCGGTGCACGCATGCCTATGACTCGAAGCGGTGTCATCGATCATCACGAGAGCGAGGCCCTCGGCGCCATCTGCGGCTGATCCACCGACTGAAGCTAAGAACCGGCCAAGGTAGGCTTACACCGCTAAGCGTGGTTCCGCTCTAGCAGCTACAAACTAGGCATACGCCAATGAGGTAGCTAAGTCTCATTGGCTGCCGGGAGGGGGGAGAAAAAGCAATGTATGTTATGCTTTGCTCTATATCCGACCACTGCGGACAAAGTACGTTATGTTCGCTCTCAACCCTTGAAGCAATGCTTCGCTTTACTCCCGACCGGTGGGGACAAAGTACTTTATGTCCGCTCTCAGCCTCTGGATGATGACAAACCCTACAACTCTATCTAAGAGTACAGAGCAAAATCAATGATTCCTGGCTAGCAAGCAATGACCGACATAAATCACATTACCTAGCATGATACTACAACTTAAGCAGGAATCATAAGCATGCTGGCATAACAAACCTAACATGGCACTAACATGTAAAATCAGGCAAACATGCTAGCAAGAGGTCAAACAAAGCTGCCTTATCAATATCATGCTCATAACAATCAACAAGCATACAAAGCACATCATGATAATATCGCAGGGCCCACGCAACCACGGTAAGGAATCCTTACCTGGAACAAGAAGAAAAACAATAATAAATCATCAAGCAAATCAAGCCATCCTCGAGCCTCTAATCAAACCTGAACAGCCTATACATCAAGCAAAGCACCCAAATCAAATACATAAAATAGCCCAATAAATACAATAACCAGCAGCCAACAAATTCGGGCCCAACGAAGAAAAGACTCGGGAAATACCATCCGAGAAGCCACAAGGCTCGGGCTAACCAACACACAACAGGCAGGCTGGGCGTAGGGCACGGGCGCAGACGCAGGCACGGGCGCGCTGGGGCGCGGAGGCTACGCGCGGGCGAGCTGGGGCGAGGCGAGGGGGCGCGGGCTCGAGCTCGGCTGAGCGACGACGCGCGGCGCGGCTCGGCACAGGGGACGGCGCGCGGGCCCGAGCTCGGCAAGCAACAGGGACGCGCGCGCGGGGCGACGCGACGCGACGGCGGCTCGGGCGCTTCGGCCGGGCACAAAGACGGTGAGCTCTGAGGGCGCACGGTCCCGGCGAGGTCGGGCGACGCGGCTCGGGCGAAGCCGCTCGGGGACGGCCTGGGCGAGGCGGATCTGGGCGAGGCAGATCTGGGCGACGCGGGACCTGGGCGACGCGGGCTTGGGCGAGTAGAGGCTGGGCTCGGCGCGACCTGGCGAGCTGGGCGCTGGGGTTGGGCTACCAGGGGCGAGCTCGGGCGGCCAGGGGGCTCGGGCTGGGCGGCCAGAATGGGCGGCCAGGGCTGGCTTGGGCTGGGAGGAGGGCTGGGGTGGGGCTAGAGGAGAGAGAAAGAGGAAAAAGAGAAAAAAAAGGAATTTTGGGGAAAATGGGAAAAATAAAGGAAAATGGGATTTTTATTTCTTTTTTCTCTTTTATTACTTTCCATCCTTATCCAAATAAATCCAATTTTCCAATTTCTAAAATAAGCCTTAAAATCCTTAAAATCCCATTTCCCGGCTTCCTCCTTCGAGACCCGACTGAAGCAACCTTTTCCACTGAATAAATCTCACTTAGATCAGCCTCCCAAATCAACACTAAAGGCCCGGGCTCGAATCCCAAAGGAAACACCCAAACAACCATCACTTTGCCCAAAACCCAAAACACAACCCAACTCCCAAACGAATAGCCCAAACACCTCGGGACTCGCAGCCACCAACAAACAAGCCTCAACAAAGCTAGGAGCTGCCTCGAAGCCCTGAAAATCCACAAATCCTGCCCGGGGAGCAAAAAGACCAAAATACCCCTAAGGGTCAAAACAGCTCTAACGGCCCAACCGAACCACTGAATCTGTACTGGAAGCTCCTCGAGAACCGAGATAGAAAACTGGGCCGTTACAGTTTGTTTCAATGATTTGGCATAAACGTTTGATGTAAATTATTCCAATGCTGCATCACAATGTTTCGAGAAGGAAAACCAAAAAGCTCGAATAGATTTATGCGTTGAAAGCAAATAGTTCGTCCCGAGAGTGTTTGTTTCGATTCTTTGGCTCAAACGTTTCACGCAAAATATTCCAATGTTGCATTACGATGTTTTGGGAGCTAAAACAAAAAACTTGGATAGATTTCAACGTTTAAAATCTAAAGTCCGTGCCAAGGGTGTATATGTAGAGTTTTTGGCAACGACGTTCAATGTAAACTATTCTAATGTTGCATCCCCATGTTTCACGAGGTAAAACCAAAAATATCGAAAGGATTTATGCGTTGAAAACCTAAAGTTTGTACCTAGACGGTTTATTTCAAAGATTTGGCATGAACGTTTGATGTAAATTATTCCAATGCTGCATCACAATGTTTCGAGAAGGAAAACCAAAAAACTCGAAGAGATTTATGAGTTGAAAGCCCATAGTTCGTCCCGAGAGTGTTTGATTTGATTCTTTGGCTCAAACGTTTCACGCAAAATATTCGAAGGTTGCATTACAATGTTTTGGGGGTTAAAACAAGAAACTCGGATATATTTCAGCGTTTAAAACCTAAAGTTTGTGCCAAGAGTGTTTATTTCGTGTGTTTGGCAACGACGTTAATTGTAAACTATTCTAATGCTGCATCAACATGTTTCGCGAGGTAAAACGAAATATAGCGGAAGGATTTATGCGTTGAAAACCTAAAGTTCGTCCCTAGACGGTTTGTTTCAAAGATTTGGCATAAACGTTTGATGTAAATTATTCCAATGCTGCATCACAATGTTTCGAGAAGGAAAACCAAAAAACTTGAATAGATTTATGCGTTGAAAGCAAATAGTTGGTCCCGAGAGTGTTTATTTCGATTCTTTGGCTCAAACGTTTCACTCAAAATATTCAAATGTTGCATTACGATGTTTCGGGAGCTAAAACATAAAACTCGAATAGATTTCAGCGTTTAAAACCTAAAGTTCGTGCCAAGAGGGTTTATTTAGATTTTTTGGCAACGACGTTCCATGTAAACTATTCTAATGTTGCATCACCATGTTTCGCGAGATAAAAGCAAAAATATCGGAAGGATTTATTCGTTGTAAACCTAAAGTTCGTCCCTTGACGGTTTGTTTCAAAGATTTGGCATAAACGTTTGATGTAAACTATTCCAATGCTGCATCACAATGTTTCGGGATGGAAAACCAAAAAACTCGGATAGATTTATGCGTTGAAAGCCTATAGTTCGTCCCAAGAGTGTTTATTTCGATTTTTTGGCGAAAACGTTTCACGCAAAATATTCTAATGTTGCATTACGATAGTTTGGGAGCTAAAACAAAAAACTTGGATAGATTTCAGTGTTTAAAACCTAAAGCTCGTGCCAAGGGTGTTTTGTTAGAGTTTTTGGCAACGACATTCAATGTAAACTATTCTAATGTTGCATCACCATGTTTCGCGAGATAAAAGCAAAAATATCGGAAGGATTTATGCGTTGAAAACCTAAAATTCGTCCCTTGACGGTTTGGTTCAAAGATTTGGCATCAACGTTTGATGTAAACTATTCCAATACTACATCACAATGTTTTGGGATGGAAAACCAAAAAACTCAGATAGAATTATGCGTTGAAAACATATTGTTCGTCCTGAGAGTGTTTGTTTCGATTCTTTGGCACAAACGTTTCACGCAAAATATTCCAATGTTGCATTACGATATTTCGGGAGGTAAAACAAAAAACTTGGATAGATTTCAGCGTATAAAACCTAAAGTCCGTGCCAAGGGTCTTTATTTAGAGTTTTTGGCAACGACGTTCAATGTAAACTATTCTAATGATGTATAAGCATGTTTCGCGAGGTAAAACGAAAAATATTGGAAGTATTTATGCGTTGAAAACCTAAAGTTCGTCCCTAGACGGTTTGTTTCAAAGATTTGGCATAAACGTTTGATGTAAACTATTCCAATGCTGCATCACAATGTTTCGAGCAGGAAAACCAAAAAACTCGAATAGATTTATGCGTTGAAAGCATATAGTTTGTCCCGAGAGTGTTTGTTTAGATTCTTTGGCTCAAACGTTTCACGCAAAATATTCAATGTTGCATTACGATATTTCGGGAGCTAAAACAAAAAACTAGGATAGATTTCACCGTTTAAAACCTAAAGTTCGTGCCAAGAGTGTTTATTTCGAGTTTTTGGCAACGACGTTCAATGTAAACTATTCTAATGATGCATCAACATGTTTAGCGAGGTAAAACGAAAAATATCGGAAGGATTTATGCGTTGAAAACCTAAAGTTCGTCCCTAGACGGTTTGTTTCAAAGATTTGGCATAAACGTTTGATGTAAACTATTCCAATGCTGCATCACAATGTTTCGGGATGGAAAACCAAAAAACTCGGATAGATTTATGCGTTGAAAGCAAATAGTTCATCTCGAGAGTGTTTGTTTCGATTCTTTTGCTCAAACGTTTCACGTAGAATATTCCAATGTTGCATTGCGATGTTTCGGGAGCTAAAATAAAAAGCTCGGATAGATTTCAGCGTTTAAAACCTAAAGTTCGTGCCAAAAGTGTTCGTTTCTAGTTTTTGGCAAAGAAGTTCAATTTAATCTATTCTAATGTTGCATCACCATGTTTTGCGAGGTAAAACCAAAAATATCGGAAGGATTTATGCGTTGAAAACCTAAAGTTCGTCCCTAGACGGTTTGTTTCAAAGATTTGGCATAAACATTTGATATAATCTATTCCAATGCTGCATCACAATTGTTCGGGAGGGAAAACCAAAACACTCGGATAGATTTATTCGTTGAAAGCCTATAGTTCGTCCCGAGAGTGTTTGTTTCGATTCTTTGGTGCAAACGTTTCACGCAAAATATTCCAATGTTGCATTACGTTGTTTAGGGAGCTAAAACAAAAAACTCGGATACATTTCAGCGTTTAAAACCTAAAGTTCGTACCAAGAGTGTTTATTTAAAGTTTTTGGCAACGACGTTCAATGTAAACTATTCTAATGATGCATCAACATGTTTCGCGAGGTAAAACGAAAAATATCAGAATGATTTATGCGTTGAAAACCTAAAGTTCGTCCCTAGACGGTTTGGTTCAAAGATTTGGCATAAACGTTTGATGTAAACTATTCCAATGCTGCATCACAATGTTTCGAGAAAGAAAACCAAAAAACTCGAATAGATTTATGCGTTGAAAGCAAATAGTTCGTCCCGAGAGTGTTTGTTTCAATTCTTTGGCTCAAACGTTTCACTTAAAATATTCAAATGTTGCATTACGATGTTTTGGGAGCTAAAACAAAAAACTCGAATAGATTTCAGCGTTTAAAACCTAAAGTTCGTGCCAAGAGGGTTTATTTAGATTTTTTGGCAACGACGTTTAATGTAAACTATTCTAATGTTGCATCACCATGTTTCGCGAGATAAAAGCAAAAATATTGAAAGGATTTATTCGTTGAAAACCTAAAGTTCGTCCCTTGACGGTTTGGTTCAAAGATTTGGCATCAACGTTTGATGTAAACTATTCCAATACTGCATCACAATGTTTTGGGATGGAAAACCAAAAAACTCGGATAGATTTATGCGTTGAAAGCATATAGTTCTTCCCGAGAGTTTTTGTTTTGATTCTTTGGCCCAAATGTTTCACGCAAAATATTCCAATGTTTCATTACGATGTTTCGGGAGCTAAAACAAAAAACTCGGATAGATTTCAGCGTTTAAAACCTAAAGTTCGTGCCAAGAGTGTTTATTTCGAGTTTTTGGCAACGACGTTCAATGTAAACTATTCTAATGATACATCAACATGTTTTGCAAGGTAAAACGAAAAATATCAGAAAGATTTATGCGTTGAAAACCTAAAGTTCGTCCGTAGACGGTTTGTTTCAAAGATTTGGCATGAACGTTTGATGTAAACTATTCCAATACTGCATCACAATGTTTCGGGATGGAAAACCAAAAAAATGGGATAGATTTATGCTAGGTAAGCGTGTTTGATGTCGATTATTGTTTGCTAGGCAGGAATCATTTACTATGTACTCTTAGATAGTATACTAGGGTTGTCATCATCTAGAGGCTGAGAGCGGACATAACGTACTTTGTCCCCACTGGTCGGGAGTAGAGCGAAGCATAACGTACATTGCTTCAGGGGTTAGAGCGTACATAACGTACTCTGTCCCCACTGGTTTGAAGTAGAGCAAAGCATAACGTACATTGATTTTTTGCCCCCCTCCCGGGCCGCCGATTGTGGATTTAGCTACCCACTTTGGCATAAGCCTAGTTTGTAGCCTGCTAGAGCGGAACCCTGCCAACGGTGTAAGCCTACCTTGGCCGGTTCTTAGCTTCAGGTCGGTGGATCATGCTGCCCAGATGAGTGTCGAGGGCCTCGCACTACTGTGATCAGTGACACCGCTTCCGAGTCTTAGGCATGCGTACCTGGCCCGCGTAGTTTGTACCTAGGCCCCACATTTACGCCGGTTGCGAAGATGCGGTGTGCGCGCCTACCACGCGTTAAGCGGCGGTTTGGAGAGCTCCACCGGCTAATGTCGTGAGTACACGATTCCTTCCAGTTATAGACAGGACTTGGTACTCTCCGTAAGTCCAGATTTGCAGCGAGGGTAAGAGGCCCTTGAGGACACCCCTTTGGGATTGGCTTTTAAGCTCATCATTTGGTCGAGGGAGATAGACCCTCGAGGGTGTCGGACATCCTTGGGATCATTTTTTGAGCTGATCATTTTCCCGAGTGAGAGAGCCTCGGTGATGTCCCAGGATTGGTTATGAGAACCAATCATTAGGCCGGAAGTAGGAGACTTCCGATGACTCCAGATCTTGCATTTTGAGCTCGTTGAGCTATGATCTGTGTTGGTAGCTGTTTGCTTGCATGTTGAGGTGCTAGATGACTGATGTATCGTATTGTACCCCGGTTGGGGATTCTTACTGAGTATGTTTATACTCACCCTTATTTATCTTTCAGGTAACTTGGGACAACACCAGGAGGGCTAGCGGAGGGAGCCGATTGATCATGGAGCCGCCACACTCTGTCATTTATTATTGCATTGTTTATTCAGCATGTAGATGGACAGGAGTCCTAGGGGAACATTGTTTAAAAAGTTGTTTAAATTGTATTGTATGTTTTTATAAACACTGGCTAGACTTGTTTTATTTCGTTGGTTTGCTTAAATGAAAATTGTTGGTTATGTCTTAAGGGTTCCCCCTTCTCATATGTTTTGAAGAGTTTTTAAATATGAGCACTAAACCGCTTGATATCATATTTAACTTGCATGCTGAGTGAGAACCCAGGTTTAGGACCATGTTTTGGGTCGGGTTCTTACACTATGTTTTAGGTGTGACGAGAAATTTGAAGTGGGATCGTTGTATAATGGACAAGAGAAGAGAATTGAAGGTGTTGTTGTTCAACGAGTTGAAGCAAATTGAAATCAACGAGAAAAGAGGGGAAAATGAGTTGAAGGAAAAGAGTAGAAGAAACAAGAGGATGAGCTAACTTTTAGTAAGAGTAATAGGAGCCAAGCAAGCACAAATTCTTGATTTCCCACCTTGAGGACAATGTATTCAAACGGAGTGTATTGTGAGGACCTCACATGAGATAAATGTTCAAAAATATAAAGCGAGGAATATTTTCTCACTAATTTCATTGATAATAGGTGTTTCTTAAATAGAAAAACCCTCTCAATACAAATAAGAAAAAAATAATACACTAGGATAATATCCTTTACAAATCAATAATATATTATTTACAAGATACTAATCCAATAGATATGAAAATAACCAACACGCCCCCTCAAGCTGGTCTGAAGATGTCTTCCATTGCCAGCTTGTCTATCATTTTATCGAATTGTCGCTTAGGAAGACCTTTTGTAAAAATGTCAGCCACTTGTTCTGAAGTAGGCATATAAGGGATGCATATGATTCCAGTTTCAATTTTCTCCTTCATAAAATGTTAGTCAACTTCAGTATGTTTTGTCCTATCATGGAGGACTGGATTGTGGGCAATAGAAATGGCTGCTTTGTTATCACAATACACCCGTATCGGTGTTGATTGAGCGAACTTTAGTTCCTCCAACAGTCTCTTTATCCATATACCCTCGCAAATGCCATGATCTAATGCTCTAAATTCGGCTTCAACACTACTTCTTGTCACCACACTTTGTTTTTTACTACGCCAAGTGACTAAGTTTCCCCCTCCAAAAGAACAGTAACCCGAAGTTGACCTTTGTAAACTGATCTAATGTTTCATCACCATGTTTTGCGAGGTAAAACCAAAAATATCGGAAGGATTTATGCGTTGAAAACCTAAAGTTCGTCCCTTGACGGTTTGTTTCAAAGATTTGGCATAAACGTTTGATGTAAACTATTCCAATGCTGCATCACAATGTTTCGGGAGGGAAAACCAAAAAATTTGGATAGATTTATGCGTTGAAAGCCTATAGTTCGTCCCGAGAGTGTTTGTTTCGATTCTTTGGTGCAAACGTGTAAAGACCCGACCCGAATGGGGCTCTAAATGGGCCCTTACCTCAATGCATGCATACAAATCAACACTAGAATTTGCAATAGGGTTGTTTCGGATTCTAAGTAAAAACCAAAAACCGGCAAGAGTTCATTTAAAAAGTCAATACAAAATTCTTGAAACCTGTCCCTGTTTCCAAGCACCTGTTCCAAGACAAATACATTTCCAAAACTTACTCTGATCAGAGATTTATTAAAAACATACAACTTTACAACATTTACAACAATGCTAGAATCCGGAAATACATTCATAAAACAACCTAGGGTTCCGTGCCCAACTACATGCATTCAGAGGACATTTAAAACATAAATACAAGACTCAGAGTTGAACAACGGGTTTTCCATGATCACAGCTCCTCCTCCAGCCATCCTGCCTCGCGCCATGGTTTCCTGAAAGATAAGTAAGGGTGAGTAACGAATTACTCAGTAAGAATCCCCAACCGGGGTACAATACGATATAATCAATCATCTAGAACCAAAGCATGCAAGCAAACAACCACCAACACAGATTATAGCTCAACGAGCTTACAAAGAAAGATCTGGAGTCATCGGAAGTCTCCTACTTTAGGACTAGGGATTGGTTATCCTGACCAATCCTGGACATCACCGAGGTATCTTTCACTCGGGGGGAAAACACTAATTCCCAAGAATGTCCTCAAGGGCCTCCTTGCCCTTGCACTAATCTGGACTTACGGGAGAGTACCCGAAGTCAGGCTCTAACAGAAGGAATGGTGTACTCACGAACATTAGCCCGGGAGCTCTCCGAACCGGGGCAACTAACGCGTGTGCGCGCACACCGCATGCTCTTCTCGCAACCGGCGTAAATGCGGGGCCTAAGGGCAAACTACGCGGCCAGTCGCATGCCTAAGACTCGGAAGCGGTGTCACGATCACGATGGCGCGAGGCCCTCGGCGCTCATCTGTGCGGCTGGTCCACCGACCGACTGAAGCTAAGAACCGCCAAGGCGAGCTTACACCGCTGGCGGGGTTCCGCTCTAGCGAGCTACAAACTAGGCATACGCCAATGAGGTAGCTAAGTCTCATTGGTCTGCCGGGAGGGGAGAAAAAGCAAGGTATGTTATGCTTTGCTCAATATCCGACCACTTTGGGGACAAAGTACGTTATGTCCGCTCTCAACCCACAAGCAATGCTTCGCTTTGCTCCCGACAGGTGGGGACAAGATACGTTATGTTCGCTCTCGCCTCTGCGGATGATGACAAACCCTACAACTCTATCTAAGAGTACAGAGCAAAAAGCAATGATTCCTGGCTAGCAAGCAAAGACCGACATCAATCACACTACCTAGCATGATACTACGAGCTTAAACAGGAATCATAAGCATGCCGGCAGAACAAACCTAGCATGGCACTAACATGTAATATCAAGCAAACAGGCTAGCAAGAAAACAATCAAAGTCGCTCTATTATTATCATGCTCATAACAATCGACAAACAAGCAAGGCAAAATCATGACAATATCGCAGGGGCCCACACAACTCCGTAAAGAAATCCTTACCCGGGAAGGCAATAACACACAATAAAATTAACTGCGATCGAACCCGAGCAACCTATAACGAGCCAAGCAAACACATCAATAATCATAAAATAGCCCTAAATATAATAAAATAAATAGGGCTCGGCTCGGGAGCAACTCACGAGGCGCGATCGACACGCTGTGACGAGCCAACAGACGAGCTAGGCAACCAAAGGGGCCGGGCGGCGCGCAGCCGCGCGCGACGGCACGACGCGAGTGACACAGGGGCGCGCGGGTGCGGGAGGTGGCTCGGCTGGCGAGACGCGCGCGCGCACGGCTCGACATCGGGACGGCGCGCGGGCGCGAGCGACACGACGCGCGAGGGCGCGCGCGATCGGCGCTGGGCGCGCGACTCGGCGCGCGACGACGACGCGATCTGGCCGAGCTCGGCCAGATCGCGCGACGCCACAGGCGACATCGCGGCGAGGCATGGGCTCGGGCGACACTAGTAGGCGGGCGACGCGAACGAGGCGAGGGCGAGCTCTGGCTGGCGACGCGACGGCCTGGGCGAGGGCGAGGGCACGCGGGCTGGGCGACGGCACTGTGCGACGCTCGGGCTAGGGCAGGCGACGCTGGGCTCGGTTTGGCTGAGCTTGGGCGACGATGGGTTCGGGCTGGCTGGGCTTGGGCTAGCCAAGGGCTGCACGGGCTGGGGCTGGGCGAGCCAAGGGGGCTGGCTAGGGGCTAGGTCTTGGAGAGAGAGAGAGAGAGAGAGAGAGAGAGAATTGATTTTGGGAAAAAAAAAGAAAAGAAAAATGGGAAATAAAAAGGGAAAATGGGAAAAAGGGAAAAATGGGATTTTAATTCCATTTTTCTATCCTTATCCACTTTTAAAACCTCAAAATCCCATTTCCCGGCTTCCTCCTTCGAGACCCGACCGAAGCAATCTTTTCCAATAAATCAAACTCACTTAAATCCAACTCCCAAAGCAACACTAAGGGCTCGAGCTCGAATCCCAAAGGAAACACCCAACAACCAATACTTTGCCAAAGCCCAAACCACAACCGAGCATCCAACCGACTAGCCCAAACACCTCGGGACTCGCAGCCACCAACAAACAAGCCTCGACAAAGGCAGGAGCTACCTCGAAGCCCTGAAAACCACAAATCTTGCCTGGAGAGCCAAAAGACCAAAATACCCCCAAGGGTCAAAACAGCTCTAACGGCCCAACCAAACAACCGAATCTTGACCAAGGCACCTCGAAAACTGGAATAGGAAATCTGGTCATATTACAATACTCCTCCTTATAAGACTTTCGTCCTCGAAAGTCCTAAGACGAAACGACTTGGAAAACTCCACCGATCCAAATAAAACCGAACTTCTCGGCCAACAACACTAGCCCTCTTCGAGAACCAAAACTCTCTTGGGTTCTCAAAAACTCAAGGCCACAATGCCATCCAAACCCAGGCATACATTGAACTCCAAGGGAACAGACGGCAAACCACGTCCTCAACTCGCACCAACTCTAAAACGGTGCTACTCTCAAAGAAACTCGAGGACCGCCAAAAGCTCAAACTTTACACCACGCTCTGGAAAAACTCCTCTAGGAGCTCACAAATGTTAACAAAAACAAACCTCAACCCTACACAAATCGGCCAAACAATCTGAACCTTCCGTGTTCCAAAACCAAACGGCCGAAAAAGCAAACTTTTCCATGCAAATCTACTAGCAATCGCCAAAGAAAACATCGCCGAGCAAGGAAACCACCAAAATTCCTCTCAAGGAAAACTCGGGTGCAAGGACTAAACCATCACGCAGACTCTGCTGCACAACACCTTGAGGAAAATAGCTCAACGGCTTTACCAACCAAAGCCACCGCACCTCTGTGCCAACTCACTCAAACGGCTCTGCTACTCCAATCATGGCGCACAATAAGGAGCAAAGCCCGAGAAGGGCTTGCTCGTGAACTCAACCCAAACGTATAACGAGCAACGCCGCCTCCAAGCTACTACTCAACTCTAAAAATCCAACTGGCTACTCAAAGAACTTCTCCTTTAAGCTTAAGCCTAACTCAGCTTCCAACCAGAAGCTCCACTCCCGAAACCTCACGAGGAAAATGGATAACGACAACCTCAAAGCTAACTCTCGAGGCTGACATCCAGGGAGCAACTCAACCACCACAGAGACTAGGGGAAAGGGAAATCTTCAATCCCTAAAGAACCAACAACTTGCCAGAAACAACTCTTACTGGCAGGCCACCTCCCTTGCGGGGACAAACAACTCTTGCTTCCTAACAACACAAAGCAGGGACCCTCTCGCTGGGCTGACCGCTGCGCTACTCTGATCAAATACACAACTCTAGAGCTAAGCTGACTCCTACAAAAACAGGAAACGAATTCCCCAGCAAGCAAACTCTGAAGGGCAACGGACTTCACACAAGCTCGCTGACTTGCTCAAACCCAAGGCAACAGCAACCAACTCTCTTGGAAGCAACACCTAAGGGAAAACTCAACCAATCGGATCACAAATCCGGAACCAACAAAACTTACTCAACTGCCGAGGAGGGGTCAACTCCCAAAACTTCCCGACTAGGAAAAGACCTCGTGGCAACGCCCTCCAACTAGAACCGAACTAGCTTTCAAACAACAAGAGAACCAAATCTTGGCCAAACACTCACAAGAGGCGTAACAACCTTTACTGCAACCCTCTAGAACACCATCCAAGAATCCGCTTAATCAACAAACGACTACTTCCAAGTAGCCAACAAATTTTTCCCTCTTGCTAGCACCACTACCATCAATTCCAAGACCAAAGGAGTAACTGAAAAATCCCGAAGGAAACGACTCTTACAAGCAGACAACCAAAGGACGAGAGAGCTCCTCCACATACGCCACCGTCTTGCTCCACTAGAGCAACCACATCTACATCTCACGGGGCAACCACAGGGGTCCACCTCGCATCAACCTCCAAATGCCAAACGGGGCAACTCGACATCCTGGAAACAGAAAACAACCAATTGGACACGAACCATTCGTCCCACGAGCAAAGCTAATCTCTAGCGACTCCAAACCACACCTTGGTCAACACCAAGCATCAACTTGCCACCGCACCGGAACCAATCCGGACTCTACTCCAAACAAACACTGGCTTGCTAGTGTACCAAGACTGCTAACAACTCAACCGAGGCTACAAACTACATGCCTCAAGCTTGCCCACTGAAACTCACTACCTGGGCCTGACTGAGCTTTGGAGAGGCTCTCCAAAACCTAGGGATCCTCCGATCACCCTCCGACACATACGGCCGACAAACGAGCTAACAGCCAACTGCCTGAACAGGCACAACTGTAACGACCCAGTTTTCTATTCCAGTTCTTGAGGTGCTTTCGGTTCAGATTCAGTGGTTCGGTTGGGCCGTTAGAGCTGTTTTGACCCTTAGGGGTATTTTGGTCTTTTGGCTCTCCGTGCAGGATTTGTGGTTTTTCAGGCTTCGAGGTAGCTCCTGCCTTTGTCGAGGCTGGTTTGTTATTGCTTGCGAGTCCCGAGATGTTTGGGCTAGTGGTTTGGGAGTTCAGTTGTGATTTGGGTTTTTGGGCAAAGTGTTGGTTGGTTGTGTGCTTCCTTTGGGATTCGAGCCCGGGCCCTTGGTGTTGATTTGGGAGTTGGATTTTAGTGAGTTTATTTATTGGGAGAGGTTGCTTCAGCCGGGTCTCGAAGGAGGAAGCCGGGAAATGGGATTTTTAAGGATAAAAGTGGATAAGGATGAATTTTGGATAAAATCCTTATTTTTCCTTTTATTTCCCATTTTCCTTTTATTTTCCAAATTCATTTTCTTTTCTTTTATTTTTTTTCCCCAAATTCACTTTCTCTCTCCTTCTCTCTCTCGCTTTCTCTCTCTCTCTCTCCCCAGGCACCCCGAGCCAAAGCGGGCCATTTCCACCACGGCCGGCCTTGTCGCCGTCGCCACGCCAAAGAAATGAGAGAAGCCCATCGCCAGCCCGAGCCCAGTCCCTGTCGCGCGCCCCCGTGTAGCCAGATTCGTGTCGCCCAGCCCGTGCGGTCCACTGTGCCGAGCCGCTCTGAGTCGCGTCCCTGCTTTGCCCAGCGCGTTCGCACGCCCTGCTTTGCCCAGCGCGCCCTCGCCTCTGCTTGCTGCGCTCGCGCTTGTTCGCCGCGCCTGCTTTGCCAGTAGCGCCTCAACGCCGTGTCGGCGCCCCAGCGCAGAGCGGCGCCGAGCCCGACCTGCGCCCAGGGCCATACTGTCTGCGCCATCACCCGTCCGTCCAGAGTGTCGGTAGTGCCTCGTGAGTTGCTCCCAGCCGAGTCCTGTTTGTTTTATTATATTTGGGCCTTTTGATTGTAATTATTGTTGTTTTTGTTAGGTTCTCGCTAGCTAGCTCTCGGGTTCAATCGCACTTAGGTTTCTTGTGTTTAGAGGTCTTCCGGCTGTAAGGATTTCTTACTGCAGGAGTTGTGTGGACCCCGCGATATATTATGTGATTGCCGATTGTATGCTTGTTTGTGTTTATTGACATGTTTGGTGATAAGTGCTCTATTCTCAATTCCCGATGGCATGATTTCTGTGTTGTTTCTCATGTTAGTCCATGCTAGGTTGTTCCTTTCTCGCATGCTCGTATCTGTCCTTGCTTCGTAGAATCATGCTAGGTTCGTTGTATTCTTATTGAGCACGTATTGGATGATATTTCTTGTTTGTTGATTGCTAAGGCAGGTTAGAGTTGCATGTAGATAGCATCATCTGGTAGGGTGCATAACGTACCTTGCACCCCGACAAGGGGACGTATGAGATGGAGCTCATACGATCCCGTTAGAGAATAGCTAACCCTAACGGTGGCCCCGCAATCTTGGGTGAGGGTGGCGATCGTTAAATGCCCCAACGGTCGGGATGATGACTTGGCATTGCCTCGTCCCGGCGATCGGCACGCGTCCTCGGCGTGTTCGGCCGTAGCCCTTGATTGCCACTGTTAAGGTAAGGACGGCTTCTCGGTGTAAGCCTACCACGACCCGCCCTTAGCCCCCCAAAAGTGCGGTGGTTCAGCCGACATAGTTTACGTGTCCGTGTCTCACACCCTATGTCGGTGACACCGATCCAAAGAATTAGTTAGGCGTGGTGATCGGACATGGGCAGCTTGCCTCTGGACCCGGCACCCCTATAGTTCTGCAGTAGAGCACGCGCGGTGCATGTTTACGCTCATTACAACACCCGGCCGGAGAGCTCCTCGGGATCTTGAGCTAGTGTACCTTTCATCGACAGTAGACAGGCTGAGGCCGGGACTTGTTTCTCGTATAGGGCGACTTGTGTATTGTGTGGATGTGGTGATTGATTTCCGGACTAAGACCCTGAGTTGGCATCCGAGGCCCAAGTGTGGGCTAAGCTATGTGCTCTATTATGTGTTTATATTCATAGCTTGCATACGCTCAATGAGATGACCATGTATATCGTATTGTACCCCGGTTAGGGATTCGTACTGAGTAATTCGTTACTCACCCTTATTATGTGGTTTTCCACAGGTAACCATGGTGCGAGACAGGATGGCTGGAGGAGGAGCTGTGATCATGGAAACTCGTTGTTCAATTTTGAGTCTTATGTTTATGTTTATGATTTAAATGTTCTCTGAATGCATGTAGTTGGGCACGGAGCCCTAGGGTGTTTTCTGAATGAATTTCCGGATTCTAGCATTGTTGTAACTATTGCAAAGCTTGTATGTTTTAAATAAATCTCTGATCAGAGTATGTTTTGGAAATGTATTTGTCTTGGAACAGGTGCTTGGAAACAGGGATAGGTTTCAGGAATTTATGTTGATTTTTAAATGGATGTTTTCATGTTTTAGTTTTTACTTAGAATCCAAACACCATCTTGCAAATTTTCTGTAGATTTGTATGCATGCATTGAGGTAATGGCCTATTTAGAACCCCATTCGGGTCGGGTCTTTACAAGTTGGTATCAGAGCTCAGAGTCATAGATTCTGCAGACTGACCTTTTGTTGTAGGTCGTTTTTCCATGATCATCAGCACTCCGACAGTCATCAGGTACGCCTAAGTTTACTGTTTTAAAGAAAAGGGTAAGATTTATAATACTTTTCATCTAGCTTTTATGCCTTGTGTAGAGTTGTGGAGCGGAGACGAGCAGGTTCTGACTCGTTGTTGGTTTGGGCTTAGTGAGCCATCATGCCAACTTTCCCGCAGTGCGAGCAGTTTTAGCAGCTTGTTGAGGTATTCAGATAGATTCGGATGCCCCTGGGACATCGTTCCAGAGGGAGGCAGAGCGGAGACGAGCAGGTTCTGACTCGTTGTTGGTTTGGGCTTAGTGAGCCATCATGCCGAGCTTAGACTCCCGTTGGCCATTTGTGGCCCAGTTGCTGCTTTTCCCCTAGTGAGAGGGTGGAGGTGCTTCGTGCAGATCGCCAGTATGTTGATCGCACCCAGAGGAGTAGGACGCTTGGCATGTCCGACCGAGGAGTTGGACCGATCGTGTTGATGTTGAGGCCGCGTCCAGGGTTGTTAGGCCCGCATGCCAGATTTGGCCCCGGCAGTTGAGTTGCCTAGTGGAGGGGGTAGAGGCTAGCAGCGCCTCAGAGTGAGACTCCTTGAGCAGAGTGTGCTCTAGCCATGAGAGATTTGATGGCAGGTCTTTAGCTATCAGAGAGCGGAGACCCAGGCGCAGTTTGTAGCGCGTAGTGAGGAGTCCAGGGCACAGATAGCCCAGCTGACAGAGTTTGTTTCAAAGATTTTTCCCCAGTAGCTCTTGTAGCCCCTGAGGTTCCCGGAGGGCATGATCGGCAGATTTATTCGGATGAGTTTGTTGGCGTTGATGGAGCTGCCCACTTGGAAAAATGGATGCCTGTAGAGTGATGTTTTAGTAAGTCCTGCCGCTAGTAGTAAAGTAGTTGGCCGAGTTTGAGTTTAGCATCCGTGTGTGGGATGCCCCATTGCTCGAGAGGCCGAGGTGTGCCGCCTCTGTCTTTTTTGGTTCATCGATGGTGGTGGAAGTCCCTTGTGAGAGGTGGACTAGCGAGTCTCCACCGACCGCCCGATTGATTGGCAAGTTGCCGTGTTAGTGGCTTGAAGCGGATGTAGGGACATCTTTGCCCCCTTGCGAGCTTCTTTGTTGTTTAACGACCCGACTTCCTCGGATGTGGATTTGGTAGTAGTAGCACTTGAGGTGCATTGGTTGGTGTGCCACTTTGGCACTAAGTCCGGTTCGAGCTTGAGTTTGGCTTGGGCATAGCGAGATGGTTCTATGCCGTCCGAGTTCGAGGCACTCCTTTAGCCTTGGATCCGTTTATGGCGATGCTTTGCTTAGGTCGTGCGGAGGGCTAGTTCGGTGGTAGTCGATGGACTACAAGCGAAAGGATGTTCGAGTGGAGCCGAGCCTCTTCCCGATGTTTCGGAGGTTGAGTAAGTCAGCAGATTGGTTGGTAAGTGTTGGTGCGCTTGAGTCTCGCGCTAGTGTTAAGGCCAAGAGATTTCTTGTGGATGGTAGTGCGGTCAACTACCTTCGAGGGCCTTATTCGAGGAGAGTTGAGCATCGTAGATGCGAGTTCGGTCCAGCAGAGGGACCCTGAGTTGGATGCCTTTGAGGCGAGATGAGTTGATGCCTTGCGAGAGGATTTGGATGCCTTATGGGTAAGCACCCTTGGTAGAGGCTTGGTATAAAGTAAGTTCGGTGTGGCATGGTTATGCTTTTGGTAGAGCAAGGTTGCCTCAGCTTTGAGCATTGTGTGGAGTTGGAACTTTTGGTGTTCCTTCGGTTGGAGTTTAGTTGGAAACTGAACAAGACCGGTGGTAGCAAAGCCGCGCAGTTTCTGATCGCCTTGGCTAAGAAAGTTGTTTGGATCCTTTCCTTGGGTAGAAGCCTTGTTGAGGCTGATGTTTGAGTAGGAGGATGACGCATTCGGTAGCATTTTCGGGTCCTCTTGGTTCCCAAGGAATTGGAGTTGGCCTGCATGGTTGAGATGCTGGAGAGAGTTGTGCCTGTTCAGGCAGTTGGCTGTTAGCTCGTTTGTCCGCAGTGTGTGTCGAGGGTTGCCGAAGAACCCTAGGTTGTGGAGAGCCTCTCCAGAGCTCAGTCAGGCCCAGGTAGTGAGTTTAGTTGGCCAGCTGGAGACGTGTAGTTTGTAGCCTTGGTGGAGTTGCTAGCAGTCTTGGTAGACTAGCAAGCTAGTGTTTGTTTGGAGTCAAGTCCGGATTGGTTCCGGTGTGGTGGCAAGTTGATGCTTGGTGTTGACCAAGGTGTGGTTTGGAGTTGCTAGAGATTAGTTTTGCTCGTGGGGCGAGTGGTTTGTGCCCTGTTGTTGCCCCGTGAGTTTTAGATGTTGTTGCTTTAGCAGAGCAAGACAGTGAGCATATGTGGAGCTCTGTGTCCTTCGGTTGTCTGCTTGTAAGAGTCGTTTCCTTCGTGGAGTTGTCAGGTTACTCCCTTGGTCTTGGAATTAATGGTAGTGGTGCTAGCAAGAAGGGAATAGTTTGTTGGCTGCTTGGAAGCAGTTGTTTGTCCAGTTAAGCGGATTCTTGGATGGTGTTCTAGAGGCTGCAGTAAGGGTTGTTTTGCCTCTTGTGAGTGTTGGGCCAAGGTTTGGTCCTCTTGTTGTTTCGAGAGCTAGTTCGGTTCTAGCTGGGGGGCGTTGCCCTGAGGTCTTGTTCCTAGTCAGAAAGTTTTGGGAGTTGACCCCTCCCTCAGCAGTTGAGTAAGTTCTGGATTGGTGATTCGATTGGTTGAGATTTCCCTTGGGTGTTGCTTCCAAGAGAGAGTTGGTTGTTGTTGCCTTGGGTTTGAGCAAGTCGGCGTGTGTGTGGAGTTCATCGCCCTTCCGAGTTTGCTTGCCGAGAAGTCGCTTCCCGCTTGGCAAAAGTCGACTTAGCTCCTGAGTTGTGGAGTTGATCGTAGTAGCGCAGCGGTCAACCCAAATGAGAGGGTCCTCGCTTTGTGTTGTTAGCAAGCAAGAGTTGTTTGTCCCAAAGAAGGGCGGAGGCCAGCCAAGTAAGAGTTGAGTTGTTCTGGCAAGTTGATGGTTCTTTGGGGATTGAAGATTTCCTTTTCCCCTAGCCTCTATGGTGGTTGAGTTGCTCCTTGGATGCCACCTCAGTGTTAGCTTCCGAGGTAGTCTTGCGGATTCATGTGGCTCGTGATCCGTAAGCTTGGAGGTTGTCGTCATCCGCTTTCCTTGTAAGGTTTCGGGAGTGGAGCTTCTGGTTGGAAGTTGAGTTAGGCCTAGGCTAAAAGGAGAAGTCTTTTGAGTAGCCAGCTGGATTTTAAGAGTTGAGTGGTAGCTTGGAGGCGGCGTTGCTCGTTATAAGTTTGGGTTGAGTTCACGAGCAAGCCCTTCTCGGGCTTTGTTCCTAGTTGTTGTGCGTTCGCAGCTGGCGTTAGCGAGCCGCGCTTGAGTGAGTTGGCACAGAGGTGCCGTGGCTTGCTTGGTAAAGTCGTTGAGCCGCTTTCCTCAAGGTGTTGTGCAAATGGTTAGTCTGCGTGATGGTTTAGTCCTTGCGGCCGAGATTTTTCCTTGAGGGGAATGTTGGTTGTTTCTTGCCTGGCAGTGTTTTCTTTGGCCAATTGCTGGTAGTTTTGCTCCGAAATGTTGCGTTCGGCCGATGAGGAGTTCTAGTTTGTTGGCTTGGCTGAGTGGAGCCTGTGCTCGCCCTTGTCTTTTAAAGGTGGCCGTAGTGAAGTTTCAATTTGGTGTGAGTGTTGTTAGCCGTCGGTGTACCGGGATGGTGCCCTTGCCTTTGGTTCGGCGATTTATCCTTAAGATGGTTGCTTAAGTGTTGTGGTTGCGTTCTAGTTGGAGAAGTTTGCTTTTTGGATCGATGCCATTGGTGGTTTGGTTATAGTCGTTAAGGTCAGAGGCAAGATTTGAGGTTCATTGGTCTCTTGTGAAGTAAGAGTAGGTCGTTTGGTTTTCTGGAACCTATGAGGTTCGATTGTTTGGTCACTTGTTGTAGGGTTGAGGTTTTGTTTGTTGTCACCGTGAGCTTCCAGAGGAGTTTTGCCAAGTGCGTGGTGTAGAGTTTGAGCTTGTGGCCACCCTCGAGTTTTCTTTGAGAGTAGCACCGTTTGGGAGTTGGTGCGAGTTGAGGATGTGGATTGCCGTTTATTTCCCTTCTGAGTTCAAGATATGCCCGAGTCTTGGTTGAGTTTGTTTGTGGCAGCCTGGATGGCATAGTGCCTTTGAGTTTTTGAGAACCCAAGAGGGTTTGGTTTTCGGAGAAGGTTGGCGTTGTATTAGCCGAGAAGTTCAGTTGGTTAGGTTTTAGTGGAGTTTCCTGGAGCCGTTTCGTCTTAGGACTTTCGAGGACGAAAGTCTTAAAAGGAGGAAGTATTGTAACGGCCCAGTTTTCTATTCCGGTTCTCGAGGTGCTTTCGGTTCAGATTCAGTGGTTCGGTTGGGCCGTTAGAGCTGTTTTGACCCTTAGGGTATTTTGGTCTTTTGGCTCTCAAGTGCAGATTTGTGGTTTTTCAGGCTTCGAGGTAGCTCCTGCCTTTGTCGAGGCTGGTTTGTTATTGCTTGCGAGTCCCGAGATGTTTGGGCTAGTCGTTTGGGAGTTCGGTTGTGATTTGGGTTTTTGGGCAAAGTGTTGGTTGGTTGTGTGCTTCCTTTGGGATTCGAGCCCGGGCCCTTGGTGTTGATTTGGGAGTTGGATTTTAGTGAGTTTATTTATTGGGAGAGGTTGCTTCACTGGGTCTCGAAGGAGGAAGCTGAAATGGGATTTTTAAGGATAAAAGTGGATAAGGATGGATTTTGGATAAAATCCTTATTTTTCCTTTTATTTCCCATTTTCCTTTTATTTTCCAAATTCATTTTCTTTTCTTTTATTTTTTTTCCCCAAATTCACTTTCTCTCTCCTTCTCTCTCTCTCTCTCCCCCGAGCACCCCAGCCCGAGCAAATGGCCAAATTTCACCGCGGTCACCTTGTCGCTGTCGCACTCCAAGAAAGCGAGAGAAGCCCATCGCCACTGAGCCCAATCCTGCTCGCGCGCCCGTGTCGCCAGATTCGTGTCGCCCGGCCGTGCGGTCCATCAGGCCGAGCGCGCTCCGAAGTCGCGTCCTCAGAGCGCGTCGTCGCGCCCGCGCGCCCTCGCCTCTGCTGCTCGCCCGCGTGTTAGCGCGCCCTGCTTCGCCCAGCGCGCCCCAGCTCCGTGTCAGCTTGCCCCAGCGCCGAGCCAGCGCCCCAGCGCCCAGCCCTGCGCCCTAGCGCGCCTGTCTGCGCCCATCAGCCGTCCGAGTGTCAGCCGTGCCTCGTGAGTTGCTCCCGAGCTGAGCCCTGTTTGTTTTATTATATTTGGGCCTTTTGATTGTAATTATTGTTGTTTTTGTTAGGTTCTCGCTAGCTAGCTCGGGTTCGATCGCAGCTTAGGTTTCTTGTGTTTAGAGGTCTTCCGCTGTAAGGATTTCTTACCGGAGTTGTGTGGACCCTGCGATATATTATGTGATTGCTGATTGTATGCTTGTTTGTGTTTATTGACATGTTTGGTAATAAGTGCTCTATTCTGAATTCCCGACTGGCATGATTTCCTGTGTTGTTTCTCATGTTAGTCCATGCTAGGTTGTTCCTTTCTGACTTGCTCGTATCTGTCCTTGCTTCGTAGAATCATGCTAGGTTCGTTGTATTCTTATTGAGCACGTATTGGATGATATTGCTTGTTTGCTTGATTGCTAAGGCGAGTTAGAGTTGCGGTAGATAGCATCATCCGGCCAGTGCATAACGTACCTTGCACCCCGGCGAGGGCGTATGAGATGGAGCTCCGCCCTGATCCCGTTAGAGAATAGCTAACCCTAATGGCTGGCCCTGCAATCTTGGGTGAGGGCGGCAGACTCTTAAATGCCCCAACGGTCGGGATGATGACTTGGCATTGCCTCGTCCCCGGCAATGGCACGTCCTCGGCGTGTTCGGCCGTAGCCCTTGATTGCCACCGTTAAGGTAAGGGCGGCTTCACGGTGTAAGCCTACCACGACCCGTTCCTTAGCCCCAAAGGTGGTTCAGCCGACATAGTTTACGTGTCCAGTCTCACACCCTATGTCGGTGACACCGATCCAAAGAATTAGTTAGGCGTGGTGGATGGACATGGGCGGCTTGCCTCTGGACCCGACACCCCCATAGTTCGCAGTAGCACGCGGTGCATGTTTACGCTCATTACAAATACCCGACCGAGAGCTCCTCGGGATCTTGAGCTAGTGTACCTTTCGTGTGGGCGATGATGAGACAGTGAGGCCGGGACTTGTTTCTCATATAGGGCGACTTGTGTATTGTGTGGATGTGGTGATTGATTTACGGACTAAGACCCTGAGTTGGCATCCGAGGCCCAAGTGTGGGCTAAGCTATGTGCTCTATTCTTTGTTTATATTCATAGCTTGCATACGCTCATCGAGATGACCATGTATATCGTATTGTACCCCGGTTGGGGATTCTTACTGAGTAATTCGCTACTCACCCTTATTATGTGGTTTTCCACAGTAACCATGGTGCGAGAGACAGGATGGTCGGAGGAGGAGCCGTGATCATGGAAACCCGTTGTTCAACTCTGAGTCTTATATTTATGTTTATGATTTAAATGTCCTCTGAATGCATGTAGTTGGGCACGGAGCCCTAGGGTGTTTTCTGAATGAATTTCCGGATTCTAGCATTGTTGTAACTATTGCAAAGCTTGTATGTTTTAAATAAATCTCTGATCAGAGTATGTTTTGGAAATGTATTTGTCTTGGAACAGTGCTTGGAAACAGGGGACGTGTTTCAGAATTTATGTTGATTTTTAAATGGATGTTTTCATGTTTTAGTTTTTACTTAGAATCCAAACACCATCTTGCAAATTTTCTGTAGATTTGTATGCATGCATTGAGGTAATGGCCTATTTAGAACCCCATTCGGGTCGGCTCGTTACAACAACTCACTCCAGCATCTCAACCATGCTGGCCAACTCCAACTCCTTGAAAACCAAGAGGACCCGGAAATGCTACCGAATGCGTCATCCTCCTACTCAAACATCAGCCTCAACAAGGATTCTACCCAAGGAAAGGATCCAAACAACTTTCTTAGCCAAGGCGATCAGAAACTGCGCGGCTTTGCTACCACCGCTCTTGTTCAGTTTCCAACTGAACTCCAACCGAAGGAACACCAAAAGTTCCAACTCCACACAATGCTCAAAGCTGAGGCAACCTTGCTCTACCAAAAGCATAACCATGCCACACCGAACTTACTTTATACCAAGCCTCTACCAAGGGTGCTTACCCATAAGGCATCCAAATCCTCTCGCAAGGAATCAACTCATCTCGCCTCAAAGGCATCCAACTCAGGGTCCCTCTGCTGGACCGAACTCGCATCTACGATGCTCAACTCTCCTTAGATAAGGCCCTCGAAGGTAGTTGACCGCACTACCATCCACAAGAAATCTCTTGGCCTTAACACTAGCGCGAGACTCAAGCGCACCAACACTTACCAACCAATCTGCTGACTTACTCAACCTCCAGAAACACTGGGAAGAGGCTCCGGCTCCACTCGAACATCCTTTCGCTTGTAGTCCATCGACTACCACTGAACTAGCCCTCTGGCACGACCTAAACAGGTGCCACTGCCATAAACGGATCCAAGGCTAAAGGAGTGCGCTGAACTCCGGACGGCATAGAACCATCTGCTATGCCCAAGCCAAACTCAAGCCTGAACCAGACTTAGTGCCAAAGTGACACACCAACCAATGCACCTCAAGTGCTACTACTACCAAATCCACATATGAGGAAGCTGGGCTGTTAAACAACAGCAGGCTCGCAAGGGGGCAAAGATGTCCCTACATCTGCCTCAAGCCACTAACACGGCAACTTGCCAATCAATCGGGCGACTGGTGGAGACTCTGCTAGTCCACCTCTCACAAGGCACTTCCACCACCATCTGATGAACCAAATAGCACAGGAACGACACACCTCGGCCTCTGAACAACAGGGCATCCCACACACGGATGCTAAACTCAAACCTGGCCAACTACTTTACTACTAGCAGCAGGACTTACTAAAACATCGAGCTCTACATGCATCCATTTTCCAAACTGGGCGGCTCCATCAACGCCAACAAACTCATCTGAATAAACTCGCCGATCATGCCCTCCCGGAACCTCAGGGGCTACAAGAGCTACTTTGGGAAAAATGCTGAAACAAACTCAATCACCGGGCTATCTCGTGCACGGACTCCTCACTACGCGCTACAAATCGCGCTGGGTCTCCGCTCTCGATAGCTAAAGACACTCGCCATCAAATCTCTCATGGCCGGAGCACACTCGCTCAAGGAGTCTCACTGCTAGCGCCGCTAGCCTCTACCCCCTCCACTAGGCAACTCAACCGCTAGGGCCAACTCGCCAACGGGCCTAACAACCTGGGCGCGGCCTCAACATCAACACGATCACCCAACTCCTCGGTCGGACATGCCAAGCGCCCCGCTCCTGCAGGTGCGATCAACATACCGGCGATCCGCACAAAGCACCTCCACCCTTTCACTAGGGGAAAGCAAAATGAATCGCCACAAATGGCCAACGGAGTCTAAGCTCTTCCTCCTCTGGAACGATGTCCCAAGGGCATCCGAATCTATCTGGATACCTCAACTAGCCGCTAAACAAATCGCCAAGATCGCGAAAAGTTGGCATGATGGCTCACTAAGCCCAAACCAACAACGAGTCAGAACCTGCTCGTCTCCGCTCCACAACTCTACACAAGGCATAAAAGCTAGATGAAAAGTATTGTAAATCTTACCCTTTTCTTTAAAAAACAAGAAACTTAGGCGCACTGATGACCGTCTTGAGTCTTGATGATCATGGAAAAATGACCTACAACAAAGGTCACTCTGAGAATCTATGACTCTGAGCTCTGATACCAACCGGTAAAGACCCGACCCGAATGGGGCTCTAAATGGGCCCTCACCTCAATGCATGCATATAAATCAACACTAGAATTTGCAATAGGGTTGTTTCGGATTCTAAGTAAAAACCAAAAACCGGCAAGAGTTCATTTAAAAGTCAATACAAAATTCTTGAAACTCGTCCTGTTTCCAAGCACTGCTCCAAGACAAATACATTTCCAAAACTTACTCGATCAGAGATTTATTAAAAACATACAACTTTACAACATTTACAACAATGCTAGAATCCGGAAATACATTCATAAAACAACCTAGGCTCTCCGTGCCCCAACTACATGCATTCAGAGGACATTTAAAACATAAATACAAGACTAAAAGTTGAACAACGGGTTTTCCATGATCACGCTCCTCCTCCACCCATCCCGCCTCGCGCCATGGTTTCTGAAAGATAAGTAAGGGTGAGTAACGAATTACTCAAGAAGAATCAGAATCGACCTGGTTTTTCATCCCGGTCTTCGGTATGCCCTAGGGTATATTTTAGTAATTTGGTCGGGCCGTCAGGACTGCTTATGTCTTTTTCGAGCTTGCTAAAATTATTGGATGGATTTATGTAAGTTTTGAGGCTTTGTGGATGTGTTTGGGCATGGGGAGATGTAAAAGGAAAATTGTGTGTTAAAAGTGTGTTTGGTGGGTTTCAACCCGTGGTCCGAGAAGTCGTGGGTGGTGTGGCGGTTGAGCTATGGAGAGCTCTTGTTACTCTTTCCGCGTCATATCTTAGTTACCCTTGGATCTTTGGAGTTTTGTGCATTTGGTTAAATGAAAAGAAATTAGGTTTTGTGTTTTCTTTCCCAAAACTCCATGGCCGCCCAACCCTCTTCTCTCCCAAGCCCCTTGCCGTGATTTTCTTCCCTTGCACTCGAGCGCCGCTCCGCCAACCAAGCGACCCAAAGCGAGCAAATGGTCGAGCAGCCAGCCAGATCGCACCAAAGAAATTTCAGCGCCAAAGCCAGCAGTGAGCTGCCCAGACGCCAGCGCCCAGCGGAGACGCAGCCAGCGCCAGTGCCGTCGCAGCCGCCCAGCAGAGCGTCGCAAACACCGATCAGCCAGCGTCAAGGCGTCGCGCGCCGCAGCCTGCCGATCTCACCGCCCAGCGCGCGCCCTGCCACGCTTATCGCGAGCCGAAGCTCGCGTCGCGTCCCGATCCGAGCGCCTGCTCGTCGCGTCGCGCGCCGCCACGCCCCTCGCGTCTGCGCCCGTGCCGTCTGCGTGCCGCCGTCCCAGCGCGTCGCGCCTAGCGCACCATCCACGCCCAGCCGCTGTCCGTCGCAGCAGCCACCAGCGCCAGTGTGCCGCCCATTTGCCGCCATCAGCGCCCATCCGCGCCAAGAAGAAATTTCGCCGTCTTTGCCTGCCCGTCCATGGTCACCGCATCGCGTGAGTTGCTCCGTAGCCGAGCCCTATTTATTTTATTATATTTAAGCCTTTTGAGTGTGATTATCATTGTTTTTGTTAGGTTCTCAGTAGCTAGCTCGGGGGTTCGATCGCAGCTTAGGTTTTGTGTGTAGTTGCCCCGACCACTGTAAGGATTTCTTACCTGAGTTGTGTGGACCTCGCGATGTTCTATGTGATTGTTGTTTGTATGTTTGTTTGTGATTATCAAG
This sequence comes from Sicyos edulis, assembly GCA_036507275.1. Classification (NCBI taxonomy): domain Eukaryota; kingdom Viridiplantae; phylum Streptophyta; class Magnoliopsida; order Cucurbitales; family Cucurbitaceae; genus Sicyos; species Sicyos edulis. The sequence goes on along the minus strand of CM071855.1, from coordinate 20,762,506 downwards.
CATGTATAGTTTAGGTGCTCTGCTCAAATTCCTCGACTAGCATGACTTCGTATGTTGTTCTCTCATGTTAGTCCATGCTAGGTTGTTCCGTTCGGCATGCTCATATTCATTCTTGTTCTGTAGTACCATGCTAGGTCTGGCTGTATTCTTTCGAGCACGTATTGGATTGTTTGGCCGATTGTTAAGGCAGTTAGAATTCGTAGATAGCATCATCCGGGCCCGATGCATAAAGTATCTTGCATCTATGGCAAGGACGTTCGAGACGAGCCTCGTCCTTGGACCCCGTGTGAGGGATTAGCTATCCCAACCGTGTAGGCCCCGCAATCTTGGGTGAGGGTGGTAGTCTAAGCGATACCCCAACGGTCGGGATGATGACTTGGCAATGCCTAGTCCCGGCGATCGGCACGTCCTCGCCGTGTTCGGCCGTAGCCCTTGATTGCCACTGTTAAGGTAAGGACGGCTTCTGGTGTAAGCCTACCATCACCCGTTCCTTAGCCTCAAAGCGGTGGTACAGTGACATAGTTCACGTGTCCGTGTCTCACACCCTATGTCGGTGACACCGATCCGAGTTTTAGTTAGGCGTGGTATCCGGATATGGGCAACTTGCCACTAGACCCGGCACCCCATAGTGCTGTAGAAGCACGCGGTGCATGCTTACGCTCATTACAAATACCGACCGGAGAGCTCCTCGGGTTCTTGAGCTAGTGCACCTTTCGTGATCGACGAGAGAAGCCGAGGCCGGGACTCGTTTCTCGTATAGGGCGTATTGTGTGGTGGTTTTATTTCCTGGACTAAGACCTCGAGTTGGCATCCGAGGTCCAAGTGTGGACTTAAGCTATGTGCTCTATTCGTGTTTATACTCATAGCTTGCATACAATCTTCTAGATGATCATGTATATCGTATTGTACCCTTCGGTTGGGGATTCTTACTTGAATAATTCGTTACTCACCCTTATTCTCGTTGTTTTCCACGTAATCAAGGCGGGGGACAGGATGGTCAAGGAGGAGCTGTGATCATGGAATCCTCTGTGTCATCTCTCGACCATTTTATTTTATCATGACTCTTGACTTTTGTTATTTCCCACAATGCATGTAGACAGACACGTAACCCCGTGATGTTTTCTTACGCTTTATGGATTCCAAAGATATTTGTACTTGTGGATTGTCTAAATGGTTTAAATAAATCTCTGATCGAGTATGCTTTTAGAAATGTATGTTTTGGTTGTTGAATGTTTCTGTTTTTACTTGGGATCCGAAATGTATTTTTCATAATGTCTTTTATTTTCACTACATGCATTGGGGTAAAGGTCCATTTAGAGCCCCTTTTGGGTCTGGGTCTTTGAGCTTGGTATCGAGAGCTCGTGAGTCATAGATTCTGAGAGACTGACCTTTGTTGTAGGTCGTTTTTCCATGATCATCAAGACTCAAGCGGTCATCAGTGCGCCTAAGTTTACTATTTGTTGTTGAAAAAGGGTTAAGAATTTACAATACTGGCCATCTTGTGTATGCCTTGTGTAGTGTTGTGGAGCGGAGACGAAAGCGTGTTCTCGACTCGTTGTTGGTTTGGGCTTAGTGAGCCATCATGCCAACTTTCTCAGCGATCGCGAGCGGTTTGTTTAGCGACTTGTTGAGGTATCCAGATAGATTCGGATGCCCCGGGACATCGTTCCATAGGGAGGCGAGCTTAGACTCCGTTGGCCATTTGTGGCCCGATTCTTTTTTCCCCTAGTGAGAGGGTGGTGGTGCTTCGTGCGCAGATCGCCAAGATGTTGATCGCACCCGCAGGAGCGGGCGCTTGGCATGTCCGACCGAGGAGTTGGACCGATCGTGTTGATGTTGAGGCCGCGTCCGGTGGTTGTTAGGCCCGCATGCCGATTTGGCCCCGCAGCTTGAGTTGCCTAGAGGAGGGGGTAGAGGCTAGCGGCGCCTCGAGTGAGACTCCTTGAGCAGAGTGTGCTCCAAACATGAGAGATTTGATGGCGTGTCTTTAGCTATCGAGAGAGCGGAGACCCAGTGCGCAGCTTTGTAGCGCGTAGTGAGGAGTCCCGCACAGATAGCCCAAATGACAGAGTTTGTTTCAAAGATTTTTCCCCAGTAGCTCTTGTAGCCCCTGAGGTTCCCTGGAGGGCATGATCAGCAGTTTATTCAGATGAGTTTGTTGGCGTTGATGGAGACGCCCGTGTTGGCAAATGGATGCCCAGTAGAGCTCGATGTTTTAGTAAGTCCTACCGCTAGTAGTAAAGTAGTTGGCCAGTTTTGAGTTTAGCATCCGTGTGTGGGATGCCCTGCTGCTCGCAGGCCGAGGTGTGCCGCCTCGTCTTTGCTTGGTTCATCGGATGGTGGTGGAAGTCCCTTGTGAGAGGTGGACTAGCGAGTCTCCACCCGATCGCCCGATTGTTTGGCAAGTTGTCGTGTTAGTGGCTTGAGGCAGATGAAGGGTCATCTTTGCCCCCTTGCGAGCCTGCTGTTGTTTAATGACCCGACTTCCTCATATGTGGATTTGGTAGTAGTAGCACTTGAGGTGCATTGGTTGGTGTGCCACTTTGGCACTAAGTCCGTTCGAGCTTGAGTTTGGCTTGGCATAGCGGATGGTTCTATGCCATTCGGAGTTCAAATGCGTACTCCTTTAGCCTTGGATCTGTTTATGGCGCTTGCACCCGTTTAGGTCGTGCCGAGGACTAGTTCAGTGGTAGTCGATGGACTACAAGCGAAAGGATGCTCGAGAAGAGCCGGAGCCTCTTCCCAGTGTTTCTGGAGGTTGAGTAAGTCAGCAGGTTGCCGGTTGGTAAGTGTTGGTGCGCGTGAGTCTCGCGCTAGTGTTAAGGCCAAGAGATTTTCTTTGTGGTTGGTAGTGCGGTCAACTACCTTCGAGGGCCTAATCGAGGAGAGTTGAGCATCGTAGATGCGAGTTTGGTCCAAAGAGAGGGATCTCGAGTTGGATGCTCATGAGATGAGCTGGATGCCTATGAGGCGAGATGAGCTGATGCCTTGCGAGAGGTTTTGGATGCCTTAGGGGTAAGCACCCTTGGTTGAGGCTTGGTACAAAGTAAGTTTGGTTTGGCATGATTATGCTTTGGTAGAGCAAGGTTGCCTCAGCTTCGAGTATCGTGTGGAGATGGAACTTTTGGTGTTCCTTGGACTGCTTGTATCTCTCGCCAGAGCTAGTGTTGCTTTTTGGGAAAAGCGCTTGTTAGTCTTGGATCTCTAAAGGAAGGTTGAGAGTTGTGCACACAAGTGTGTTTTGTGTGGTTCGTTCCGTGGCGAGAGTTTCAGATCCATGTAGGGTTTGCTTTGGGGATCTAGTGCTCGGTTCTGGAGAAGTTGGACTCGGATGGATGTTGTAAGGCTTTGGTTGAGGTGGTAAGGATACCGTGCTCGTGGTATCAAGTTGTTGCTTAGGCAAGATTTGTTAAGTTGGATCTAAGCTTGGTTGGTGGATCTTTTTGTTGATCGTTGGTTGGAGTTCAGTTGGAAACTGAACAAGAGCGGTGGTAGCTAAGCCGCGTGGTTTCTGATCGTCATGGCTGAGAGAGTTGTTCGGATCCTTCCTTGGATAGGAGTTATGTTGTGGTTAATGTCTGAGTAGGAGGATGACGCATTCTGTAGCGTTTCGGGTCCTCAAGGTTCCCAAGGAGTTGGAGTGGGCCAGCATGGTTGGGATGCTGGAAATTGGAGTTGTTTGTTCAGGCAGTTGTCTGTTAGATCGGTTGCTGGCAGTGTGTGTGTCGAGGGTTTTCGGAGAACCCTAGGTTGTGGAGAGCCTCTCCAGAGCTCAGTCAGGCCCAGCTAGTGAGTTTCAGTTGGCTAGCTGGAGGCGTGTAGTTTGTAGCCTCGGTGGAGTTGCTAGCAGTCTTGGTAGACTAGCAAGCTAGTGTTTGTTTGGAGTAAAGTCCGGAGTGGTTTCGGTGTGGTGGCAAGTTGATGCTTGGTGTTGACCAAGGTGTGGATTGGAGTTGTTAGAGTTTAGTTTTGCTCGTGGGGGCGAGTGGTTTGTACCATGTTGGTTGTTTTTCCCGCTTTCGAGGATGTTGAGTTGCCCCGCTTGGCATTTGGAGGTTCATGCGAGATGGACCCTTGTTGCGCCCGTGAGATTAGATGTTGTTGCTCGGTGGAGCAAGACAGTGGCGTATGTGGAGTTCTCTCTCCCGTTGGTTGTCCGCTTGTAAGAGCCGTTTCCTTGGGGAGTTGTCGTTACTTACTCCTTGGTCTTGGAGTTAATGGTGGAAGCGCTAGCTTGAAGGAAAAGTTTGTTGGCTGCTTGGAAGTAGTCGTTTGTCCAGCTTAAGCGGATTCTTGGATGGTGTTCTAGAGGCCGCAGTAAAAGGTTGTTCTCCTCTTGTGAGTGTTTGGCCAAGATTTGGTTCGTTTGTTGTTTCGAGAGCTAGTTCGGTTCTAGCCGAGGGCGTTATACGAGGTCTTGTTCCTAGTCGAGAAGTTTTGGGAGTTGACCCCTCCTCGTGAGCTTGAGCAAGTCTTTGTTTGTTTCGGTTTGGTGGTCCGATTGGTTGAGTTTTCTCTTGGGTGTTGCTTCCAAGAGAGTTGGTTGTCGTTGCCTTGGGTTTGAGCAAGTCGTGCGCGTGTGTGGAGTTCGCGCCTTCTTGCGAGTTTGCTTGCCGGGAAGTCGTTTCCCGTTTGGCGGAGTCGGCTTAGCTCCCGAGTTGTGTAGTCGATCGAGTAGCGCAGCGTCAGCCAAATGAGAGGGTCCTCGCTTTGTGTTGTTAGCAAGCAAGAGTTGTTTGTTCCCGCAAGGGCGGAGGCCACCAAGAAGAGTTGAGTTGTTCTCGCAAGTTGTTGGTTCTTTGGGGATTGAAGATTTCCTTTCGCTCTAGCCTCTGTGGTGGTTGAGTTGCTCCTTGGATGCCACCTCGAGTGATAGCTTGCGAGGTAGTCTTGCGGATTCGTGTGGCCCGGATCCGTAAGCTTTGAGGTTGTCGTTATCCGCTTTTCCTTGTGAGGTTTTGGGAGTGGAGCTTCGATTGGAAGATGAGTTAGGCTTAGGCTTAAAGGGGAAGTCCTTTGAGTAGCCGCTTGGATTTTAAGAGTTGAGTAGTAGCTTGGGGCGGCGCGTTGCTCGTTATAAGTTTGGGTTGAGTTCTCACGAGCAAGCCCTTCTCGGGCTTTGTTCCTAGTTGTTGTGAGTTCCCGGTTGGCGTTAGTAGAGCCGCGTTTGAGTGAGTTGGCACAGAGGTGCCGTGGCATTGGTTGGTAAGTCGTTGAGTCGCTTTTCCTCAAGGTGTTGTGTCGCAGATAGTCACGTGATGGTTTAGTCCTTGCTTCCCGAGTTTTCCTTGAAAGGAATGTTGGATGTTCCTTGCCTGGCGATTTTCTCCTTAAGATGGTTGCTTAAGTGTTGTGGTCGTGTGCTAGTTGGAGAAGTTTGTCTTTTTGGATCAGTCGCCAGTTGGTGGTTCGTTTGTATCTCGTTAAGGTCAGTAGTCAAGGTTTGAGGTTTGTTGGTCTTTTGTGAAGTAAGAGTAGGCCGTTTAGTTTTGGAATCTAGAAGGTTCATTGTTTGGCCAGATTTGTTGTAGGGTTGAGTTTGTTTGTTGTGATTGTGCACAGTGTTTTTATGTATCGATGTTGGGGCAGCATGTGCCGGACCCATTGTTCATTGTGGACTTTGAGCCCTTGCAGCTGATTGAGGGTTTGGGCTTCGAGGAGAAGCCTATGAGTATTCTGGTCTTGAGTCGAAGACGTTGCGTAGAAGTGAGATCCGTTGGTAAAAGTTTAGTGAAGGAGTCTGAGTTCGGAGGAGGCCGCTCGTGGCGCGGGAGGGACGGGATGAGAATGCAGTATCCTGTGTTGTTTCAGTCTTAAGGACTTTCGAGGACGAAAGTCATAAAAAGGAGGGAATATTGTAACGACCCAGGTTTTCATCCCGGTCTTCCAGGTATGCCCTAGGGGTATTTTAGTAATTTGGTCGGGCCGTCAGGACCGTTTATGTCTTTTTCCAGTTGCTAAAATTATTGGATGGATTTATGTAAGTTTTTGAGGCTTGGTGGATGTGTTTGGGCATGGGGAGATGCAAAAGGAAAATTGTGTGTTAAAAGTGTGTTTGGTGGGTTTCAACCTGTGTGAGTGCGAGAAGTCGTGTGGTGGTGTGGCCGGTTGAGCTATGGAGAGCTCTTGTTACTCTTTCCGCGTCATATCTTAGTTACCCTTGGATCTTTGGAGTTTTGTGCATTTGGTTAAATGAAAAGAAATTAGGTTTTGTGTTTTCTTTCCCAAAACTCCATGGCCGCCCAACCCTCTTCTCTCCCAAGCCCCTTGCCGTGATTTTCTTCCCTTGCGGCCCGAAGCGTCGTTCGGCCAGCCAAGCGACCACCCCAGCAGCGGCCCGGCCGAGCAGCCAGCCAGATCGCACCAGCAGCCTTCAGCGCCAAAAGAAGAGCCGCCGACGCCAGCGCCAGCAGACGCAGCCAGCGCCAAGCCGTCGCAGCCGCCAATGAGCGAGGCGCGCGCACGGTCCGGGCGTCCGTCGCGTCGCGGCCGTCAATCCCACCGCTTCGCCGCGCGCGCCAGCGCCTCGCCATCGCCACCGAAGCTCGCGCGTCCGCGTCACGCGATCCGAGCGCCCGTCGTCGCGTCTCGCGCGCCGCGCCCCTCGCGTCTGCGCCCGTGCCGTCTGCGTGCCGTCCCAGCCAGCGTCGCGCCTTAGCGCGCCATCCACGCCCAGCGCCTGTCTGTCGTGCAAGCAGCGGCGCCCGGTGCAGTGCGCCCATTTGCCGCCACTCGGCGCCCATCCGCGCCAAAGAAGCAGCTTCGCGCCGTCTTTGCTGCCGTCCATGGTCACCGCATCGCGTGAGTTGCTCCCGAGCCGAGCCCTATTTATTTTATTATATTTAAGCCTTTTGAGTGTGATTATCATTGTTTTTGTTAGGTTCTCGGTAGCTAGCTCGGGTTCGATCGCACTTAGGTTTTGTGTGTAGTTGCCCCGACTGTAAGGATTTCTTACCGAGTTGTGTGGACCTGCGATGTTCTATGTGATTGTTGTTTGTATGTTTGTTTGTGATTATCGGCATGTATAGTTTAGGTGCTCTGCTTACGAATTCTGACTAGCATGACTTCGTATGTTGTTCTCTCATGTTAGTCCATGCTAGGTTGTTCCGCTCGCATGCTCATATTCATTCTTGTTCAGTAGTACCATGCTAGGTCTCACAGTATTCTTTCGAGCACGTATTGGATTGTTTGCTTTGATTGTTAAGGCAGTTAGAATTCGTAGATAGCATCATCCGGGCCCGATGCATAAAGTATCTTGCATCTATGGCAAGGACGTTCGAGACAGATTCTCCGTCCTTGGACCCGTGAGGATTAGCTATCCCAACCGGTAGGCCTGCAATCTTGGGTGAGGGTGGTAGTCTAAGCGATACCCCAACGGTCGGGATGATGACTTTGCAATGCCTAGTCCCTGGCGAGTCGGCACGTCCTCGGCGTGTTCGGCCGTAGCCCTTGATTGCCACCGTTAGGGCAAGGATCGCTTCGGTGTATGCCTACCACGACCGGTTCCTTAGCCTCAGTGCGGTGGTTCAGCCGACATAGTTCACGTGTCCGTGTCTCACACCCCTATGTTAGTGACACCGATCCGGAGATTTAGTTAGGCGTGGTGGACTGGACATGGGCGCTTTGCCACTAGACCCGGCACTTCATAGTCTCGCAGAGCACGCGGTGCGCGCTTACGCTCATTACTGCGCGCCGACCGGGAGAGCTCCTCGGGATCTTGAGCTAGTGCACCTTTCGTGACGACGGTGATGAGCCGAGAGGCGAGACTTGTTTCTCGTATAGGGCGTATTGTGTGGTGGTTTTATTTCCTGACTAAGACCACGAGTTGGCATCCGAGGTCCAAGTGTGGACTTAAGCTATGTGCTCTATTCGTGTTTATACTCATAGCTTGCATACAATCTTCTAGATGATCATGTATATCGTATTGTACCCCTGTTGGGGATTCTTACCGAGTAATTCGTTACTCACCCTTATTCCGTGGTTTTCCACAGTAATCAAGGCGAGACAGGATGGTCAAGGAGGAGCCGTGATCATGGAATCTGCTTGTCATCTCGACCATTTTTATTTTATCATGACTCTTGACTTTTGGTATTTCCCCTGAATGCATGTAGACGGGCACAGAACCCGGGATGTTTTCTTACGTTTTATGGATTCCAAAGATATTTGTACTTGTGGATTGTCTAAATGGTTTAAATAAATCTCTGATCAGAGTATGCTTTTAGAAATGTATGTTTTGGTTGTTGAATGTTTCTGTTTTTACTTGGGATCCGAAATGTATTTTTCATAATGTCTTTTATTTTCACTACATGCATTGGGGTAAAGGTCCATTTAGAGCCCCTTTTGGGTCGGGTCTTTACAGAATCCCCAACCGGGGTACAATACGATATAATCAATCATCTAGAACCAAAGCATGCAAGCAAACAACGACCACCAACACAGATTATAGCTCAACGAGCTTACAAAGAAAGATCTGGAGTCATCGGAAGTCTCCTACTTCCGGACTAGGGATTGGTTATCCTGACCAATCCTGGACATCACCGAGGTATCTTTCACTCGGGGGGAAAACACTGATTCCCAAGAATGTCCTCAAGGGCCTCCTTGCCCTTGCACTAATCTGGACTTACGGGAGAGTACCCGAAGTCAGGCTCTAACGGAAGGAATGGTGTACTCACGAACATTAGCCCGGGGGAGCTCTCCGAACCGGCAACTAACGCGTGTGCGCGCACACCGCATGCTCTTCTGCAACCGGCGTAAATGCGGGGGCCTAAGGGCAAACTATGCGGGCCAGGTACGCATGCCTAAGACTCGGAAGCGGTGTCACGATCACGAGAGCGCGAGGCCCTCGGCGCTCATCTGCGGCACTGTCCACCGACACGAAGCTAAGAACCGGCCAAGGCAGGCTTACACTGTTGGCAGGGTTCCGCTCTAGCAGGCTACAAACTAGGCATACGCCAATGAGGTAGCTAAGTCTCATTGGCTGCCGGGAGGGGGGAGAAAAAGAAAGGTATGTTATGCTTTGCTCAATATCCGACCACTGGGGACAAAGTACGTTATGTCCTCTCTCAACCCCTGAAGCAATGCTTCGCTTTGCTCCCGACCGGTGGGGACAAGATACGTTATGTCCGCTCTCAGCCTCTGGATGATAACAAACCCTACAACTCTATCTAAGAGTACAGAGCAAAAAGCAATGATTCCTGGCTAGCAAGCAAAGACCGACATCAATCACACTACCTAGCATGATACTACGAGCTTAAACAGGAATCATAAGCATGCCGGCAGAACAAACCTAGCATGGCACTAACATGTAATATCAAGCAAACATGCTAGCAAGAAAACAATCAAAGCTGCTCTATTATTATCATGCTCATAACAGTCAGCAAACAAGCAAGGCAAAATCATGACAATATCGCAGGGCCCACACAACTCCGGTAAGAAATCCTTACCTGGTCGGAGGCAACAACACACAATAAAATTAACTGCGATCGAACCCGAGCAACCTATAACGAGCCAAGCAAACACATCAATAATCATAAAATAGCCCTAAATATAATAAAATAAATAGGGCTCGGCTCAGGAGCAACTCACGAGGCGCGGCTGACACGCGAACGAGCCACCAGACGAGCTAGGCAAACAAAGGGGTCGCTAGGCGCTACTGGGCGCGGCGCGCTGGCGCGTTGGCACGCGAGCGACACAGGGGCGCGCGGGTGCGGGAGCTGGCTCGGCTGGGCGACGGCGCGCGGTGCGGCTCGGCACAGGGGACGGCGCGCGGGCGCG